>OX451738.1:1536521734-1537244939 GCA_948472305.1 Vicia faba
ACTTTAGCAAAAAACAATCAATTACAAGATCGTAGTCCCTCGATGACTCTTTAATGTTGCCTTCGGTAAATGGTCTTAGACCCTCATAAAAAATTGCTAAGGTATCCTAAAATGTTGATTTATATGACTGTACGATGATGCACATTTGTCCCTTAACATCCAATGATAGGGATTCTTATCATCAATGGTAAGATAGCAATATCTAAACGAGGAGGAAAATAACTAAGACTTTTGAGTAGGAGTAGAATGCTCGTAGTTGCTTGCTCTGAATCATTTTCAAAACATCTTTCAAAAACACCAACACTTTCAAATGAAATATTTTCAAAAGTCAACACTTTGTATGCATTCTTATAGAGACGAGAATCATTACAAAGTTTTCCTAAACGAAGGCACTTTTCAAAAATACTTTCAAAACTATCACAAACACATTTCAAACAAAGCATTTCAAAGTGAGCTAGCAACTAAGAGCCTGTAGATAAATACAGATGAAAAGGGTGCTAATACCTTCCCTTTTCATAACCTACCCCTCGAACTCAAGAAAATATCTCAAAAGGTCTTTCTTGTTTTTTTCACCCTTTCCTTTATTGGATAAAAGAAAAGTCGGTGGCAAATCTTCCTATCTATAACAATTGCGATAAAATGCAAAACACTGAGTCAGTTCTCCCGTCATATTATAATAAGCACATCTTGCATTTGGATTGTATTTCAGCGAGGATGTATTGGGATTAGGAGGAGGATCTCGGAGTGTTATGAGGTCTGCGTTTAACAAATGTTGCAATGCTTGAGCTAATGACATATTAATCCTGGTAAACTTCCTCCTTGAAGAGTCCGACCTATGTTGGTTGCCTTGTTGTTGTTTAACATGAGATGGATTAGAGATCAATACCGCTCCCACATACTGATGGCGATTATTTTTACTACGGATTTTCTGACCATAGACAACATTGGTTTCTTTTTTACTAACGAAGGGCTTCTTCACAGTATTAGAAGTTGCAGCCATTGGAATCTTCCTGCTCTTGATACCACTTTCAACTTGTTCTCCAGTCAAAATCATCTCAGTAAACCCTGACGAAGAACTCCCAATCAACAAATTAAAGAATGGACCCGTCAGAGTGCCCATGAACATATCCACCAATTCCCGGTTAGTCAAAGGAGGTTGCACCCTTCCAGCTGGGTCCCTTCATTTTTGGGCATACTCCTTGAACCCTTCATTCGAGCCATGGTCATGTTTTGCAACTGCACACGAGTCGATGTTAGGTCAGCATTATATTGATACTGCTTGTAGAAAGCAACAGCTAAGTCTTCCTATGTGTGAATGTTGGTTCCTTCCAGCTGATAGAACCACTCAAGTTGTGTACCAGATAAACTTTCTTGGGAAAAATGGACCCATAATTTCCTATCTGCAGTGCGGGGTTGGATTTTTCGAGCATACGACCTCAGATGAAGTTTAGGACAATAGACCCCTTCGTATTTAGAAAATATAGGGACCTTGAATTTGTGAGGGATGACCACCCCCGGGATCAGAACTAGCTCTCCAAAATCTAATCCATGCACTTCTGGATTTCCACAGCTTTGAGTCAGTCATCTAGCTGCTTGTACTTGTCATCTGCAGGAGGATATTGTTCATCAGAGTAGTCTTCATCTTCAGAACCCTAATTGTTTTTACCTTTACCCCTGACACTTCTATCATCCTCTTCTTGGTTGTCGTTTTCCTCAGAGGAAACATCTTGAACTGCTTGAGCTGGACCTTTGAATCTTATCCCCATGTTAAGGATAACAACCCGCTTCTTAGTCTTCTTTTTCATGGTGAGGAGAGTCATCATCTCTTGTTTTCCTTTGGCCAGATTCGGAAGAGTATCTTGAAATTGTACATGTTGAGTTTGGAGATCCTTGACAATTTGTTCGAGTTCCATCTTATATTGAAATAAACAGCAAATAGATGAGGAAACCTGTATCGGAAAACCTGATTATGAAATGATGCATGATATGTGGATGGTAATGTTTTCAAGGACCTTAGGAGATTTAAATTTGCTAGCTAAAAAGGAAACAGAAACAAAGATTGCATTAATAAGTTCAAAATTACAATTGACTTCTAGGCTTACAATGAAAAGAAAAAAAGGGTCTCAAGGAGACAACAATATAAACTCCTAAAACCTAAGACTTAAGTCTCCCACTGACGCTTCCTCTTCGTGTCGAGGTATACATTAAGACTTCGCTCTTCATGTAGTTGCTTTGTGAGCTCTAACACATTCTTCTCGCTTGCATAGAATTCAGCTTCAAAGGTATCATGTTCTTCCTTGAGTTGAATCCAAGACTTCTATAATTCTTTAAGTTCAGTGGGCATGTATGGATGGATAAATGGTATAAGAAATATGCCCATCGGTAATAGGATCCATAATTACCGGTAAGACAGCGGGATATGGAATCATAAGGTTTTGAGCACGAGATTGTATCCACTTGAGATATGGCTCCAAAGGGATATAATTCTTATATCCTAAAGTCTTGCTATCAATCTTGTTTACCATGCCCCAAGCGCATATAAACCTTTGATGATAACCTTGAAAATCATTCTCGTAGTCGAACACAATACCTTGGATAAGTGCGTCATGAGGACCATCTCTTCGAGCGTAAACAAATTGGCATAGAGCTAGAGAAGGGTTGTAAGTAATACCTCCCCTAATGCCAAGGAGCGGAATATTAGGGAATTCCACGAACGATCAATGATAGTAATATCTTCCAGAGATCGGGAATACCAATACATATTTGAATGACAAAGCGACATCATCATTTGAGACCACCTCAAGCCTTGTTCATTCTTTAATATTGATCGGGGGAGGAGTGAAATAAACCACCTTGATAGAAAAGGTATGCAACACATAAGAGTCCCTTGTTTCCTTATAGTACAAGTGTGAAAAGAATGCAAAATGTCCCCGAGCAAAGTAGGAACGGGGTTACGGGACGGGAATATTTTGATGGCGTTCAGATCTATGAGTTGGTATGGATTATGGAATAGCACCAACCCATAAATTAGCAAAGCCAAGATTTCTTCGAAAGCTTGAAAACTCATAGCATCCAAAAACAGACGAGCCTTCTCTAACAGAAATTTAGCTAGAAAACCCTTGACTCTACTCCTTGTTTCCTAATTTGATACAACATCAGACCGCTTCAGATGTAAGGCTGTGACAATTTCTTCAGGTTATGTATCTTTCTTTAAACCAGTGAAAGGTATTTGATTGAGAACAAGGCACTCCCAATAATTGAGGAAAACTCCTCCATTGTGGGTACCAACTGATAATCAGGAAAGGTGAAGCAGTGATGCACAAGGTTAAAGAACTGGAATAGCACGCTCATCATATCTTCTTCAAAACCAGAGATAACCAAACTTAGTAGTCGACCATGCCTTTTGATGAATGGAGAACTTTCGGGAACTCTTGAGATTAACTCCTTAAGTTGAGAAGGTTTCCTTACCAAACTTATTCGGATAGTGTTTCTGCGAGCGGATGCCATAACCTATAAAATAGAACAAATATAAATCCCTAGGTCCTTGAAATGGTTAGTGAAAATGATATGGTATGATGCCATAATGTTATGATGTCATGTTAGAACAATTAATCAAACACAAACAAGACACGCAAAGCCTTAGGTTCAGGCTTGCATGGAGTTTATAGGTCCAATACGGCGGGAGAACTACTTTACATGTTTTGCATTTTATCGCAACGTTGCAGTTAGCAAGAGTCGCCAGCGAATTTTATTTTATCCAACAAAGGAAAGGGTGAAAAGAACAGGAAATACTTTTGTTAAAGATTTTGAGTTCGGGGGTAGGTTACAGAAAGGGAAGGTGTTATCACTCTTTCCATATGTAGTTATCTACGGGCTCTTAGTTGCTAGATCACTTTTGAAAATGCTTTGTGTTTGTGTATTTTGAAAATATTTTTGAAAAGACGCCTTAGTACGGTGAACTTTGTAATATTTCTCGTATCGTTGAGAACGTATACAAAGTGTTTCTTATCTTTGAAAATATTTAGAAAAGAGTTTGTGTATGTGTGAAAATTGTTTTGTTTGTTTTTGTGAGCAAGCAATTATAAGCGGTCTACCTACTCGAATGGTCTTTGTTCTTTTCCTCTTTTCCTTTAGACAATGTTATCCTACTATTAGTCAGTAGGTAGCCCTATTGTTAGATATTTTAAGAGACAGACGAGGGTCATCATACAGTCACAGAAGCAACTCGTAATATACTTTAGCAATTATCCTAAGGTTTTAAGATCATTTACCGAGGCAATGTCGAAAGGGTCGTCGAGGGACTTATGATCTTATAACCAAAGGGTCACTGCTAAAATCTCTTACGTTCGAGAGACACGACTATTTATTCCGAAGGAAACAAGTGGAGGTACCTTAGAGGTACGCGTGTGCGAGTTTGTTGTGTTTCAGTTATGTTTACCTTGAGTGTTAGGTTTTCTAGCATTTGCTTTTAGTCTTTCCATACAAGTCTATTAGCATACATCTAGCAGTTAATTGTATATAAGTACGGGAAATAAAGTGCGGAAAATGAATCTATGCTACTATATCGCTTTGGGATGAGGGGAATTACAAACCAAAAATCGGGAATGAAAAGTAAAAGATCCTAGTTTAACTATTACATCCCATGTGCAATTACATAATTTTATGAAAAATAATGCGAATAAAAATAAATGAGCGCGTGGAGGAGAAACAGAGAAAGATGTAAAGAACCCTAAAAATCTAAGTGGAAGAAAATGTTTTTTGGTTGTTTTGAATTTTTGTTTAGAAAAATAATTAAATTATGAGAACCTAATTTTAATTAGTTAATTAATTAAAAAAAGTGGTGATTAAATGATTGATTAAAATTAATTTAATTAATAAAAACTTAAATCTACTATTTTTGTGATTTTGTGATTTTATAATTTTTTATGATTTTTTAATAAAAAATAATTAATTAAAATAAAAGAATAAAATAGTAAATTCAATAATAAAATAAAAAAAGAAATATAAATGAGTTGCTGCAAAAAAATGTTAGGGGTGAATAATTAGATTTTTGCAAGGCCCAACATCTCAGGCCCAGGAATTTGCAAAAGGAAATGGGGGGTGCAAACCCGAGTTTGGCTAGGCACAAGACAACTGAGAACAGGAGCTTTGTTTGATCCAATACAATTGAATTCCTGCCTCTATGCTTACATGTAAGATGTTAGATTCTCTCAAAACATCAATAGTAATAAGAATGCATGCATAAAACTTATTTAAATTACATGGTAAGAGAGTTTGAGATTCAAAATTTTACCAAAACCGTGTGATAGTTATGAGGATGATCTGGGATGCTTAGAGGTTGAATCTGGACTCTAGAAGACTCCTGGGGATCTCAGGAATGTATTACTGGCCTTGGTTTTGATTGATAGCGCCTGGAAGTGAAGTTATAGATTTTGTAACTTTTCTTTGATTTTTGAGAATTTTGAGAGAGCTCTTGTATGCAAGGATTTCGTGGTCCATTGCTTCTAAATTTATTGTGTATTTATAAAGTGAAATAGGAGGGTGAGGGTGAACCAATATGGAAGAAAACAATGCATCCATGGCTTATGAAACAAAAAACTAACACATTGAAAACTTTCCATCTTTGAGATATTGCTTGCTTCTTTTGAATTTGCATGAACCTGGACATATTGTGGCATGGCTTTCACGAATTTTTTGGGCTTGAAAAAGTTTTTTGGGCTTGCAAAAGGTTTGAAATCCAAAGGCCCAAGTCTTCACACTCTATTTTCATATTTTTATTCAATTTAATTCATTTTTAATGAATAAAAAATCAAATCAAAGTAATGAAAATCATGAGCATGTATGAATGTTTTTTATAGGTCTTATCACATCTTACAAACATGTTTGAATATTAAAAACTAGGCCCATTAGTTCAAAATTGCAATTTTGCTCCATTTGCATTTCATGAAATTCTTCAAAATCTCTCAACTTGTACAACTCATAACTTGATCAATTTTCATCTTTTGAAGATGACCTTGGACTTTTTAGAAATCTAAACATGTCTTCTACAATATCTATGTTGATCATTTTTGCTTTTGAAGACTTTATCTTGACGTAAGTTGCCTTGACAAAAAATGTTTTTTGTTGACTTTTGAAGATGGCCTATAATGTTTTAGCCCATATCTTTCACATGAAGCATTTTTTGGACTTGAGCATAAAAACAAAGTTGTATAGAATTTAATTTTTTTTCAAAATGAGCTTTTTTTTGGTGAAAAGTTGATGAAGCATATGAAAGTTATGCATGGTCAAAGCTTAGTTGACTTCTCCTAAGAAAAACCCTAATTTGGCAATTCTTGACTTTTGATGATTTGAGGACTTTACTTGAGGAATCATGATAAACCCTTGACCAAATGATGAATATCACTTCAAATTTTTGATGTTTACCAAAAATCTTGAAGTTTGACTGTATGTTGACCATAATTGACTTTTTTACCAATACAGTTGATTTTCAATCATTTGAGTCATTGACTGAGCAAACTTGTGATGTAGGGCTTGAAACTTTACATGAACCTTGTTAATATGAAGAACCATGGAAGCCAGTTTTGACCTTTGCAAACCAAATTTCTTTGAGAAACTCCAAACCCTAGTTGTAGGCCTTTGGTTTAGGAGGTTCATCTTGACTAGTCAACCCTTGAGTGTTTTGAGAAGCCTTGAAAGAATGTCTTAAAGAAAATGGGGGGGGGGGGGATTTTTGGGTACAACAATAAGTAAGTACCATCCTTGAAGTTTTAGTTGGCTCAACTTGTCCTAAAAGAAATAACCGGGTTCTAGGAGCCTCAATATCACTGATTTTTCTCTCAGGCATTATTTCAGCACAAGTATCTAAATTGCGACCAAAATATCCCAAAAGTCCAATCTCAATGAGTGTAGTATCGAGTATCAACCAACTTCAGCCTGCAGCAAAGCCAGCTATATCACCACTTTCTAATGGCTAAGTTATGTTAACTAAGTTTCTAAGGTCAGTTAGTGCTTTATGACACCACACGGTAGCCCAACATTCTCCTTGACTTACTCAAGGGATACTAGCACCAACCAATGTGTCACACTAATGTAGCCATCACTTCAACCATATCGGTCTATGCCGTACAGTTTCCACGATATACTGTTGCTTACCTAAAATGCCCCCAGATCCGGGTATAGGATCTATACAAGAAAATAAACCCAAACACCCTTTAAAAGTTAAGCAGGCAAGTCAACAATGAAAGTATTTAAATGTGAACTATCTCTAAGGTAACCCTACTTTTAGTTTATTTTTCCCCAGTAGAGTCTCCAGTTCTGTAAGGTGGGAGAACTGAATTTTGTTTTTTTGCGTTTTATTGCAAAGGTTACGGATAGTAAGAGTTGCCACCGACTTTTCTTTTATCCAATAAAGGAAAGGGTGAAAAGAACAGGAAAGACCTTTTGAGAATTTTCTAAGTAAGGGAGGTAGGTTATGAAAAGGGAAGGTTTTAGCACCCCTTTCATTTGTAGTTATCTATGGACTCTTAATCGCTAGCTCACTTTGAAATGCTTTGTGTTTGTGTATATTTGAAAATATTTTGAAAATGCCTAAGTGTAGCAATTTGGTAATGATTCTCGTATCGTTGAAAATGTATACAAAATATTTGTTTTGAAAATATTTATTGGATGAAAGTGTTTTTGTGGAAAGATGTTTTGAAAATGCCAATGTAAGGCAATTTACTTTATAATAACCCTTATATCAGTCTTCAAGAGTATTTATAAAGCGTTTTGAAAGTAGTTGTTTTGAAAGCGTGAGGTGTGAAAATTGTTTTAGGTTGTGAGCAAGCGATTACGAGTAATCTGCCTACTCAAAAAGTCTTTGTTCTTTTCCTCCTCCTTTAGATAGTTCTATCTTACCATTAGTTATTAAGAAGCTATATCATTGGATGTGAGGGACAGGCGTGGGTCATCGTACAGTCATAGAAGGAAATTTGTAGGACGTTTTAGAAATTTTCTTAAGGGACTAAGATTATTTACTGAAGGCAACATCGAAGGGTCACCGAGGGACTACGATCTTTTAATCAAAGGTCTTTGCTAAATCATCTCACGTTCGAGGGACATGATTGTTTTAATCTGAGGCAACAAGCGAGGTTACCCTAGAGGTGCATGTGTGGGAAGTGTTTTGATTCCAGTTATTTTTGTCTTGAAATTATGGTTTTCTAATGTTTGATTTTAATTTTTCCATACAAACCCTAATTACTAACACTAATAAGGAAAGCAGTAAACTGCGGAAAATAAATATCCTACGCTATTACAATATTTCGGGGATGAGGATACAAGTTTATGAATGGGGAAGGAAAGCAAATAAATCCTAATTATTTATTACAAACTTTTGACAGTTACATAATCGGAAAAAATGTGAAATAATAAAATACGCAAAAAATGTAAAATAAAGAAAAGAGAAGAGAAATTATTTTGTGATTTTTTTTATAGGAAAAGGTTTGATGACTAACCTAACTATTTAATTAATTTATTTGATCAGTTTAATTAAAAAAGTTTAGTAAAAATCTAAATAAACTAAATTAAATAATAAAAAATGAAAAAAAAAGTCAATTAATTTAATTAGTTAAAGAGAAAGCTAATGTAGTTAACTTTAAAAAAAACCTAAGTCTAAATTAATTATTTTTTGATGTTTTATTTTTTTAGAAAAAATAAATGAAGTATAAAAACCTAATTTTAATTAATTAATAAAATAAAATCAAGGTGATTAAATTAAATTAATTTTTATTTATCAAAAATTAAATTAATTAATAAAACCTAAATCTAAATTTTTTTATGATTTTGTTAATTTTTGCTATTTTGATTTAAATAAAATTAATTAAAAGAAAATGATTAGTTTAAAAAAGATATCCAAATGGGCTTTCTGAAAATAAGTAGATTGGGGGTATGAAGAGAAATGTCAGGCCCAACAAAGCTTTTGTTTGAATCAGGAAATAATAAAAAAAGGTATGGGCCTGCATTTGTAAAAGGAAATTTGGGGATGAAAAGAAGCAAAACTGCAATAAATCAAAAAATGCAAAATGGGGGTTCGCTATGGTTCGAACCCTCGCCCTTATAGTAAGCAGTGACTTTATATGCGCGCGCTTGCTACTGGGGTGGTTGTTTCATTCGGTCATTATACCACTTGCACTAAATATAAAATAAACTCAATTTTCAAATTTTGAAATCTGGCGCCATGACCTTCTTCTTCCTCGCGCTGTACAACAACATACTCCCTCCATTGTTGATTCCGTAAAATGCTTATTTCTCAACCAAATTGAAAAATGTAAATATCAAACTTGCTTGAATTTTAACCACGAATCCAACCATATAACTTTCAAAATCTATAGATCAAAGATTAGAACGAATTTTTCTCAGTACCAAATAAAAACCCTAACAGTTCGGAAACTTCAGTTCTAAAATTCTCATCACACATGCAATATAAATGAAAAGTAAGCACATGGTTAGCTTCAGGACATTGATATCTACATTTTTATTTTGTATGTATCCACTAAAGATGCATGGATAAGAAGTTCAAAGTTTGAGTTTTTTACCAAGTTGGAGAAAGTCTAACGCTTCTTTTATGGACTTTCAGTGCAACGTGAAGATCCTATGAGCTTGTTGGGACCTTCCTGGATCTATTCCAACCCTTACTTTTCTTTGAAAGTTACTGAAACGCTCTAGCCAAGTCAAGTTGCAGAGCTCTGTTTTTGAGTTTGGAAGATGATGAAGATAGTGTTACAGTGATGAAACATGTCTTTGGATGAGTTCTATAAGAGTTATAGAAACTTTGTAAATGATTTAGAGTGAAAACGCATGAGTGGATTGAGTGTTTGGTGTTCAAGGTCAGAATTTGCAACAAATGGAGTTTTATATGTAACTTCTGATTTTGAGAGTTTTTTGAGTTTGTCTTTTGTGCTATGGCTTGCTAATGACCCTTATATTTATAGGCAAAGGGTTTGAGGAGCTAAAGTAACCAGGTTTGCAAGATAACAAGTAATGACTTGGTTTCTTAGTTTTGAAGTAATTTTGAAAAATCATGGTTCCAAGGAACTGTACCTAGTCTCATAGAGTTGTTGGATACTTTAAGCAAGCTTATCTGATCTTTTAAGTTGAGTGTGTGTAAAGGAAACAATGTATGGGCTCAAGGAGGGTTGACAATTGCATAAAGCATGTTTTATGGGAATGGAAGTATGATCTTTTTCCCAAAAATGGAATAATGCATTGGACAATGCTTGAATCACTTGGATCATGGCTCAAAAGTGTGTGTAATCTTCTTATTATGGATATATTTGGAGGTTAGACGCTTGTAAAGTGGGATTATGCAGCATGGCTTGAAGATTGGGTTATCAACTTGTCACAAAAATTACCTAGAATGCAACCTTAGATACACAACTTCATCTCTTCGATTATCCTTGTTCAAGCATGATAAAATTATGTTCTTGGACATTTTGGAAAGCTTTAAACATTCTCTACAACTTTCATTTTGTGATTTTTGTATAAATCAAATGGGAACTTGGTGAAAAATGGCCATGAAGTTGGGACAAAAATCTGATTAAAACTTGTAAAAAAAATTCTAAGTGTTGGATAAAAAACATCATAACTTCATGAACTTATATCTCTTAAATTAAGAACTTTTTGAGGATCATCCAACATTAACAAAGTTGTATAATTCATCAATCCATACAATTTTCATGTTGAAAGTTTTCCTTGAATCAGCTTGCATCTTGAGGAAACTTGCTTATGAAGTTAGGGTTTTTGTTAAGAACAAAAACACATAGAATTTTTCTAAGTGTTAGGAAATTTTCCAAATTTGACTTTTGTTGAATTTTTGATTTCTTGATGATCAAGTTTGATAGTTTTTAATATCTTGATGATTCTTGACTTTTGAATTCCAATGTTGATCAAAAAGTCAAAATTTGAGTTTTGAGTGACTGTTAATTTTTCATCAGTTGATTTAATTCTTCAACCATCAATCACTTGCATCTTTGGAAATGTTTTTAGCCATGTAACTAGGTCAAGATGTTGTATTTGAGTCCTTAAGATCATGCTTCAAGCCATTAGGTCATGCACTAGGCCAACAATCAATGATCAGTTATCTTCAGTAAACCCCTAATTTTGGCAATTCTTGATCTTTGATGATTTGAGGGCTTTCCTTGAGGAATCATGGTCAAAATTTGATTAAATGATGAATATCACCTCAAAATATTGATGGTAACAAAAAATATTGAAGTTTGACTGTATGTTTGACCATAGTTTACTATTAACTTAATGCAGCTGACTTAGTCATCTGAGCAATTGTCCCATGGCTTTCACGAATTTGTTGGGCTTTCAAAAGTTTTTTGGGCTTGCAATAGGTTTGAAATCCAAAGGCTCAAGTCTTCACACTCTATTTTCATCTTTTTATTCAATTTTATTCATTTTTAAATGAATAAAAAATCAAATAAAAGCAATAAAAATCATGAGCATGTATGAATATTTTTATAGGTCCTATCACATATTATAAACATGTTTTAATATAAAAACCTAGGCTCATTAGTTCAAAATTGCAATTTTGCTCCATTTGCATTTCATGAATTTCTTCAAAATATCCCAACTTGTGCAACTCATAACTTGCTCAATTTTCATCTTTTGAATATGATCTTATACTTTTTAGAAAGCTCAAGATGTCCCCTACAATATCTATGTTGATCGTATTTGCTTTTGAAGACCTTATCTTGACATAAGTTGCCTTGAAAAAAAATGTTTTTTGTTGAATTTTGAAAATGACCTATAATGTTTTAGCTCATATCTTTCACATGAAGCATTTTTTGGACTTGAGCATAAAAACAAAGTTGTAGAGAATTGAATTTTGTTCAAAATGAACTTTGGTTGAGGAAAAGTTGATGAAGCATGGGAAAGTTATGTTTGGTCAAAGCTCGGTTGACTTCTCCTAAGGAAAACCCTAATTTGTCAATTCTTGACTTTTGATGATCTGAAGACTTTCCTTATGGAATAATGATCAACCATTGATCAAATGATTAATATCACTTAAAAATGTTGATGTTGACCAAAAATCTTGAAGTTTGACTGTATGTTGACCACAATCGAATTTTTGACCAATACCGTTGATTTTCAATCATTTGAGTCATTGACTGAGTAAACTTGTGATGTAGGGCTTGAAACTTGACATGAACCTTGTTAAGGACATATTAAGAACCATGGAAGCCACGTGTGACCTTTGCAAACCAAATTTATTTGAGAAACTCCAAACCCTAGTTGTAGTCCTTTGGTTTAGGAGGTGCATCTTGACTAGTCAACCCTTGACTGTTTTGAGAAGCCTTAAAAGAATGTCTTGAAGAAAATGGGAGGGAAAATTTTGGGGTACAACAGCTACCCCTGTTTAATCTTCTTAAACCTGAAGAATTAGATTGGCTTGTTCGTCATTCGTGACTTGAGGGTAGAAGATGATTGAACACTTAAGTGCCCAGAAATTTGCACTCGCATGTGCAAGAAGTAGCGTTGTTGGTTGATTATACTGGGTGTTGTACCCCAAAATTTACCATCTCATTTATCAAATATTTTCTCACAAGATCTCCTTTGGTTCAAGATTGCATAAGGTTTGATCAGCTCAAGACACCTCCTTAAGCACTGATGACTGAAATTAGGGTTTGATATTTCACAAGGATAATTGAACTTTCAACTCCTCATATAAATTTCATGGATCATTATGGACCCCCAAGATTACTCATGTCATGTTTCAAGCCTTGAATCACACTTTTGCTCAGTCAATTGAGTAGTGGACCTAAAAATCAATTGTATTGGGGGAAAAGTCAACTATGATCAATTTACAGTCAAACTTCATAATTTTTTATCCATATCAACATTATAAATAATATGTATCATTTGATCAAGTTTGGACCATAATCCTCAAGAAATTCGATCAAATCATTAAAAGGGCAAATGGTCAAAATTAGGGTTTTTACTGAGAAAGGGAAATTTCTGATTTTTGACCTAGCAAATGGTTAATTGGTTTAAGGCATGACCTCAATAGTTAAATTGCATCATTTTGACCTAATGGCATGACCCAAAACATTGCTCAAGATCAATTGGATTGATAGTTGATTTCCAGTCAACTGATCAAAAGTCAATTGTACACTAAAAAGTCAAACTTTGACTTTTTGGTCAAAATCAAGTGTCAAAAATCATAATTCATCAAAACATGTCAAAATATGAAACTTGTTCATCAAGAAATCAAAAAGTCAATATTTCATTTTGAAAAGTCAAAGTTTTCAATCTTAGAAATTTTTCCAAGTGTTGAAAACTTCATGTTTTTTCACAACTTTGAGCCAATTTTTCACCATGATGCAAGATGATTCAAAAGAAACTTTCAACATGAAAGTTTTAGATCTCAATGATATCTAAAACATTGCTTTACATAACTTCTCCTATAAATGCTTGGATTTCAAGTTATTAATTCATGAAGTCATGGTCTTGAAATTAAACACTTAGTGAAATTTTGCCCTAGTTTAGGCAGGATTTTGACCTTACTTCATGGCACTTTTTCATATAGTTCCAAGGGGAATTGTCAAAATTGATTCAAAGCGGGGTTGTAGAGAACATTACAAGCTTTCTAAAATTTCCAAGAACTCCTTGAGATCATTCTTGAGCATGGAGAATCGAAGATAGGCAGTTAGGGTTTCAAACTAAAATTATAGGTCATTTTGTGATGAACAAAATTCAAATCTCAAACCTATGTTGCATAATATTTGCTTTGTAGGCCTCAAACTTGTTAGGAACTCCATAATTAAATGCTTGCACAGATGTTAGAGGCCTTAACTCAAGCATTCAATGCAATTCCATGCTTTATATCCATTTTAGGAAGAAAGTGCACAATGCCATTTTGAAAAAGTGGCTTTATGCACAAAACTTGTTCTTGAGCCTTGCAATTGTTTTATTATGATCATACACGTCCTATAACTCAAGAGAAGTTTGTCTTAAGCCTTACAATCACTCAGCCCATGCTTGTACTTCATCATGGAACCATACTTTTACTTTTCTTCAAAATCAAGTAACCTAGCCATAACTCTATAACTCAGAAATCCTTTGTGCAAAACCCCTCCAACCTTTTGCTTATAGAAACACAAGTCCTTGACAACAAAACACACGCATACACAAGCCTTAAAACTCATAAGAACTCAGAATTGCATCTGATACTTCCATTGTTGCATATTCTGACCAGAAATCCCAAACTCAAAAATTACTCGTGTGTTTCTTGGCCTTTTGCTTCCAAAAGCTTCCAAGCATCATACAAAAGTAATCCTTGTCCCTGTTACACGACTGTAATACCATCTTCCTCCATTTCTAAGTTCAAAAACAGAGTGTCGCAGTTGGACTTCTCCAGACCATTTCAGCCACTCTCCAACCAAGCTAATCATTGCATTAGCTTCCTGGGACCTCAAGGAAGCTAACCTGATCCTTGCAGCACCTTGAAACAAGCTCCAACTCAAAACACGAATTCCATTTTCAAGGTGAGTTTTCTGACTTTTGAACTCTTCATATAGGCATCATTTACTTTTCATTTGTGAAGATAAAGTGTAGATATCATAGCCTTGAAACTAACCATGTCTTTAAATTTCATTTATATTGCTTGAGTAGTTAGAATTTTGAATCTGAACATCCTGGAAAAATTAGGTTAGAATTTGTTACCATTAGAAATTATCATTCATCTTTGATCTATAGTTTTAGTTATTTACATTTCTGGAATCGTGATCAAATTTTACACAACTTTCATGTTTACATTTTTGCAAATGGTTGAGAAACGAATAAGTTGCAGAGATTATGGCTTGAGGTTAAAGATGAAGTACATTTAGGGCAAGACTTATATTATATATTTGTTAATTTACATAAGTTAATGGATATATCACCACCCCAGTGGTTAAAGTGCGCGGCTGTCATCCTTAGGTCCTGGGTTCAAGCCCCAGCGTGACCTTTTGCATTTTTTTCACATTTTTCTTCATTTTTTTGTTGAAACTCCATTGGGCTTGGAATTTTTTGCTACACTTGCACACTCCTGATTATTTTTTAACCTCCCCTGACTTTCTTATATATATATATATATATATATATATATATATATATATATATATATATATATATATATATATATATATATATATATATATATATATATATATATATATATATATATATATATATATATATATATATATATATATATATATATATATATATATATATATATATATATTTTTTTTTTTTTCATCTTTTATTATTAATATTATTATTAATACGATTATTATTATTAATATTTTCATTACTAAAAAACCCAAAAATATTTTTATTTTTATTTTTATTTTTATTTAGTTTCTTTTTTATAAAAAAACTAAAAGCACAAAAAACATTTTTCTTTAATAAATTAACTTCTTTTTTTAATACTTAGATAATTTAATTTTAATTATTATTATATTATATTATTTATTTTTTCTTGTAAATTAAAATCAATTTAGAATTTAGGACTTTTATTTAATTATTTTTATTTACTAAGTTAATTAAATTCATAAAAAATCCTAAAGAACTTGTTTTCCTTAAATTGATTATTTTACTAACTTAATCTTAATTTTCTTATTTTTAGATAATTATTTTACTTTTAATTAATTAGGTCAAAAAAACCTTTTTCATGGAAAAAACAAACAAATAATCACATTTCTTCTTACAATTCATATTTTTGCATTTTATCCTTATTTTGTATATTTATTCAAAAATTCAATATGGTTGTAATAATTATTTTGATTTAATTTCTTACAATATTCCCCATTTGTAATTTGTACACCCCCTCCCCTAAATGATGTAATAGCATAGTAATTTTAATTTCCGCAATTTATCGTTTTATATACAAATGCTAGTAATTAAGGTTTTGTATGGAAAGACTAAAACCAACAAATAGCAAACCCTAATCAAGACAAATCAAGCATGAAAATCAATACACTTGCACACAAACACCCGTAGGATAAATCTACTTAGTTGCCTTACAAAAATGGCCATATAACGCATGTGAGACATCTTAGCAAAAACAAGCAAAAATACAAGATCATAGTCCCTCGATGACGCTATCTATGCTGCCTTTCAAAATGATCTTAGTCCCTAAAGAAAAATGCTAAGATATCTTACAACATTGCTAATCATGGTTATATGATGACCAACGCCCGTCCCTTTTACATCCAAAGATAGGGTTACTTACCAAATCAATGGTAAGATAACGATGTCAAAGGAAAGAGGAAATGAACATGAAAGACTTTTGAGTAAGTAGATTGTTCCTAGTTACTTGCTCAATTTCAAAACCAAAACATCCTTGCTATTTTCAAAACAAACACCAACACTTTCAAAAACACCTTTCAAACTTGAAAATATTTTCAAAAGATCAAACACCTTTGTATACATTCTTACGAACGAGAATCATTACAAAGTTTGCCTAAACAATGGCCTCTTTTCAAAATACTTTCAAAAACCACACAAAGTACAATTTCAAACAAAAGCAAGTGATCTAGCAAGTAACTAAGAACCCATGGAAAACCATGGATGAAAAGGGTGCTAATACCTTCCCTTTTCATAATCTACCCCCCGAACTCAAGAAAACATCTCAAAGGTCTTTCTTGTGCTTTTTCACCTTTCCTTTTGGATAAAAGAAAAGTCGGTGGCGACTCTTGCTAACCGCAACATTTGCAATCAAATGCAAAACAACCAAGTCAGTTCTCCTACCGTACCATAGAACTGGCGACTCTGCTGGGGAAAATTCTTAAAGTGGGGTTACCTTAGGGTTAGATCATATTTACTTGCTTTCATTGATTGACTTGTATGCTTTACATTATGGTTCTTTGTTTGGGTTTGAATCCTCTACCCGGATTTGGGATACCTTATAGGTAAGTAGCAATACATTGTGGAAATTGTGCAGGGTATACCGATATGGTCTGAGCAATAGCTATGTTAGTGTGACATATTTGTGGGTACCGGTAGCCCTTGAGTAGTCAAGGAGAATACGGGGCCGCTGAGTGATGTCATGAAGCACTAATGAACTTCTAGAACCTTTACTTGACCAACTTGGCCATTAGGACGTAGTGAGATGACCGACTTTGGTGCATTCCGAAGTTGGTAGATACTCGATACTACACTTATTGAGGTTTGGTTTTTTGGGATATTTCGGTCGCCATTAAAGAGGCTTGCGCTGAACCATTTCACTAACCATTTCAAGGATCTTGGGATTTATCTTTGTTCTGTTTTGTAGGACATGGATTATATTCGCAGGAAAATCATTCAAGTCAATCTTGTAAGGATCCCTCCTCAACTTAAAGAGCTAGCATCAAGGATTCCTGAAAACTCTCCATTTACCGATAGACATCGTCGCCTACTAAATTTGGTCACCTCCAACACTGATGAGGACATGATGAAGGTGCTCTTTCAGTTCTTTGATCCTCTACACCATTGCTTCACATTTCCCGATTATCAACTTGTGCCAACTTTGGAAGATTTCTCCCAACTCTTGAGGATTCACATTCTCAATCAACTACCTTTCAATGGTACAGAAAGAGATCCAATGCCAGAAGAGATTGCTCAAGCTCTACACTTGCAATCATCTGATATCACAACTAATTGGGAAACAAGGAGTGGTGTCAAAGGTTTCTTAGCAAAGTTCTTGTTTGAGAAAGCCCAAAACTGTTGGAACTCTTTGGATTTGCAAGCTTTTGAGGAAATTGTGGCTCTCCTCATCTATGGGATGGTTTTGTTTCCAAATCCTGACCAACTCATAGATGTAAACGTCGTCAAAATCTTCATATCTCGTAACCTGGTGCCTACTTTGCTAGGAGACATCCTACATTCTTTTCACACTCGCACTATGAGGAAAAGAGGTATCCTCATGTGTTGTACTCCTCTTTTGGAAAGATGGTTTATTTCGCATCTTCCTCAATCTGTATTGAAGAACAATCAAGGTTCAAGGTGGTCACATAGGTTGATGACACTCAAATATTCATACATTCATTAGTGTTCCCGACCTATAGAGAATGTTACTATCGTCGATCGTTATGGAGAATTCCCTAATGTCCCCTTACTTGGCATTAGAGGAGGTATCACATACAACCCATGCTTAGCCTTAAGACAGTTTGGTTATGCCCGTAGGGATGGCCCACATGAGATACTCATTCAAGGTTTGGTATTTGACTACGAGAACGACGATCAAGGTCACTGCCAGAGATTCATCCGAGCTTGGAGGATATTGAACAAGGTAGATAGAAAGACACTTGGGCATAAGAATTCCATCCCTCTTGAGCCTTACCTCAAATGGGTACGAGCTTGTTCTCAAAGTATTATAATTCCTTACCCCTCCATTCTCCCGGTGATCATAGAGCCTGTTGTGGAAGGAGATGTTCAATACACTATCCTGCATCCTGACATACCCACCTCTCTTAAAGACTTACAAAGGGATTGGATACAGCTTAAGGGGGAGCGAAACACTTTCGAGGCCCAATTCTACACCATCGAGAAGAAGGTTTTGGAACTCACTAAGCAACTTCATGAGGAACGGATCCTGAACGCCTACATCGCACCAAAGAGGATGCGTACAACTTTTTTATCTTAGAGTTTTTGTATTTCTTTGTAAGACCAAAAGAGGAATGATGTACTCAAGATTTGATTTATTAATATAACGTGTGTTCCTTTTTGGTCTAAAGCACATTTAAATCTATAATTTCCTTGAAATCATTGCATATGCATCTACCATTCATCATAACATAAGCAGATTTCTTACAACAAGTATCCTCATCTTTCTACTGTTTATTTCAGTAAGATGGATCTCGATTAGACAGTAAAAGACCTCCAGGCGCAGAATGCTCAGTTTCAACAGATGATCTTAACTCTAGCCAAGGGACAAGAGGATTTGAAAACTTTGTTGATTGAAGAAAAGAAGAAGAAAGCAACAAAAGCAACAGGTGTTCTGAATCTAGGAAGAAGATTCCCAGGGGCAGCCAAAAAGATCTTAAACTTCGCAACATCATCTGGTGAAAAAGACAATCAAGAGGGGAAAGGCAAGGAAGCAACTGCCCAGCCAGAATCTGAAGAGGGAGAAGAAGAGGAGTACTCTGAAGAGAAGTATCCCCCGGCCGACGACAAATACAAACATCTGGAAGAGCGTCTAAGTGCAATGGAAATTTAGAAAGTGCCCAGGCTGGACTTTGGAGAGCTGGGTTTGGTGTCTGGGATTGTTATTCCATCAAAGTTCAAGGCACCAGTGTTCGCTAAGTACGACGGGGTTTCGTGTCCCAAGATGCATCTCCGATCTTATATGAGGAAGATACAGCCTCACACTATCGACCAAGATTTGTGGGTCCACTCCTTTCAAGATAGTCTATCTGGGACTCAGTTGGATTGGTTCTATCAGCTAGAGAGGGCCAATATCCATAGTTGGGAAGACCTTGCCGCTGCTTTTTATAGACAGTACCAGTACAACACAGATCTTGCTCCCACCCGTACTCAACTCCAGAGTATGGCTATGGTTTCAATTGAAGGTTTCAAAGACTACACTTAGAAATGGAGGGACTTAGTAGGAAGAGTCCAACCTCCCATTTCTAAAAGAGAACTAGTAGACATGTTTCTGGGTACCTTATCCGGTCTTTTCTTTAATCATTTAATTGGAAGCTCCTCATGAGGCTTCACTGAATTAATCTTGACCGGAGAAAGAGTGAAACCTGGGATTAAGAGAGGGAAGATTCAAAAGGACGCATCCTCCAGTGTCGTGAGAAAACCATTTATTGGGAAGAAAGAAGTTGGTGCCGTTTATCCTTAAAGGAATCAATAAAGAACTGAACGTCTTCCAATGGTGGGGGCTGTCATGATCCCTAAGCCTGCACCTACTCAACAAAGGAGCAATCAGCCTAGAACAGAAAGACCAGTAAGACAATTTACCCAGATTAATATGACACTATCTCAAGTCCTGCCACATTTGTTGAGATCTAATCTGGTAACTTTGAAGGAAGCTCCGAAGAATCCTAACACAACGTCTCCTCATTACCATCCTAAGGCTCGATGTGCTTACCATTCAGAAAGTCCATGCCATGATACCGACAATTGTTGGGCTTTGAAAAACAAGGTGAAAGACCTTCTTGAAGCAAAAGAAATTGAATTTGATGCTCCTGAGATCCCAAATGTTATCACCGCTCCTATTCCCAAGCATGGCTGTGATGTTAATGCTGTTGAAGATGATGTGTTTGTTATTGTTGTTAATGAACTTGTTACTCCTCTCTTGACTGTCAAGAGGAACCTATTGAGGGTCGGTTTATTTCCGGGCTGTGACAAAAGATGCCACCTATGTTTATCCCTACCAACTGGTTGTCATTTACTGAAAGCAGGTGTTCAGCGCCTAATGGATGACAAAGAGATTTTTTTTGAAAAAACTCCCGTTCCAACCTTTTCTTACAATGATGTTTCAATAGTAACCATTTCCACCAATCCTTCCAGGGTCTCTACCAAAAGACCCGTTAGGATTACATAAGTTCCTAAAGTAGATCTACTGATAATTACTATGCCTGGACCAATCCCGTACTCATCAGATAAAACTGTCCCATGGAACTATGGGGGTGGCGTCTACTATCATGGCGTCAAGCAAGATTGGCTAACTGGTGAAGACTCAATTTTTGAGAAGGCTGACCCCGACATCGGCAACATTATAGGAACCAGAAAGATAACCCGAAGTGGCAGAGTATTCTCTCCCGAGATTGCTCCTCCGAAGACTATTATTTGTCTTGTGATCATCCCTGTTTCTATTCCTGTTGACACTACTACTACAATCCATATGGTTACCCCTACTGACACTCCTACCACTGAGTCAACCGAGACTCAGGGCGAAGGCGTTCTGGTTGAGCCTGTCCGGATGAAGGCACAATCAGTATCTATCCCTGAGGCCTCCCAAAAGGAGATGGAAGAAATTTTGAAAATTATAAAGAGAAGCGACTACAACGTAGTCGAACAGTTAGGGCAGACTCTGTCAAAGATTTCCATGCTGACTTTATTGTTGTGCTCCGAGGCTCATGCGAAGGCCTTGGTGAAATTTCTTAAAATTACCCACGTACTACAAGAAACCTCTGCTGATCAATTCCAAGACTGTGTGGTCAGTTTAACCGCTGACAATGGTTTAGGTTTTTCTGATGCTGACTCGACACCTAGAGGGAGGAAGCACAACGAGGCGTTTCATGTCTCTGTTAAATGCAGGGGCACAACTTTGGCCCATATCTTGGTTGATATCGCTTCGTCTTTGAATGTGTTGCCTAAGAAGGCTCTTGATAGACTCGACTATGAAGGTTTGACTTTAAAACCCAGCAATATAGTGGTAAGGGCCTTCGATGGTTCAAAGAGAATGGTGCATGGGGAGGTGGACATCCCCATAAAAGTTGGAACCCAAACCTTTGATTCAACTTTTTACGTGATGGACATTCGCCCTTCCTATTCCTGCTTATTGGGCCGACCATGGATTCACAATGCTGGTGCCGTCACCTCTACATTACATCAGATGCTGAAATACCCAACCGAGGGGGAAATCATTATTGTCCATGGAGAAGAGGAATATATGGTCAGTCACTTAAACTCCTTCAGATACGTGGAATTGGTGGTGAATTCATTGAAACTCCGTTTCAGCATTTCGAGGAAGTCCCACAAACCGTGGAAGTGACCAAGACTGTTTCCTAAATCCCGAAGATTACAAGGCCTCCGCTAAAGATGTCGTCTTTGAAAGATTCCAAGGCAGTGATTGAAGAAGGTGGGTGTACTATTTGGGGCCATCTCCTGGATATCCCATACAAATATGACAAATTTGGTTTGGGTTTCACTTCAGGAGCCCAGAAAGTTGTACGTCGTTCTCGTGCCGGGGGACCACCCTTGAAGATCAGCAACCACAGAATCAATGCAATGGAGGATGATGAGGACAGCTACGACCTGGAGGAATGGATTTTCCCAACTGTCAACGGAGGACTCAACAACTGGGAAGCTAAAGAATTTGTCCCAATTACTTTTATCCAACAGTAATTGTCTTTAAATTTTTGTCGGACCTATAATAATTAAAAAATTCAAACTTTTAAAACCTTGTGTCTTACCTGAGGCACAACGGTCCATTTGTAAGGGTTGTTACCTCATTTTCATATGTCATCAATGAATCATGGACGTTTTTGCATACA
Organism: Vicia faba; assembly: GCA_948472305.1. Taxonomy (NCBI): domain Eukaryota; kingdom Viridiplantae; phylum Streptophyta; class Magnoliopsida; order Fabales; family Fabaceae; genus Vicia; species Vicia faba. The sequence goes on from OX451738.1 coordinate 1,536,543,967, forward strand.
AACTTTGTGCTCTTTGTCTTTCTTTTTCTGCATTTTTGTTTCTTTCAAAGATAGCTATACTCTTACACACACTCACATTCAAAATGCAGATCTACATCCATTCGAGATCCCATGGGTAACAATTCTGCTATGGCCTTTTGTGACTCTGAAAATCTAATCTACCAAGTCGAAGACGAAGGTGAGAAAGATTGTGAAGTTCCATGGGAACTAGTCAGGTTACTACAACAAGAAGAGAGGACCATACAGCCCCACGAAGAACCAGTGGACACGGTTAACCTAGGTACCGAAGAGGACAAGAAAGAAGTCAAGGTGGGTGCCAATCTGGAACCCAGTGTCAAGAAGCATCTAATTCAGTTGCTACATGATTATATTGAGGTCTTTGCCTGGAGGTACGAAGACATGCCAAGACTTGAGGCTGATATCGTGGTACATCGTCTACCGACAAAAGAAGACTGCCCTCTGGTAAAACAGAAAGTCTGTCGCATGCGACCAGACATGTCAGAGAAGATCAAGTCTGAAGTCATGAAACAATTCAACATCGGATTATTGGTCGTCACCTCCTATCCACAATGGGTCGCCAATGTTGTTCCTATGCCTAAATTGGACGTCAAGGTACGAATGTTTGTGGACTACAGAGATTTGAATAGGGCGAGCCCTAAGGATGATTTCCCACTTCCCCACATCGATATTTCGGTTGACAATACATTACAGCATAAGGTGTTTTCCTTCATGGATGGTTTCTCAGGCTACAATAAAATCAAAATGGAACCTGAGGACATGGAAAAAACAACCTTTGTCACACAGTGGGGCATATTCTGTTACAAGGTTATGCCATTCGGGTTGAAGAATGCTGGGGAAACCTATCAACGTGCCATGGTAGCTTTATTTCACGACATGATACATCACGAAATAGAGGTCTATGTGGACGACATGATAGTCAGATCTCAAATTGAAGAGGAACATCTTGACCATTTACAGAAACTGTTTGAGAGATTAAAGAAATACAAGTTGAGGTTGAACCCGAATAAATGCACATTTGGGGTGAGGTCCAGTAAACTCCTAGGCTTCGTCGTTAGCGGTAAAGGTATCGAAGTAGACCCTGCCAACGTGAAAGCAATACAAGAAATTCCCGCTCCTCGTATCGATAAGGAAGTCAGAGGATTCTTGGGACGACTAAACTACATTGCCAGATTCATTTCTCACTTGACCACTACTTGTGAACCAATCTTCAAGTTACTAAAGAAATATCAAGTAGTCAAATGGGCTGATGAATGCCAAACTGCCTTCGACAAGATCAAAGAGTACCTGCAAGAGCCTCCTGTTTTGATGCCACCATTCGAGGGAAGACCCTTGATCATGTATCTAATTGTTTCGGAAAATTCAATGGGGTGCGTGTTGGGGCAGCATGATGATACTGGCCGAAAAGAGCATGCTATTTACTACCTGAGCAAAACGTTTACCAACTATGAAACAAGATATTCACTGCTCGAGAAAACTTATTGCGCTCTGGCATGGGCTGCTCGCCGGCTAAGACAGTGTATGCTGACGCATACTACCTTATTAATATCCAAGATGGATCCAATAAAATACATATTCGAGAAACCTGCCCTCTCTGGGAGAATAGCGAGATGGCAGATGATCCTGGCGGAATATGACATTCAGTACACTACCCAGAAAGTAATAAAGGGAAGTGTGCTAGTCGATCACCTTGCTCATCAAGTTGTGGATGACTACCAGTCCATGAAATTAGAATTCCTAGATGAATACATAATGATGGTAAACAACTGTGAAGAGCTCAGACCATATGACGGACCTGAACAAGGATCTCGATGGACCCTGGTTTTTTATGGGGCGTCCAACGCACTCGGCAATGGCATAGGTGTTGTACTCATATCCCCTGAAGGATGCCACACTCCCTTCACTGCAAGACTTTGCCTCAATTGTACAAATAACATGGTAGAATACGAAGCATGTATTTTTGGTCTCAAAGCTGCCATAGATTTGGGGATCAAGTCCTTAAGTGTATTTGGAGATTCAGCCTTGGTCATGAATCAGATCAAAGGAGATTGGGACACGAAACACCCTAACCTCATCCCCTACAAAGAACATGTGTTGACATTAATCCCATATTTTGAGGAGATTACCTTCGAGCATTTCCCGCGAGAAGAAAATCAACTAGTGGATGCGCTAGCCACAATGCCATCCATGTTTAAACTCAAATGGGATAACGAGGCTCCCCAGATCACCATTGAACGGATGGATGAACCAGCTTACTGTCACGAGATCAATACCGAAGAAGTAATGGACTAACCCTGGTTCCATGAAGTCAAGAGGTATCTTGAGGCTCAAGAGTATCTGAAAGGAGCTTCGGTCAATGATAAGAAGTTCTTGAGGAGATTCTCTACTAAGTTCTTCATCAGTAATGGCATCCTCTACAAACGCAACCATGACTCTGTTTTGCTCCCTTGCATAGACAAGGTTGAGACAGAAAATATCATGGATGATCTACATGAAGGCACTTTTGGAACCCATTCCAGTGAGCATACGATGGCAAAGAAGATCCTACGGGCAGGTTACGACTGGTCTACCATGGAAGCGGATTGCTATCAATATTCACAAACCTGTCATAAGTGTCAGGTCTATGCTGACAAAGTACATGTATCTCTAGTTCCTCTGAATATCCTGATTGCTCCCTGGCCATTCGCGATGTGGGGCATAGATATGATTGGAGAAATCAAACCTACGGCTTCTAATGGACATCGCTTCATCTTAGTGGCCATTGACTATTTCACGAAGTGGGTTGAGGCAGCTTCTTTCGCTTCCGTAACCAAGAATGTTGTGGCCCATTTCATCAAACAGAATCTCATCTGTCGATACGGCATCCCAGAGAGAATCATCACAAACAATGGTATGAATCTCAGCAATACTATAATCACCGCACTATACGCGCAATTCAAGATCCAGCACCACAATTCTTCTCCTTACCGGCCAAAGATGAATGGTGTTGTCGAAGCCGCAAATAAGAACATCATAAAGATCATACAAAAAATGACAGTAACCTACAAGGACTGGCATGAGATGCTACCATTCTCTCTCCACGGTTACCGTACCACGGCGCGCACATCAACCGGGGCAACACCTTACTCTCTGGTATACGGCATGGAGGTTGTCTTGCCTATTGAGGTCCAAATCCCTTCTCTGAGAATCATGAAGGACGCAGGGTTGAACAAAGAGGATTAGATCCAGACTCGACTTGACCAGTTGAATCTAATTGATGAGAAGAGGCGTACGGCTGTCTGTCATGGCCAGGTGTGCCAAAAACGTATGATCAAGGCTTTTAACAAAAAGGTCAGACGTCAGGTATATCAGGTTGGTGACTTGGTAATCAAGCGTATCATATTACCATAAGTTGATCCCAGGGGCAAATGAACTCCTACTTACAAAGGACCATTTGTGATCAAAAGCATATTCTATGGTGGAGCAATGATCTTAACCACTATGGACGGTGATGACCTGTTGCACCCTGTGAACGCAGACATAGTCAAAAGATACTACGCATAAGAGACCCGCTAGGTTGACACACCTAGGCAAAACAAAGGAATCCCGGCGAACCATAAAGGTTTGGGCAAAAATTAGGGATAAAACAAAAAAAAATCTATACACCCGGCAAGTTGAAAACTCGAAAGGGCGACTTGGGCAAAAAAGGGTATCTCGGTGGACTGAAAACCCGAAAGGGCGGTCCAGGAAAAAGTTAGGGAATTAAAGCGTATGACTATGTCCTGTTGGATCACCTTATAGACAACCTTTAGTTTCGACCGACAAACTCAGCGGTTCTGATCAATCCAATCAACTTTCGACAAGGCAGCAAGTGGACAAGACGCTCAGAGACACGAAGGCTATAGCAGAATGGGAACCCCATGGGACTACTGCACATAGCTATCTTTTCTTTGTATCAAATTTCCATTTTTTACGACGACATTCTCTTACTAGAATGTCCGTCTCATTGTACAAAAAATGCTTATTCAAGTTAATACAAAGATACCCCTTTGAAAGTGCAAAGATATATGTTTTTTCTTTATTTCTGTGTTTTGTTTACAAAAACGTTCAATGATTTGTTTTTGAACATATGCATTTGAACGTAACTACTGTTTACAAATGAACAAAAAGGAATAGAAAATAGAAAGACAATCACTAATGGATTTAAGAAATAGGATAATGTCTTTAGACTATTCCATAAAATCCCCCAGTATGCAGCTTAATGATATCAATCTCTCTCACATCCCCGGCAGAACAAAACTTCCAGTTACCACTCCCCAGTAGAGGTCGCCCAATTTCTCGGGATTCCCCAACAGGATTTCACAAGCAATACACGGTGTTTCCCTTACAATAGATTTTATTTCTCTAACAATTAGAAGCTCATCAACTCATCAGCACTTCAAAACATGAAGACTAACACTTCGCGTCCGCGACAACAGTCAGGGATTTATTTTCCCTAATCTAACAAGTATTACAGCAGAATAGCTTACATGCCCATACATCACATCCATACGTCATAACATTGACAACACGAATACATACAATATAATCTCATTCATTTTTTGAGAACACCATTGCACAATGCATTTCATACATCATGACATTGCATACAACTAATCTTTCATCTCCTCGGGAAAGATCAGTAAGCAGATGGATATCATCAACAATTTGTAAAAGGTCAGAGATTAATACCTGAAATAAGCCAGGACAATCATCTACACGACCAGCTGAAGCAATCCTGCATGGGTTTCTTCTCATTCAGCTTTCAGATACAGTTCAGATACGCTTTAGATATGGATGACATTCTGATACTCATTCAGATTCAGCTTTCAGATACAGTTCAGATACGCTCCAGATACGGACGCCATTCTGATACTCATTCAGATTCAGCTTTCAGATATAGTTCAGATACGCTCCAGATACAAACGCCATTCTGATACTCATTCAGATTCAGCTTTCAGATACTGTTCAGATACGCTCCAAATACAGACGCCATTCTGATACTCATTCAGATTCAGCTTTCAAATACACTTCAGTTACTCTCCAGATACGTACGCCATTCTGATACTCATTCAAATTCCGCTTTCAGATATAGTTCAGATACGCTCTAGATACGGACGCTATTCTGATACTCATTCATATTCAGCTTTCAAATACAATTCAAATACGCTCCAGATACGGACGCAATTCTAATACTCATTCAAATTCAACTTTCAGATACGAGTCAAATATAATCCATTTATGGATATTATTCTAGTACTCAATCCAACACATCCACTATTTCAGTATAAATCAACCAGAGATTTATTCTGACACTTCTTATATTCCTGCCAACAATCATTCTTGGATGGAATATGTAAGCCCATCTCCAACAACTTTCCATCATCTCTCCAAATGGCATCTTTAAGCCCATTCCCTACACAATCAACCACCACATCATCGAGTGCAAATTTCTGGGCACTCTAGTGTCCAATCATCTTTCACCTTCCAGTCACGAATGGCAGATCCGCCAATCTAACTCTTCAGGTTTAAGAAGATTGAACAGGGGCAGTTGTTGTACCCCAAAATTTTCCCGCTCATTTATCAAATATTTTCTCACAAGATCTCCTTTGGTTCAAGATTGCACAAAGTTTGATCAGCTCAAGACACCTCCTTAAGCATTGATGACTGAAATTAGAGTTTGAGATTGCACAAGGATAATTGAACTTTCAATGCCTCATATTACTTTCATGGATCATCATGGACCCCCAATATTTCTCATGTCAAGTTTCAAGCCTTGAATCACATTTTTGCTCAGTCAATTGAGCAGTGGACCTAAAAGTCAGCTGTGTTGGGGAAAAAGTCAACTGTGGTCAATTTATAGTCAAACTTCATAATTTTTTATTCACATCAACATTATAAACTCATATGTATCATTTGATCAAGTTTGGACCATAATTCCTCAAGAAATTTGATCAAATAATCAAAAGGGCAAAATGGTCAAAATTAGGGTTTTGATTGAGAAAGGGCAATTTCTGATTTTTGACCTAGCAAATGGTTAATTGGTTTGAGGCATGATCTCAAGAGTTCAATTGTATCATTTTGACCTAATGGCATGACCCAAAACATTTCTCAAGATCAATTGGATTGACAGTTGATTTTCAGTCAACTGATCAAAAGTCAACTGTATACTGAAAAGTCAAACTTTGACTTTTTGGTCAAAATCAAGTGTCAAAAATCACAATTCATCAAAACATGTCAAAATATGAAACTTGTTCATCAAGAAATAAAAAATTCAAGATTTCATTTTGAAAAGTCAAAGTTTTCAAACTTAGAAATTTTTCTAAGTGTTGAAAACTTCATGTTTTTTCACAACTTTGAGCCAATTTTTCACCATGATGCAAGATGATTCAAAAGAAACTTTTAACATGAAAGTTGTATATCTCCATGATATATACAACATTTCTTTACACAACTTCTCCTATAAATTCTTGGATTTCAAGTTATTAATTCATGAAGTCATGGTCTTGAAATTAAACACCTAGTGAAATATTGCCCTAGTTTAGGCCGGATTTTGACCTAACTTCATGAAACTTTTTCATATAGTTCCAAGGGTAATTTTCAAAAGTTATTCAAATATGGGTTGTAGAGAACATTAAGCTTTCTAAAATGTCCAAGAACTCCTTGAGATTATTCTTGAGCAGGGATAATCGAAGAGAGGAAGTTAGGGTTTCAAACTAAAATTATAGGTCATTTTGTGATGAACAAAATTCAAATCTCAAACCTATGCTGCATAATCTTTGCTTTGCAGGCCTCAAACTTGTTAGGCACTCCATAATTAAATTCTTGCCCAGCTGTTAGAGGCCTCAACTCAAGCATTCAATGCAATGCCATGCTTTATATCCATTTTAGGAAGAAAGTGCACAATGCCATTTTGAAAAAAGTGGCTTTATGCACAAAACTTGTTCTTGAGCCTTGCAATTGTTTTCTTCTGATCATACATGTCCTATAACTTAAGAGAAGTTTGTCTCAAGCCTTACAATCACTCATCCCATGCTTGTACTTCATCTTAGAACCATACTTTTACTTTTCTTCAAAATCAAGTGACCTAGCCATAACTCTATAACTCGGAAATCCTTTGTGCAAAACACCTCCAACCTTTTGCTTATAGAAACACAAGTCTTTGGTAATAAAACACACGGATACACAAGCCTTAAAACTCACAAGAACTCATAATTGCATCTGATACTTCCATTGTTTCATATTCTAACCAGAAATCCCAAACTCAAAAACTACTTGTGTTTTTTTTGGCCTTTTGCTCCCAAGAGCTTCCAAGCATCATACACAAGTCATCCTTGTCCCTGTTACACGACTGTAACACCATCTTCCTCCATTTCCAAGTTCAAAAACAGAGCATCATAGTTGGACTTCTCCAAATTATTTCAGCCACTCTCCAACCAAGCTAATCATTGCATTAGCTTCCTGGGACCTCAAGGAAGCTAACCTGATCCTTGCAGCACCTTGAAACAAGCTCCAACTTAAAACACGAATTCCATTTTCAAGGTGAGTTTTCTGACTTTTGAACTCTTCATATAGGCATCATTTGCTTTCCGTTTTTGAAGATAAAATGTAGATATCATAGCCTTGAAACTAACCATGTCTTTAGATATTATTTATATTGCTTGAGTAGTTAGAATTTTGAATTTGTTCATCCTGGAAAAATTAGGTCAGAATTTGGTACCATTAGAAATTCTCATTCATCTTTGATCTATAGTTTTAGTTATTTACATTTCTGGTATCGTGGTGAAATTTTACACAACTTTCATATTTACATTTTTGCAAATGGTTGAGAAATGAATAAGTTGCAGGGATTTTGGCTGGAGGTTGAAGATGAAGTACATTTAGGGCAAGACTTATATTATATATTTGTTGTTTTATATAAGTTAATGGATGTAACACCACCCCAGTGGTTAAAGCGCGCGCCTGTCACCCTTAGGTCCTGGGTTCAAGCCCCAGCGTGACCTTTTTCACTTTTTTTCCTCATTTTTCTTCATTTTTTTGCTAAAACGGGCGCTTGGGCCTTCCTCCATTGGGCTTGGAATTTTTTGCTACACTTGCACACTCCTGATTATTTTTTAACCTCCCCTGACTTTCTTTATATTTTTTTTTATTTTCATCTTTTATTATTAATATTATTATTAATATGATTATTATTATTATTATTTTCATTACTAAAAAACCCAAAAATATTTTTTTTATTTAGTTTCTTTTTCATAAAAAAACTAAAAGCACAAAAAACATTTTCTTTAATAAATTAACTTCTTTTTTTAATACTTAGATAATTTAATTTTAATTATTATTATATTATATTATATATTTTTTCTTGTAAATTAAAATCAATTTAGAACTTAGGACTTTTATTTAATTATTTTTATTTACTAAGTTAATTAAATTCATAAAAAATCCTAAAGAACTTGTTTTCCTTAAATTGATTATTTTACTAACTTAATCTTAATTTTCTTATTTTTAGTTAATTATTTTACTTTTAATTAATTAGGTCAAAAAACCCTTTTCATAGAAAGAACAAACAAACAATCACATTTCTTCTTACATTTCATATTTTTGCATTTTATCCTTATTTTGTATATTTATTCAAAAATTCAATATGGTTATAATAATTATTTAGATTTAATTTCTCGCAATATTCCCCATTCGTAATTTGTACACCCCCTCCCCTAAATGATGTAATAGCATAGTAATTTTAATTTCCGCAATTTATCGCTTTATATACAAATGCTAGTAATTAGGGTTTTGTATGGAAAGACTAAAACCAACAAATACCAAACCCTAATCAAGACAAATCAAGCATGAAAATCAATACACTTGCACACAAACACCTATAGGGTAAATCCACTTGGTTGCCTTATAAAAATGGTCATATTACGCATGTGAGGTATCTTAGCAAAAACAAGCAAAAATACAAGATCATAGTCCCTCGATGACGCTATCTATGTTGCCTTTCAAAATGATCTTAGTCCCTAAAAAAATGCTAAGATATCTTGCAACATTTCTAATCATGGTTATACGATGACCAACGCATGTCCCTTTTACATCCAAAGATAGGGTTACGTACAAAATCAATGGTAAGATAACAATGTCAAAGGAAAGAGGATATGGACATGAAAGACTTTTGAATAAGTAGATTGTTCCTAGTTACTTGCTCAATTTCAAAACCAAAACATCCTTGCTATTTTCAAAACAAACACCAACACTTTCAAAAAAACCTTTCAAACTTGAAAACATTTTCAAAAGATCAAACACCTTTGTATACATTCTTACGAACGAGAATCATTACAAAGTTTTCCTAAACAATGGCCTCTTTTCAAAATACTTTCAAAAACCACACAAAGCACAATTTCAAACAAAAGCAAGTGATCTAGCAAGTAACTAAGAGCCCATGGAAAACCATGGATGAAAATGGTGCTAATACCTTCCCTTTTCATAATCTACCCCCCCCCCCCCCCCCCCCCCGAACTCAAGAAAAAATCTCAAAGGTCTTTCTTGTGCTTTTTCACCTTTCCTTTTGGATAAAAGAAAAGTCGGTGGCGACTCTTGCTAACCGCAACATTTACGATCAAACGCAAAACAACCAAGTCAGTTCTCCCACCGTACCACACCGGGAATAGGCTTAGAGATTCCATTCAGAGAGGTGACAGATAATTATCAGAGATGGGCTTATAGATGCCATCCAAAGGTGATGGAGAGTCGTCGGAGATGGGCTTATTGATGCCATTCAAAGTAATTGTTAGTTCTCTTGTTTTGGGATTGGCTTAATTTTTGTAAAACAAATAATAGCAGCAATGAAGAATAGGATAGAAAGAACAAGTACAACAAGAAGTCATATTACAATGTCAAAACATGTTGTGTTGGACTTTTTCAACAACTGGAACAACATGTCAAAGAAGATGTTTTGACATCGCGCCTACTGGGCTGGATTAATGAGATTCAAGTTTGTTCTCAACATAGGCAGAATATTCAGGAGAATATTATGCATCCTATGTGGCGCATATTTAAAGGTATAGAAAATTAAATCAGAAATCAAGGAGAATGAAAACTTTCTAAATAAGGAGATTATTTAGGAAAGTAAAGATTGAAGACCTTTCTTTGGGACAGAAGTTTATGCAGTTTGTTACAGCTGATTTGTTGTGATTGAAGGCCCAAAACTAGTTGGGTAACAGATTATGAATAGAATGGGTTATAACCTATAAAACACACGGATCAAGATGTAGAAGTCTAGGGTTTTGTCAAGGTAAACCTCTCGGTTGTGGGAAGGTTACCATGTTCACCTCAAATCCTGTAGGTAAGAGGTGTATTGTTCTTTGAGGAAGCTTTGAAGCAACTCCGAGATATGATAGGATTAAAGCTAACAAATAGTGGAGTTTTCCTTGGAGACTTAGCTAGATTGTCCTGGAAGTGTGTCTTCCAAACTGTCTATCTGTGTAATCAAAATCCTGGTGAAGGGTCGTTGATGCAGTGACTGAGGTGTTGACTGCTAAACCTCATTGCTATGATTGGAAGTGGGATGGGGATATTCCATATCTAGGGAGGACCTAGGTATAAGGGTCATTGGGTAGTTATTAAGTGCGTAGATCGTTAACGGGTGTGTTGGTTGTAAGGTCTGCAAATTGATACTGCTGATAGTGGACTTCATTCTTAGCTTGGTAGCCCCCGGAGTAGGTGTTGTTGTACACTGAATTGGGTAAACAATTCTGGTATTTTCTTTATCTTTATAGTACTGTTTTATCTTGCATGTGTGGTATGTCAAATCAGATGTCTCGACATCCTTATAGGACATCTGAGTCTACTGTACCATAATTTCAATTGGTATCAGAGCAGGCATCCTGTTCTGCTCTAGGTGAGATCTTGGGAAGGTACTTTCTGGTCATGGGAAAGGAAGAAAGTATTTACTGAAAAGAGGTATGAACTTGGACAATTCATACCATTGTATGGATTATCTCTTGGCAAGGATTATTGGTTATATGTGACAGGCATTGTTCCTGGTTGTTACCATCAGGCCTGCAGCTTAGTGGGAAGTTGTTGGATGTAGGGTTTATTTCTTCAATCCTAGGTTGTCATGCTTGTAGTTGGATAGTGGTTTAAGCATTGTGTCTGAATATTGTTGAGGAGTTCGTTATATTCCGCTGCATGGTTTCTGATATAACCCTGAAAGTATGGGAAGGATAATAGGGTTGTTACCCTCAACAGAATATATATGCTTACATTTTCAACCGTATTAAAAGTGTCAAAGATACTTGATATTTTCCTCAAGTCCACTCATAAATACATTTATCAATAAGGTTGATTGATCAATGATGCTCATATACATCTGCAAATTGACCTTGAAGACTGTCAAGGATGGTGTAGGAACTGATGTTATATGGGATGTTAGAACATTATTTCAGCAGGCATGCAACTACCAATTGAAGAACAGATGCTTTGGGTGCTGAACAAAAATGTTATGAATACTTTTGTTTAGAACCTACTCCTGATCTAGAAGAGGAGGCATCTAGTTTGTGCAGGTTGATTTCTGACCAAGGCTTATGGGAGTATAGTGGTTGAGATATATGCTCTTGAGAAGAACTCATAGAGGAATCTCCACCAGACCTTTTATGTATATGAGATGAGCTCGTATATGGAAGATCCTTCTGATCAAAGGAACCAGATTCATGGAATCTTGTTTGTGAACATAGAACATATTATGTTTGAAGAGGGGTATTATGATCCAACCATAGTGTTTGATGCTCTTGAGTATTATTTTGATAGCCCTTGAGGAAGAGAATTGGTGATTCTCTTTGTGTACCCTCAGAAGTTGTTGAAAAAGATCCCTTTGTCAAGGGTTGATATGATGTCAGACAGAATGTCATGATATCTGTAAGATGTTAAAATTTGAAGGGCATTGTTTTTAAGAATCAAGGGAAACAGATGCTTTTGAAAATTCTATATTTTTTAGTGTTAAGTCTAGCAGAATCTGTTCTAGAGACCTAATAGAGGGAATTTCCTCTGTAGGTAAAGACAATGGCATCCATCATCTCAAAGTCAGACATGAGGCCTAAATAAAAGCTTATTGAGATGTGGATCATACAATCCCCTGCATATGTTGATAGTCTGATCCTGAAAATTCATCAGTTGTTGTTGGTTTGTTTCCTTATGTTAACCCCCACAAGAGTTGATTATAAGTTACTATGGATGTTACCCTCAGAACCATAGTAAGAATGGAAGATGTCGTATCTATTGTCAGGATATCATCTATAGGTGTGTGTTTCCTCTAAAAATGAAGTTGTTATGTAGATCATGAGGTGAGTATTGTTGTTCACCAGTGGAGTTCAAAGTTAGAATGCTTGATCATGATGGAGCTGAAGACCAGTCTTTGACTAAGTCTAGAATGTTGAAAGGATCCTCTTATGTTGAACGATGAAGAAGAAGGATGTCAACTCAAGTGCTCTAACATCTGTTGAAAAGGAGTATCATTTGCGGTTGTATGTGTGGGGAAGTTTTTCCTCTTATGACAAATATCTTATCAGGAGCTAAGTATAAGTCTGATCTTGTGAAGATGTACATGTTACTGATGATAATGACCTTGTCGGGAGCTGAGTACTTATCTGAGGTATGGATGCAAATCTACTATCTGAACTGATGGTTCAGATAATGTTGAGAGTTTATTTCTCTCTATAGTGTTCAGGTGGCTGTATCAACCTAAATGAGTCGCAGAAGATGTAATCTTTTGTGATCTTCTCCTAAAAATAATATCAAGATTAATAATCTCTTTGGTTGATAAATCAAGAACTGAATTATTGGGATCTGTGAAGAAAGGTTGATGTCCTAAATGATGTTATAACATCAATTTGTAAAGGAAGGTTTGGGATTGTGATTATGGAAGACTGAGGATCATCATGGTTGTCAAAAGAAGGAGTTCCAAATTTATGGATTAGAAGATGCAGATCTTGATCCTGTCTTTAGTAGTATGCTTGGTGACTACATAACAACTATGTTGAAGACTTCAGTAGTACCAGCAATTGCTAGTGATTGTTAGAGAAAAGGAATATGAAGAAAGTGGTTTTCATCTATTGCAAGTATGGTTAAAACAATCTATTTGAGGGCTTGTGTTTATAGGGCCATGTATCAGACATGACCTTGTAAAAGTCTGAAGACCTGGAGTTGGTATATCAGATTCAGGATGAGTTATTTTCACAAGAGTGCTGATATGTTTCAGTGAGTGCATAAAGTCTCTTGTTTGTCTTATGATGTCCAAATGTTCATCCTCAGCAGAAGCCTTATTTGTCCATGATAGGGGGAGCTTAGAACTTATTTATGGTTATTATTGTAGTAGTTATGGAGCTTGCGTGTAATTCAATCTTGTGAAGATTACAAGCAACATGTTGTGACATATGGCTACTAGGTGTAGTTGTTTATGCCTCTGTTAAGTCTATATGGTTCTAGTCAGGAGAAGCTAGTATACTTTGTTTTCTCCAAGGGTTGAGCTTAAGGTCAAGTCCTAACCTAACCTGGAATGTTTTGGCTGCCATGATTGGATGTCTTGTCGAAGATTCAACAAGTATCACAGGTGTGAAGAAGAAAGTTGTCAGTTTTACCTAGTGTGAGAAGCTTACTAAAAAATATAGTGAGAGAATATATTTGTTGTGTGGTTAATATGAAGATGAGACATTGTGAGATTCTCTTGTGAGAATGGGGAGTTTGTTAAAGGACATGGATGGAAATAAGTCCCTTGGATGATGTTTCTAGAACCAAATCAGATAAGCTCTATGGTAATGTTGTTGATGTCTCAAATGATGTTGGAACATCATTTTTTATGATAGTCTATTAAAGATACTTGGAACTATGAGTCTCAATATTCAAACTCCAAACTAATTAGTGGCAATTCTATCTATGGTGTTGAATAAGGAGATTCTGATTGAAGGAGAAGTATGCTCAAGTAATGTATAACTACTATGTTGGTTTGAAGACTTTACTAGTGTCAGCAAATATTAGTAATGTGCAGAAGGAGGTTTTAATCAGCACATTGGTTAAGGGGTACTCCTTCTGTTGGAGAGTCTGAATCTTAGTAAAGATTTTAAGCATACTAGAAATGGCTGGAAGTTGGTTTCAGACTATGGTTACATGACATCTTAGCCATCCAAAGAGTCATGACAATATGTGTGGAGGTGCAAGGGAATGAATCAAGTGTCCTTGTACTTAGAGTTATTCTCACTGAACTAGTGGGTGCTTAGTGTTGTGTTTTCTCCATAATGAAATTTTTGATTGTCCATGGCAGGAGGAGTCAGTGGACTAATTGGTTTGTTTGGAACTTGTGATGTTCAAGTGCATAGAGTTATTGCCCTCCTAAGAGGATGATGTTGGATAACATGATGAGACATGTTGCTACAAGATGTAGCTGTCTATGCCTTTACGAGTCTCTGAAGACTCTATCTAGATGTTTCTAGAGTATACCATCCTTCTCCAAGAGGATGTGCTAGTTCTGTGAGAATTTATTTTTCTCTACAGTAGTGAATGGGATAAAGAAGACTATCCTGCTGGTTGTTAGAAGATGTTGAATCTGGTTATGATGTCAAGGATGATATCCAGGACATCTCTCCTTTGAAGAAGTCTGCAAGTAAGAAGCTTTCTGACAGGGTGCCTGATGCTCCTCTTAACAACATTTCCTTCCATTCTATTGGCAATGCTGAAAAGTGGAAATATGTGTTTCAAAGAAGAATTGCCCTTGAAAGAGAGTGAGGAGTAGGTGCACTGAAGTGCAGAGAGATTATAGAGCTGATCACAAGGAATATATGAAGGTGTTGAATTTCCCCTTGTTGTCATCAATAGTCATTTGGGAAGGTCTGAAGATGATAACTATGAGGTGGAAGGTGTGCAAAGCCATTACTGCAAACCAGACTGTAAAGCATGCAAGAACCTGTGCACCAGATGTGTGTTCTAATGGGAGCTTCTTAAAGTATCTCTATGCATAATGAGTCCTTTAAATGATTGATCAAGAACCAGATTGATTAGGTTCTGTATTATGGAGTTGATGTACCACACGATGTCTTAACATCATGATTGTTGATGGTTGTTTTGTTTAATGCTTGGGATTGCTCATGTGAAGTTGGATGCTTAATTAAGCATTACTGTGAGAAATGGCATTTATGACTAGGTGGATTAGAATATAGAGAGTCTAATCCTGTCTACAGTAGCATGCATGTTGAATGCATGACTGCTTTATTGAAGACTCCACTAGTATCAACAACTACAAGTGGATATAAAGGAAGAAGGCTGCTGACAGATACTGGAGTCTGAGTAGAGTATTTTGAAGTGGTATTTTATTTTTACTGCAAGTCACTTCAGAAAAGGTTTGGTGATCTGGATATTAGTAAAGCTTTTGGAGTTTGTGAGTGACTTCACACCTAGTATGCATGACATCTTGCCTATTCAAAAGGTCATGATACAGAGTATGGTTATGATAATACAATGATCAAATGTGAAGCTAGGGTGTCTGGAAGTATTCTCAAGGATTGAGAATATCTGACTTTGGTTTGACTCTACTGAGGGAGTCAAGGTTCAGCATATATGGGAAGTGCTGAAGTTTCTCATCTAGTGCACAAGTCTTTATCTTCAGCGGAAGCATTAGTTACTCATAACAAAGGGAATCATGTGGATATATGTAAATTGTTGCTGCAATGATACAGGTATTGTCAATCCAGAATATTGTTCACTTTTGTAAAGGTTCTATGAGGAAATGATGTCTAAACAACATGTTGTCACATTATGAAGTTATGGATAAACTTAACAAGACATGGTTGTTTCTAACTATGAGAATCTTGGTGAAGATCAGAAGTTCACATATCTCTTATAAGTTTAATGGGAAATCTGTGAAAATTTTATTTTCTCTATAGATTTCAAAAAGACTTCTTGAGGGTCTATATTTTGAAGAGGTGTCACAAATGTGATATTTTGATATCTTAGTGTATGTCACTAAGTCTAAGTGAAAAAATAACACTTAAGATCTAGTATGAATAGGTGGATAATCTGGTGAAGCATCCTTAATTAGTGGAAGAAGATGTGTTGATTACTGAAATAAGAAGAAAATGTATGACTAAGTGTCAAGACATCATTCAGGACATGTTCCTGCATGGTCAACATACGGTGGAGTAGCCTATGAGTTCAAACACGTGGCTATAAACAGGAGGAGAAAAAATTGTTTGACAATGCATGTGTATGTACACGAAGTAGTTATAGCATTCAAAGCCATTATGGACGGTGCACATTGATATTTGAAGTTTCCTCCTCAAATATCATTTCTTTTGACCAAGACTGGTGCTACAACCTAGGATCGTTACATTCCAAGTGAAAACCTCAATTATTTATAGAGAGTTCTCCGTATCTCTATAACCTCATGAGCTCCTTGAGTCCATAATTCTTATGGCTTTTATTCAGGTTTGGGTAAGCTGTGCTTGGGTCTGGTAATCTGAAAGTCTCATTTGCCAAGTTTTGGCTAAAAAGGGGGAGAAAGGTGGATTAGCTCTATTGATTCCACAAGTGGTGGTTATTATTAATGTTCACAAAGGTCAAAATAAGATGTTCGATCCTATTTATGTGACATATGTTTATGACTTGTGATCTGATTTAATAACACAGTTGTGGCCTGTGTTCTGAGTTATCAGGGGTGGTGGTTGATTTGGTCTTAAGGAGTTATTGAAAGCTCTCTTATTCCACCATTGATCTTCTATGTTTAGAATATGTTCCTGCATTGAGGGGGAGTACAAGTTGTCTTTTGTTGTCTTCTTCCTCGTGTGCATCAATCAAACTTCAGGACTTTCCTTCATTTTATCCTGAAACCGATGATCATTGATGTTGATGCAATTGAGTTCTTCATAGTGCTGCAAAGAAGATGTCTAACAAGATGTTGAGACATCATTTTCAAATGAAGATCTATTATTGTGTGCAGTAGCTTATGAATTGTTGTAATCTCCTAGATTGCAATTGTTTTTAGATTATTTGTTTTTAGCCAAAATTTGCCAAAGGGGGAGATTGTTAGTTCTCTTGTTTTAGGATTGGCTTAATTTTTGTAAAACAAATAATAGAAGCAATGAAGAATAGGATAAGAAAAACAGGTACAACAAGAAGTCCTATTACAATGTCAGAACATGTTATGTTGAACTTTTTCAACAACTGGAACAACATGTCGAAGAAGATGTCTTGACATCGCGCCTGCTGAGCTGGATTAATGAGATTCAAGTTTCTTCTCAACATAGGCAGAATATTCAGGAGAATATTATGCATCCTATGTGGCACATATTTAAAGGTCTAGAAAATTCAATCAGAAATCAAGGAGAATGAAGACTTTCTAAATAAGGAGATTATTTAGGAAAGTAAATATTGAAGACCTTTCTTTGGGGCAGAAGTTTCTACATTTTGTTACAGCTGACTTGCTGTGATTGAAGGCCCAAAATCAGTTTGGTAACATATTATAAATAGAAGGGTTTGTAACCTAGAAAAAACACGGCTCAAGATGTAGAAGTCTAGGGTTTTGTCAAGGTAAACCTCTCGGGTTGTGAGAAGGTTACCATGTTCACCTCAAATCCTATAGGTAAGAGGTGTATTGTTCTTGGAGGAAGCTTTGAAGCAACTCCAGGATGCGTTAGGATCAAAGCTAACAAACAATGGAGTTTGGCTTAGAGACTTAGCTAGATTGTCCTGGAAGTGTATCTTCCAAACTGTCTATCTGTGTGATCAGAATCTTGGTGAAGGGTCGTTGATGCAGTGATTGAGGTGTTGACAACTAGACATCATTGCTAGGATTGGAAGTAGAATGGGGATATTCCATATTTATGGAGGACCTAGGTAGAAGGGTCATTGGGTAGTTATTAAGTGCGTAGATCGTCAACGGGTGTATTGGCTGTAAGGTCTACAAATTGATACTGTTGATAGTGGACTTCATTCATGGCTTGGTAGCCTCCAGAGTAGGTGTTGTTGTACACTGAACTGGGTAAACAATTCTGGTGTGTTCTTTATCTTTTCAGTACTGTTTTATCTTACCTGTGTGTTATGTCAGATCAGATTCTCGAAATCCTTATAGGATATTTGAGTCTGTTGTACCAGAATTTCAGTAATTGTTGATAGAAATATAAGAATAAGTATATGCTTGACTTGGTCTTTAGGAGATGTATTCGGAAGGGGTCTACGACTGACTACTACTTCAATAGGTAATGGAAGGAGTCTACACTGACTACTACTTCAATAGGTATCAGAAGGAATCTATAGAGACTACTACATCAAAGGTTACCAGAAGGAATTTATGGCTATTACTACTTCAAAGGGTACCAGAAGGAATCTATGGCGACTATTACTTCACAAGGTACTGGAAGGAATCTATGGCGACTACTACTTTAAAGGGTACCAGAAGGAATCTATGGCGACTACTACTTCACAAGGTACTGGAAGGAATCTATGGAGACTACTACTTCAAAGGGTACCAGAAGGAATCTATGGCGACTACTACTTTGAAGGGTACCAGAAGGAATTCGCGCTTGATTTCATCTGAATGATGCACTAGAAGATGTCTACGCCTAACTTCATCTAGAAGAGATATTTTTCAGAATGGCTTTATGGGGAAAGTCTTTGAGGGAAATACTTGTCATAATTTAGTTTCTGAAGAAATTTGTCTGGTCATATAGATAGTTAATGATATTCGTCTGTTTATAGACTTTACCTGAAAAGATAAAGGGTTAGTTGTATGGAATGTCGTGATGTATGAAATGCATTGCATAATGATGTTCTCAAAATAAATGAGACTGTGATATATGTGTTTCGTATGCATATGCTATGATATTGGTAAATGATGGTGAATGTGAAATGTTATTGAAGTGAATTTGCAAATTTGAGCAGCATCTTAGTCTGTGGAAAATAAATCCTTGATTGTTATTGGGGATGAAGAGTATGTGTATCTTCGATCTTTTGGGGATTGTCTCTGCTGGGGACTCCTACTTTCTTGTTTAAGGAAACTCCGATGGGGAACATTGATTTATTTCTTTTTGCTTGAGGAAACTCTGTTGGAGAGTGTTAATTCCTACTTGTGGAGAAGAGTTTAAGAACGTTGGTTGCTCATTGCTCTACTGGAGAGTTTATACCCTGATTGGGGATAAAAGAGATGAATATTCCTTCCGACTCGCCTGGGGAGGATAAAGTTGACTGACATATGGTCCGGTTTCAGGTTTCGTAGCAACTCCCTGGGGATAGTGACGACTTCACTAGGGAGAGGAATTTAGCCGGTGATTTATGGTAGAAGCACACTCAAGATGGGGAGAGTTAGAATAAATATATGCCTTGATTGTATATGAGGATGTATTGAATGGGTATCAGAATGATATCCATATCTAGACTGTATCTGAACCGTATCTGGAATATGCATTGAATGAGTATCAGAATGACATCCATATCTAGATCGTATCTGAACTATATTTGGAAGATGTACTGAATGAGTATCAGAATAACATCCATATCTGGATCGTATATGAACTATATCTAGAATGAGTGTCAGAGTGAATGTATATTTAGATTGTATCTAGAAATGGATCTGGAATGAGTGTCAAAATGAATCTATATTTAGATTGTAATTGAACTGTATCTAGAAGTGGACCTGGAATGAGTGTCAGAATGAATCTATATTTAGACTGTATCTGAATTATATTTAGATGATGATATGGAATGAGTGTCAGAATGAATCTATATTCAGATTGTATCTGAATTGTATCTAAAAGTGAACCTAGAATGAGTGTCATAATGAATCTATATCTAGATTGTATCTGAACTGTATCTGGAAGAGAATCTGTTTGGGGAAATAAACCTTGTTGGTGGAGAAATACTCTTGCTGAGGAAACACCCTTGTTAAGGAAATGAACTCTGTTGGAGAGCAGAATACTGAAGGGGTTTTATAATCTCGGAGGAACAAGCTCAACTGGGGAAGAGAAACTCCATGAATTGTAATGATCAGAACTTTTTAGGTCGGTGATATTTCTGGGGAGAAGATCATACTCTTTTATCAGCCAGAGCAATCTGTCTTGGAAATTGCAGGGAATGTGTGAACTTGTGAAGATTACCCTGTAGGGATAATCTCATGGAAGTGGCTCTGTAGTGATACGTGGAGGCTTGAACATACCTCTACTTATAGAGCCCTTGGTGAATGCTAATCAGGGCGACAAATCTTCTACTGATAGAAAGGTGACAAGATGACAGGACATAGTCATACACTTTAATCCCTAACTTTTGCCTGGACTGTCCTTTCAGATTTTCAGTCCACCGGGATACCCTTTTTTGCCCAAGCCACCTTTTCAGGTTTTCGACTTGCTGGGTGTACAGTTTTATTTATATATCCCTAATTTTTGCCCGAACTCTTTTGGCTCGTCGGGATGCCCTTATTTTTTTTCCTAGACCAGTCAAGCTAGCAGGTTTTTTTCATGCGTAGTATTTTCTGACTATGTCTGCATTCACCGGGTGCGGGGAATTATCAATGTCCATAGCAGTAAGTGTTGTAGCACTACAAGAAAAATGTTTGCTTGATCGTACACGATCCTTTGTTGGAATTAATATTCAATGCCCCAAGTGATTCAAATGGAGATCTGCCCCTGGCTATTCGTCACTTTTGAGAAATTTCTTGAATCTTGAATTGACTTCCCCCAGATCAGTTGGACACCATGCCATGCCCCTTGATTATGAAAGGCATGTTATTGGAAATGTCTTTCCATCTGAGGTGATTCTGTTTATTGAGAGTATTTTCGTTCATTGAATATTTGTCATGTGAATTTCTCTGTTGTCGAACAATTAGTCATACGTAAACAATGTCATTTAAAAATGCAAAACTTATGTCTGTCTTGAAGTTTTAAAAATGCATTTTTACTAAACAAACAAAAATATTTTCTAAGAATATGAATTCAACTCAGGACTTATAGTAAACCTTACAGGAGTCAGGATACCTTTTGTAATAGTATGCTTTCTAACTAACCCATGCTTCAGTTAGGACTTTTAAGGGTTGTAACGTGGCCTGGTTCATAGTTTAAGAAACAAAGGATAAAGGCTCAAACTTTGTTTGTATCCAACCCATTCTTCATGATATTCTTCAGTCCTATACTCAGTTAATTATGCGCTTAGATCCCAATTAAGTATGGAATCTTTGCCCTGATATTCTCGTGATGGTTCGGATACTGAAAGTTTATTTGAGAAGGCAGTCATTTTTTTGTAACATTTTTTCTTTTGTTGAGGATTTGTAGCGAACTCTTTTTTTAATTTTTATCATCCCTACCTTTTTACTGAATTGTTTCTTTTATGATTACAGTCAGCGAGATTCCCTAGTTTTTTTCTTAAGTCTCTTTCATAGGTTTTGACTTAACGGGCTTTTCTTTTGAAAAATAATGACTGTCTCTTTTAGTGATTACAGGGAACCATCACTATTTTTTTGATTTAGAAGAGTATCTTCGACACTACTCATCGTGTACGAGGGTAAAGCTTGTGTTTGAATGCACCATTGAATTAACTGAGATACTACCTTGCCCCAGGTTATGATTAAAGGTTTTAATTTGTGTGAAAAAGAAAACTCCTACTTCTTAGGCTCAAAGGGGTTGACTAGGGATTATCTTTCTTATAACTCCACTGTTTAGGATTTGAAAGAACGCTTGTACATTGTCACTAGAGTCTGTTTAAAAGCATACTGTATGAGATTATGGTATTGTTTTTGTCATCCTCCCTCTAAAGGCTTACAGCTTTTAATCAAGAGTTGAATATCACAAAGAGGAAGTAAAAGCGTAGTTTAAATACAATCAAAACGAATGGGTTACTTCAGGCCAAATATACACAATGCATTAATGGAATAATCAAAGTTTGCCATAAAATAAGTGTTTGAATAATCAAAAGAAATTACAATTTGAAAATTCAAAAGAACAAAAAGTCTCTCTGTCTAAACTTGTCACTTCATATGGTGTGCCATTGAGGGATGGCAAAAGAATTCAGTCTGACCATCTTGTGTGAACTCTAGCACTCCTTTATCGATCAAGTCCTGCATCTTATCTTTCAATGCCCAATAGCTATTAGTGTCATAACCAGGACTATTGGAATGATAAGTGCAACTCACATTAGGATTGTACCGAGGAGAGGCAATGTTGGGATTCTGAGGAGGACCCTTCAATGTCATCAACCCCATCTTCAACATGTGTTGCAATACTTGAGCTGGGGACCTGTTGATTTTGGTGAATTGCCTTTTGGGTGTGTCCTGCTTATGCTGATCGCCTTGTCGTTGTTGTTGCACCGGTGTTGGATTATAGATCCGCATTTCCCCCACTGATTGGTTGAGATCACTCTTATTACGATCCTTCTAAAGACGAGAATCATTACAAAGTTTTCCTGAAGGAAGGCGCTTTTCAAACTTTGTAATGATTCTCGTCTCTATAAGAATGCATACAAAGTGTTGGACTTTTGAAAATATTTCAAATTTTTGAAAGTGTTTAGTGTGTTTGAAAAGATGTTTGTTTTTGAAGATGGATTGTGAGCAAGCAACTAAGAATGTTCTACCTACTCAAAAGTTTTTTTTTTCATTTCTCTCTTCCTTTGACATTGCTATCTTACCATTGATTGGTAAGAAGCTATATCTTTGGATGTGAAGGGACGGGTGTGGGTCATCGTATAGTCATGAATAGAAATGTTGTGAGATGTCTTAGCATTTCTCTTGAGGGTCTAAGATCATTTATAAGGCAACATTTTAAGCGTCATCGAGGGATTATGATCTTATATTTTTTGACTGTTTTTTCTAAGGAATCTCACATGCATATCATGGCCATTTCCTCAAGGCAACAAGTGGAGTTAACCCTAGAGGTGTAAGTGTGTAAAGTGTTTATTTTTCATGCATTGTTTTGTCTTGGATTAGGGTTGTCTAAGATTGATTTTTATCTTGCCATACACACCCTAGTTACTAGCATTTATATTTTAAGGCGCTAAATTACGGAAAATAAAGTCCTACGCTATTATATCGTTTAGGGGGATGGGGTACAATCTACAAACGGGGATGGATATGAGCTTAAATATTACAAACATATTGAATATCCATGAAGAAAATATGTGAAACATGTAAAAATAAAGGAAAATGAAAAAAAAATCATTTCTTTCACATTATGTGTCGACACATGCTCTTTTGCATCGACACATACCTTCGCATGCCCCTGTTTTTCCAAATCAACTCATTATGAATCGATACATAATGGTATGTGTTGACTCATACCCTGCATGTGTCGACTCATACGTGCTTTTTGTCGACTCATACACTCTTTTTTTCTTCTGTTTTGGGCCTGTATAGCAGTATGTGTCGACTCATAAGGCTATGTGTCGACTCATAACATGTTTTTCCACTAATATGTGTAGACTCATAAGGCTATGTGTCGACTCATACTGTCATTTTTTTACTCTATCTTTGTTTTTCTGCATACATGGGTTAGTTCTTAACACATAAATGACAAGAATGGAAGATAAACAAATGTTAGCTTTAAGGGGAATGATTATTACATTTTATCTTCAAAGATGAATCAATTAATGATGCTTGAAATGAAGATTTTAAAGTCAAGGATACTTACCTTGAAGCTGGAATTTGTGTCTTGAGCTTGAGTTGCTGCCTTGAGTGTTCTTGAGCTTGGAAAACAGAGATGTTACAAAAGCTTGTTCTTGAGTTTAAACAACTTCTAAGTAATGTATGTGAGGTGCTTAGATGTTTGGACAGAATTCGCAAAGTATGAGAGGTTCAAAGGTTTGGACTTTAAAACTCAAGAGTGGAAGCTTTGTGGACTGTTATGGCTTTGTGAATATGAGATTCTGAGGGTTTATCAACAAAACTTTTGGTTTTTCTCTCTATTTTTCTGACCACTTTCTCTTGCAAATTCTCCCTCTATTTATAGGCAAAGGGTTTGTGAACAAGCTGATTTGGTTTACAAACTATGGAGTTATGGCTAGGTTGGGTTGCAAATATCAAGTTATGTCATGGTCCCAAGATAAAGTACCAAAGTTGTTGGTTTAGAGGGGCTAATTTTCATGATTTATGGTGGAGTAAAATCAGAAACAAACAAGGTATGGGTTCAAGACAAGTTTTGTGCCAACAAGCTTGCTTTTCAAGAATAGCAATGGTGCCTTTATGCCATAAATGCAAAGATCTTTTGGACAATGGCTTAAACACTTGGATAATAGCTCAAGAGTGGGTGTGAGCATTAAATTATGATGAGATTTGTAAGCAAGAGGGCCTGCAACACAATATTATGCAGCATAGCATAAGGGTTTTGTTATGTGTTCTTTATTAAAATGACTTGCAATTCAAGAATGGAGGCCCAACTTCATGCCCTTGAATCTCCTAGCTCAAGTATGATAAATTCATGTTATTGGATGTTTTAGAAAGCTTAAAACATCCACTATAAATTTCATGTTGGTCATTTTGGCAAAATCATCTTAGAACTATGTGAAAAAATGCCAAGAAGTTGGGACAAAATCCTGACCAAAATTGTTGAAAATTTCCCTAAGTGTTTATTCAAAAATGCCATGGCTTCGTGAATTTATAACTCAAAATCCAAGAATTTCTAGAAAAATTCCAGTCCTACAATGTTTTAGATCTCATTAAGATTTACAACTTTCATGTTAGAATTTTTCCTTGAATCATCTTGCATCATGATGAAAAGTTGGCATGAAGAAATGAAATTATCATGTATAAAAAACACTTAGAAAAATTTCTAAGTCTTGAAAGGTTTGACTTTTCACATTGACTTTTTACTTTCTTTATTTCTTGATTTATTTATGATCAAGTTTCATATTCTTGAATGTCTTGATGAATTTTGATCTTTGAAACTTAATGTTAATCAAAAAGTCAAAAATTGACTTTTCATTATTAGATTGACTTTTTCATCAGTTGACCAAATTTCATCTATCAATCCACTGATCTTGAGAAATGTTTTGAGATATGAAAATAGGTCAAAATTATGCACTTGATATCTTGAGATCATGTTTCAAACTAATAAGTCATGTATTAGGTCAAAAGCCATTGATCAGTCGCTTTCAGTCAAAACCCTAATTTGTGGTCTTAGTGTTTCGAAGGTGATTTTGTCTGATAAATTCTTTAGAATCCTTGAGCATTGGAGACCATTTGTGAAATTTCTTGCTTGAGCATTGGATACCCTTTGTGAAATGTTTTTAGAAAAGAGAGGACAAATTTTGGGGTACAATAGCTGCCCTTGTTTAATCTTCTTAAACCTGAAGAGTTAGACTAGTAGATCTGTCGTTCGTGACTTGAAGGTGGAAGATGATTGAACACTAAAGTGCCCAGAAATTTGCACTCACTTGTGTATGAGGTGAATTTTTTGTTGATTATCAAGAATGAGCTTAGAGATTCCATTTGGAGAAGCGATGAAGATTTTGTTAGAGATGGGCTTACGGATGCCATCCACAGTGACTGTTGGTAGAAAATGGAAGAAGTACCGGAATAAATCTTTTGGTCGATTTATATTGAAACAACAAATGTATTTTGTTTGTTTTTTAACTGGAAGAGATAAATCTAACCATAAGAGGTATTTGATTCGCTTGTCTTTAACTGGAAGAAATAAATCTAACTAGAAGAGGTCTTTGTTTCGCCTGTTTTTAATCTGGAAGAAATAAATCTAACCATAAGAGGTCTTTGATTCGCCTGTGTTTAACTAGAAGAAATAAATCTAACTAGAAGAGGTCTTTGTTTCGCTTGTTTTTAATCTGGAAGAAATAAATCTAACCAGAAGAGGTCTTTGATTCGCCTGTTTTTAATCTGGAAGAAATAGATCTAACCAGAAGAGGTCTTTGATTTGCATGTCTTTAATCTGGAAGAAATAAATCTAACCAGAAGAGGTCTTTGTTTCGCCTATCTTTAATCTGGAAGAAATAAATCTAACTAGAAGAGGTCTTTGATTCTCCTGTCTT
Organism: Vicia faba; assembly: GCA_948472305.1. Lineage (NCBI taxonomy): Eukaryota > Viridiplantae > Streptophyta > Magnoliopsida > Fabales > Fabaceae > Vicia > Vicia faba. The sequence goes on from OX451738.1 coordinate 1,536,569,992, forward strand.
TAACTGGAAGAAATAAATCTAACCAGAAGAGGTCTTTGATTCACCTGTCTTTAACTGGAACAAACAAATCTAACCAGAAGAGGTCTTTGATTTGCATGTCTTTAATCTGGAAGAAATAAATCTAACCATAAGAGGTCTTTGTTTCTCCTGTCTTTAACTGGAAGAAATAAATCTAACTAGAAGAGGTCTTTGATTCACTTGTCTTTAACTGGAAGAAATAAATCTAACCAGAAGAGGTTTTTGATTCAATTGACTTTTCCTGCAAGAAGAGGGTTAGTTTCATGCAGAAGTATGCACGGCGTGATGATGTTCTCAAAATAAATGAGATTATGCTATGTGCATTTGTCATGTATGTGATATGATGTATGAATGTGATATTATTATCAAAGTATCTTTGTCTAGGAAAATAAATCCTTAACAAATGCTGGGAGAGTTTTGGGAAGTTAAATCCTGGAATGTTGTTGGAGATGAAGAGTACGTGTATCTTAGAACTTTGTTTAGGATGTTTCCGCTGGGGATTCTTGCTTTTCTTGTTTGAGGAGAACTCCGCTGGGGAATATTGACTTTACTTGAGAAAAAATTTTGCGGAGTGTTAATTTCTGCTTGGGGAATAGAGTTCAGGAGTTTTGGTTGTCCATCACTCTACTGGGGAATTAACTCTCGGCTGGGAGAATGAAAGTTAGTTGTTATTTGGTCGGGATTCAGGCTTCACAGCAACTTGCTGAGGGAATAAAGTTGAGGATTTTTATTGGATAATCCTTTTGGTGTTTGATCACACGAATTTTCTTTTGATGAGGATTTTTATTGGATAATCCTTTTTTGCCTTTCGGGATTTTCAAATTCTTTTTCGCTTTCCCTAACTTTTTCCTGGACAAATTCTTTTGAATTTCAATTTGGGATGCCCTAACTTTTGCCTAAGCAACTTGTTTTCAAGTTTCGACTTAGCGGGGATTTTTGTTTCTTTCTTATTCATACTCTCCCTTTTGAACAAGTTGTGTGACCCTAAGTCTTTGAACTTTTGGAGAAAAGTGACTGCCTTATTCCTTGGTCGGTGAGGGATAACCATTATTGTATTGATTTGATCTTGACCTTAGGATCTTTTGTTTTTTTTTCACTGGGGAAATAACTATTGTTGTTTTGATATTTTCCCGACCTCATAATGCAAGGGATAAAATATGGTGATCCCTAAATGGGACACTCCTTCTGAAATTTGAATGCTCGATCAAATTATCTGAACATCTACCCTGTCCCGGATTTAAAAATAAGGGTTTTTTTCGAAGAGAAAAGAAACTCCTACTTCGAAGGCTCAGAGGGGTTAACGAGGGTCTATCTCCCTTATATATCCAGTTTTTAGGGATCGAAACAAGGCATGTACATCATCAGCAAGGTTTTTACTCGAAAGCATACCATTTGAGTTTCCAGGTAAATTTTCGTCATCCTCCCTCCAGAGTCATTGCTTTATTAACAAGAGTTCAATATCAAAAACATAGTAAAACAAATAAGAGTGATAACAAAGGGATTATTTCAAGATAAACATATTCAATGCATTATGATTAATCATTCAAAAAGATAAGCAAGTTTGCATATAATAAAGTGCTAAACAAAAGAATTAAGATTGCAAATGAAAATGCAAATGAAAATCAAAATTTCCATGTTGAGGAGACAAGTCCCCGTATGGACTGATTGCTTTAAACGATCTTCAGCAACATTGAGACTCACTTGGATAAGAGACTCCCTATTTGATTTGGACACAACAGTCTATAAATTGATCCAAGCTTGGATTTTATCTTCAGATGACAAACCTTCTTCGACTGAATAGACGAGTGCCCCAGAATATACTTACCGAAGATTCTCTTAAAGATTCTCTTAAAAGAGAAGGTGAATGATGTACCAAGCGAAGTTGCATATCCTGAATCACCAAGTATCCTCTACCACACGTGAAAGGCACAATCCATCTTCTCTTGCAATCTTCAACATCACAGCCAAATGCCCCAGAATGGGAGACACACTTAGCATTTGCATCAGGAGAGAGATTAATCAACTAAAAAGTCTCCAAAGCATGAAGCTTAATCAAATGAATTCCCAACAGACAAGGAAGTGTCTGGATGTAAGGAATTGAGATGGTAATAACATACTTCTCGGGCTTCTTCTATCTTTGCTTAAAAGCTTTACCCCTGTGGTGAGTGCGCCTGATTGAATAATCGGGTACCCTGGTGTGGTAACCACATATGGTGTTGATAACAAGATTTGGGAAGAGAATTATAGATAGTACTGAAGTACGGAGCCTAACCCACTGCAGTTCAAACAAGCGTGGAAACAAATGAGAATAAAGCATTGAGACGGGATCACAACCGCTCTTCAGACCTATTCTACCCTTGCTAATAAAAGATATCCTCTTGAATTCCACTAGGGAATGGGAACCATCTGCTGATAAAATTTTCCAGGTAATCAAGATAATAGATGATACCCACAAGGCACTCCATGGTTTGAAATAGATACCAAAAGATGAGGAGAAATAATAACTCGTGTTGTAACAGTCAGTGTAGGATTGTCGACATTATCATCAAGACTTCCCAGATCCGGCTCCACTGAGTCTTCAACTGACAATCTTCCTTCTTGAAGAGTTCCCAATCACAGGCCAAGGCTTGCATGTATATCACACGAAGTTATTCCATAATTGATCTCTGAGCATGTGACAGCAAGAATTCAAGTCTATAACTCTGAAGAGAGCACTAAATCCGAATAAGAATCACCAACTTTGAGTACCTGTTATGAATGGATGAATATGCATGTTGTGCATGAGTGGATGCAATACCATGTTCTATCATTTCCAAGGAACCCACATGCTTTTAATTTTGATTTTAAACCAGTAAGAGGTGATAAAGCACAACAGAAAGCTCACAAGCATGGTTTCTTGGAAATGGAAATAACATGTGTGTTAAAATGATGTTAATGTGTTATGTGTGCAAGAACACGAGATCAAGGTTCCATAAACATGGACAGTGGTTACACTGTCTCTACACTAAATAATGAATATCATTGGATCAAAGGTCCGACGACACCTTGAAACACAAAAGAATCAAGTACCAAGTGGATCAGCAACTGCATGAGACCAAAATCTCCCTATCATAAAAGATAACTGTAGAACTGCCGAAATAAACGGCCATCACAAGGTGATAAGTTCAGAGCAAAACCAAGAGAACACACAGTCACCGACAGTATCAAGTCACCATCAAAAACACGCAGTAACTATCGGAACATGGTCACCAACAAAACTCAAGTCACCAACATAACCAGAGTCACCAACAAAACTCAAGTCACCAACATAATCGGAGTCACCGTCAGAACTAGAGTCTCCATTTATACCTATAAGAGTTAATCATACCTCCCTATTCATGGGCGAAACTAGGTTAGGGTAAGGCAAGGGTAAATCTGAATCACGGGTACGCCTGAAGCCACTATCATTGAAACACCTATGTGAAACGATAGCACCCCATTTGTAATCTCATCTGAGTATGGATGACATGACGACACTAGCAAACCAAAGTCGACTAGTCGTTCATGTTCCACTATATTCCTAAGGTTCCTATGGTTGTCACTTGGCCTGGGTATTGGGCCTTTTACCTCTTGTAACACCCACCCAACATGATAACAGAGCCAGTACAACAGATAACCAAATATATGGAAAGCGATAAAATGCATGCACAAACATATGCAAGCAGTGTATATAAAGCTGTAAATAACAGGAAATAAATAAACACTCAAAGAAATAAGCAAGCAAGAGCTAGGATCGACTCCGGGATGGACCAGCAATAGGTCAATCTGTCCCTAGTGAAGTCGCCAGCTGAAATAACCGGCCAAATCGTCATCTGATATAAAAATCAATGAAGTCGCCACCGAACGTCTTTTATCCCGCGAGAAGGAAAAGGTAAACATCGAGAAAACCTGAAGATGGAGAAATCACGATCAAATGATCGAGAGATCGGGTAAGGGAGTCTGTTACGCGAGGGGAAGGTATTAGCACCCCACACGCCCGTAGTACTCTACGGTATCCACTCTTGTTGTATAATCTAATGGGTGTGTAAAAATTTATATCTAAGTTGTACAGGGAATGCATGCAAAAGGAATGAGAAAAGAATGTAGGGAAAATAAGAGTTGTGCTTGCTTGGGACCTACCCCAATGCCTACGTATCCCTTTTAAGGAATCAGAGCAGCTGTAGTTCGGCTCATATATTTTTGTTGGTTTGTGTTTTTTAGTTAAGACAAAAGCAACAATCAAGATGGCAAAACATCGGATAAATGACAAAACATCAACAGCAATGATAAAGCAACAAAAATGGATGACAAAACATCGCATGGCAACACAAACTCAGATAAGGCGATAAAATTCCAGCATGATAGCAAAATATCAGACAAGATGATGAAACATTACACCTCACAATGATATTGAAAATCAAAGTAGGATAATAAACATGTGCGATGGTGAAACACCGGCTAAAAGAATGTGCGATGGCGAAACATCGGCTAAGAGATAGGAAGATAACATGGCAAAGATGGTGAAACATCAATGAACCAGAGAACAAAACATCACACCTAACAATGATATTGAGAATCAAAGTAGGATAACAAACATGTGCGATGGCGAAACATCGGCTTCAAACAAATATGCGATGGTGATGCATCGGCTAAATGATAACAGGTTATCATGGCAAAGATGGCGAAACATCAATAAACCAAATGGTAAAACATCACACCTAACAATGATATTGAGAATCAAAGTAGGATAACAAACATGTGCGATGGCTAAACATCAGCTTCAAACAAATATGCGATGGCGAAGCATCGGCTAAAATATAACAAGGTATCATGGCAAAGATGGAAAAACATCCATAAGCCAGATGATAAAACATCACACCTAACAATGATATCGAGAATCAAAGTAGGATAACAAACATGTGCGCGATGGTGAAACATCAGCAAAAAGATAACAAAATATCATGGCAAGGATGGCAAAACATCATGGTAAGGATGAAAAAACATCACTAAAAAGGTTTAAAACAAAGCTGAAAGGCGCACAAACAAATAAGATTGGTTTGTATCTTTTACCTTGAAGAAAGATTTAAGTTTGTTAAATACATTTTATGATTTGCCAAGAAGAAGTTTTAGTTTTAAAATGCAATATGCAAAGAAAGGAGAAAAACAACTAAGGGAAACTAGCCTATCACTACCCCTAATGTTCTCATACAATGATTGATCCTAAGGTTAAGGATGAAAAAGGGAAGCTTCTACCCTATGTTAGCATGCATGGTTTCCTATCCTAAGGTCTAGCTCGAGGACTAACCCTACACGAGAAATCCTAAGGGAGCATGGTAAAAACCAAACAAGTAAACAAACAAGTGTTTAAACATGAGTATCAAGGTACCTATGCAGAATTGCCTTAAACAGGTCTTTAAATAAAATAGAGGGACTTCTGACATATATCAACAATGGAGATACCATCATGCAATAGAAAGCAATAAGGAGTGGAAACAGTAAAAGGGAAAATAGTGCAATACCAAACAGATAACTATACGTAGCAAATGAGCAAGCAAAAAGAAACCCAGAGAACTTCAAGCAAGATCTTGAGAGAACTAAACTTCAAGTGTATTAAGTCTTCATAAAAATTGGGCAGAGTAACGGCTGTATACGGGGTAATTCCAGATTACAAACAAGGTATGTAATCACAATAACCTACACACAAAACAAACAACCCAATATCTTGAGGTAAACCTCAAGAACTCCAGAAAAAATATCAATTAAGGTCACAAGGTCTCCAATATATGCCAAGGTTTCTATTCCTAAGTCTAAGAAGTACAATACTCCATAATACCAAGGATAGTAACTAAATAGTCCAAGTATCATTAAAGTTTTTTTATGATTTATGGTGATTATTAAGTATCTTCAAAAAGAAAAGAAAAGCTCAAGTGAGCAAAATAAATAAATAAAATGACATAAAAGTAAATGCTCAAGTGAGCAAAGATGAAAATAACATGAAACGTAAATGCTAAAGTAAATAGTACATAAAGTAAAAGCATAAAATAAAAGCATAAAGTAAAGTCAATTGTTAAGAATTAGTGGTTAGTTGGATGACCATCTTGAAACTTGCATTTGGAACTCATTAGAGGATTGGTAGAACCAAAGCCTCTCAACAACAAGTTGCATTTGCTTTTTGTCAAGTATATCATCCATTTTAGAATTCTCAAGGCAACATTTAATGATCAATGATGTTTAAGTGATCCGCGTTGACCAAAATTTATGAAGATCCATTAGAGGATTGGTAGAACCAAAACCTCCACACAATGAATCTCAAGGTTATTGGATCAAAGGGATCAAATTAACATACTTGGGCTTGCAAACATAGGTTTGGCCCACGAATAATCATTTATTCGAATCGGGACAAAATTTAGCGCTATGTTAAGCAATCAATAAGTGGACTTATGTAGAAGTCGCACCTATTTTGAGGCAGGTCAATAGCAATCTATGTATTTAATGTTTGGATAAATGATATAGAGATTATTATACTATAACATGTAATACAATAAGGGGAATAAGATGAAGAGGGAAGGGATTAGAGTTTCAAATATCATCAACATCATTCATCCATTTTAATGGATTTGGTTTATCAACCTATCAACATCCAAGACCCAATGATGTTGAAGAATTTGCCTCAAGATATGCTCCAAGTCAGTACAACATGCTATTTCAAGAATCAAACAAGAATCATGTACAAAAGTTTTCAATTACAAGCATTAATCAAAGGTAAAACCCAAAATGCAATCTTAAGTCAAAAATAGTTTTAAAATATGAAAATGACTTGAAAAATTATGAAATTAAAACACTAACTTCCTAAAGTTCTATAAAAGTCAAAAATAAAATTTTGAGTCCCTGGATTGAGGTGTAAATATTCTTTATAAATGAAAACTTGGAAACTAGCAAGTTTAAACCTTAAACTAGATGGTTTTGGAAAATAATTTGTGAAAAATATGAAATCACATTGTAAAATTCCAGAAAAATGATTTTTATGGCCTCAACATGTTCAAGCACTCCAAACAACTTCATCTCTAACTTTATAGGCATGAGAAATTAGAACTTTAAATCAATTAATGTGCATGATTGAGTAAAAACCCTAAAAGAGGAAATTAAGTTCACAAATTAATCAATTAGTTCCAAAGGCCAGATAAATTTGATGTAAAATAACCTAAATGTCAAGAAAATTAAAAGGATCAGAAAGCATATTTTTCTTGAATTTTATCTCAAAAGGAAAAAAAAGAAATAGAAAATTATTTACACAAACTAACAAAATTAATGCAAATAAAAGATATCATGTCCAAACGATTTTTAAAATGTAACCAAATTTTTTATAAAATTGGACAAAAAATATTTTCAAGTAATATACTCAGAAAGGAGTCCAAAAATATTTTTTATGGATTTTTTTTACTTGATAGAAATAGGAAAATAAAATTCAAGATTTAAAAGAAATATTAAAACCCTAATTATTTACATGATTTTATTTAATCAATAAAAATGATTAAAAAAATGAAATAAAAATCAAAATATGAAAATATATTAACAAAATATGTCTAAAATATTTTTTTCATAATTTTTGAAGTGAAGGAAATATTAAAATAAAATTTGAGAAAACAAAAGAAAAATTAATATTCAAAGGCTATTAAATTTGTTTTTGCCAAAATGCGCTGTAAAAGGTACTGGAACCATGTTCAATTAAAACAAGACACCTCATGACCCCTACCAAACAACCATGTTGTGCGTTTTCTCAGCTTTGACACGCTATTTTCAGATCACCATAACTCACTCATTTCTTGATGAAATCTAAAAATTCTAACACCAAAGTTCAAGATTGAAATTAGTAGAACATGCTAGGATTAAAAAATTCATGAAATGATGCATGGATGATTGAGAAAATCGCGCGTGAAGAATGCTACATGAATACTTTTTTTGATTTATACATTTCAACAAATAGTTTTGTGATTCACTTTTCTCCTTCAATTCTCCACCAAAATAAACGATCCAAGAATGAAAATTGATCAGAAAAATGCAAGGATTAAGAATATGTTATTAGATTTTTCAAAAGGTTCATGGATTTAAAAATAAAATGCAATTTGCAGTAGAGGGAGAAAATGGATTATCCACCTTTGAAGTGAAATTGATGATACTTGGGCTCAAATAAAGAGCAAGGAATGGAGAAGAAGCTTGCTTGAATGTGCAGAGATAATGAGTAGAGAGGGAGATTCGAAAAAAGTTATTTGCTTAACAATGGTAGATTGCTTGAAAATGGAGGAAAGAAAGAGAAGAAGAACTTATTGCTTGTAAAGAAGAGAGTTGTGTGTGTCTGTGTATATGTGTGTGTGTGTGTGTGTGTGTGTGTGTGTGTGTGTGTGTGTGTGTGTGTGTGTGTGTGTGTGTGTGTGTGTGAGAGAGAGAGAGAGAGAGAGAGAGAGAGAGAGAGAGAGAGAGAGAGAGAGAGAGAGAGAGAGGGAGAGAGAGAGAGAGAGAGAAATAAGAGCTTGCCTGCTTTCTGCTTGCTATTTTTTTACACCTTTGAATGTTGAGTGTAATGCTTTATATAGAGTGATGAAAGAGAGAAATGGAAAGTGAGAGAAATGGAAAGAATGAGAGAGGGAGTGATGTGCTGCGTTTTTGTATGCAAAATGAGGGATCAAATCACGTGCTTGGGTAAGTGAACAAAGGCTGGGGTGATGAGCTGACGATTGGTCTTGGTTGTTCACAAAAAAATTCATGCATTTTGATCCATGGTTTTATCTAAAAGGAAAGGTAAAGAAGCACAGGAAAGACCTTTGAGATTGTTTTTGGGTTCGGGGGGTAGATTATGAAAAATGAAGGTGCTAGCACCCTTTTCATCCATGGTTTTCCATGGGCTCTTAGTTACTTGTTTTAGATCACTTGCTTTTGCTTTTCAATTGTTTGAAATGGTGCTTTGTGTGGTTTTGAAAGTATTTTGAAAAGAGGCCTTTGTTTAGGCAATCTTTGTAATGATTCTTATTTGTAAGAATGTATACAAAGATGTTTGTCTTTTGAAAAATGTTTCAATATTTTGAAAGTTGTTTGAAAATTGTTTTCAAATTGTATGTATTTGTTTGAAAATAGAAAGGATTGTTTGAAAGAGATCAAGTAACTAGGAGTTATCTACCCTACTCAAAAGTCTTTCCTACATATTTTTATTCCTTTGACATTGTTGTTTTACCATTGCATTTGGTAAACAACCCTATCTTTGGATGTTAAACGGGACGAGCGTGGGTCATCATATGACCATGATAACAATATTGCCAAGTATCTTAGCAAGTTTTAAGGGACTTAAGATCATTTGTTTTAGGCAACTTGTCTAGCGTCATTGAGGGACTATGATCTTTTTGTTTTGTTTGATTTTGCCAAGATACCTAGCATGGATACCATGGTCATTTTAAGGCAACAAAATGGGTGAAACCCTAGAGGTGCTTGTGTGCAATATGTTGTCATTTTTCATGCATTTTTGTCTTGTATTAAGTCATGTTATTTGTTTGATTTTTTGTCTTTTCATTCAAAACCCTAGTTTACTATCATGGTATATGAAAGCAATAAAATGCGTAAAGTAAATCTAGACTATTACAACAATGTTATGGGAAGAGGGGTACAAGTTTTGAATAGGGGGATATTGCTCAAAAATAAAACCCTAAAATTATTACAACCAAATTGAATTTATTGTACAAATAAATAAATAAATAAATATTTAAATGTGCAATAAAATGTATGTATGCAAAAGTGTTTTTTTGTATAAATTTTATGTATGTAAAAATAATTTTATTTAAGTTTTTAAAAATAAGAAGAAAAAAAATGATTATTTTTGAAAGGGTGAAAAACCCTAATTTTTGTTTAATAGAAAATGTATTCTAATATTATTCCTTTTATTCATTTTTTGTTGAAGAAAAAATAATAATAATATATACTAAATGTTAAAAAATTGAATATTGCATAAAAATATTATTTTAAGTGTATAAATAATAAAAATAAAAATGTATAATATTTATATATTATTTACAAGTTTATTTAAGAAAATAAATTATATTATTACTAATAAACTATTTTTATGCCCTAAAAATAATAAAATGAAAATGCAAAAACTTAAGAAAATAATTTTATGATTTTATAATGTTCAGAAAAAATAATAAAAGTCAAAAATATAAAATATGCAAAAAAATATGAAAAATATCAAAAAATACAAAGGGGGTGCAAATAGAAACGGGGGGGGGGGGTGAAAAGTGAAACAGAAGGCCCAGGACTTCGTCCCTGACCTCCAGCTTTGTCCCAAACGCGCGCGTCCCATTTTCAAATCTTGTTCTTGTTATTCTTTGCATAACATCAAAAACTTATAACATGAAAAATGTAGCTCATGAACTCACGAATCCAGTGATATAAAGAACATGAGCTAACTCTCAAAGACCAAGGAGAATTTTAATGGCCCTAAATTCTGACCTAGTTTTTTCAGCATGTTCAACATCCAAATACTCCTAGCTCAGTTAATATAAATGGAATCTACACATATGTACAACTCAAGCATGTTAAAGACTACATTTTTGCTTCACAAACCTAAGCTTAAGGATGCCTAAATAAGAAGTTAGAAACTTGACAAATACCTTGTTCAGTTGAGTTTGGATATGACAATGTAGGAGTTTTGAGTGAGGCCTGAAGGTCGTGTGAGCTTGCTTGAAGTTCCCTCAAGCTATTCCAATGCTTAGCTTGCTTTGAAGTTGCTTGAAACTCCCTGTAGAAGTCAACCTGGAAACTCAGAAAATGGAAATGGTGAAGCTCGAAACAGGGGTTACAGTTGCTTGACAAAGGCCTGGACAGCTTAGGTTTGATGTATGGAATGTGTTTGAATCCTTGAAACAAAAATCGCACGAGCAAAATATGTTTTGGCTAGTGATTTGCAGAGGTTGCCCTGTTTTGGGCAGAAATGGTGTTTTTTGTGTTTGAGGGTGTTTGAGAGGTGAGCAATTCATGTCTTAGGCTTGCAACAATATTCCGAGCTTGTGTGAAATGATACCAAGACTTGCTTTTATCAGATGGATCCTCTTTCTTGACTTTTGCAAGTTTCTTGCTTTTGAAGAAAAGTTGAAATGACAATGCCCAAAAGCTTGTACTTGCTAGTTCCTTAGCTGCACATAGTTGGTGAACTTTTCCTGATATTTGTGGACTTTTTTTGCAGCAAGATATTAGGCCCATGGCTCAAGATAAACAAAGTTGCAAAAAGCAAGCTTTATCAAAGTAGCAATGTGCACTTTATGCCATTTTTGGAATAATTCTTTGTGCAAAGCTTCAAAGATCAGAACAAGACCATTATACAATGTATTTGCATTAAATTAATGAGTTTATAAGGGATTAGGACCTTTAAAACCAAGTACAAGCATGCTTAGGACAGATTTGCAACTTGCACCATTGTGAAAAATGCCTTGGACAAAAGTGATAAAATGCCATTTTCATTTCTTCGACTCTCCCTAACCATAAAGGATCTTGGAGATTTATTTGACATTTTGGAAAGCTTGTAACATGCTCTATAATCCATATTTGAAATGCATTTTGAAATTCCTCTTGGAACTATGTGAAAAGTTTCCATGAAGTTAGGTAAAAAATCTGCCTAAACTAGGGCAAATTTTCACTAAGTTAAAAAGTTTATGGACCCTTATTCACAAAATCATAACTTGATATCCAAGCATCTTTTGGGAAAACTTTGTGAATAAAAGTTGTATATTTTGTGGATTAATACAACTTTCATGTTGGAAGTTTTCTTTGAATCCAATTGCATCATGGTGAAAAAGTTGGGAAAAGTTGGGAAAAAATAAGAAATTTTCATAACTTAGAAAAATTCTAAGTTATGAAATTTTTCAAACTTAAACCCTAATTTCCAAATTTAAGTTTCTTGATGAAAAAGTTTCATGTTTTAACACATCTTGATGAAATATGACCCTTGGCACTTGATTTTGACCAAAAAGTCATAGTTTGACTTTTCAGTGTACAATTGATTTTTGATCAGTTGACTGGGAAATTCATCTGTCAATCCAGTGAATTTGAGATCTTTTGAACCTTGTGATTTGGTCAAGATGATGCCGTTGAGTCCTTGAAACCATGCTTGAACCCAATTTGCCATTGGCTAGGTTAAAAATCAGAAATTTCCCTTTCTCAGTCAAAACCCTAAAAATGACCATTTTGCCCTTTTGAAGATCTGATCAAATTTCTTGAGGAGTTATGGTCCAAACTTGATCAAATGGTTCATATGAGTCTATAATGTTGATATGGATCAAAAATTATGAGGTTTGATTGTAAATTCTCCATGGTTAACTTTTTCCCCAATACAGCTGATTTTTAGGTCAACTGTCCAATTGACTGGGCAAAAATATGATTCAAGGCTTGAAACTTGGTATGAACAATCTAAGGGGTCCAACATGAAGTATGAAAGTCACATGAAGCATTGATGGTCCAAAAATCCTTGTGCAAACTCAAACCCTAATTTCAAGTCATCAGTGCAAGATGAGGTCTTGAGTTGAGCAAACCCTAATCTGGTCTTGAGTCCAAGAAGTCTTGTGAGGAGAATCTTGATAAAATGAGAGGGTAAATTTTGGGGTACAACAGCTGCCCATGTTCAATCTTCTTGAACCTGAAGAGTTAGATTGGTGAATTTTGTCGTTCGTGACTCGAAGGTAAGAGATGATTGGACACTAGAGTGCCCGTAAATTTGCACTCGTCAAAATGTAGTTGAGGAAATGGGCTTAAAGATGCCATTTAGAGATGTGATAGAATCTTGTTGGAGATGGGCTTAAAGACACCATCCAATAATGCTTGTTGTAAATCAGGAGAATGAACATCAGAATGGTATCCGTATCTGGAACGTGTCTGAGTTGTATCTGGAGATTTGAATCTGAATAAGTGACAGAATGGCTTCCGTGTCTGGAGCGTATCTGGATTGTATCTTGAATAAGTGGCAGAATGACTTCCATGTTTGGAGTGTATCTGAGCTGGGGAAAAAGTCAGAATAAGTGACAGAATGGTAACCGTGTCTGGAGTGTATCTGGATTGTATCTAAAGTTGAGATCTTGAATGAGTAACAGAATGGCTTCCGTATCTGGACTGTATCTGAATAAGAGATTGTATCTGAATAAGAGATTTGAATGAGTAACAGAATGACTTCCGAGTTTGGAGTGTATATGTACTGTATCTTAACTTTGAATTCTGAATGAGTAACAGAATGACTTCCGTGTTTGGAGTGTATCCGTACTGTATCTGAATAAGAGATCTGAATGAATAACAGAATGACTTCCGAGTTTGGAGTGTATCCGTACTTCATTTGAATAAGAGATATGAATGAGTAACAGAATAACTTCCGAGTTTGGAATGTATCCGTACTATATCTTGACTTTGAATATCTGTTAAAGATAGTTGTTAATCTTGTCCTGAAAAGGGTAAAATGTTAGCTGAAACACAAAGTTATGTTGCATGAAATGTATGATGCAATAAAATGTGTTTTATCAATGCTTATGATATATGAGTGTAATGTATGTGCATGTAAGCTGATTTGCTGTATTGCTGAGGAAAATAAATCCTTGACGGCTGGAGATAATAAAACCATTGACTGCTGCCGGGGAAAATAAATCCTTGACTGCTGTTGGAGATTCAAAATCTTTGATTGCTGAGGATGAGAAATCTTTGGTGACTGTTGGGGATGGAAAATCCCTGACAACTTTTGTGGGAATGTGAGAATCCCTCATGTCTTGAAGTTGGAATATTGACAAAATCTGTTGTGAAAGTAACGTCAAACTGCTTGAGAAATCTGTTTGGGAAATCCAGAGAACTTTGAAGACTTTTATTGGGGGTTAAATAATGGGAATCCTTACTCGGCTGGGGAATAGGGAAAATTCTGATGATTTCTGCGGGGAACTAAGAATGAGAATCTTCAATCTGTGGAGGAGTAATGAAAACTTTGGTGACCTCACTGGGAAAAAGAGAGTGAGAATCTTCAATCTGTTGGGGAGTGAAAACTTTATGGGGAAAAAGCTTATTGCTGGAGAGTAAGTTCAGGACTCTAGGGGGAAAAGCTTATTCCTGTTTGGAAAAAGTTCAGGAGTTTGGGTTGTATGCCACTCTACTGGGGAGTTATCCTAGGTTGGGGATAAAAGTTAACTGTTATCTGGTTGACTCTCATACTTTAAGACAACTTGCTGGGGAATTTGGAGAAAACTGGATGGTTCCCGCTGGGGATTGATAGTTGGAAATTTGACTTGACTGGGGAAGAAGGTTTCATCTCCGCTGAGGGTATGTAGTTTAAATTTTTTCTCTGCTGTGGATTTGGAGTTTGAAAACTTAACTCTGATGGGAATTAAAGGTTTGAAATTATGACTCCGCTGGGGATATGTATTTCATGGTTTTAGCTCCGCTGGGGATCTAGATGATGTACTGCAGGGGATTTCTCTTGGAATAGCCTAAAGAAGTTTTCCTATCCTTTCAACCTGTCAGTAATTGTTCTTTCCCATTTCGTTTATTTGTAAGCAGTGATTATATTCAAATGCATATGCTCATTAATAAATCATTGGACGTTTTCAAATAAAACACAAGTGTAAAAAAGAAGAAAAGGCAAATAGTTTTCTGCACTTTGAAGTATCTTTGTATTAACTTTGTGTAATTATTTTGTACAAAGGAGACAGCCATCCTAGTAAGAGCACGTTGTCATAAAAATGAGAAAAATTTATACAAAGAAAGATGGCTATGTGTAAAAATTCCATGGGGTTCCCATTCTGCTATAGCCTTCGTAACTCTGAATACCTTGTCCATTCGTTGCTTCGTCCGAAGATGATTGAGTTGATCAGAAGCACGGAGCTTGTCTGTGAAGAGATTGTCCTTAAAGTGATACGACGAGACATAGTCATACGCTTTAATTCCCTAACTTTTGCCTGGACTGCCCTTTCGGTTTTTCGATCCACCGGGAAACCCTTTTTTTCCCAAGTCGCCCTTTCGGGTTTTCAACTTGCCGGGTGTACAGATTTTTTTATTTATCCCTAACTTTTTCCTGAACTGCCCTTTTGGGTTTTCGATTCACCGGGATGCCTTTTTTTTTCCTAGGTGCGTCAACCTAGTGGGTCATTTATGCGTAGTATCTTTTGACTATGTCTGCATTCGCAGGGTGCGGCAAGTCGTCGCCGTCCATGGTGGTTAAGATCATTGCCCCACCAGAAAAGATGTTTTTGATCACAAATGGTCCTTCGTAGGTAGGAGTCCATTTTCCCCTGGGATCACTTTGCGGCAAAATAATACGCTTGATCACTAGATCCCCGACTTGATATGTCTGGCGTCTGACTTTCTTGTTGAAAGCCTTGATCATTCGTTTTTGATACGTCTGACCATGACAAACAGCAGTAAGTCGCTTCTCGTCAATCAAGTTAAGTTGATCAAGCCAGGTCTGAATCCAATTGTCTTCACTCAAACCAACATCTTTCATGATTCTCAAGGAGGGAATTTGAACCTCGATAGGTAAAACAGCTTCCATGCCATATACCAAGGAATAGGGTGTTGCCCCAGTTGAAGTGCGTGCCGTGGTACGGTACCCGTAAAGAGCAAACGGTAGCATTTCATGCCAGTCCTTGTAGGTGACTGTCATCTTTTGTATGATCTTCTTGATATTTTTGTTAGCAGCTTCGACTGCACCGTTCATCTTTGGCCGATAGGGAGATGAATTGTGATGTTGAATCTTGAACTGCTCGCACAAAGCGGTGATCATAGTATTGTTAAGGTTTGTACCGTTATCAGTGATGATCCTTTCGGGGATACCATACCGGCAAATAAGGTTCTGCTTGATGAAGCGGGCAACCACATTCTTAGTAACGGATCCGAAGGAAGCTGCTTCGACCCACTTGGTGAAGTAATCAATGGCCACTAAAATGAAACGATGTCCATTGGATGTTGTAGGCTTGATCTCTCCAATCATGTCGATTCCCCACATAGCGAATGGCCAAGGAGTTGTTAAGACATTTAGAGGAACAGGAGGCACGTGCACCTTGTCGGCATAGATTTGACATTTGTGACAAGTTTTGGAATGTTGATAGCAGTCAGCTTCCATGGTAGACCAGTAATAGCCTTCCCGCAGGATCTTCTTAGCCATCGTATGTCCGCTAGAGTGAGTTCAGCCATGATCTGCTCAGCTTCAATCTTCTCCACACAACGGAGCAGAATACAATCATGATTGCGCTTGTATAGGATATTGTTGCTCAGGAAGAACTTGGCAGAGAATCTCCTCAAGAACTTTTTGTCATTGACTGAAGCTCCTTCAGGATATTCTTGAGCCTCAAGATACCTTTTGACTTCATGAAACCAAGGTTGGTCCACTACTTCTTCGGTATTAATCTCGTGACAATGTGCAGGTTCTTCCATCCGTTCAATGGTGATTTGGGGAGCCTCATTATCCCAGTTAAGTTTAAACATGGATTACATTGTAGCTAGAGCATCTGCTAGCTGATTTTCTTCTTGCGGGAAGTGCTCGAAGGTAATCTGCTCGAAATGTGGTAACAATTTCAAGACATGTTCTTTGTAAGGGATGAGGTTTGGATGCTTAGTGTCCCACTCTCCTTTGATCTGACTGATAACCAAAGCTGAGTCCCCAAACACAATCAACGATTTGATTCCCAAGTCTAAGGCAGCCTTGAGACCAAAGATACAAGCTTCATACTCGGCCATGTTGTTGGTGCAGTTAAAGCAAAGCCTGGCTGTGAAAGGAGTATGGCAACCTTCTGGAGAAATGAGTACCACGCCGATACCGTTGCCAAGTGCATTGGAGGCCTCATCAAAGTACAAGGTCCATCGGGATCCTTGTTCAGGTCTGTCATATGGTCTGAAACCTTCAATGTTGTCCAATGTCATGATGTCTTCGTCAGGAAAATCAAACTTCATGGATTAGTAATCTTCGACAGCTTGATGAGCCAGTTGATCGGCTAGCACACTTCCCTTTATAGCTTTTTGGGTCGTGTACTGTATATCGTATTCCGTTAGGATCATCTGCCATCTAGCTATTCTTCCAGATAGAGCAGGCTTCTCAAAGATGTACTTGATCGGATCCATCTTAGATATCAGCAGAGTGGTATGAGTCAACATGTACTGCCTTAGCCGGCGAGCAGCCCATACCAAAGCGCAACAAGTTTTTTCGAGCAGTGAGTATCGGGTCTCACAGTCGGTAAACTTTTTGCTAAGGTAATAAATGGCATGCTCTTTGCGGCCAGACTCGTCATGTTGGCCCAGTACGCACCCCATTGAATTCTCTAGGACGGTCAGATACATGATTAACGGTCTTCCCTCGACGGGTGGCATCAAGATAGGAGGTTCTAGCAAATACTCCTTGATTTTATCGAAAGCAATTTGACAGTCATCATTCCATTTAACTACCTGATCTTTCTTCAACAGCTTGAAGATTGGTTCACAGGTAGATGTTAGGTGAAAAATGAACCTTGCAATGTAGTTTAGGCATCCCAAGAAACCTCTGACCTCCTTCTCAGTGCGAGGAGCAGGCATTTCTTATATAGCTTTGACTTTGGCAAGGTCAACCTTGATGCCTTTGTTGCTGACAATGAAACCCAAGAGTTTACCGGACCAGACTCCAAATATGCACTTGTTAGGGTTCAATCTGAGCTTGTACTCCTTCAACCTGACAAACAGCTATTGCAAGTGGTCGAGGTGTTCTTCTTCTGTTTGTGATCGGGCTATCATGTTATCTACGTAGACCTCTATCTCATTATGTATCATATCATGAAACAAAGCTACCATGGCGCGCTGATAGGTTGCCCCGGCATTCTTCAGTCTGAATGGAATCACTTTGTAGTAGAACGTACCCCACTGTGTAACAAAAGTAGTTTTCTCCATGTCTTCAGGTGCCATTTTGATCTGGTTGTAACCTGAAAATCCGTCCATGAAAGAAAATACCTTGTGCTGAGATGTATTGTCAACCAAGATGTCAATGTGCAGAAGTGGAAAGTCATCTTTAGGGCTAGCCCTATTTAAGTCTCTGTAATCCACGCACATTCTCACTTTGCCGTCCTTCTTAGGCACGGGCACAATGTTAGCAACCCATTGTGGATAGGAAGTAACAGCAAGAAATCCAGCATTGAATTGCTTCATAACTTTGGCTTTGATCTTTTCTGACATGTCGGGCCTCATGCGGCGGACTTTCTGTTTAACTGGTTGACAGTCTTCTCTTGTAGGGAGACGGTGTACCATAATGTCTGTATCAAGTCCTGGCATGTCTTCGTATGACCAGGCAAAGATCTCAACATATTCATGTAACAGCTGAATTAGGCGCTCTTTGACACTTGGCTCTAGGTTGGCACCCACTCTAACTTCTTTTTTGTCTTCCTCAATACCCAAGTTGATTGTCTCTAACAGCTCCTCGTGAGGTAGAATAGCCCTTTCTTCCTGTTGTAGCAGTCTAGTCAATTCTCCCGGCACCTCACAATCTTCCTCACCTTCATATTCGGCATGGTAGACCAGATCTTCAGAGTCACTGAAGGCCATAGCAGAATTGTTACCCATGGAATCCGGAATGGAAGGGTACCTGCATTTGTGAGTGTGGGTGTGTGTAAGGGATAGCCACCTTTAAACAAATAAAATGTAAAAAGAAAGACAATGAACACAAAAGTTTATATGTGAAAACGTCCATGATTCGTTAAAATGGCATATGAAGATGAAAAATCAAACCCTTACAAATGGACCTATGTGCCTCGGGTAAGGCACAAGGTTAAAAGTGTACGAATTGTTTGAGAATTATTACAAACCAACAGAAATGTTTGAAAGATAAATTACTGCGGTATGAAAGTAATCGGAACAAAGCCTTTTGCTTCCCAGTTGCACAGTCCTCCACCAACAGTTGGAAAAATCCAGTCTTCCAGGCTGCTCTCCTCTTCACTATCCTCCAAAGCATTGACTCCATGATGGGTGATCTTCACTGGCGGGCCCCCCAGCACGGGCGTGGCGTATAGACTTTTGAGCAGAAGAAGTGAACCCCAAGCCGAATTTATCTGATTTAAAAGGGAAGTCGGGAAGTTGCCCCCAGATTGTGGATCCGCCTTCTTCCACCACTGCCCTAGCATCCTTGATATACGAAATCCGAGGTGGAGGTCTGGTGATCACAGGAGTTGAAGACACTATCTTGGTCGCCGCTTTCTCTTCAGTAACTTCCTCAAAGTGTTGGAAAGGGGTCTCTATGAATTCGCCATCTAACTCCACATAACGGAAGGAGTTCATATGACTGATCATGCATTCCTCTTTGCCATGAACAGTTATAATTTTCCCCTGGACAGGGTACTTGAGCTTTTGATGCAGAGTAGAAGTGACAGCTCTAGCATGGTGAATCCAAGGTCTTCCCAATAGGCAAGAGTAGGAAGGACGGATGTCCATCACATAGAATATGGAGTTGAAGGTTTCAGTTCCCACTTTAATCGGGATGTCCACCTCCCTGTGGACCATCCTTTTAGAACCATCAAAGGCTCTGGCAATTATATTGTTGGGCTTCAAGGTTAAACCTTCACAATCCAGTCTATCCAAGGCTTTCTTCGGCAATACGTTCAGCGATGAACCAGTGTCTACCAGTACGTGTGATAGGGTAGTCCCTCTGCATTCCACCGAGACATGCAAAGCGTCATTATGTTTTCTCCTTTTGGATGTTAAATCAGCATCGGAGAATCCTAGACCATTGTCAGCTGTTAAGCTAGCTACACATTCCTGGAACTGATCCGCGGAGGTTTCCTGTGGCACGTGGGCCGTCCTCAAAAATCTGATCAGAGCTTTAGCATGAGCTTCTGAACAAAGCAGCAGGGCCAACATAGATATCTTTGAGGGGGTTTGCCCCAGTTGTTCCATAACATCATAATCGCTTTTCTTGATTATTTTCAAAATCTCTTCCATTTCTTTTTGAGAGGTTTCAGGGATGACCAATGGCTGAGCCCTCGTCCTGATGGGCTCTTCTTGGATCCCTTTCCCTTTATCATCAGCAACAGCAGAGGGAACAACCATAGGAGTTACAACTTCTTCAATAATTAGGGTTCTTGCAGATATGTTTACCGGTGCAGGGGTAACCTTAGGAGCAACTGAGGTCCAAAGACTACCTTTGGAGGGGCAATCTCTAGAGAAAAAATTCTTCCACTGCGGGTGATTTTGCTCGTTCCAGCAATGTTTCCAATGTCGGAAGTCTCTTCATCAGAACTCTCTTCAGTTGATTCAATTTGTTTAATACCGTGGTAGTAGATTTCTCCACCATAGTTCCACGGTACTGATCTGTCGGACTTGTACGGGACGGGCCCAGGCATGGTAATCTTCAAAGGTGCAGTCTTCGGAGCGGATGTAATCTTAACAGGTCTTTTGGAGACCTTGGAAAGATTGGAAGATATGGTTATTATTGAAATATCATTGACAGGAGTCGGTGTAACAGGAGTCTTTTCAAAAAGGATTTTTTGGTTATCCATTAGGCGTTGGATGCCTAACTTTAACAATGGACAGTCGGTTGGTAAGGATGAACAAAAGCATAAATCTTCTTCACAACCTGGGAAAATCCCAGCCTTCAGCAAATTCAACTTGATTATCGGTAGCGGAGTTATCAAATCATCAATAATAACAACAAAAAGATCTTCTTCAATAGCATGGGCATTATGGCCATGCTTTGGCATTGGAGCAGAGATTACATTCGGCTTTTTAGGGGCATCGAATTCAACTTCTTTAGCTTCTATCAAATCCTGAATCTTATTCTTCAGGGCCCAACAATTGTTGGTGTCGTGCCCTGGACTCCCTAAATGATAAGCACATTTGGCGTTCGAATGGTAGTACGGAGATGTAGTATTCGAGTTCTTCGGGGCCTCTTTCAGACTGGCAAGGTTTAACTTGAAGAGATGGGGTAGAACCTGAGCAGGAGTCATGTTAATCTGGGTGAATTACCGTACAGGCCTTTCCACCCTTGCTTGGTTCTTAGTTGATTGTTTCTCGGCTGATCTGACACAAACTTCTGAATCATTACGGCCCCCACAGTTGGTCGGCGATCAATTCTTCCTTGACCTCTTTGGGGGTAGACAGCTGATACTTCCTTCTTTGTTGGAAAAGTCTTTTTGATGGCAGCGGAAGTAGATGCATTTTTTTGAATTTTCCCGCTTTTTATGCCGACTTCAACTCTCTCACCAGTTAGAATCAACTCAGTGAACCCCGCAGACGAACTTCCAATCAGGTGATTGAAAAAGGGACCTGACGGTGTACCCAAGAACATGTCTACTAGCTCCCTTTCAGATAGAGGTGGTTGTACTCGTCCCGCCAAGTCTCTCCATTTCTGAGCATACTCTTTGAAACCTTTATTTGAGACCATGCCCATACTCTGTAATTGAGTACAGGTTGGTGCTAAGTCCGTATTGTATTGATATTGTTTGTAGAAGGAGGCTGCCAAGTCTTCCCAATTATGCACATCAGACCTCTCCAACTGGTAGAACCAATCCAGCTGCGTTCCCAAAAGACTGTCCTGGAAAAAGTGAACCCATAGGTCTTTGTCAGAAGAATGTGGTTGAATTTTCCTGACATAAGATCATAGGTGCATCTTGGGATAAGACACCCCATCATATTTAGAAAACGGAGGTACTTTAAACTTAGGAGGGATTACAAGTCCAGAAACCAGCCCTAACTCTTCAAAGTCCAGCCCAGGCACTCTCTGTATCTCCATAGCAGCTAGACGTTCTTCCAAGTTCTTGTATTTGTCATCGGCCGGAGGATACTGCTGTTCAGAATAGTCCTCATCTTCCTATTCTTCTTCTTCTACTTCAGATTCAGATTGCACTGCCATTCCTTTACCTTTTCCTACCCCTTCATCAGATGTGGAGGGGAAATCCAAAGTCCGTCTGGCTTGTCCTTCAAATATTCTTCCCATGAGAACCACACCAGCTCTCTTCTTCTTCTTCTTCTCTTTGTCCTTCTCTAGTAGGGTCTTGAGCTCCTTCTGCCCCCTTAGCCAAGGTCAAGAGTAGTTGTTGAAACTGTGAATTTTGGGCTTGTAAGTCTTTGACCGTTTGTTCAATATCCATCTTGCTGAAATAAACAGTAGAGAGATGAGGAAACTTGGTGTGAAGACCTGTTTATACATATGATGAATGATATGTATTCATGTAATGCATTCAAGGATTCAGAAATTCAAATTTGTTTTAAACAAAAAAGAAACACACGTCATATTAATAAGATAGAATTTATTAGTACATTAATGCCCCATGGGCAAAATAATACAAAATTCTAAGGTAAAAAGACGTTGCGCATCCTCTTTGGTGCAATGTAGGTGTTGAGAGTCTGGTCTTCGTGAAGTTGACGAGTGATTTCTAAAACCTTCTTCTCGCTTGCGTAGAATTGGGCTTCGAAAGTATCGCGCTCTCCCTTGAGCTGTATCCAACTCCTTTGCAGATCTTCGAGTGATGTTGGCATGTCAGGATGTAGGAGAGTGTATGGAACCTCTCCTTTCATAACAGGCTCTATAATCACATGGAGAATGTAGAGGTAAGGCATCATAAGACTTTGGGCGCGGGTTCGTACCCACTTGAGGTAAGGCTCAAGAGGGATGGAATTCTTGTGTCCCAGAGTCTTACTGTCTACCTTGTTGGGCATCCTCCAAGCTCGGATAAACCTTTTTCGAAGTCTTTGATCGTCGTTGTCGAAGTCAAAAACCAAGTCTGGAATCAGCATGTCATGCGGGCCATCCCTTCGGGCAAACCCAAACTGTCTCAGAGCCAAGCAGGGGTTGTAGGTGATGCCTCCCCTAATATCTAGTAGAGGGGCATTAGGGAATTCTCCATAATGGTCAATGATGATGACATTCTCTTTTGATCGAGAACACCAATGAATGGCTGAATGTGTAAGAGTCATCAATTGTTGTGACCACCTCAAACTTTGCTCATTCTTCAAAAATGATTGGGGAAGATGAGAAATAAACCATCTTGCCAATAGAGGAGTGCAACACATGAGAACACCTCTTTTCCTCATTGTTCGAGTGTGAAAAGAGTGAAGGATATCCCCAAGCAATGTAGGCACCGGGTTGCGAGTCATGAAGATTTTGACAGCACTCACATCTATAAGTTGGTCAGGGTTAGGGAACAAGACCATCCCATAGATGAGAAGAGCTACAATCTCCTCAAAATCTTGTAGGTCCAAAGAATTCTAGTAGCTTTGGGCCTTCTCAAATAGAAACTTTTACAAGAAGCCTTTGACACCACTTCTGGTTTCCCAATGTGTTGTGACATCAGAGGAGTGCAAGTGTAAGGCTTGAGCAATCTCTTCTATCTTTGGATCTCTTTCCGTACCATTGAAGGGTAGTTGATTGAGAATAGGAATCCTCAAGAGTTGAGAAAATTCCTCCAAAGTAGGCACAAGTTGGTAGTCAGGAAATGTGAAGCAATGATGCAAAGGGTCAAAGAACTGGAAGAGAACTTTCAGCATATCCTCCCCAGTGTTGGCAGTGACTAAGTTGAGAAGACGACCATGCCTCTCGGTGAATGGAGAATTCTCAGGAATCCTTGAAGCTAGATCCTTGAGTTGTGGAGGAATTCTTACAAGGTTGATTTGGATAGTTTTCCTGCAAAGTGAATCCATTACCTACAAAACAGGAACAAAGATGAAGATCCAAAATCCTTGAAATGGTTAGTGGATGCATATGATGCTTCATGATGTCCATGATGTTATGCACAAGTATATATGTACAAGCAAATCACACAAGTTCCTAGTTTCAGGCTTGCATGGGGTTTCATAGGTAAGTACCCTCTTGAAGTTAGTTGGCTCAACCTGTCCTAGAAATAGTAATCGGGTTCTAAGGAGCTCAATATCACTGGATTGTTTTGTGTTCATTGTTTTAGTTTAGCCACTTTACTGGCTACCTAAATATTCCAAGAAAACAACCCTCAATGAGTTTAGTATCGAGTATCTACCAACTTCGGACTGCACCAAAGTCGGTCATCTCACTACATCCTAAAAGGCCAAGTTGGTCAAGTAAAGGTTCTAAAAGTCCATTAGTGCTTCATGACATCACTCAGCGGCCCTGTATTCTCTTTGATTGACTCAAAGGCTACCGGTACCCATAAATATGTCGCACTAATATAGCTATTGCTTAGACCATGTCAGTATACCCCTCACAGTTCCCACAATGTATTGCTATTTACCTATGAATGTTTCCCAAATCGGGTAGAGGATTCAAACCCAAACAATAGAACCAAAGTGTAAAGCAAACAAGTCAAGCAAGATAAGCATGTAAAGGTGATCTAAAACCCTAAGGTAACCCCACTTTCACTTGATTCCCCAGCAGAGTCTCCAATTCTGTGATGCGGTGGGAGAAATGACTTGAGGTTTTGCGTTTGTGTTCGCAAATGTTGCGGTTTAGCAAGAGTCGCCACCGACTTTTATTTTATCTAAAAGGAAAGGTAAAAAAGCACAGGAAAGACCTTTGAGATAGTTTTTGGGTTTGGGGGGTAGATTATGAAAAGGTAAGGTGCTAGCACCCTTTTCATCCATGGTTTTCCATGGGCTCTTAGTTACTTGTTTTAGATCACTTGCTTTTGCTTTTCAATTGTTTGAAATGGTGCTTTGTGTGGTTTTGAAAGTATTTTGAAAAGAGGCCTTTGTTTAGGCAATCTTTGTAATGATTCTTATTTGTAAGAATGTATACAAAGATGTTTGTATTTTGAAAAATGTTTCAATATTTTGAAAGTTGTTTGGAAATTGTTTTGAAATTGTGTGTATTTGTTTGAAAATAGTAAGGATTGTTTGAAAGAGATCAAGTAACTAGGAGTTATCTACCCTACTCAAAAGTCTTTCCTACACATTTTTATTCCTTTGACATTGTTGTTTTACCATTGCATTTGGTAAACAACCCTATCTTTGGATGTTAAATGGGACGGGCGTGGGTCATCATATGACCATGATAACAATATTGCCAAGTATCTTAGCAGGTTTTGAGGGACTTAAGATCATTTGTTTTAGGCAACTTGTCTAGCGTCATCGAGGGACTATGATCTTTTTGTTTTGTTTGATTTTGCCAAGATACCTAGCATGCATACGCATTCTTATAGAGACGAGAACCATTACAAAGACAACTTTTCAAAATCACTTTCAAAAACAAATTCCACAAACACTTCTTTGAACTATTTTCCAAACAACACTTTGTACGCGTTCTTATAGAGACGAGAACCATTACAAAGACGTTTTCAAAAAACTTTCAAAACCCACACCACAAGCACATTTTCAAACAAAAGCAAGTGATCTAGAAAGCAACTAAGAGCCGTAGATAACTACGGATGAAAAGGGTGCTAACACCTTCCCTTTTCATAACCTACCCCCCAAACTCAAGAAAACATCTCGAAAGGTCTTTCCTGTTCTTTTCAATCTTTCCTTTTGGATAAAAGAAAAGTCGGTGGTGACTCTTGCTATCCGCAACAATTGCGATAAAACATAAAACATCCCAAGTCAGTTCTCCTACCGTGTTACAAAACTGGAGACTCTGATGGGTAGATACTTAAAAGTAGGGTTACCTTAGGGATAGATCACCTTTACTTACTTTTCATTGTTTGACTTGCTTGCTTTACATTATGGTTCCTTGTTTGGGCGTGTTTTTATCCTCTACCCGGATCTGGGGCACCTTTTAAGTAAGTAGCAATAGATTATGGAAACTTTGCGGGGTATACCGACATGGTCAAAGCAATAGCTATGTTAGTGTGACACATTTGTTGGTACCGATAGCCCTTGAGTAGTCAAGGAGAATACATAGCCGTTGTGTGGTGTCATGAAGCACTAACTGACCTTAGAACCTTAATTGAACAACTTGTCCATTAGGAAGTAGTGAGATAGCCGGCTTTGGTGCAGTCCGAAGTTTGTTGATACTCGATGCTACGCTCATTGAGATTGGACTTTTGGGATATTTCGGTCGCCAATAAAGAGGCTTGCGCTGAAACAATGCCCAATAAAGAAAGATCAGTGATATTGAGATCCCCTAGAACTCAGTTACTATTACTATGACAGGTTGAGCCAACTAAACTTAAAGAGGGTACTTACCTACAAACTTCATGCAAGCCTAAACCTAAGGACTTATTTGCTTTGTGTATATATGATTATTTGTACATAACAACTTGCTTGCTTTGCATACTTGTACATAACATCATAACATCATAACATCATACCATATCATTTTCAATAACCATTTCAAGGATCTCAAGGGCCTATGATGCAGGGTCATGTTGAACCAGGCACCTATCAAGGGGAAAAAGGATTCATTCTCTAATCAAACACCGTCAAAGACCAAAGCACGGTAACTTGAGTCAAGGGCTATGACCCACTTGACACCGTGAGCTGATTCTCGTGGAAGGAAATTCAACAATACAAAGTTATCCAATCAAAGTTGTTGATCAAAATTCAACTTCTAACATCTTCTTGTGTTTACCTCACGAGATCCTTGAAAACATGCATCCACTTACCATGCATCATATCATGACAGGTTTCTCCCATGCAGATTTCCTTATCTTCCTACTGTTTATTTCAGTAAGGTGGATATGGAACAAAAGATGAAGGATCTCCAAGCACAAAATGACCAATTCCAACAAATGTTCTTAGCTCTGGCTAAAAGGCAGGAAGATCTGAAAACACTCTTCACCAAAGAGAGCAAGAAGAAGACTAAGAAAAGGGTTGTCATCCTCAACGTGGAAAGAAGGTCCAAGGGGCATACCTAACTAGCTCAAAAAGAAGATGATTCTTCTGAAGAAGAAGACAATCAAGAAGAAGAAGAAGCTAGAAGCATTAAGGCTAACATAACTACTGATGATGAAGACTATTCTGAGGAGCAGTATCCACCGGCGGGTGAAAAATACAAATAGCTTGAAGACAGACTAAAAGTTGTGGAGATCCAAGTTGTACCTGGCTTGGACTTAGGAGACATGGGTTTGGTCTCTGGAGTTTTCATCCCACCAAAGTTCAAAATCCCTACCTTTGCCATGTATGATGGGGTATGTTGTCCTAAGATGCATCTGAAGTCTTATGTCCGCAAGATTCAATTATACACAACTGATAAGAAGCTCTGGATCCATTTCTTCTAAGAGAGCTTAGATGGGACACAACTTGAGTGGTTCTATCAATTGGAGAGTTCCCACATTCACACTTGGGAAGATCTAGTTGTTGCTTTCTACAAGCAGTACCAATACAATGCTGATCTTGCACCGACTTGTGTGCAGTTGCAGAATATGACCATGCGTTCCAACGAGGGCTTCAAAGAATATGCCCAAAAGTGGAGAGACCTGGATGGTAGGGTTCAGCCCCCATTAACTGACAAAGAGCTGATTGACATCTTCATGGAAACTTTGACAGGACCTTTCTTCAATCACCTAATCGGAAGCTCCTCAGCCGGATTCACCGAGCTAGTCCTAACAGGCGGAAGAGTAGAGGCTGGCATTAAGAGCGGTAAAATACAAAGGGGTGCATCTTCAAGTGCATGGAAACAACCTTTCAATGGGAAGAAAGAGTCCAATGATGTGTACAGCCAAAAGGGTCATAACAAGAGCAACCACGATCAGTACGTGGGGGCAATCTTGATCTATAATCCTACACCTGTTCAACAAAGACATGGCAATAGGCGTAGGATAAAATACCAAGAAAGGTAGTACGCTAACATCAACATGTCTTTGTCTCAAGCGTTACAACATTTGCTAAAGGTGAAACGGATCACACTAAAGGATCCTCCTCAAAACCCTGATACCTTCTCTCTTAAGTACAATCCAAATGTAATATGTTCCTACCATTCTGATAGTCCTGGACACGACACCGACAGATGTTGGACTTTGAAGAACAAGATTCAAGACTTGATTGATGCCAAGGAGAT
Organism: Vicia faba; assembly: GCA_948472305.1. Classification (NCBI taxonomy): domain Eukaryota; kingdom Viridiplantae; phylum Streptophyta; class Magnoliopsida; order Fabales; family Fabaceae; genus Vicia; species Vicia faba. Next base: position 1,536,597,932 of record OX451738.1, read on the forward strand.
TGAGTTTGACCCTCCAGAGACTCCTTATGTGATCACTGCTCATATGCCAAATCATTGAGAGCGTCCTATTCATTTTGAATTTTTAAATTGTAATCTCTTTTATTGTTCAAACATTTATCTATTAATGTCAAACTTTGTTTCATTAATGCATTGCATATGTTTGTCTTGAATTTATCCATTTATTTTCACTATATTTAAGCTATGCTTTTTACTCTCTTTATGACATTCAACTCTTGTTTTAAAAGTTGCAAGCCTTTAGAGGGAGGATGACAAAAACAATGCCATAATCTCATACAGTTTGCTTTTGGACAGACCTTGTTGACGATGTACAGGTGTTTCCTTCAATTCCTAATTACTGGAGTTATAAGGAGGATAATTCCTAGTCAACCCCTTCGAGCCAAAGAAGTATAAGTTTTCTTTTTCACACAAACTGAAACCTTTAATCAAAACCTAGGTCAGGGTAGTCTCTCGGTTAATTCAAACGCACATTCAGTTGCAAACTTTCACTTCGTATACAATGAATGACATCAAAAACATTCCTCTGGAATCAAAAGACGGTGATGGTCCCCTACCAAATAGGCAGTCATTATCTCTCAGGAGAAAAGCCCACTAAGTCAAAACCTACGAAGGAGACTTAAGAAAAAATTGGGGCATCCCGCTGACCATAATCTCAAAACGAGAACAGTCAGGCAAAAGTCCGGGATAACAAATCAAAAGGAGGACACTACAGATCCTTAACAAATACGAATAACGTTGCAAAAATGACTGCCTTTCGACAAACTTAACTTGTCTGAACCATCACCAAAACGTCATTTCAGACTCAATTGGAGTTCAAACGCATAATTAACTGAGTTTAGGACTGAAGAACATCACGAAGAACGGGCGGGCATGAATACACTTTGAGCCTTATCCTTTGTTTCTTAAACCGTGAACCGAACCACGCTACAACCCTTTAAAAGTCCTAATTTAAGCATGGGTTAGTTCGAAAGCATACTATTACAAAAGGTATCCTGACTCCTGTAAGGCTTACTGTAAATCTTGAGATGAATTCATATTCTTACAAACTTCTCTTTACTTGCTAAAACACATTTTCAAAACTTCAAGACAACCATAAACTTTGCATTATTTGAATATCGCTGTTTGCATATGGCTAATTGTTTGACAGCGGAGAAATTCACACGACAAATATTCAGTGAACAAAAACTCTCTCAATAAACAAAATCACTTAAAGTGGGAAGACACTTCCAATAACAGATCTCCTATAAGCAAGGGGGCATGGTGTGTCACTGTCCAACACGTCTGGGGCAGTCCAGTCAAGATTCCAAGAAATATCTCAAGAAATGTTGAATAACCAGGGGCAGGCCTGTATCTGAATCACTTGGGGCATCGAACGTGAATTCCAACAAAGGATTACGTATGGTCAGGAAAACACTTCATGGAAATACTACAAACACTTGCTACTAGGGGCAGTGACAAGTTTCCCATTAATTCCTTTTCATAGGATGACCCCCAGTCAAGTCCCCACAAAGTTGGATCCAGACAACTCCCAGCCAGAGTTTCATTCTCTGGAAAACCTTCTTCCCAGCTGAGTTGGTCTCAAGAGGAATCCTCGAGGAGTTCAATACCTCTCCAGCAGATTGGCAATCGGGTTTATTTCCCCAACAACGACAAGATTCCCCAGCTTGAGTTTTCCTCCCAGACTATCACAAACCAAGGGACCACAACTCCTCTTCCCCAATAGACTGCTCTACAATCCCCAGTGAGTTGCTACAAAACCTGGGAGACAACCAGATAACAGTTAATTTATTTATCCCTAACAAATTGTTAACTCTCTTTCTCTTCCATCAAGAGATAGCTCCCCAGTAAAGCAACGGACAAATGAAACTCTCGAACTCTTTTCCCCAAGAATGAATTAACACCATCCAGAGTTTTCTTCTCAAGCAAAGTCAACTTCCCCAGCGGAGTTCTCCTCAAACAACAAAAACAGGAATCCCCAGCGGAAACATTCTAAAAAACAAGGTCTGGAAAGGTGTGTATACTCTTCATCCCCAATGGTCGTCCAGGATTCAGCTTCCCAAAATTCCCCAACACTTGTCAAGGATTTATTTTCCATGACAAAATTACATTCCAACAACATTTCATGCATGATAAATGCATACACCATAATCTCATTTATTTTGAGAAACATCATTACGCCATGCATTTCACCCATCATGACATTGCATACAACTATTTCTTTACCTTTTCAGGAAAAGGTCAACATATAAGTGTCATTAATCTGTAAATTTCTCCAAGATAAAATCAAGCTTGGATTTCTTCATTACCTTTTAGAGTAACAATCATCTCAGATTCCTTCATCATCCGTTGAGGTAGTAATCGTCCAAGATTCCTTCATTATCTACTGAGGTAGTAATCGTCTAAGGTTCCTTCATCATCCGTTGAGGTAGTAATCGTCCAAGATTCCTTTATTATCTGCTGAGGTAGTAATCGTCCAAGGTTCCTTCATCATCTGTTGAGGTAGTAATCATTTTAGATTCCGTCATTATCTGCTGAGGTAGTAATCGTCTCAGATTCCTTCATAATCCTTTTGGAGTAGTAATCATCTCAGATTCCTTCATCATCTGTTGAGGTATTAATTGTCTCAGATTCCTTCATCATCCGTTGAGGTAGTAATCATTTCAGATTCCTTCATCATCCGTTGAGGTAGTAATCATCCAAGATTCCTTCATTATCTACTGAGGTAGTAATCGGCTCAGATTCCTTCATCATCCTTTTGGAGTAGTAATCATCTCGGATTCCTTCATCATCCATTGAGGTAGTAATCGTCTCAGATTCCTTCAACATCTTTTGAGGTAGTAATCATTTCAGATTCCTTCATCATCCGCTGAGGTAGTAATCGTCTAAGATTCCTTCATTATCTGTTGAGGTAGTAATCGTCTCAGATTCCTTCATCATCCGCTGAGGTAGTAATCATCCAAGATTCCTTCATCATCTGTTGAGGTAGTAATCATCCAAGATTCCTTCATCATCGATTGAGGTAGTAACCATCCAAGGTTCCTTCATCATCGGTTGAGATTAATACCTGAAACCAAACAGGACAACTATCTCAACAACCAGCATTTTCAAGTTCCAGATTAATACATATAACAAGCCAGGAAAACTATTTGTGGATGATCGATTATATATTAATACATGTAACTAGCCAGGAAAACTATCTACATGAGGAGATTGAAGATTAATACCTGTAATAAGCCAGGAAAACTATCTTTATTTCTCAAGTCAGAGATTAATACCTGAAACCAGACAGGACAACTATCTCAACGACCGACAAAAACAAGTTCAAGATTAATACCTGAAACCAGACAAGAAAACTATTTGTGAGCGACTGCACGACCAGCTGAAGTAATCTTACAAAACTTCTTCTCATACACTCTTCCAGATACGATCCAGATACGGATGTCATTCTGACGCTCCTTCAGTACGGTTTTCATATTCGAGTCAGATACAATCCATTTATGGATATTATTCTGATACTCATGCCACTACATCTATTGTTTTAGTATAAATCAACCAGAGATTTATTTTAATACTTCTTCCATTTCTGCCAACAATCACTTTTGGGTGGCATCTGTAAGACCATCTCCGACAACTCTCCATCATCTTTCCAAATGGCATCTTTAAGCACATTCCTTACACCTCCTCCACAATATCATCGAGTGCAAATTTCTGGGCACTTTAGTGTTCAATCATCTTCCGCCTTCAAGTCACGAATGGTGGACCTGCCAATCTAACTCTTCAGGTTTAAGAAGATTGAACAGGGGCGGCTGTTGTACGCCAAAATTTTCCCTCTCATTTCTCAAGGGATCATCCTGGACCCTCGGGATTTCTTCTGTCAAGTTTCAAGTCTCGGATTACAATTTTCTGAGAAAGTCATTCACAAGGGAAAAATGGTCAAATGCACACTGAAAAGTCAAACTTTGACTTTTTGATCAAAATCAAGTTTCAAAAATCATATTTCATCAAGACATGAAGTTGGTTCATCAAGAAATCAAAAGTCAAAAATTACTTTGAAAAGTCAAATTTCTAAACACTTGGAAAATTTTCTAAGTGTTAAGAAAATATGATAATTGCATAACTTTGGGCTAGATTTTCATCATGAGGCAAGATGATTCAATCAGAACTTCTGACATGAAAGTTATAGATCTCAATGAGATCTAAAACAATGCTGAACAGAACTTCTCCTAGAAATGTTGGGATTTCAAGTTATAAATCCTTGAAGACACGTCCATGAAGCTAAAACACAGTAAATTCTGAGCATTTTTAAGTCAGAATTTGGACAGAACTTCTGGGCCAGTTTTCACGCAAGTACAATCAGAATTTACAAAAGTGATTCAAAAAGGGATGGAAGAACATGTTACAAACTTTCTAGAGAACTCCTTCAGATCATGCTGGAGGCGGGAGAATCGAAGGTCAGAAGTTTGCTTTGTTCAGAACATTACCCTTCGAATCTCACTCTTCAACATACAGAAGCCCTACTCTTCGATCAGAACATGACCCTTCAAATCTCATTCTTCAACGTATGGAAGCTGTGTTCTTCAATCAGAACATGACCCTTCAAATCTCACTCTTCAACATACATAAGCTCTACTCTTCGATCAAAACATGACCCTTCGAATCTCATTCTTCAACATATGGAATTTGTGTTCTTCAATCAGAAGACGACCCTTCAAATCTCACTCTTCAACATATAGAAGCTCTACTCTTTGATTGGAACATTGATTCCCTTTGAATCAGTAACTTTCGAACCTAACTCTGGACCCTTCGAAGCAAGTTTTGTTTAAAGGACTTTGAGCAAATCTCATAGCCTTACCCTATTTGTCAAGCTATGTTGCTTCCAAATCTTTATATGATCAGAGGCTTGTACAAAGGTTATAAGCTTTTTCTATTGGATAAAACTATTCTTGGTTAAAATAGCAAAGGCTATGTACCCTTTTTTTCATAGAAAGTACTTTTATCATAAAAGTCGCTTCCAACCTGATTCATGTCTGAACGAAAAGCAGTGCCAGAAGCATAAGTCCAATCTCCTGCCAGCAGCCCCCCCTACTTGTACTGGAAACTGGGGATCTACGAAAAGGACAAGACTTGTTTCACCCTTAACCAAACCATGGTTTGTCATCATATAAACCTGGGTACTTCAAACATATTGATTCTTTTCTCTATAAATAGAGAAGCATTTGCAAGCTCAAGGGAGGACTTTTTTTGGCCAAAGGAACGAATCTTCAAAAATCTATCAAATACCATAAATCTCCCAAATACTTAAACACTTGTGAAAACACAAACTCAGAATCCAAACACTTATTCTCTTCGAATCTGAAATATCATTGTACCTTGTTACCCTTCGAATCCAGCAGGAAGAACCTCACATTGGTTCTTCTCTTTTGAATCCAATATCAAAGGCTTAACCCCTGATCCCTCCCTTCGTATCCAGAGGCGCTCAAGGCAACCACCTAAAGGCCCAGCACACGTCCCAGCCCCAAGCAAGGTAAGTCATCCTTAACCTTGGATCATTTATTTCTAGCACAACATGTAAATAAAATTCCTTTTCGTTTCAAACATATACATAGCATTTGTTCCCCTTTTGTTTACACCCTTATAGTTTTTTTTTATTTCCTTTCCTTTTGGTTTTGTTCTTTGGTTTCTTACAAATGGTTTAAGTACTAACCTGACCCTAAGGTAGTGCTAGCATGGCCTTAGGCCATGTCGCTATTTAATATCTTAAACTAAAGAAACATGAGCCAGGAAGTAGGAAACAAAGCCTTTGGCTTCCACACTAACCTCCGGGTCAAACGAAAGAGGCGGCCAGAGGGTACACCATGCTAACTTTTAGGCCCAGGTGAAAGGCACGCCTGCACTGAGTCTAGGCCCAAACAAAAGGCACTCCCCTCACTGCTTTTAACCCCCAGTCGAAGGAGGCAGAAAGGCAGATTACATCTTGCATTGGTTCTAGGCCCAGTCGAAAGGCACAACATGCTGGCCTCCAGGCCCCAATCGAAAGGCATGACTCGACTGACTCCAGACCCCAAATCGAAGGAGATCAAAGAGTGCAGAATCGAAGGGTTTTCTTCCAAAATCGAAAGACCCATTTTTCTTGCTTTTATTTTATTTTTGCCTTTATATTTTCATGAAATTCAATATGGTTGTAATAGCGTATGATTTTATCTTTATATATTTTATTACTTTTATATGATTGTTAGTAAAATAGGGTATGTATGGCAAGATAAAAACAACACGTAGATAACCCCTAATCCAAGACTAAATGCATGAAAATCAAACACACTACTAACACATGCACCCTTAGGGTAATCTCACTTGTTGCCTCGGAAAAATAGTCATGTCCCTCGAATAGGGGCATTTTAGCAAAGACCCTCGATAAAAGATCGTAGTCCCTTGATGACCCTTAATGTTGCCTTCGGTAAATGATCAAGTCCCTAAACGACATTGCTAAAATGTCCCATAAGTTGCCTTATCTGACTACACAAACGTCCCACGCCCGTCCCTTCACATCCAACGATGGGGCTTCTTACCAAATCAATGGTAAGATAGAAACATCTAAAGGAGGAGGAAAAGAACATTTAAGACCTTTTTGAGTAGGTAGGTTGATCCTAGTTGCTCGCTTGCTCACAACAAAAACATTTTATACACCAACACTTTCATTTATGAAACATTTTTAAAAGAAAAAATACTTTGTACGCGTTCTTATAGAGACGAGAACCATTACAAAGACACCTTTTCAAAATCACTTTCAAAAACAAATTCCTCAAACACTTCTTTGAACTATTTTCCAAACAACACTTTCTACGCGTTCTTATAGAGACGAGAACCATTACAGAGACGTTTTCAAAATACTTTCAAAACCCACACCACAAGCACATTTTCAAACAAAAGCAAGTGATCTAGCAAGCAACTAAGAGCTTGTAGATAACTACGGATGAAAAAGATGCTAACACCTTCCCTTTTCATAACCTACACCCCAAACTCAAGAAAACATCTCGAAAGATCTTTCCTGTTCTTTTTAACCTTTCCTTTCGGATAAAATAAAAGTTGGTGGTGACTCTTACTATCCGCAATAATTGGCGATAAAACGCAAAACATCCCAAGTCAGTTCTCCCACCGTGTTACAAGGACATTATTTCCAAAGCGTCAACCAACTGATTTTCTTCTCTAGGGAAATGTTTAAAGGTGATCTCCTCGAAGTATGGTATCAGGATTAACACAAGCTCCTTGTAAGGAATAAGGTTAGGATACTTAGTGTCCCATTCTCCTTTGACTTGACTGATCACTAAAGCAGAGTATCTGAATACATCCAAGTACTTAATCTTTAAGTCAATGGAAGCCTTCAAACCCAATATACATGCCTCATACTCAGCCATCGTGTTCATACAATCGAAGCACAATCTAGTAGTGAAAGGAGTATGGAAATCTCAGAAGAAATAATCACAACACCAATTCCATTGCCCAAAGCGTTGGAAGCCACATCGAAAACCATAGTCCATCGGGATCCTTGTTCGGGTTCGTTATACGGTCCAGGTTTTACACAGTCAATCACTAACATGATATTCTCATCCGGGAAGTCAAATTCATAGATTGATATTCATCAACATCTTGATGGGCCAAATGATCTGCTAATACACTCCCTTTGATGGCCTTTTGTGTTGTATATTGAATATCATATTCATTCAAAATCATTTTCCATCTAGTTATTCGTCTGTAGAGGGCGGGCTTTTCAAAGATGTACTTGATAGGGTCCATTTTAGAAATCAACAAAGTGGTGTGAGTTAACATATACTGTCTTAGCCGGCGAGCAGCCCATGCCAGAGCGCATCAAGTTTTCTCGAGCAGTGAATATCTGGTTTCACAGCCGGTAAACTTTTTGCTCAGGTAGTATATTGCATGCTCTTTTCGGTCAAACTCGTCATGTTGGCCCAATACACACCCCATATAATTCTCTAGTACATTCAAATACATGATGTGATACAGTGGCAGAACCGACTGTTATACTGGTTTGGGTTTTTTGTTCGCAAATGTCGCGGTAAGCAAGAGTCACCACCGACTTTTCTTTTATCCAACAAAGGAAAGGGTGAAAAGAACAGAAAAGGACCTTTTTTCGAGATTTCTGAGTACGAGGGGTAGATTATGGAAAGGGGAGGTGTTAGCACCCTTTCCATCCATGGTTTTCCATGGGCTCTTAGGTACTTGCTCATTTTTAAAATTGCTTTCGTGTTTGTGTGGTTTGAAAAGCTTTGAAAATGCCTTAGTGCGGCGATTCACTTTATCGTAACTCTTGTATCAGTCCTCAAGAGTGTGATAAAGCGTTTTTGAAAACTTTTGTTTGAAAGTGTATGGTGTAAAAAGATTATTTTGAGCAAGTACCTAACAGTTATCTACCTACTTGAAAAAGGCGTTATTTTCCTCCTATCCTTTAGACCGTGTTATCCTACTATTAGTGAGTAGGTAACCCTAATCGTTGGATTTTTGAGGGACTATCGAAAGGGGCGTACGGTTATTGAAGCAATGGTTAGGAAACCTTAGTAGTTATCCTAGAGTCCTAAAGATATTTCTGAGGCAACATGCGAATGGGTCATTTTTTATCTTTTGGGACTAGAGGGAAACCACTAAAACTCCCTATACTTCATGACTATTTACCGAAGGCAACTAGAGTGTTGATACCCCAGGGGTGTGCATGTGCGTGTGATTGTTTTTCAGTTTTTATCTTTGCACAGTTATGGTTTTCTAGTGTTTCAAATTATTGATCTTTTGCATACAATCCTACGCATACATCTAAACAGTTTATATATTTGCAGAAAGTAAAAGCGGAAAAGTAAATCTAATTATTACAAGGCTTCGGGGAATGGGGATTACATGACCAGAAACTTTGGGGATTAAATAGTAAATAGGGAACGACAATAAATAACCTAACTAAAACTATTACAATCTCGAAGCAATTACATCAATAATGAAAAATAAATCGTACGGCAAAAATAATTAATCACGAGAATTTAAATTAAAAAAAGTGCAAAACCCTAAAAAACTAATTTAAACATTAAAATATTTTTTGGATTTTTATGAAAAGGTTTGAAATTTAACCTAATTTTTCTAATTAATTTTAATTTAAATAAAATAGTTTAAAGTTAATCAAATTAATTAATTTGAAAAAATTAATTTATTAAGAAAAAAATAAGTCTTAATTTTTTGTGATGATTTTCTGATTTTTTGATAAAAAGAAAAAAATAAACAAAAATAAATAAACTAAATTAAAAAACATAAAGAAATTGAAAATGGGCATGAGGGGGTGTGAAACCCAAATGGACGGTGCAGACTTGAATCCCAAAGACCAGAAACTGGTGTCAGCCCACTGTTTGCATGAGACCTGGTATTGTTGTGCTAGGGAAGTCCATGGTGTGCCTGCATGCTAGAGGCGCTAGATCCAGGTCAGTTAAGATTTGATGGTGATGATGTAGTTGGCCCATGATGCGCGTAAGTGACCTAGCTACACTGGATCTGGAGAAAATTTGTTAGAAAAAATAATGTTCAGGAACGGGAATCGAACCCAGGTCTCTTCCTTTGCCAAGCATTCCTTCTACCATCACGCCAATCTGTTCATTCATACATGTAATCACAAAATAATATTATAAAGGACATTCAGGCCATGGTTGAGTCATCAAACACGCGCCAGCAAGTGAGGCCCTGATGGTTTAAACAAACCAATTAAAACATCCTAATATACCACGCGTGGTCTTTGCCGGTCAAGCCACCCCAGACGGTGGCTCCGGTCATCCCCTCCAATTGCCCAAAAATTCCAAACTTGTGAATTTCAATGCAAACCAGCGTAAAAATAACCCTACTGGACTAACTAGGACCTTGCGATTCCAATGGTGGGGTTTATTTTGTCTGAAAGTCCTTGTATCTTGAGATACGATGCTTGGCTGAAGCTTTGCCCTAACAATGGCAAACCTTCATCCCTGCGTTAAATCTCTCATGTAATGGTTCTAGACAGCCACAAATGTTAGCATGAACACGCGTATGTACAAATAAATCATTTATATTGCAAGATAAAAAAGTTTGAATTCGCAAAAATATACCAATCTGGTGATGCTTGGAAGAGAGCTTCTTGGCACGTTTTGGCTTGGATAATGGTTCAAACAAGCTCCTGGGAATCTCAGGAGGAAGAATGACTCCTTATTTTGGACCAACAAAGGCTGGACTTGAAGTTTTCAACCCTCACGATTCTTTGTGATTTTTTTTTCACTTTTGTATGGCTCTCTTTGTGGCTGCTGCCTGTAAAACCTTGTCTTGGCATCTTGTTGTGCATATATAGTGAATCATATTAGGTCAATAAATGTGGCCTAAATCAAATGGAATCAATGTCTTTTACTTTGCTTCTAAACTTTCCATATGTGGATATTTTCTCTCTTTTCAATCTTACACGATTTTCTTGGTGTTATACAGCATATTTGGATTGTAATTTAATGCAAAATCAAATTAAAATGAATCTTCATTATTTTTTATATCATTTATTTGATTTAATTTGATTTTTAAAGGATTAAAATCAAAATAAATTAAATAAATGAATCCAATGATGCATGGAAAGGTGTTTGGGTCGTGGACCAGGCTAGGAAGGTGTTTCAAGTATAAAAAGTTAGGCCCATTTGGAAAAAATGCAAATTTGTGCATTGTTGACTTTATGCAAATTTCCAAAAATGGCCAACTTTGACAATGCATCTCTCTCTTAATTTTAACCCTAAGATGGTGTTCTTGGACTTTCTAGAAATCTTAGGATGTCCTCTAAACAACCCTTTTGATCTCATCTCAATTGGATCATCCATTTTCATGTAAGGAGATTTGACCCAAAAGGTGTTTTTGTTGACTTTTTGAAATGACCTATAATGTATGAACTTGTATCTTTTGATTGAGGCATTTCTTGACTTTGAGGACTGAAGAGGAGTTGGGATTCTCTTCAAAATGAGCCTTGGTTGTAAAAATTATGAAAACGTATGAGAAAGTTATGTCTGGTCAAAGTTTGGTTGACTTTTCCTATAGAAACCCTAAATTGCCATTTTTTTTACTTTTGATGAGTTAGGAGCATTTCTTGAGGAATCATGATCAACCCTTGATCAAATGATGGATAATACTTCAAAATATTGATGCTGGCCAAAAATATTGAAGTTTGTTGTATTTAGGCCACAGTTGACTTTTGACCTAGTATAGTTGATTTTCAGGCATTTGAGCAGTTGACTGAGCAAACTTGTTGTGCAAGGCATGAAACTTGGCATGGATGATCTTGAGGACATATTGGGGCAATGGAGACCATTTGGGACCCTTGGAACTCAAACATCTTGATAAGGAGTGAAACCCTAGTTTGAGGCTCATTGTCTTAGGAGGAGGATTTGTCTGGTCAATCCTTAGTCAACTTTAAGCAATTGAAGACCTCTAGGAGTATGTTTTGTGTGAAAATGGGAGGGAAAATTTTTTGGTACAACAACTGCCCCGGTTCAATCTTCTTAAATCGAGGGATTTAGATTGGCTTGTCCGCCTTTCATGATCTGAGGGTGGAAGATGATTGAACACTAGAGTGCCCTGAAATTTGCACTCGCATGAAGTAATACTGATGGTTGATGACGTTGGGAATGGGCTTACAGATGCCATTTGGAGAAGATAACTGAAAGTCTTCAGAGATGGGCTTAAAGATGCCATCTAGAGAATGTGACGGGGAGTCTTCGGAGATGGGCTTAAAGATGCCATCCAGAATAATGATGATTTTGTGAGATATTCCTTCGTGGGAATTCCTGTTCCTGTTGTTAGGGATGATTTCGCTAAGGAATGTTGGTCTCTGTCTTGGGGAATATAGTCTAGCAGCTTCAGTTTGTCCATTACTCTACTGGGGAGTCATCTCTTGATTAAAGAGATGGAAGTGAACTACTATCTGGTCAGGATCCAGGCTTCACAGTGACTTGTTAAGGATGATAAGGTTGACTGCTATCTGGTTGTATTCCAGGCTTCATAGCGACTTACTGAGGAAATGAGATTAAACTGTTATCCGGTTAGGATCCGGGCTTCACTGTGACTTGAATTGTTGATTGACTATTATCCGGTCAGTTTCCGGGCTTCATAGCTTTTTTAATTGGAATAGAAATCGTAGTATCGATTTGACTGATCCAGAGAAAATCTCAAGTTGTCTTCAACTGGGGTAGAAATCTTAGCATCGATTTGACTAAACCCAGGAAAGGCCTTGAATTAACTTTGACTGGCATAATAATCAGGAGGATCTTAGTAGCGATTCAACTGACCCAGACGAAAGTCTTGGTACATCTTCCACTGGCATAGTAATTAGAGAGATCTTAGTGTCGACCTGTCTGACCGAGGAAAAAACTTAGGTTAACTTTGACTGGCATAGTAATCAGGAGAATCTTAGTAGCGATTCGACTGACCCAGACGAAAGTCTTGGAGTCTCTTCTACCGACATAGTGAGCAGAGAGATCTTGGGTTAACTTTGACTGGCATAGTAATCAGGAGGATCTTAGTAGCGATTCAACTGACCCAGACGAAAGTCTTGGTACATCTTCCACTGGCATAGTAATCAGAGAGATCTTAGTGTTGACCTGTCTGGCCCAGGGAAAAACTTAGGTTAACTTTGACTGGCATAGTAATCAGGAGAATCTTAGTAGTGATTCGACTGACCCAAACGAAAGTCTTGGAGTCTCTTCTACCGACATAGTGAGCAGAGAGATCTTGGGTTAACTTTGACTGGCATAGTAATCAGGAGGATCTTAGTAGCGATTCAACTGACCCAGACGAAAGTCTTAGAACCTCTTCTGTCGGCATAGTGAGTGGAGAGATCTTGGGGTAACCTTGACTGGCATAGTAATTAGGAGAATCTTAGTAGCGATTCGACTGACCTATATTAAAGTCTTGGAACCTCTTCCACCGGCATAGTGAGAGGAGAGATATTAGGATTATCTTTCTGAGGAAAATCCTGGAATAGTCCTTGGTTAGACGTAGCTTGCTGATTTGGTCCTTTCCTAAAAGGTAAAGAGTTAGTCGTATGCAATGTCATGATGTATGAAATGCATTGTGATAATGTTCTCAAAATAAATGAGATTTTATTGTATGCAATATGTATGTGCATGCTATGATGTATGAACATGGGATGCTATTGCAGTACTTCTTAGTCGAGGAAAATAAATCTCGGACTGCTGCTGAAGAGTATTAGGAAGCCAAGTTCTTCATTTTAGCTGGGGACGTTGAATGGTGATGACTATACTGGGGATTTACTCCTTGTTTATGAATATTCTATCGGGGAGAGACTCTGCTTGAGAATAACTCTGCGGGGAATAGCTCTGCTTCCGAGAGGAGATGCTTTACTGGAATATTTTGTCGATTCAGAGAAATAAACTCCGCTGGGGGATGAACTTCTGTAGCTGGAGAAATAAACTCTGTTGGGGATTGAGCTTCCACATTCAGGGAAATAAACTTTGCTCGGGAGAAAGCTTTATGAACCGCTTGCAGTTATAAAATTCGGATGGGGAACATTAACGTCGGCTCTCTGAAGGAACTTTGCTGGGGAAAGTAGCTCCTGTTTGGGGAAGCTGATGTCAAGGCTTTTGGTTGTCTCTACTCTGTGAGGAGCATAAACGTCACATAGTCGCATGTAATGGTGACCTTGTTTCAAAACTGTACCTGCCCCTGTAACTGTTGGAAGGAGTAACTGTCGGGATTGACATGGTTTTTTAGTCTTTGCCCCTGTTTCTTAAGTTATAAGCAAATGTCTTTCTGTTTCTTATGAAAATATTCGTGAATAGAAATTATATTCATTTGCATATGTCAATAATAAATCATTGGACGTTTTTGTAAAACATAACAGAAAAAGAAAAACAAATGGTTTTGTAAAAATGACTTGTATTAATTTCTGAAGTTGGCATATAATAGGCGTTTTTGTACAAGGAAGCTGATGCTCTATTAAGAGAATGCCGCCGTGAAAATGAGAGCTATACAATATTGTGTACAAAGAGAAGAAATAAACTATGTGTAATAATCCCATTGAGTTTCAATTCTGCTATTGTCGCTATGTCTTCGAGTGTCTCATCACTTTGCTGCTTGTCTGAAGCTGACTGGATTGATTGGTTTCGTTTTGAGCTTGATAGATGATGTTGGAGTCTGGTCGCAAGGTGATCCAATGGGACATAGTGATACGCTTTAAATCCCTAACTTTTTTCTGGACCTCCCTTTCGGTTTTTCAGTCCATCGGGATGCCCTTTTTTGCCCAAGCCTCCTTTTCAGGTTTTCGACTTGTCGGGTGTAGATATTTTTTTGTTTTCATCCCTAATTTTTGCCCGAACCCTTTTGGTTCACCGGGAAGCCCTTATTTTTGCCTAGGCCAGTCAACCTAGCGGGTCTTTAATCATGCGTAGTATCTTTTCACTATGTTTGCATTGACAGGGTGAGGAAGGTCATCACCATCCATGGTGATCAGAATCATGGCTCCACCAGAAAATGTTTTTGATCACAAATGGACCTCCGCTCGTAGGAGTCCATTTTCCCCTAGGATCACCTTGCAGCAGTATGATGCGCTTGATCACTAGATCCCCGACTTGATATACTTGGTGTCTGACCTTTTTATTGAAAGCCTTGATCATCCGTTTTTGATACATTTGACCATGGCAGACAGCAGTAAGTCTCTTTTCATCGATCAGATTCAGTTGATCAAGTCGAGTCTAGATCCAATCATCTTCATTCAGACCTACATCCTTCATGATTCTCAGAGAAGGGATCTGGACCTCAATAGGCAGGACAGCCTCCATGCCATATACAAGAGAGTAGGGTGTTTCCCTGTCGATGTTCGTGCGAAGGTGTGGTACCCAAGAGAAAATGGTAACATCTCATGCCAGTCTTTATATGTCACTGTCATCTTCTGTATAATCTTCTTGATGTTCTTGTTAGCAGCCTCCATAGTGCCATTCATCTTCGGTCGATAAGGGGAAGAATTATGGTGCTGGATCTTGAATTGTTTATAGAGTTTGGTGATCATCATGTTGTTGATATTTGTACCATTGTTAGTGATGATTCTCTCTGGCACACCGTACTGACAGATCAGATTATGCTTGATAAACTGTGCCACAATGTTTTTGCAAACAGTGGCAAAAGATGCAGCTTCAACCCACTTCGTGAAGTAATCAATGGCCACTAGGATGAAGCGATGCCCATTGGAAGCGATAGGTCTAATCTCTCCGATCATGTCAATGCCCCACATTACAAAGGGCCAAGGATCCGTAAAGACATTCAAAGGAACCAGAGGTACATGCACCTTATCAGCATAGATCTGGCATTTGTGACAAGTTCGAGAATGCTGATAGCAGTCTGCTTCCATAGTGGACCAATAGTATCATGCCTGTAGGATCTTTTTAGCCATGGTATGTCCACTTGAATGGGTTCCGAAGGCACCTTCGTGTAGATCTGTCATAATCCTCTCCGCTTCGTTCTTATCTACACACCGAAGTAAAGTAGAGTCATGGTTGCGCTTGTAGAGGATTCTATTATTGAGGAAGAATTTCGCTGCGAACCTTCTTAGAAACTTCTTATAATTGATAGATGCCCCCTCGGGATACTCTTGAGCCTCAAGATATCTCTTCACCTCATATAACCAAGGTTTGTCTGCTACTCATTCTATGTCGATCTCGTAGCAGTATGCTGGTTCATCCAATCTTTCAATAATGATCCGAGGAGCCTCGTTGTCCCACCTGACCTTGAACATAGATGAAATGGTAGCTAGCACGTCCTCTAACTGATTCTCCTCTCGTGGGAAATGTTCAAAGGTTACCTCCTCAAAGTGTGGAAGCAGTGACAACACATGTTCTTTGTACAGGATGAGACTCGGGTGCTTCGTGTTCCACTCTCCTTTGATTTGACACCAAGGTTGAATCCCCGAAAATGCTCAAGAATTTGATCCTCAGGTCAATAGCAGCTTTGAGACCCATGATGCATGCTTTGTACTCCACCATGTTGTTGGTACAGTTGAAGCATAGTCGGGCAGTGAAAGGAGTATGACAGCCTTCAGGAGATATAATTACAGCACCAATGCCATTACCGAGTGCGTTTGAAGCTCCGTCAAAAACCATAGTCCATCGGGATCCTTCTTTAGGTCCTTCATCCAGTCCATGTTCTTCATAGTCAGTTACTAGCATAATATTCTCGTCCGGGAACTCAAAATTCATGGACTGGTAGTCATCCACGGCCTGATGAGCCAAATGATCAGCTAATATACTTCCCTTGTTGCTTTCTGGGTCATGTATTGGATATCGTATTCGGTTAAGATCATCTTCCATCTCGCTATTCTTCCGGAGAGAGCGGGCTTCTCGAAGATGTACTTGATCGAATCCATCTTAGATATCAGCAAAGTAGTGTGGGTCAACATATACTGTCTCAGTCGGCGAGTTTCCCATGCCAAAGCGCAGCAAGTTTTCTCGAGCAGTGAGTATCTTGTCTCACAGTCGGTAAACTTTTTGCTAAGGTAGTACATTGCATGCTCTTTTCGACCAGACTCGTCATGCTGCCCCAACACACACCCCATTGAATTGTCTAACACTGTTAAGTACATTATCAGAGGTCTTCCTTCAATCGGAGGCATCAAAATTGGTGTTTCTTGAAGGTATTCCTTGATTCTTTAGAAAGGAATATGGCATTCGTCATTCCACTTTACCACTTGATTTTTTTCAGAACTTTTAAGATTGGCTCGCAAGTAGCAGTTAGATGGGAAATTAACCTAGCGACGTAATTTAGGCGTCCCAAAAAGCCTCTAACCTCCTTCTCAGTGCAGGGAGCTGGCATCTCTTGTATAGCCTTTACTTTTGCAGGGTCTACCTGAATGCCCTTGTCACTGACAGTGAAACCTAGAAGTTTACCGGACCTTACCCCGAAGGTGCACTTGTTTGGATTCAACTTCAGCTTGTACGTATTCAACCTATCAAACAGCTTTTGTAAATGATCAAGGTGCTCTTCCTCGGTTTGAGACCTGGCTATCATGTCATCCACGTATACCTCTATCTCATGGTGAATCATGTCATGAAATAAGGCGATCATGGATCGCTGATAGGTTCCCTCAGTGTTCTTTAATCCAAACGGCATCACTTTGTAGCAGAAAGTCCCCTATTGAGTGACGAAGGTCGTCTTCTCCATATCTTCAGGAGCCATCTTAATCTGATTGTACCCAGAGAAACCGTCCATGAAGGAAAAGATTTTGTGTTGCGCGGTGTTGTCAACCAGGACATCAATGTGGGGGAGCGGAAAGTCATCTTTGGGGCTTGCCCTGTTCAGATCTCTGTAGTCCACACACATCCGTACCTTACCGTCTTTTTTAGGCACCGGCACCATGTTGGCAACCCATTAGGGGTAAGAGGTGACATCTAAGAACCCAATGTTGAACTGCTTCATAACCTCTGCTTTGATCTTCTCTGACATTTCAGGGCGCATGCGACGGACCTTCTTCTTTACCGGAGGGCAATCTTCTTTAGTTGGTAGTCGGTGAACCACGATATATGTATCCAGTCCTGGCATGTCTTCATATGACCAGGCAAAGATCTCGACAGTCATGCAACATTTGTATCAACCACTGTTTGACATTAATCCCCATATTTGTGCCAATCTTGACTTCTTTTCTGTCTACCTCTGTGCCCAAGTTTATTGTCTCAACTGGCTCTTCATGAAGTTGTATAGCCCACTCTTCCTGCTGTAACAGTCTAGCAAGTTCTCCAGGTACCTCACAATCTTCCTCACCTTCGTCCTCGGCTTGGTTGATCGGATTTTCGAAGTTATAACTGGCAATAGCAAAACTGTTATCAATGGGATCCAGAGTAGATATGGATCCGCAGTTTGATATGTGAGTGTGTGTAAGAGCATAGCTGTATTGATAAAGTAAAAGCAGAAAAGAAAAACAGAGAGTGCAAAATTTATATTCAAAAACGTCCAATGTTTTATTGATGACATATGATAATGACATATAATAACTCTCACAAATAAACCATTGTGCCTCGGGTAAGACACAAGGCCATAGAGTTTATATTGTTTATTACAAATCCGAAAAACAAGCAAGACAATTACTGTTGAACAAAATTAATCGGCACATAATCTTTGGTCGTCCAGTTACTAGGTCCACCGTTGGTAGTAGGGTAGATCCAGCTGTCAATATTAGAATCCTCACTATTGTCTTTTATAGCATTGACCCCGTGATTGCTAATGCGTAGGGGGGTCCTTCATCCCGAGCACGTCGAACAACCCTTTGAGCTCCTGAAGTAAAGCCCAAACCAAATTTGTCAGTTTTGTAAGGAAAATTAGGGAGCTGTTCCCAAATGGTACACCCACCTTCTGCAACTACTGCTCTGGCGTCCTTGAGAGAAGCCATCTTCAAAGGAGGTTTGGTGATCTTCGGCACACTGGTAATAATCTTGGCTGATGCCATAGTCTGGGGAACCTCTTCAGAACTTTGACAAGGGGTCTCTATGAACTCACCGTCCATTTCCACGTACTTGAAAGAGTTCAGATGACTTACCATGTACTCTTCTTCACCATGCACTGTGACAATCTTTCCCTTCACTGGATACTTCAACATTTGGTGCAGTGTAGAAGTAATGGCTCCAGCTTCATGGATCCAAGGACGAAACAACAAACAAGAATAAGATGGCCTGATATCCATCACGTAGAAGGTGGATTCAAAGGTCTGGGAACCCACTTTGACAGGGATGTCCACCTCCCCGTGCACCATTCTTTTTGAACCTTCGAAAGCCCTCACCACAATGTTACTGGGCTTTAAGGTTAAACCTTCACAATCTAGCCTATCAAGAGCCTTCTTGGGCAGAACATTCAGTGACTATCCAGTGTCCACTAGAACATGGGCCATAGTAGTGCCCCTGCATTCGACCGAGACATGCAGAGCATCATTATGCTTTCTCTCCTTGGGTGTCAAATCAGCATCAGAAAAACCCAACTCATTATCAGCAGTCAGACTAGCCACACAGTCCTCGAATTGGTCAGTGGGGATTCTTGCGGCACATGCACAGTCTTGAGAAATGTAACCAAAGCCTTTGCATGGGCCTCGGGACACAATAGCAGAGCCAGCATTGATATCTTTGAAGGGGTTTGCCCCAATTGTTCGACCATATTGTAGTCGCTCTTCTTGATTATCTTTAAAATCTCCTCCATTTCTTGTTTAGGGGATTCCAAAAGAACTTTTCTAGGTGCCTCGTCCGGTAAGGCTCACCTACAACTTCTTTTCCCCGAGTCCCAGATGACTCATCGGCAGGGGTAACAACTAGAGTAAGGATGGGATAGTAGCAGGAGTACTAGCCGGAACAACAGATGGAATAACAACAAGCTTAGTAACAGTCTTCGGGGAGATCTCGGGAGATAAAACCCTTCCACTTCGAGTAATTTTGTTGGTCCCGACAATGTTACTGATATCGGGATCAGCCTCTTTAGTTTTTTCGTCTTTAATGGTTAACAAATCCTGCTTGACGCCATGGTAGTAAACGTCAGCGCCATAATTCTAAGGAACAACTTTGTCCGAGGAGTATGGTACAGGGCCAAGAACAGTGATTATTAATGGAGAAATTCTTGGAGCGGATGTAATCCTAACAGGTCTTTTGGAGGAGACCTTGGAAGGATTGGCGGAAATGGTTATGATAGAAACATCTTCATGTAGAACAGTTGGAACCGGAGTCTTTTCGAACAAAATCTCTTTGTTATCTATCAGGCGTTGAACACATGCCTTCAGCAAAAAACAACCAGAAGGCAGAGATGAACACATGTGGCAACCTTCACCGCAGCCCGGAAATAAACCGGCCAGCAACAAATTATTCTTGACGGTCATGAGAGGAGTAGAAACTTCATCAACATAAGTAACAAATAGATCAGTATCAATGGCATTAGGCATCTCAGGAGCATCAAACTCAATCTCCTTTGCTTCGATCAGATATTGTATCTTATTCTTCAAAGCCCAACAGTCGTTTGTATCATAGCCTGGACTCTCAGAATGGTAAGCACATCGAGCATTTGGATTGTAACAAGGAGATGTGGTGTTGGGGTTCTTGGGAGCCTTCCTTAAGGTTTCCAAATTAGATTTTAACAGATGGGGTAAAACCTCAGACAACGTCATATTAATCTGGGTGAACTGCCTTTGAGGTCTTTCTACCCTTGGCTAATTATTTCGTTGTTGAGTAGCCACAGGCCTAGGTATCATCATGGCCCCTACCGTTGGACGGTGCTCGGTTCTATTCTGACTTCTCAGATTGTAAATAGCATTGAGCTCCTTCTTACCCATGAATGGCTTTTTCACTGTACTTGAAGAGGTGTCTTTCTGGATCTTTCCACTTCGGATCCCAGCTTCTACCCTTTCTCCAATCAATATCAGCTCAGTAAAACCAGTTGAGGAGCTACCAATCAAGTGATTAAAGAATGGACCAAATAATGTACTAAGAAACATGTCCACCAACTCCCTATCAAACAAAGGGGGTTGGACTCTCCCTTCCAAATCTCTCCACTTCTGAGCGTAGTCCTTAAAACCTTCGCTTGCACCCATAGACATACTCTGGAGTTGAGTACGGGTAGGAGCAAGGTCAGTGTTATATTGATACTACTTATAAAAAGTAGCAGCCATATCTTCCTAGTTGTGGATATTGATTCCCTCCAGCTGATAGAACCACTCAAGTTGAGTCCCAGACAGACTGTCTTGAAAGAAATGGACCCACAAGTTCCTATCAGCAGTGTGAGGATGAATCTTCCTTGCATAAGAACGGAGATGAAGCTTGGGACAAGAAACCCCGTCATACTTTGCAAATACAGGAATCTTGAACTTATGTGGGATGACAACCCCAGATACCAAACCCAGCTCTTCAAAATCCAGCCCTGGTACTCTTTGGATCTCCATTGCATTCAGACGATCCTCTAACTGTTTGTACCTTTTGTCAGCCGGAGGATACTGCTCTTCATTGTAATCAGTGTCATTATCAGATTCCCCTGGACTAGGGTCTTCCTCCCTTGTCTCACCCTCTTGATTCTATCCTTCCTTGGATGAAGAGGTCAGATCAACCATTTGCTTCAACGGTCCCTTGAATCTTCTTCCCAATTTTACCACACCAGCGGTCTTCTTCGCCTTCTTCTTTCTATATTTCAAAATAAGGGCCTTCAGATCTTCCTGTCCTTTAGCCAAAGCTACGAACATTTGCTGAAATTGGTCCTTTTGTGCCTGGAGGTCCTTGATACTTTGTTCAAAAGTTATTACTACTGAAATAAACAGCGAAGAAGATGAGAATCCTACTTTGAAACCTGTTTATGCAATGTCATGGATGATATGTGTATGAAATGATTTCAAGGATTCTTAAAGACTCAAATTTTCTTAAACAAAAGAAACACGCGTTAATTGTATTAATAAGTTCGAGTTGTTACAAAGAGTGCCCTTTAGGCTTACAATCAAACAAAATAAAACTTAAAGCAAAAAGAAAATTAGGTTTCCCATAAGCGCATCCTCTTTGGTGCAATGTAGGCGTTTATATTCCTCTCTTCATGAAGTAGCCTAGTAAGTTCCAGGACTTTCTTCTTGCTGGCGTAGAATTAAGCTCCGAACGTATCCCGCTCCTCCTTAAGTTGAACCTTGGATTTTTGTAACTCCTCGTGATCAATTGGCATGTCAGGATGAAGAACAAGATAAGGAGTGTCTCCTTCAGCAATTGGCTCCACGATCACAGGTAAGGTGGTGGGGTAAGGCATCATAAGACATTGAGCATGAGCCTGTACCCATTTGAGATAAGGCTCAAGAGGGATGGAATTCTTGTGCCCCAGTGTCTTGCTATCAACTCTATGTACCATGCCTCAAGCTCGCATGAACCTTTTATGGTAACCCTGAGCATCATTCTCATAGTCGAAGGCGATTCCTTAGATAAGTGTATCATGAGGACCATCCCTTCTCGCATATCCAAACTGTCGCAGTTCCAAACAAGGATTATAAATGATTCCTCCCCTAATGCCTAAGAGAGGGACATTAGAGAATTCTCCACATCGATCAATGATGGTAACATTCTTCGAGGATCGAGGACACCAATGAATACTTGAATGTGTAAGAGTCATTAGCCTATGAGACCATCTCAAACCCTGTTCATTCTTCAAGACGGATCAGGGTAGGTGCAAAATAAACCACCTAGCCAAAAGAGGAGTACCACACAGAAGGGTCCCTCTTTTCTTTATAGTGCGAGTATGCAGAGAATGTAGGATATATCCAAGCATAGTAGGTACCAGATTGCATGACAGGAAAACCTTAACCGCATTCACATCTATGAGCTGGTCCGGATTAGGAAACAATACCAACCCATAGATGAGAAGGTCTAACACTTCTTTAAAAGCTTGTAAGTACAGGGTATCCCTAAAATGATGAGCTTTCTTAAACAAGAACTTATCCAAAAAACCCTTGACACCTCTCCTAGTTTCCCAATTTTCTACTATGTCAGACCGTTGTAAGGACAACGCTTTAGCAATATCTTCAGGTTTAGGGTCTCTTTCCATACCATTGAAAGGTACTTTGTTAAGGATAAGCACCCCTAGTAAGAGAGAAAACTCCTCCATAGTAGGCACTAACTGGTAATCCGGAAAAGTGAAGCAGTGATGTAGAGGGTTAAAGAATTGAAAGAGCACTTTTAACATTTCTTCATCAGGGTTTTAGGTGACAAAGCTGAGAAGTCGACCATGTATTTTAGTGAAGGGAGAGATTTCAGGAACCTTTGATACTAACTCCTTAAGCTGAGGAGGTATCTTTACCAGACTAACTTGGATAGTGAATCTGCGGGAGAGGGCCATGTCCTATAAAACAAGACAAAAATAAACCCTAAGAATCCTTGAAATGGTTAGTATGATATGCTATGTTATGATGTCATGATTATGCTCAGATATAGCAGATATAGCAAACACAATAAAATCACACAAAGACCTTAAGTTTAAGGCTTGCATGGGTTTTAAGGTAATACCATCTTGAAGTTGGGTTGGTTCAACCTGTCCTAAATATAGTAACCTGGTTCTAAGGGATCTCAATATCACCGATCTTTCCCTAAAATTTTGTTCCGGTAGTCAATTGACTTGCCACCTGTTGTACCCCAATTTTTGACCTAAGATCCCATTTTTGCATTTTTTAAGATAAGTCAAGGTCACGAAATACGGTCGGTTTTAATGTCTCACCTTCGAGCTTTGACTATGCGAAGATTGTCAAGTGTTTTGAACATTTTTAGCCTATGTATCACTAATTTCTAATCGCATACAAAGGTGTATGTTCATGTTTTCTTTTGTTTCATGTGCAGAGACAAGTCTGAATCAAGAGCATCAGGTGTCGCGCCTCAATTAAGGTTTTGAGTCTCTCAAGCCAGAAGTATGGTTGATTGTGGATTCTCGAAGACTGATTCATCAAGGCACAACCGTTGCACCCTTAATTTCGCCCCTAATTTTTTCAGTCGCACATTCATACCATATTTTGTCATTTGGTCACAATCATTAGTAAATATCTTCATTCATCACATTTTGCATCATTAGTCGTATTTAATTTGACCAGAAAAAGTCAGTTTAAATCAAAGTTTGCATCGTCTTTCAGTTGTAAAATACCCGGCATTTTGCTTCATGCATTTTTACCTGTTCACTATTTTTCTTGCATGGCTCCAAGTTGTTTATATGTTGATAATCAAAATATTTCGGTTTTATAGACAGACTGTTAAAAGCGATTCGACACTATGCGGGAAAGTAGCGAGAAAATATTTCAAGTTTTCGCCTTTTACCGATCATTTTATGAATCTGCGCTTCGCGTAGATTATGACGGTATGCTCGCTTTATTTTTTCGGTACAGTTTGAAGTCTCGTTTTAACCTTAAACGTCTGTTTAGTCTGATATTTTTATTATTATTTTATTTTTGATTTTTGACTTCTTGAATATTTTTTCTTTAATCTTTGTGACATGTAGATTATTTTAATGTGTTCATTTTATTTCTTTCGGATAAATTTTCGTCCGTTTTTTATCATTTTCGGTCATTTTCGGTTTTTATTTTTTATTCATAAAATATTCAAAAAAAATCATTTTAAATTGAGTTAATTTTAATACATTTAGTTTTTTTGGTTATTTTTATCATTTAAGGGCTATTTGGTCGCAAAAAAATATTATTTACACTGTGCTTGATTCCTATTGGTTACTAACAAAAGTTACAGATCAGTAAATTGAATATATTTTGGACGGATCAGATTAAATCTGAAAACAATATTCCTTTTCATTTTCTCTATTTAAGAATCTTCATGTTCTTTGTAAAAAAAAAAAAGAGAAAGAAAAGGAGATACAAAAACACCAGCTTTCACCTCACATCCTCTCTCCACGCATAAGCCTTTTCTACTTACAGTAACCATCACCCTCCATCTGTTGTCTACCCACCAAAAACCAACTCAAACAAAACACAACAACACTGTTCCAAACAAAACAAAAACAACCGGGACCATGTTGTTTCAGAAACACAACAACATCGTCATCATCATGCTTACGATGATGATCTTCATCATAAACACGATCTTAGTAACATCATCACCATCAATTCTCCGACCTGGGTTTTACTCAAAAACATGTCCAAAAGCTGAAACCGTTGTTAGAGATGTCATGAAAAAAGCACTTCTTAAAGAACCCAGAAGTCTTGCCTCTGTTATGCGCTTTCAGTTTCATGATTGCTTTGTTAATGGGTGCGATGCTTCTATGTTGCTTGATGATACACCAACGATGCTTGGAGAGAAATTGGCCCTTTTAAATATAAATTCTCTAAGATCATTTGAGGTTGTTGATACGGTTAAAGAGGCTCTTGAGAAGGCTTGTCCTAGAGTTGTTTCTTGTGCTGATATCATAATCATGGCTTCTAGAGATGCTGTAGCACTGACAGGAGGACCTGATTGGGAAGTGAAGTTAGGAAGATTGGACAGTTTAAGAGCAAGTCAAGAAGCCTCAAACAATATCATGCCAAGTCCAAGAGCTAATGCAACTTCTCTCATCACCCTCTTCAAAAAATACAATCTCTCTGTCAAAGACCTTGTAGCACTTTCAGGATCTCACTCTATCGGCCAAGGTCGTTGTTTTTCGATCATGTTTAGGCTGTACAATCAATCGGGAAGTGGTAAACCCGATCCGGCCATTGATCCACACTTCAGTGAACCTTCTGTAACACAGCTCCTCACCTACTATGTTCATAAAACCATGCCACCTACTCCTCCTCCTTCGACGACACCAGAGACGCAGTCGACGGTGCATGCGGCTACGGTGACGCTCTCAGAGACGGTTACGGCACCTCCGGAGCTTCTCTCAGCGAGACTCTCTTTGTGCACGGCCATATCTGTGGCGCATGTTTTGAGCTTCGCTGTTTTGAGGAGGATGTTCCGTTTGACCGGCGGCGGTGTGTTTCCGGCAGGTCTATTGTTGTCACCGCTACGAATTTCTATGCTCCGAACTATGGTTTTGACGCGGAGAGTGACGATGGACATTGTAATCCTCCTAAGCAGCATTTCGTGGTTCCGGTTGAAGCTTACGAGAAGATTGCGATTTGGAAAGAGGGGAACATGCCCGTGGGGTATCGCAGGTACTCACTCTATTCTTAATCTTCCTCTTTATTATTAGTTTTTCTTTCTTAATCATGCAGATTTTGAATGAATTTGTGTAACTAATAGTTGTTGATGCAATTGTAATATTACATAATAAATAAATAAATAAATAATTGGTGTTGCAAAAAAAATATATATAAAAAAAATATTAGTAAATCTTATATTTAGATTTAGCTTAGTATTAATTTAGAATTTTTTAATTAGTTTAGATGTATTTTATAATTTCAGAATATTTAGAATCATAATTAATAATTTTAGAATTTTAATTTAATTAGATATAAATTAGTAATGTTAGAACCTTTAATTAGTTTAGGTATATTTTGATAACTTAAAAATTTTAATTTGTTTAGATCTATTTTATAACTTTAGAACTTCCAATTAGTTTAGATACATTTTGATAACTTTAGAATTTTAATTTAATCTTAGAATTTCAATCTTTAATTTAGAATTAATTTAGTTTTGATTTAAAGTTAGTAATTTTATTATCAATATAGTTTAGATTAAATTAGTAATTTTATAATGAATTTAGTTTATACTTAAACTAGTTTAGATGTAATTTAGCAACTTTAGAATTAATTTAGTTTAGACCTAATTCAGTAATATTAGAGTGTTAATTTATTTTAGAATTAATTTAATAACTTTCGAATTTTAGTTAGTAACTTTAGAGTTTTAATTTAGTTTTAGTTAATAACTTCAAAATTTTATTTAATTTAGTTAGACACTTTAGAATTCAAGTTTAGTTTACTTAGTAACCTTAGAATTTCAAATTAGTTTAGATAATTTTTTAATTACACTTTTCTTTTATTCATGATTCTTCTTTGTCCATTCATTTAATTTCTTACGATTTATCTTGTTATCTACCTTGTTCGTTTCTCGTGGATTTTAATTATTTATGATTTCTTACTCGAATAGTAGATCTACCTGCTTATGATTAACTCCAAGGAAAAGATTTTAACTTTGTTGACTTCACGTCATCAAGTGCATCTCATCCAATCGTGCGAATACCCTCATTCATTTTTTGCTTATTTACTATTTTTTCCAAACTTAAGATAATTTTCCCAAAAGACTCCATTTTCAAACTCCCACCTTTTTAAGTCAAAACTTCGACACTAGGTCGTTGTATCTTCAAAAATCCCGTCCATACCCATCTTTTAGCCAAACAGACCATTTTAATCAAACAAACAATTTTAACCAAAAAACAAATATTTCAAAAGGTTCCTGCGGAGTACCGCAGATGCATTGGGTACTAATACCTTCACATTGTATAACCAACCCCCGAACTCTCGATCTCTTTCAAAAACGCATTGTATTTTTATTACTTTTAAGTATTATTTTACATTGCATATTTTAGGGTTTTATTTCGCTCTTTTCCCTTTTCCCTTGGAAATAATAAAGCGCGGTGGCGACTCTTGCTTTTTGTGAGTCAAGTTAATTAATAGCTTGATCTCCAATTTTCACCGCTACAGAATTGGCGACTCTGCTGGGGAAAGATTGACCTCTTGCTGGTCCATCCCTAAGTGGGTTAAGCCTAATTTGTTTTATCTGTTTTATCATTATTTGATTGTTTGATTATATGTATATATTATGATTATTTGGGTGTTGATAATATTTACAAAGGACAAGTCCTATACCCGGACTAAGTTACACTTAGGAATAGGACGGGCGGTATAGTCATGTTAACTTTGAGGGAGTAATCCCGAAGAAGGAGGCATGAGATCCCCCACTCAGTGGAAGGCCCTTTTGAACGTAATATTTGTTTACCGAGTAATCGGGAAGACATTATTATTTTCGACCTGGGAGCCAGAGAAGCTGGGAACCGTAGAACCTTAACCCATCTTGGCCTTTTAGGTGTAGCGCAGAGTTTATGACGGAGTAATCCGGAAGTAATTGTTACGCGATGCTACGCTCGGATGAGTTTCTCTTGAGAATATTGCTGATTATTGAGTAATCAAGACGTTGGTAATATCCAAAGGAGGAATGTAGACTCCGGGAACTCTTAGAACCTTGTTCTACAAGTGTGATTAAACCGTTAGTACATACCTTGGGGGTGTTCCTTACCTTGACTCCATGCTCGTGACGTTGAACCTTTCGACTTTATTCGTGACCTTGCTTGTGGTTGTTGCATAGCCATGCATTCATGCAACCATAAAACCCTTTTCACTTGACTTTGAAGGAATTTGGAGGTCTTTCTTTGTAAACATCACAAGTTTCGTCAAGCTCAATGGATCTTGGGTGTTGATAGGGCGAAAACCCTAATCCACCAAAATGGATGATTGATCTTGATGATAACTTGATCAATGTTTGGAGCCAATTTAAAATTCATCTTCTATCTTCATACTTTGATGTTTACAACTTAATATCTTGAGTTCCTTGAAAATCAAATAAAAACTCTCTTTTGCATATCATACATCATTCTACATTTTTTGTTTCACTTTCAAAGGTCTTTTTCCGAGTCTTATTTTTCCTTTGGTCTCACCAGTACAACACTCGCGCTGAGAGAACAATGGAGAATATCAAGCAAGAGGTTTCTGAACTCCGTAGAGAGATGACTATTTTGAAAGCTAGTATGGAGCACTTAACTGGTTTGGTTGAAATTTTGGTTGCCTCCTAAGTCAATCCTTATAGGAGGGAGGAAGCGATGATAAAAGTATTCACTGAAACTCTAAAATCATTCTCTCATGAGAAGGTGATGGTTAATGCACCTAATGACTTTCCTGACAAGGTGAATGTG
Organism: Vicia faba; assembly: GCA_948472305.1. NCBI lineage: Eukaryota > Viridiplantae > Streptophyta > Magnoliopsida > Fabales > Fabaceae > Vicia > Vicia faba. Next base: position 1,536,626,357 of record OX451738.1, read on the forward strand.
GGAGTGCGTCTAAAAGAAGATGTTGGGAAGGGATGTTCATATGAAGATGGTAGCTCAACTAATGGTATGAAGAAGTTTGATAATAACTTTTCCAAGAAGAGAACCAGAGGAAGAAATAATCATTGTCAGAATCATCACGTTTCTCCTATTCATCAACAGAATCAGCAAGTTCCTAATCAGAGGAAAACCCAGTTTGATCCAATTCCAATTACCTATACAGAGTTGTTCCCTATCCTGATGCAGAGGAATTTGGTTCAGACCCGACCTCCATCGAAGGTTCCTGAGAAGATACATTGGTACTACAAAGCTGATTTGGCTTGTACCTTTCATCAAGGTGCTCCTGGGCATGACTTGGAGGGTTGCTTTGCTTTGAAGATTGAGGTTCAGAAGTTGGTCAGAAGTGGTATCTTGTCATTCAAGGACGTTGGTTTTGAAGTTCAAATCAAGCATGTGCCGAAGAGTAAACACGATTGATGGTCACTTTGAGTTTTGAAGGATGTTTTCGGTAATTCAAGTCCAGATGGAAGGCCTTCCCCGATCATTAACTTATTTCTGCTTTTTGTAATTTTTCTTGTTTATCAAAACATTGTTTGCATGTAAGAACTTGTTTGCATCTGAATGATTATCTTAATACAATGAGTATGTTTGTCTTGAAGAAATTCATTCGTTTCACTCATATTTGTTTTCAAATTTTAAATTGCTTTTGCACTATGATACCAAATTGTTGCTCATTCTCTTGCATAGGCAAAGATTGAAGGGAGGATGATGATCTAAAGAACACAAAATCTCTGGTTGTTTGCTTTTGGATAAAATCTTGCTGATGATGTACAGGCATTGTTTCAAATCCCTAAACACCGGAGATATAAGGAAGATAATCCCTTGCTAACCCTTCTTGAGCCTTTGAAGCAGAAGTTTCTTTTCTATACGAAAAAACCTTGAATTTTAACCTGGGGCAGGGTAGTTTTTAGTTAATTTGACTGAGTGTTCAAAATTCATAAGGAAGATGTTTTTTGAAGAGAAACTACGAAGGCTATCCTTCATGTATAATGAATCTAGAGGATGTGGAACCACAATGTTAACCCTCGTTCATCAAGAAACGAGGCAATCACAATCTTCTCAACAAGCAAATGCAAGCTAATGTCACACATTTTGTTCAAAAAGTCAAAAATCGAGAAAAAGAAAAAGCCTGCTAAGTCAAAAAACATGAAAACGTGTGACTTAGGCAAAATTAAGGCATCCCGCTGGACTATCAATTCAAAAGAATTAGTTCAGGCAAAAGTTAGGGAAAATAAAAATTGCAAAGAAAAGTCCTCAACAAAGAACAAATTGGTGACTACAAACACGAAGACATGAGGGCGGTTTCTACTCCGAAAGCCTGGTCGTTTCCTTGACCGTCACAAAATCGTTTTGAGAGATGAACACTCATGTTGAATTAACTGAACATAGGGTTGGAGAACATCATGAAGAATGGGTGGGCACCAAATATTTTGAGCCTTAAAATATTTTTTCTAAAAAACCATGAACCAGACCACGTTACAACCTTCAAAAGTCCTAATTGAAGCAAGGTTATTTTGAAAGCATACTTCAATGAGATAGTGTTCCTGACTCCCATGAATGTTCTAAATAGTTATGTTGGTATCATATGTTTTTCCTATACAAAAATAAATGGTGCTTTGACTCGCAAAATTTGTGCGATATCTTTCAAAATCTTCAAGACTTACATAACTGTTGCATTAGAATTTTCATTCTCATTGTAAACTTTTTCTAACTGCAAAACATTTGTTTGATATCAAGGAAACTCACATATAAGCACCAGTGATGAGTCTATTCTTAAGGCCTGAAGCTCTGTTGAGTAATTGGCGGATCATTTCAAGAAAAATCATATGCAGGGGCATGTCACCTGAAGACCTTAAGCACGGACATGTTGCTTCTCCTAATTAATGCTTTCCCAACTTGTTTACTCTTTTGGGGCAAAATTTGAAGACTCTGTTGTGCCAACTACAGTCAATCCGGGGCAATCACGTCGAGATTTGATGAATTCCTCTAAGAGTTTGAAGACACCAGAGCATGGTGAATGCCAGGTCTTTTGTAAAATCCTCTTGAGACGATTTCTCCTCATCAACCAGATAGCTTGGGGCATTTTAGAAGTGAAGTTATTCGCAAGAATTGTCGTGCAACATGCAGCTTATCAGCAATAAACTTGGGGCATCCAAAATTAGTCCCAGGGGCAATCCAAATTTGTCAAGATATGTTTTGCACACATTATCAGAGGGTGGTGTTCCCAGTATCTCCAGCTAAGCAAGACTTCTTTCCAGCTGAAACTTTGTTTGTGTTGTTATCCTTTCGATGGATTGTTTGCAATAGAAGACTGGACTTTGGGTTTTCTACCTGAAAATATCTTCCTCTCCAGAGATATTTAAGCCTTGTAAAAGGACCTTGCTCCAATGATGGCCTGTGTTTTATCTCCAGTAATGTTCCCATCCTGTTGAGATTAGCTGAGTGTTGGGTTGTGCTATGATGTCTTGTCATCTCCCGTTTATCTTGTCTATTTGTGTTGTCAGCATATACATGACATTCATTTATTCATTCACACTTGCATCATGCATGCACAGTTGTATTTGTTGATGTCATTGAGTTCGTACACCTTGGTTATGTCTATTCAAATAACATATTTGATCTTTCCATATAGAGTGTCAACTTAAGCATAAAGTGTTCCTTCTTTCTAATTCCCCACTGAGTTAAATCTCGTGGAAGAATCTTGCTTTAGCTTTCCTTTTCCATCTCTGGATAGGATAAATCCCCATTTGAGTTATTTCCTCATTGGGTGGAGTCTTGTTTGACTATTTTCTCTCCAGTTTATTCCTGGATTGAGCTTTGTCTCTTGTGAACGATACCCTGTGGATATCTCTAGGCTGTGAAACCTAGATGGAGAGTGCATTTATTTTGCAATATAAATACTTGGTCTCCTCAAGAAGGATTCATTCATGGTTCCCCATTGAAGATGAAATTTATTCCCCAACAGTGTTATCACAGCCTTCTTCTGGAATATCGACATGACAACAAGCGACTGACTCTTTATTTGAGCAGTTTGATTATTTCTGATTTCTCTACGACAAATGGCGGTCTCTTCATGAGCAGTTTGTCCATCCTCGATGAAATTATTGATTCTCACCTCCAGCAATATCTTCACGATATTTTATGGGTATCTTTTTGGGAAACAGCAAGCGGCAGTCTCTTCATGAGGCAACTTGTGTGTTATGGATACTCTTGAGAAACAGCAAGCGGCAGTCTCTTCATGAGGCAACTTGTGTGTTATGGATACTCTTGAGAAACAGCAAGCGGCAGTCTCTTCATGAGGCAACTTGTGTGTTATGGATACTCTTGACAAACAGTAAGCGGCAGTCTCTTCATGGACAACTTGTATGTTATCAACACTTTTTTGAAAACGGCAAGTGGCGGTCTCTTCATGAGCAGCTTGTCCGGAAAACGGCAAGTGGCAGCTTCTTCATGAGCAGCTTATACGTTAGTATTTTTGGAAGACAGCAAGTGGCAGCTTAGCTATTCGAGCAACTTGTCTGTTATTGTCACCTTTGAAAACAGCAAGCGGCGGACTCTTCACGAGCAACTTGTGTGTCATTGATACCTTTGAAAAACATCAAGCGGCGGTCTCTTCATGAGCAACTTGTATGTTATTGATACCTTAGAGAAAACAGCAAGCGGCAGTCTCTTCACGAGCAACTTGTGTGTCATTATCACCTTTGAAAACATCAAGCGGCGGTCTCTTCATGAGCAACTTGTATGTTATTGATACCTTAGAGAAAACAACAAGCGGCAGCCTCTTCATGAGCAACTTGTATGTTATTGTCACCTTTGAAAACAGCAAGCGGCGGTCTCTTCATGAGCAACTTGTGTTATTGGCACCTTTGAAAGGAAGCAAGTGGCGGCCTCTTTATTTGAGCAGCTTGTGTATCCCCAACAATATTGTCTACTCAGCAAATGGCATCCCTTTCGGAAAAGTCCCGTGGGGAAGTTTGTTATTTTATCCTTTTCAAGCGATATCTTGGTTAAAGAAGAAATGTGTTACCGTTCTTGGTAAAATTCAGAAATCAGAGATGTTTATCTCCAGCCACAGTGCTGATGTCAATCATTTTGTCTCAGTGCTGATGTAAATCATTTCTTTTTCCAGTCTTCGTACTGATGTAAATCATCTCTTTTCCAGTCTCAATACTGATGTAAATCATTCTAGAGTCTCTCATTTGAAGTCTATGACTTTGTTTCCCCAGTGGAGTTACAACCTCTTCCTCTGTGGGATTACTGTATAATGTGCCTGGTTTCTCCAGCATAGTCTGTCTCATATGACGTCATTCCCCATAAAATTCAGAGCATTACATTCATATCATATCATGAACATAATCGCGGTATCTTAAGGCCAAAAATTGTGTATTCTATATTTAAGTCCCTTCAATCTCGTCGAAATGAAGATCCCAATCTTCATATCTCCAGATAGAAGAAACTTAAATAGGGGCAGCTGTTGTACCCCAATTTTTGACCTAAGATCCCATTTTTGCATTTTTTAAGATAAGTCAAGGTCACGAAATACGGTCGGTTTTAACGTCTCACCTTCGAGCTTTGACTATGCGAAGATTGTCAAGTGTTTTGAACATTTTTAGCCTATGTATCACTAATTTCTAATCGCATACAAAGGTGTATGTTCATGTTTTCTTTTGTTTCATATGCAGAGACAAGTCTGAATCAAGAGCATCAGGTGTCGCGCCTCAACTAAGGTTTTGAGTCTCTCAAGCCAGAAGTACGGTTGATTGTGGATTCTCGAAGACTGATTCATCAAGGCATAACTGTTGCACCCTTAATTTCGCCCCTAATTTTTTCAGTCGCACATTCATACCATATTTTGTCATTTGGTCACAATCATTAGTAAATATCTTCATTCATCACATTTTGCATCATTAGTCGTATTTAATTTGACCAGAAAAAGTCAGTTTAAATCAAAGTTTGCATCGTCTTTCAGTTTTAAAATACCCGGCATTTTGCTTCATGCATTTTTACCTGTTCACTATTTTTCTTGCATGGCTCCAAGTTGTTTATATGTCGATAATCAAAATATTTTGGTTTTATAGACAGACTGTTAAAAGCGATTCGACACTATGCGGGAAAGTAGCGAGAAAATATTTCAAGTTTTCGCCTTTTATCGATCATTTTATGAATCTGCGCTTCGCGTAGATTATGACGGTATGCTCGCTTTATTTTTTCGGTACAGTTCGAAGTCTCGTTTTAACCTTAAACGTCTGTTTAGTCTGATATTTTTATTATTATTTTATTTTTGATTTTTGAATTCTTGAATATTTTTTCTTTAATCTTTGTGACATGTAGATTATTTTAATGTGTTCATTTTATTTCTTTCGGATAAATTTTCATCCGTTTTTTATCATTTTCGGTCATTTTGGGTCTTTATTTTTTATTCATAAAATATTCAAAAAAATCATTTTAAATTGAGTTAATTTTAATACATTTAGTTTTTTTGGTTATTTTTATCATTTAAGGGCTATTTGGTCACAAAAAAATATTATTTACACTGTGCTTGATTCCTATTGGTTACTAACAAAAGTTACGGATCAGTAAATTGAATATATTTTGGACGGATCAGATTAAATCTGAAAACAATATTCCTTTTCATTTTCTCTATTTAAGAATCTTCATGTTCTTTGTAAAAAAAAAAGAGAGAAAGAAAAGGAGATACAAAAACACCAGCTTTCACCTCACATCCTCTCTCCACGCATAAGCCTTTTCTACTTACAGTAACCATCACCCTCCATCTATTCTCTACCCACCAAAAACCAACTCAAACAAAACACAAAAACATTGTTCCAAACAAAACAAAAACAACCGGGACCATGTTGTTTCAGAAACACAACAACATCGTCATCATCATGCTTACGATGATGATCTTCATCATAAACACAATCTTAGTAACATCATCACCATCAATTCTCCGACCTGGGTTTTACTCAAAAACATGTCCAAAAGCTGAAACCGTTGTCAGAGATGTCATGAAAAAAGCACTTCTTAAAGAACCCAGAAGTCTTGCCTCTGTTATGCGCTTTCAGTTTCATGATTGCTTTGTTAATGGGTGTGATGCTTCTATGTTGCTTGATGATACACCAATGATGCTTGGAGAGAAATTGGCCCTTTTAAATATAAATTCTCTAAGATCATTTGAGGTTGTTGATAAGGTTAAAGAGGTTCTTGAGAAGGCTTGTCCTGGAGTTGTTTCTTGTGCTGATATCATAATCATGGCTTCTAGAGATGCTGTAGCACTGACAGGAGGACCTGATTGGGAAGTGAAGTTAGGAAGATTGGACAGTTTAACAGCAAGTCAAGAAGACTCAAACAATATCATGCCAAGTCCAAGAGCTAATGCAACTGCTCTCATCACCCTCTTTAAAAAATACAATCTCTCTGTCAAAGACCTTGTAGCACTTTCAGGATCTCACTCTATCGGCCAAGGTCGTTGTTTTTCGATCATGTTTAGGCTGTACAATCAATCGGGAAGTGGTAAACCCGATCCGGCCATTGATCCACACTTCAGTGAACCTTCTGTAACACAGCTCCTCACCTACTATGTTCATAAAACCACGCCACCTACTCCTCCTCCTCCGACGACACCAGAGACGCAGTCGACGGCGCATGCGGCTACGGCGACGCTCTCAGAGACGGTTACGGCACCTCCGGAGCTTCTCTCAGCGAGACTCTCTTTGTGCACGGCCAGATCTGTGGCGCATGTTTTGAGCTTCGCTGTTTTGAGGAGGATGTTCCGTTTGACCGGCGGTGGTGTGTTTCCGGCAGGTCTATTGTTGTCACCGCTACGAATTTCTGTGCTCCGAACTATGGTTTTGATGCGGAGAGTGACGATGGACATTGTAATCCTCCTAAGCAGCATTTCGTGGTTCCGGTTGAAGCTTACGAGAAGATTGCAATTTGGAAAAAGGGGAACATGCCCGTGGGGTATCGCATGTACTCACTCTATTCTTAATCTTCCTCTTTATTATTAGTTTTTCTTTCTTAATCATGCAGATTTTGAATGAATTTGTGTAACTAATAGTTGTTGATGCAATTGTAATATTACATAATAAATAAATAAATAAATAATTGGTGTTGCAAAAAAAAAAATATAAAAAAAATATTAGTAAATCTTATATTTAGATTTAGCTTAGTATTAATTTAGAATTTTTTAATTAGTTTAGATGTATTTTATAATTTCAGAATATTTAGAATCATAATTAATAATTTTAGAATTTTAATTTAATTAGATATAAATTAGTAATGTTAGAACCTTTAATTAGTTTAGGTATATTTTGATAACTTAAAAATTTTAATTGTTTAGATCTATTTTATAACTTTAGAACTTCCAATTAGTTTAGATACATTTTGATAACTTTAGAATTTTAATTTAATCTTAGAATTTCAATCTTTAATTTAGAATTAATTTAGTTTTGATTTAAAGTTAGTAATTTTATTATCAATATAGTTTAGATTAAATTAGTAATTTTATAATGAATTTAGTTTATACTTAAACTAGTTTAGATGTAATTTAGCAACTTTAGAATTAATTTAGTTTAGACCTAATTCAGTAATATTAGAGTGTTAATTTATTTTAGAATTAATTTAATAACTTTCGAATTTTAGTTAGTAACTTTAGAGTTTTAATTTAGTTTTAGTTAATAACTTCAAAATTTTATTTAATTTAGTTAGACACTTTAGAATTCAAGTTTAGTTTACTTAGTAACCTTAGAATTTCAAATTAGTTTAGATAATTTTTTAATTACACTTTTCTTTTATTCATGATTCTTCTTTGTCCATTCATTTAATTTCTTACGATTTATCTTGTTATCTACCTTGTTCGTTTCTCATGGATTTTAATTATTTATGATTTCTTACTCGAATAGTAGATCTACCTGCTTATGATTAACTCCAAGGAAAAGATTTTAACTTTGTTGACTTCACGTCATCAAGTGTATCTCATCCAATCGTGCGAATACCCTCATTCATTTTTTGCTTATTTACTATTTTTTCCAAACTTAAGATAATTTTCCCAAAAGACTCCATTTTCAAACTCCCACCTTTTTAAGTCAAAACTTCGACACTAGGTCGTCGTATCTTCAAAAATCTCGTCCATACCCATCTTTTAGCCAAATAGACCATTTTAATCAAACAAACAATTTTAACCAAAAAATAGATATTTCAAAAGGTTCCTGCGGAGTACCGCAGATGCATTGGGTGCTAATACCTTCCCATTGTATAACCAACCCCCGAACTCTCGATCTCTTTCAAAAACGCATTGTATTTTTATTACTTTTAAGTATTATTTTACATTGCATATTTTAGGGTTTTATTTCGCTCTTTTCCTTTTTCCCTTGGAAATAATAAAGCGCGGTGGAGACTCTTGCTTTTTGTGAGTCAAGTTAATTAATAGCTTGATCTCCGATTTTCACCGCTACACCACCAAACAAAACTCAAGAGTCAAACCTCAATGGGTGTAGCATCGAGTATCAACCGACTTTGGGTTTACACCAAAGACAATTATCTCACTACGTCCTAAAAATCCAAGTTGGTCAATTAAGGTGCTAAGGTCAGTTTACGCTTTATGATACCATGCAGTGGCCCCGTATTCTCCTTGATTACTCAAGGGCTACCGGTACACACCAAAGTATCGCATCAACGTAGCTACTGTTTCAACCATGTCGGTATACCCCGCACAGCTCCCTCATAGTTTATTGCTACTTACCTAAAAGGAATTCCCCGATCCGGGTTTAGGATCCAAACAACCCAAACAGATACCCTTAAAAGTAAATCAAACAAGACAAACCAAAGAAGAAATTAAAATGACCTAGATCCTAAGGTAAACCCCACTCTTTATTTTTCCCCAACAGAGTCGCCAGTTCTATGATACGGTGGCAGAACCGACTATTATACTGGTTTGTGTTTTTTGTTTACAAATGTCGCGGTAAGCAAGATTCACCATCGACTTTTCTTTTATCTAACAAAGGAAAGGGTGAAAAGAACATAAAAGACCTTTTTTCGAGATTTCTGAGTACGGGGGGGGGGGGGGGGGGGGGGGGGGGTAGATTATGGAAAGGGAAGGTGTTAACACCCTTTCCATTCATGGTTTTCCATGGGCTCTTAGGTACTTGCTCATTTTTAAAATTTCTTTCGTGTTTGTGTGGTTTGAAAAGCTTTGAAAATGCCTTAGTGCGGTGATTCACTTTATGGTAACTCTTGTATCAGTCCTCAAGAGTGTGATAAAGTGTTTTTGAAAACTTTTGTTTGAAAAGTATGTTTGAAAGTGTATGGTGTAAAAAGATTATTTTGAGCAAGTACCTAACAGTTATCTAGCTACTCAAAAAAAGGCGTTATTTTCCTCCTATCCTTTAAACCGCGTTATCCTACTATTAGTGAGTAGGTAACCCTATTCATTGTATTTTTGAGGGACTGTCGAAAGGGACGTACGGTCATTGAAGCAATGGTTAGGAAACCTTAGTAGTTACCCTAGAGTCCGAAAGATCTTTCCGAGGCAACATTCAAATGGGTCATTTTTTATCTTTTGGGACTAGAGGGCAACCACTAAAACTCTCTATACTTCATGACCGTTTACCGAAGGCAACCGAAGTGGTGATACCCTAGGGGTGTGCATGTGCGTGTGATTGTTTTTCAATTATTTATCTTTGCACAGTTATGGTTTTCTACTGTTTCAAATTATTGATCTTTTGCATACAATCCTACACATACATCTAAACAGTTTATATATTTGCAGAAAGTAAAAGCTAAAAAGTAAATCTAATTATTACAATGCTTCGGGGAATGGGGATTACATGACCAGAAATTTTGGGGATTAAACAGTAAATAGGGAATGATAATAAATAACCTAATTAAAACTATTACAATATGTTACGTTAATAATGAAAAATAAATCGTACGACAAAAATAATTAAGCGCGAGAATTTAAATTAAAAAAAGTGCAAAACCCTAAAAAACTAATTTGAACATTAAAATATTTTTTGGATTTTTATGAAAAGGTTTGAAATTTAACCTAATTTTTCTAATTAATTTTAATTTAAAGAAAATAGTTTAAAGTTAATTAAATTAATTAATTTGCAAAATTTAATTTGTTAAGAAAAAAACTAAGTCCTAATCTTTTGTGATGATTTTCTGATTTTATGATAAAAAGTGTAGGTGTTTAGGTATTGGCTTGCATTTTTGGTAAATCCCAAGTGTATGTGTGAATGTCATGACTGATGTCATAACATTCTAGTTCAGGTTGTACTAACTCAATAGGTACATGTGCAGAAAAATATTGTAATTCAAATACTGATGTTTAGAAGTGTGTATCTGAGCATGTTTGCAAAATGATCACATTTTGCTAATCAGTAGACAGGTTTTCTCAGATGTCATAACAGATGTTATGACATCCTGTTCTGAACTAACAGGATTGCAGGATTGGATAAGTCTGAGTTTTTTCAGGAAATAACTCAGTCCCCTTTAAACAGAATCCTGCGTTTTCTGAGGAGTAACCTAGCTCAATCCTAACCTGATCAACAAAGTACTGTGACCTGGTCTTTAGGTCAAACGGAATCAACCCTAGGTTTTTGGAAACCCTAACTGAAGTTGCAGCTGCTATATATTCAACAGAGCTGCGGTTTTTGAAGATATCCCTGCTGATTGATTAGAAGATCAACTTTGTAATCTGTATAGATTTGTTTATTGTACTCCAAGCAATTATCATTGTGATAAGTGCCTTGGAATAGGTTTCAATTGTAAGGGTTGTGTAGCACTCAAAGCTTTGAAGCAAGAGTGTTTGAATGTTACTTGACTAAAGCTGTGAAGCAGAGTCAAGTTAGTTGTGTACATCACTCAAAGCTGTGAAGCACGAGTGATTGTGTTACTTGATTAAAAAGCTGTGAAGCTTAATCAAGTGTGTGTTTTGAAGAGTGTCTTCATCAATTCTCAAGTCAAATTGATTTATGTATCACTGCTGTGATTGAGGGGGAGTGAGTAGGAACTCAGGTTTAAGTTGTACTTAGATTAGAATTGCATTGGGTAGGTCTTAAGTGAAGGAGATAAACTGGTTGGTTTATTCCTGAATTAACATCTCTTATAGTGGATTCTCTCCCTGGCTTGGTAGCCCCCAGAGTAGGTGTTGTTGCATACTGAACTGGGTAAACAATTGACTGTGTTATTTACTGCTTTTGTATTTACTGTCATATAGTAAGTCAGATACGGTGTCATAACATTGGACGTGACATTGAGTATCTGTAGCCAGAATTTCAATTGGCATCAGAGCAGGCACCCTGCCTGTATTACTGGGTGAGATCTAGGGATATCACTTTCTGGCACTATGGACAAAGAAGGAGTTTTTGGAAATAGACCACCCATTCTGGATGGAACTAATTATGACTACTGGAAACCTCGTATGATTGCCTTCCTAAAATCTCTGGACAAAAAGGCTTGGAGAGCTGCTGACAAAGGATGGATTCATCCCACCATAACTGAGGAAGATGGGACAATCAGTCTGAAGCCTGAGGAAGATTGGAGTAAAGAAGAAGATGAGCTAGCCCTGGGAAATTCCAAAGCTCTAAATGCCTTGTTCAATGGAATTGATAGAAATATTTTCAGATTAGTTCATCAATATGAACTGGCCAAGGAAGTTTGGGACACTCTCAAAACTACTCATGAGGGAACTTCCAAAGTAAAAATGTCAAGGCTTCAGATGTTGACCACTAAGTTTGAGAATCTAAAAATGATGGAAGATGAAACCATTCATGAGTTTCACATGAACATCTTGGAGATTGCCAACACCTCAGGAGCACTGGGAGAAAAAATGTCAGAAGAAAAACTGGTGAGGAAGATTCTCAGATCCTTGCCTAAAAGATTTGCAATGAAGGTGACTGCCATAGAGGAAGCCCAAGACATTAGCAAGTTGAAAGTGGATGAACTTATTGGGTCTCTTCAGACTTTTGAGATGGGAATCACTAATGATGATGTCAAAAAGAACAAGAGCATAGCACTTATGTCCAACACTGATGTTGAAGAAAACATTTCAGAAGCTATAGCCATGCTAGGAAGACAGTTCAACAAACTCATCAAAAGAATAGATCCAAAGTCAAGGTCTAATGTTCATAACATTTCCTCTGACATTGACAGTTCCAGCAGAAGACCAAGGTCAGATGAGAAGGGAGTTCAAGGCAGAGGAATTCAATGCCATGGTTGTGAAGGATATGGGCATATTCGAGCTGAATGTCCTACCTTTCTTAAGAAACAAAAAGGAATGACAGTTACTTGGTCTGACTGTGATTCAGAAAGTAATTCTGAAGAAGAGACTGCCAAACGAGTTACTGCTTTAACTGGTGTTTGTACCTCTGAAAGTGACATCAGTGATGAAGAGGTGACTTTTGAAGAACTGGCTGAAACGTACAAGGAATTGTGTATCAGAAGTACTGAAGTCTGTGTGCAGAATGAGAAACAATCAAAACTCATCATAAAGATGGAGGCTGAAAAACGGGCAAACCTTGAAACTATAAGTCTTCTAGAAGGAGAAGTTCAATTGCTGAACTCACAACTGAATCAAATGACCAAATCTGTCAAGATGTTGACAAATGGAACTGACAAATTGGAAGAGATCCTACAGATTGGACAAAATGTGGGAAATAAATCTGGTCTAGGATTTATGAAAGCAACGAAATCTGGTTCTGGTAGGCAAATGTCAAAACAGATGTCTCAACACAACTCTCGACATCAGGAACAGAAACATATGAGGAAAAGGTACCAAAGATGGAAATGTCATCATTGTGGTAGACATGGCCACATAAAGCGTTTCTGCTTCAGATTACATGGATACCCTAAGTCTAAAAAGGTACCACATGCTCCTCAATGGAAGAAAAAGGCTACTGCACTGATAGCTCACACTTCCCTAAGGGTCTCTGCAAAGGAAGACTGGTACTTTGACAGTGGATGTTCCAGACATATGACTGGAATCAAGAACCTCCTCAATAATGTTAAGCCTCACACCACCAGTTTTGTGACCTTTGGAGATGGGGCTAAAGGTGAAATCAAAGGAGTTGGTGATTTGAACTGCCCTGGAGTTCCAAGTCTAAATGAAGTACTGCTGGTGAAAGGACTGACCGCTAATCTCATTAGTATCAGTCAACTGTGTGATCTAGGATTCAAGGTCAATTTCTCAAAATCTGAATGCCTTGTAATCAATGACAAACAAGAGATAGTAATGAAAGGAGTCAGATCCAAAGACAACTGTTACTTATGGGAGGCTGAGAACACTAATTTCTCATCTGTGTGTTGCATTGCAAAAGAAGAAAAAGAGGTGAAACTGTGGCACCAAAAACTTGGCCATCTTCACCTAAGGGGTATGAAGAGGATTATCTCCTTGGAGGCAGTCAGAGGGATTCCAAAACTGCTAATTGATGAAGAAAGAGTTTGTGGTGAATGTCAGGTGGGTAAGCATACGAGGATGTCACATCCAAAGTCAAGACATCTGACCACCACTAAGGTTCTAGAACTCCTCCATATGGATCTGATGGGACCAATGCAAGTAGAGAGCCTTGGTGGAAAAAGATATGCCTATGTGGTTGTGGATGATTTTTCCAGATTCACCTGGATTAATTTCATTAGAGAAAAATCAGATGCATTTGAAGTCTTTAGAGAACTGTGCAAAAGAATTCAAAGAGAGAAGGAAGGATGTATTGTCAGAATCAGAAGTGATCATGGCAAGGAATTTGAAAACAGCAAGTTTGATGACTTCTGTGCTTCAGAAGGAATCAGTCATGAGTTTTCTTCTCCCATAACACCTCAGCAAAATAGAGTTGTGGAAAGAAAAAACAGGACCATACAAGAATCTTCCAGAGCAATGTTACATGCCAAAAGACTTCCTATGTATTTTTGGGCTGAAGCTATGAATACAGCTTGCTATGTTCATAACAGGGTCACCTTGAGAAAGGGAACCTCATCCACCATATATGAACTCTGGAAAGGAAGAAAACCAACTGTGAAGTACTTCCATGTGTTTGGCAGCAAATGCTATATCCTGTCTGATCGTGAACAGAGAAGAAAACTGGACTCCAAAAGTGATGAAGTCATATTTCTAGGATACTCCTCAAACAGCAGAGCTTATAGAGTATTCAACTCCAGAACCAAAACCATGATGGAATCAATAAATGTCATAATTGATGACTATCATGAAGAAACAGATGTTCCTTGTACTGTTGAGACATTCTTTGAGACTTCAACCCAACAGGATGATCTACCCAACTCCACCACAACAGAATCAGAATCAAAGGAAGCTAGCAAGACTCCTTCCATCAGAATTCAGAAGGATCATCCAAAAGAGCTCATCATAGGAGATCCTAATAGTGGAGTCATCACAAGATCTAGAGAAATCATCTCAAATTCTTGTTTTGTGTCCAAAATAGAACCAAGAAATGTCAAGGAAGCCTTAACTGATGAATATTGGATTGGTGCAATGCAAGATGAACTGAACCAATTCAAGCAACATGAAGTTTGGGAACTGGTTCCTAGACCTGAAGGAACTAACATCATTGGGACAAAATGGATATTCAAGAACAAGTCAGATGCTGAAGGAGCTGTCACCAGAAATAAGGCGAGACTTGTTGCTCAAGGATACACCCAGGTTGAAGGGGTTGACTTTGATGAAACCTTTGCACCTGTAGCCAGGTTGGAATCAATCAGACTCTTGTTGTCAATTGCTTGTCTTCTGAAGTTCAAGTTATTTCAGATGGATGTGAAAAGTTCCTTTCTAAATGGGTACTTAAATGAGGAAGCTTATGTGGAACAACCTAAAGGTTTTGTGGATCCAACCCATCCTGATCATGTCTACAAATTGAGAAAAGCTCTATATGGGCTGAAACAAGCTCCTAGAGCATGGTATGACAGGTTAACAAAGTTTCTCTCAGACAAAGGCTACAGAAAAGGAGGCTTGGACAAAACTCTATTTGTCAAAACTGAAGGAGGGAAGTTGATGGTTGCCCAAATATATGTTGATGACATAGTGTTTGGCGGAATGTCAGAACATATGGTTAAACACTTTGCTGACCAGATGCAGGCTGAATTTGAAATGAGTCTCATGGGAGAACTAACTTATTTTCTTGGACTACAAGTCTCACAGATGGAGGACTCAATCTTCTTATCTCAAAGCAAGTATGCTAAGAATATTGTAAAGAAGTTTGGTATGGAGAATGCAAGTCACAAAAGGACTCCTGCTCCTACTCATCTAAAGCTCTCCAAAGATTCAAGTGGGGTTAAGGTGGATCAAAGTCTGTACAGAAGCATGATAGGAAGCTTGTTGTACTTAACTGCCAGCAGACCTGATATTGCCTTTGCAGTTGGAGTTTGTGCTAGATACCAAGCTGATCCCAAAGTCAGTCATATCAATCAAGTGAAGAGAATTTTGAATGCTGATGATAGAAAAAGCACCTCTGGAGGATGTTTCTTTTTGGGAAGTAATCTGGTTTCCTGGTTCAGCAAGAAACAGAATTGTGTGTCTCTTTCCACCGCTGAAGCTGAATATATTGCAGCTGGTAGTAGCTGCTCTCAAATGTTATGGATGAAACAGATGCTCACTGAGTATAATGTCACACAAGATGTTATGACATTGTACTGTGACAATCTGAGTACAATCAACATATCCAAGAATCCCATTCAGCATAGCAGGACCAAACATATTGACATACGACATCACTTTATTAGAGACCTTGTAGAAGAGAAGACCATTAAATTGGAACATGTTGCCACTGAGCTACAGCTGGCTGACATTTTTACCAAGGCTTTGGATGCAAACCAATTTGAAAACTTAAGGGGTAAGCTGGGTATTTGCCAACATGAGGAATTGTAGCAATTAATTTTGCTTAAAACAAAGACCAAAGGACTTATGCCTGTTCTGATTGGTTTAAAATTGTATTTTCTCATTTCCTACAACTCTTTTAAGAAGTTGAATAGGCACTCCTTTGCGTTGTTCCTCTCTCGTCTTCTCATCAATCAGGAATTTCTTCTCATTTGCTGTTGGTCCTTCAAAACTGATAAAATGTCTCAAACGCCATCATCATCCAATACGACCATCTCAACCTCTTCCTCTGATCAAGATTCTGGGACAATCTCTTCCTGTCTGGACTCTGATGTTCTGGAGATCTGTTCTCATAGAACTAACCACACCAAGGCCAAAGAGTTGAGAACAAGACATACAGGTAATCCATCTCATCCTTCCTCTTCAGTTCCCCCTGAAATTGCAAATAGGGAAGGGACAGCCTATGTTAATCAAGCAATAGCAAAAATTGTTTCCCGAATTCTGAACGAGAACCACTCAGTTCCTGGCATTTCTGTTCCTCTGAACCAAGAAAACTCAAATGCTGAAACAAATCCAAATGTCTCTAAGAATGTTGAGACATCAAACAAAGAGAAAAATGCTGACATTGCTCACAAGAAAAGAAAGAAGCCTGAATTCTCTGAGTCTGATGACAGTGCTTGAAGGTTGATGCTTGGTGGTGTTGCTGAAGTGTGTTCTGCTGTTGTCAGATGCTGATCTCATTATTTTTGTTTTGGATAACTGTATAACTTTATGAACATGTATCTTTGGCCCATTTGTGGCTAAAGTGGGGGAGAATATTTTGGGTACTGCTTAATTAGTACTTAACACTATATTTTTCTGCTGTCACTTATTTCTGCTGCTATCTATCTATCTCTGATTGTTTAGGGACTTTAGCCAAAAATCTGCCAAAGGGGGAGTTTGTAGGTGTTTAGGTATTGGCTTGCATTTTTGGTAAATCCCAAGTGTATGTGTGAATGTCATGACTGATGTCATAACATTCTAGTTCAGGTTGTACTAACTCAATAGGTACATGTGCAGAAAAATATTGTAATTCAAATACTGATGTTTAGAAGTGTGTATCTGAGCATGTTTGCAAAATGATCACATTTTGCTAATCAGTAGACAGGTTTTCTCAGATGTCATAACAGATGTTATGACATCCTGTTCTGAACTAACAGGATTGCAGGATTGGATAAGTCTGAGTTTTTTCAGGAAATAACTCAGTCCCCTCTAAACAGAATCCTGCGTTTTCTGAGGAGTAACCTAGCTCAATCCTAACCTGATCAACAAAGTACTGTGACCTGGTCTTTAGGTCAAACGGAATCAACCCTAGGTTTTTGGAAACCCTAACTGAAGTTTCAGCTGCTATATATTCAACAGAGCTGCGGTTTTTGAAGATATCCCTGCTGATTGATTAGAAGATCAACTTTGTAATCTGTATAGATTTGTTTATTGTACTCCAAGCAATTATCATTGTGATAAGTGCCTTGGAATAGGTTTCAATTGTAAGGGTTGTGTAGCACTCAAAGCTTTGAAGCAAGAGTGTTTGAATGTTACTTGACTAAAGCTGTGAAGCAGAGTCAAGTTAGTTGTGTACATCACTCAAAGCTGTGAAGCACGAGTGATTGTGTTACTTGATTAAAAAGCTGTGAAGCTTAATCAAGTGTGTGTTTTGAAGAGTGTCTTCATCAATTCTCAAGTCAAATTGATTTATGTATCACTGCTGTGATTGAGGGGGAGTGAGTAGGAACTCAGGTTTAAGTTGTACTTAGATTAGAATTGCATTGGGTAGGTCTTAAGTGAAGGAGATAAACTGGTTGGTTTATTCCTGAATTAACATCTCTTATAGTGGATTCTCTCCCTGGCTTGGTAGCCCCCAGAGTAGGTGTTGTTGCACACTGAACTGGGTAAACAATTGACTGTGTTATTTACTGCTTTTGTATTTACTGTCATATAGTAAGTCAGATACGGTGTCATAACATTGGACGTGACATTGAGTATCTGTAGCCAGAATTTCAAAAAGAAAAGAATAAACAAAAATAAATAAACTAAAGAAAAAAACATAAAGAAATTGAAAATGGGCCTGAGGGGGTGTGAAACCCAAATGGAGGGTGCAGACTGAAATTCCAAAGCCCAGAAACTGGTGTCAGCCCACTGTTTGCGTGAGATCTGGTGTTGTTGTGCTAGGGAAGTCCATGGTGTGCCTGCATGCTAGAGGTGCTATGTGATGCGGTGGGAGAATTGACTTGAGGTTTTGCATTTGTGTTTGCAAATGTCGCGGTTAGCAAGAGTCGCCACCGACTTTTCTTTTATCCAAAAAGGAAAGGTAAAAAAGCACAGGAAAGACCTTTGAGATGTTTTCTTGAGTTCGGGGGTAGATTATGAAAAGGGAAGGTGTTAGCACCCTTTTCATCTATGGTTTTCCATGGGCTCTTAGTTACTTGTTTAGATCACTTACTTTGATTTGTTTTGTTTGAAATGGTGCTTGGTGTGGTTTGGAAAGTATTTTGAAAAGAGGCCACTCGTTTAGGCAATCTTTGTAATGATTCTCGTTTGTAAGAATGTATACAAAGATGTTTGTCTTTTGAAAATGTTTTCAATGTTTTGTAAGATGTTTTGAAATGTGTGTGTGTTTGTTTTTTTGAAAATAGCAAAGATTATTTTGAAATGGAGCAAGTACCTTAGAAGTTATATACCAACTCAAATGTCTTTCTTGTGCATTTTTTATTCCTTTGACATTGTTGACTTACCATTGATTTGGTAAACAACCCTATATTTGGATGTAAACAGGACGGGCGTGGGTCGTCGTATAACCATGATAGCAATGTTTCCAAGTATCTTAGCATTTTTGAGGGACCAAGATCATTTTGTTTTAGGCAACCTTGAATAGCGTCATCGAGGGACTATGATCTTATATTTGTTTTGTTTTGCCAAGATACTTCGCGTGCGTAACATGGCCATTTTGTTTTAGGCAACCAAGTGGAAGAAACCCTAGGGGTTCAAAGTGTGCAAAGTGTGTCATTTTCATGCTTTTGTCTTGTATTTAGGGTTTTCTATTTTGCTTTGTTTTTGTTCTTGTCATGAAAACCCTAATTTACTAAACATGGTATAAAAGCGATAAATTGCGTAATGTAAACTAAGCTATTACAACAATTATTATGGGAGGGGGGATACAAGTTTGAATGGGGATTTTGCACAAATATAAATCTAAATATATTATTACAACCAAATCGAATATTGTGTGAATTAAATAAATAAAAAATAATTAAAGTGCAATGCAATGTTTATGTTTAAAAAAAATGAAAATGTTTTATGTTTGGTATGAGAAAAATATTTGATTTAAACCCTTGAGATAAGGAAAAAATAAATATATTAATTCTTTTTTGAAAGGGGCAAACCTAGTTCTTAATTAAAAGAAAATAAATGTTCTATATTTATTATTGAACATTTTTTGTATAAGAAAATAATAAATAATATTATTGTTTACCGTTGTTTTTGGTAAACAATCGCTGATCTCCAAAAAGGTAAGTTCTTTTTGGTTTACTTACGGGATCGATCAGATTAATCCCAGAACATATGCTAATTTTTATGTAAGATGGATAAGTAGGAAGAACGCACGTTCGACCCAGAGAAAAGATGTTTGAGATTTTGGAAAAGTAAGCAAAAATGTAGAAATGCAAGTAAAAGAAGTAAAAAAGATAACTTTGCAAGATAATAGTAAAGTAATGTAAAAGACTTTCATTAATGAAAAGAGGTGTTTCCAACGTACATTTCCCAGTTTTATCCTTTCTCACGCAGCGGTTACTTGGATAATATTTAAGTGACTTAGTACAATAGGTTGAACACCCTTGAAAACTACACAAGTTTCTTAATTTATACTAAAAATAAGTAACCGTCGAGGGATCATTCTGCGCTAAGATGAAGACAAGTGTCTTCTGCATGTCCCTCGACCTATGGCTTTCAGCCACATTGCTTCTTCTTAAACGCTAGCGAAACTGCCTTTTCCTCCAATAATTTAAAATTCAAATAATCCTCATATCATGTGCGCCAAAGCGAGGATACTTTCTCTCAGTCGAGGGACATAAGTCCTCTTCAGTTGAACGAACCTAAAAGTGAGCCCTGGTCGAAGGCTCAAATATAACTTAGATCTTTTTTCCTAAGTTATTTCATACGTCGAACATTCTTCTTTACATGGTTCATTCCAGTTTTTTTTTGTCTAAAAGACCAAATATAGTAAGTGTCGAATTTGGGAGCCAACAAATTGCCCCCCAAGAATGTCTATTTCGATGCTCAAAGAAATATCCATTCTTAGAACTTCTCATTTGACACCTGTCTTCCCAGTTGTCCACAAGGTCTTGACGTGTGCTTTTCGTCTTCCAGCAGCTGCTGCTCTTGAGAAAACCATCATTACTCTTTCTCCAAGATGTCTCTTCTAACTGTCGTTACCACGCTTGCCATGATGACCATATTCCTATAACCTAGGAAAGCATGTCAAAAAGTTTCCCAACGCCTGCACGGTAATCGTTTCACACTTCGCCACGTGTCCCACTACCTACGAAACATTAAATGGCCTTGACGAGACATATCCCTCTTCTGAAGGCTATAAATACTTCTGGACCTTTCTATTTGGAACTTTTACCATTTCCAGCATTTCCAAATCTCTTGCTTCCAAACACTTTGTACTGTCAACTTCGTTTTCTCCCAAACCTTCAACAATGGCCTTTCTCTATAATGCACCAAACAATCCTCAACCCAAAAACGCTGATGATGTTCAAAACCCACCAGAGGTCTTTTCCACTAACCCTTCTCCTTCCTCGATTGATTGGTACATTACTGAACCCATGACGAGGGAGTGGAGAGAAGCATATGATTCTTAGCTCCTCATTCCCATTAGGTATGATGGAAAGATGTATGCTATGTCTGGTCCGTTATCTTCATGCGTCGAAGATCCCTTTAAGGATCGCGCCTTCTTCCCTACTCACCCAAGGCTCAGACCCATAGGATGCGCAAAAAAGCCTAGAAATGATCCTGAAGACGCTACTCCAGCCAACCAGCAGCATGCTCAGACTACAGAGGATATCAACCTCCAGTTCATGAACAAATGGAACCGAATCTTTCTATCAAGCCCTAACATCTCCTATCAGTATTCAGACTGGTTTAAAAAATGGAGAAGGCGCAAGCTTCCGTCTGGAAGGAAATGGGCATTTATGACTTGGTGATGCTGTCGAAGACAGGATTGCCTTACTGTCCCCTCATGCTGGTATCTTCATTGTATTTTTGGGATAGCGCACATTTCACCTTTCATCTTCCCTGTGGGATGATGACCCCCACTCTATTCGACATAGCTGCAATCAATGGTCTTCGACCAACTGGTGACTATTTCGACCCTGAAGACTTGTCTGAGGATGTTATTGGGTTTGCTGCTACAAAACCCACTTACACCACCTTTATCAATCATTTCCATGATAAGGCCTCTAGTACTGTGTCGGAAGTGGAGCATATATCCTTTTTGGCTATGTGGTTGTCTCGTTTCATTTTTTGCACAAAGTCACTTCAGGTGACGAAAAAGATGCTTACGCTCGCGACGCAGCTTCACCATAAATATCCCCTTTGCCTGGCCGAATTGATTTTGGCCAACCTATATGAGTCCATCAGTAATGGTGTGACTCAACTCAAGGTTATAGGGGACAGGGGGAGCCTGCTGCTATCTGGTCCTTTTTGGCTTCTCCAACTTTGGCTCAATGCCACCTTCGAATCTTTCCTTCCTCAGAGGAATAAGATTAACGAAGAGGCCCCTGAAATCCTGAACATGAGGGTCGAAGGCACCAGGCTTACACTGGTGACTCCTACTAATGAAGGCCAACAGTTTCAGAAGGCTTTCACAAGCTTCGTAACGATGTTTGCGGAGCGAAAGCGCTTTGTTTCGACCATGGCTCCCTTCACCAGTCGAAAAGTTGGTCCAGAATGGTTCACCAGACCATATCCTTCAGATGAAGAGGAAGATGTGACTGATGAGTAAGTGAGCATGTGGGAATCGTTTCTTCGCCCCAGGATCATGCCGTTGAGATTCAAGAGCTCAAAAAATCATTTGAGCTTGACCGCTTATCAACCAAATCTTGTCTCTCAACAATTTGGTATTGCTCAGTCACTTCCCTCACCCATTTATCCTCGAGAGAAGTTGCTACTATTTTATAATGCAGACTACTCAGAAGATGCTGCTACCAAGCATATTGGTAGGTACTCCAGTCGAACTATACTGACCCTCTTCGATTTTGACCTCAATTTTTTTAGTTATGTTAATTTTGAGGAGTGGTGGAAACAGTATTATGACGAATAGTTCTTCGATGAGAAGGACTTCGCCCACCACCTACGTGAGGCGTTTAAGCTGGTTCTTGATAGGGTCAAGAAAGGTATTACTTTTTCTTTCTCTTCGCTTCAGATTTGTCATTCGACGCTCAATTTTAATTTTCTTGTCTTCTGTCTAGCTGTCAAGAGAACCACTTCAAAGAAGGTTGCTGAGAAGACAAAAGGGGGAGATTCTACTGTCAACCCTTCTCCCAAGGTATTCACTTTCTTACATACCTTTATTTTCTATGATTGTCTGACATGGGTACTGATTCCTTCTACTTTTATTTCTGGGTATTCAGAAAACTCCCCCCAGAAAACGGAAGGTTCAGGAGATCCAAATCTATAGTGACGAAGAGGAGGAATCTCCTCCTATTCCTTTGCAGAGACGAAGATTAAAGAAACTCGTTCCTGCCGTTGAAACTCGTCCCAAAATTAGGATTAAGACTATAGCTAGGAGACCTCCGCCTGTAGTCATCAACGAGCTTACTGAATAGGAAGTAATTGCCAGGCTAAACAATCCTAGCGAGAGTGACAACTCCAGTCCTGGTGCTGAAATCCCAGTCCAGGTATTTGCTTCAACAGACCATCATGTATTTCTCGACTCCCTTTTTTTCTTTATGAGGATTCTGAAAGAAACGAATTTCTTTTATTTTCCAGGACACTGCTGGCACTTCCAAACGAATTCCCACTCCTATCGAGGACTCTGTCACCCTCTTGAATAGTGAAGGGGATCCTACCTATAGGCCTTCTTCAACGAAAGGCTCTTTCATGAGTTCAGCTGACGAAGTAAATCAAACTTCCAAACCTAAGCACGAAACCATAGAAGAAGCCGGTGAAGAAGAAGTTGTAGGAAACCAAGAGGAGACTAGGGTTCCGTTGGTTGATATGCAAGAGAATGAAGAGGAAAGTATCCCTGCTGCTGGAACTGAAACAGAGAGGGAGAATGTAGAGATCCCAGAGGCTGATGGTGAAGAAGGTTATGCTGAAGGAAACCAAAATCCTCCAGGCACTAAAGCAATTCCAGATCAAGTGGCCAACATGGTTTTTACTACCAACGAAAGTGTTCCCTCGACGGGATCCAGAACTAAGGAGGATTTGGCCTTGCTAAAACAGAAAAATCCTTTAGGTTATCTGACTGCAATTCTAGAAGGTCGAGAAAGTTCCTTTGATCATAGCGCTTCAACTGCATCTGGGAGATCTACTTCGACCTCTCCTCTCGACGAAGCTCTTCAAAAAGTTAAAGCACAAATCTTCAAAAGAGATTTGATGTTAACCTTGGAGGGGGAACCAGCGGCTCCTTCTTTTCTGAAGACTACCCTGAAGGCTGTCGATCTCCTTGTTGCTTCTCCGGACGTGGCCAGTGTAATCTTGGACTTAATCTCCATTGTTGACCAAGTATCCGCTGATTATAACCGTCAAAGGACTCTCAATCGTGAGATTGAAGAAGCCAATGGTCAAGTGGCTGCTGCCTGGCATGCTGCTACCGAATTAGCTTCTAAGGTAAAGAATTTGTCGAAGGCCCAGGAGGCTAGACAAAAGGAGGTTAGAGAGATAGATCAAGACACTGCTCAACTGAGGGTGCAGATTACAGAGTTGGAAGCTAAAATTGCTGCCAACGACAAAAAGAAGGAGGAACTTCTCGCTGTTAACACTGAATCAGAGAGCCAAGAAGAACTGGTTGAAGGGTTAAGGCACGCTGATCGAGCCCAATCTCTTGACGCTAAGCTCGAGACCCTCCATCAATCTAAGGCTCTATGTGATCAACGCCTAGAATTGCAAAAAATCAAGTATCTTCAGATTAAGGCCAATCTCCCCTTTTAGATCTTGTTTCTTTCATGTATGTAGTCACTTGTTTGTAACAATTTCAGAGCCATTTTGGCACTTTTAATGAAAAATTAAGTTTCCATTTTGGCATTCTCTATTCAATAGTGACTATATATTACTTATTTTTACCTCTTGAAGCATAGGTCTATACGCTTTTAGGTATTTACGATTCACCTTCAAAAGTCTTTGATCTTTGTTTAACTCTTCGATTTCATAGGCTCCACCAGAGAAGGCTTGGATAATCTTGAAAGGTCCTTCCCACTTTGGAGACCATTTCCCCAAATTTCTATCTTTTTGATCCATTGGAAGAATTACTTTCCAAACTAGATCTTCAGGCTGAAACGTCTTAGATTTTACTCTGCGATTATAGGATTTCTCCACTCGCTTCTTCTGCAGTCTCAAAAGATCCAGAGTTTTTAACCTTTCTTCGTCTAAGTCAACTAGTTCGTCTAACATCATATTCCAATAGACTTTAGAAGGAATATCATGATGTTTCTGAATCCTTGTCTCCCGCAGGTGGATTTCCACTGGCAACACTGCATCATAACCATATGTTAGGCCAAATGGTGTTGTTCTTGTAGCTTCTTTCGGACAAGTTCGACAAGCCTATAGAACTTGGTCTAGCGTTTTGTGCCAGTTTTTGGGTTTCTTTCCCACGTGTTTTTTTATTAAACTGATCACTACTTTATTTGCTTCTTCGACCTGGCCATTAGCTTGCGCGTAATAAGGTGTAGACGTTAACAATTTAAACCCCACTTCCGCAGCAAAGTCTTGCATCTTTCGACCAGTAAAGATCGACCCTTGGTCTGTAGTTATTGTTTCAGGAATTCCAAATATATATATGATGTACTTTTGAATGAATTCAATGACATTCTCTTGGTCTACATTGACTAAAGGGATTGCTTCAATCCACTTAGTAAAATTATCAATGCCCACCAATATGTACTTCTGGCGTTTAGAAGATGTCGGTCGAATTTCTCCAATAAGATCCAAATCCCATCCTCTAAAAGGCCAATGTTTCACAATCGAGTGAAGTTCGTTTGCTGGCACATGTTGAATACTTGTGTGTCTTTGACATTCTTGGCATCCTTTTGCAAACTCAACACAATCCTTTAACATAGTGGGCCAATATAATCCTTCTCGAAACAATAACCATTTCATCTTTTGGCCTACTTGGTGTGCTCCACATGCCCCAGCGTGTGTAGTGGAAAGAGCTATGTATGCTTCTGTTTCACTTAGGCATTTCAGAAGCACACCTTCAGGTGTTTTCTTAAATAATTCATTTCCCATCAACACATAACTCAGTGCTCTGTATCTTATCTTTCGTTCTGTCGAAGTCTTTGGATTTTGTAAATAATCCACTACAGGCTTTCTCCAATCTTGTTCTGTTAGATTATCTATGAACGAAATTTCGAAATTTTCATGATCAGTGCATCCCAACATTGTGGTCTTTAAATCCAATTGAGATAACTTAGTGGCAGTTACTCTCCCTCTAACTTCGATTGCTTATTGTAGCCTATCTTTTGAAACTTTATACCCATAAGCAATTTGTGCCAAGTCGTTGGCTACTTGATTTTCCAATCTGGGTATATGTCGAATGTTAACTACCTCGAAGTTCTTCAACAACCGTCTGGCTATTACGAAATACATGATAAGGTTTTCTTTTATGCATTTGTATTCTTTCATAATTTGTTTTAGGACTAACTCTGAGTCTCCCATTATTTCGACCTGAGTTGCCCCCAATTCCAACAAGATTTCAAGGCCTGCGATTAACGCTTCTTATTCAGCCTCATTATTAGAGCAATCACCATCTATTTTGTACTTAAATGTTGTTGGAATTTTGTTCGGAGAAATAATAAAGACTCCGACTCCTATTCCATCCTTGTAACTAGAACCATCAAAGTACAGTTTCCAAGGTTCGATCTCCAAATAATTCAGTGATCCTTCTTGTATAAAATGGTCGACTATAAAGTCTGCAACCACTTGACCTTTTATAGCCTTGAGAGGCATAAAGGTTAATGAGTACTCAGTTAATGCAAGTGCCCATTTGCCAATTCTACTGTGCAAAATGGGTTTCGACAACATATATTTGAAAACATCAAAATGAGACGAAACATAAACATTAACTGGCTTTATATTTTGCTTAAGTTTTGTACATGAAAAATATAGACATAAACATAGTTTTTTAACCTCGTTATATCTAGTTTTTGCATCGTTTAAAACTCTACTGAGGTAGTATATGGGCCTTTCGACACCATGTTCATCCTCTTGAGCCAGCATGCTCCCTAAAGTTTTATCAGACGCAGCTATGTACAATCTCATACTTCTACTTCGACAAGGAGGCACCAAAATAGGTGGTTTGGTGAGGTACTCTTTGATTTTGTTGAAGGCTTCTTGATGTTCTTCCCTCCATTCAAATCCTCCTTTGTTGAGTCGAAGTAATGGAGAAAAGGCTTGCATTTTCCCACTGAGGTTGGATATAAATCTCCTTAGGAAATTTATCTTCCCAAGTAAGGATTGCAATTCCTTTTTGTTAGTTGGTGCTTTGGCTTGCAAGATAGCTTTGGTCTTGTTTTGGTTTATCTCAATGCCCTTTTTATGGACCACAAAACCTAAGAAATCTCCCTCGTTTACACCAAAATCACATTTTAGAGGATTCATCTTCAGGCCATAGTGTCTCATCCTCTCAAAGGATTGTCGAAGATGATCCATGTGAGTCTTCCCTGAAATAGATTTGACAACAATATCATCAATATAAATTTGCAAGAAAGTGTCAATAAAATCATGGAAGATCGAATTCATGGCTCTCTGGTACTTTGCCCCTGCATTCTTTAGGCCAAAGGGCATTACTACCCATTCATAAGTGCCTAAAGCCCCAGGGCAATTAAATGCCGTTTTCGACACATCTTCTTCAGCAATGAAGATTTGATTATATCCAGAGTAGCCATCAAGCATACTCATGTACTCGAAACCAACGGCAGAATCTACAAGCATTTCCGCCACTGGCATTGGATATTCATCTTTGGGTGTTGCAGCATTCAGATATCTGAAATCGATGCACACCCTCAAGGTACCGTTTTTCTTTATAACAGGCACAATATTCCCAATCCATTCGACGTACCTGGTCGTTTATATGAACTTGCATCTCAGCAGCCTTTCGACTTTCGTTTTGATTTTTGATAAAATCTCTGGTGCAAACCGTCTTGGAGTCTGCTTAATGGTATTCTGTCCAGGCTTTATTGGCAACTACAGTTCTACCAAACTTCTGTTGAGACCAGGCATCTCGTCATAATCCCATGCAAAGCAATCCTTGAACTCTTTTAGTAATTTGATCATCTCGACCCTGAGTCCTGGATCCATTTTTGTGCTTATGTACGTGGGCTTGTTCATAGGACCTTTGCCTAGATTTACCTCTTCTAGAGGATCTTGCGCCAACATTTTGACATTGTTCGCCAGCGGGTCCTTCTTGAAACCTAGAGGTTCATTGTTATAGATGGTGTCTAACCTCTGATCTCGAAGGTCTTTCGTTCCTAAGTCGGGAGGCTCTGGGTCGAAATCTTTCCCAGGTCCTATCTTCGAAAGGACTTGTTCATTGGCTTTGAAAGCCATATACTTAACTTCAGCCTCTAAGGCCGCTATCATTCTATTTTCGGCCACATACGCCGAAATCTCTTGGAGAGTTTGTGACTCAGTCATCATCACCAAACTCGTTTCCCCAGCCTGTTGGCTGTATATCATTAACTCCCCCAAAGTTGATGTTGGATAAGTCTTCTCTATCCCACTGAAAGCCATAGTCGGAGTGTAGGTATAGGGAGCAGAATGCATTAGGAGTTAGGGTTAAATCAAACTCAGGTGGGTTACATGGCCCTATGTGAGCCAAATTTTTGTCGAGACTATTCTTTCTGATACTGTTGATTTCACCTAAGTAATAACTCTGATCTGCTTCAATGTTCTCCACAATGCCGTCGGGGCGCCATATTGTGACCCTTTGGTGCATCGAAGATGGCACTGCTCCAATGCCATGTATCCACTCCCGACCCAGGAGTAGATTGTAGTTGGGTTTTGCTGAAATCACCATGAACATGGTGGGTCGAAGGATTGAGCCTACTTTGAGGTATAGTTGTATGACACCCATTGTGGTGCCAATGCCCCCTTCATAGTTGGATAAGACCATGTTATGTGGCTTTATGTTAGCATCTCCCTTTCCTAACTTTTCCAGCATGAATTGTGGTATGATATTGATGTTCGCCCCACAATTAACCAGAACTTTATTTATAGTTACCTCCCCTATCTTTGCTCTAATGAACAGGGGTTTCAGATGGCTCTTCATTGCCTCTGTTGGTGGCTCAAAAAATGCGTTTTGTTCTTCTACGCAGCCATTGTTCATTACATAGTAACATATCGGCTTGTGTCTAGCCAGTTCTTATTCAACCATTAGGTCAGTCTCTTCGACTTCGACCTCACGGTTGTATTCTTTAGGCAACACGGATATGACATTCACCATGATGTCTAAACGGTCACTGGAATCAGAGTCGTCTTCATCATTAGACCCACATTCCTCTGCCCAAGACATAGGATTTCTCTCTAGAGGCTTCCTTTGTTTCTTCTGCACATTAGCGCTAACCTCTAGATGAGGTCCAGCTGCCTATTTTTCGGCCTTTCGTCGTCTTTGGAACCTTCTCCACTACGAACGAGACATAGGATTTTTTCCTTTGTAATTGCTCGACACATGGGTCATTTTATTCGACGCAGAAGCATGGTACTCCTTTCTGTAATCTAGAGAAGAACGTCTTGGCACGTCGAATGCCTGCCATCTCTCTTTGTTTGGCCTCTTTCTTCCCATGGTGTTTAGCCAAGTATCTGTAGGCACATTAGTTAGAGGCCTAAAAGTTGGTGGCCTCCTTACCTGATTCATGGGTCTTTGTTGATGCCCCCATTCTGGGGTCAAATCTGATTTCTGAACCCATTCTTTATTGGGTATTGGTACCCTGTTTTGCTTTCACAATCTGCATAGCTTGTATGTGTTCAGCGGCTTTCTTGTTAAAAATAGAGCTACATCTAGGGCATAGCATTACTTCCGATTTCTTCTTCTGGCACCTATGCAGAAAATCTTCCAGATCTTCATTCTCCTTTGGGAATGCAGTTTTGTTTACTTCTTCTTGTCGAATGGCTTCCTCTGAGGCTTTGGCGCCAGAGACTTCAACCATGTTAACCTGCATGTTGCTTTTGGTAACAAGGTTCATCTTCTGCATTTTAGCCTCTAGGTCCTCTGTCGAACCTTTTACTGCAGCCAAATAAGAGCTTGTGGTGGTTCTTTTGTTGGAGCTTTCAGCAACTCCTTTGCTTTCGTTTGGGTCTTCAGTAACCCGTTTAATCAGTTTCAGGCTTCCAGCAGCCTTCTTGTTCGACCCTTGGGCAACTCCCTTTTTCAAATCCAGGCCTTCAGTGGCCTTTCTCACCCCTTCAATAGTTTTTCTGGAGATGTTTCCAGTGAAACTTCCAAAGATGGGTTTTGTGATGAAATCTTCATAAACTTCCACCATGTGAATGCCAACTGGTTCAGCATAATGTGCCTCTGTCTGCAGTGGGTTTGTGTCGATTTTCATTGCTGGCTTATCAGCAAATTTCAGCCTTCCTTCCTTTAGCGCTTGTTGAACGAGATCCCTGAAAAGGAAACATTGTGAGGTTTTATGTCCCAAAATATTATGGTATTTACAAAAACCTCTTTTCTTTCTCTGTTCTAAAGGAGGCAATTTTTCCCCTGGGGGCACTATCATCTGGCCATCTTTAACTAATAGATCAAATATTTTTTCACATTTGGATATGTCGAAGCTATAAGTTTTCTTAGGAAATTTTTCACTGTTTTTCTCAGGCTCTACAGGATTTTTCCCATTTGATGGCACTAGCAATTTACAAGAATATGGTGGTCCTTGTTTTAATTCCGCTAAATCAATTTCGCCTTCTTAGACATCTATAGGATCACTAGATGTCTCTGGATCTTTATCATCCATTTCGACATAAGCTACCCTTTCTCGTCGATGAGTTTTGGTAACTTTAGCTTTCTCAACTTTAAGGCGTTCTACTTGTCGAACTCTATCAGCCAGTTGGGCCATATCTCTTAGGTATTGTGTATCTAACTTTTTCCTAATCGAATAATCCAGGCCCCCCGCTGTTATTTCAACTAATTCATGCTCAGGCACTTGGGTAAAGCATTTGGCTTTGAGTAATCTAAATCTATTTAAATATTCATCAATTGGCTCTGTAAACCTTCTCTTCACACTAGCCAATTCTTTTAGACTTATCTTGGTTTGACCCATGTAGAATTGTTCATGGAACAATCTTTCCAATTGGTTCCAGTTGTGGATCGAATTGGCTAGGAGGGTGGTGAACCAAGTGAAAGCATTCTTTGTCAGGGAACTTGGAAATATTTGATTCTAAGTTTTTCGTTGTTTGCTATTTCTCCAGCCTCTATCAAATATCTAGCCACATGTTCGACAGTCGACTTTGTCGTATCCCCTGAAAATTTAGTAAACTTTGGGACTTTTCCCCTAGGTAGTAAGTCTGTTTGCAGAATATATTCTGACAGTGGGGATGTAAAGTTTGGTCTGTGAAAACCAACATTCATCCCGTTTTGAAGCATAATCCTTTCGATCACGGCAGTTAAATTATTGTCCGTCCCATAATTTTGGTGTCGAACTTGCTGTATTAATTCGTCAGTGTTTTGGTTTCTATTAGCCATAATAACGCCTTGATCAATTTCTCTAGGGTTTCGTGGTATCTCAACCCTTGGTTGTTCTATTTCTACTCGAGGAATCTGGGGGTTTGGATTAAGGGTCAAATCCTCTTCCACAATTACCCCTTGATTTACTCTTATTGGTACCCTCTAGGGTTGTCGACCAACTTGGGGTACCCCAAAGAATTCAGCCCTGCACGCCATTTGCACTGTCATCTGTTGGTTCGACTGTGTAGTAGTCTAAATAAGGGGATTTAGCACTGTACTTAGAGTTTGTGCTAACATTTGTACCATTTCATGATTACTTTCATCCATATGTTGCCTCAAAATTACTGTTGAAACATTTGTGAGGCTTGGTATTATGTGAGATGGCCCTCCCGAAAATTGGTTTCTATTGGCTCCAGACCCTTGTAATGGCGATGTTGCATTCACCAAAGGTTCTGAAAAAGTGGAAGCAACATTCATAAGGCTGGCCATTTCAGTAGTTGGCATGCCATATGGTTGTTCTCGACCCATCCAGGTTGTCGAAAAGCCTGGGGGCACAACTGATCGGGATCCTAGATTTATCCTTGGTGGAGGCGTTCCTAAGGGACCTCTTGGACCCACATACGAAAGTAAGGGTCCAGTTTGATTTGTGGTTAACATTGGCATTGATCCAACAGAAGTTGGGATATTCCCTTCGACAGTAGTAGTAACCATTGTTCCTGTGATTGGTGGAGGTATTTCTTCGTGGTTTGGCTCGTTAGCCATACTACTCTCACTATTTTCCTTCCTAACAGTATATTTGTTGGTGACTCTACCACTTCTTAATAACATGCAATGTTATAACTGTACAGGAAAAAACACAATAACATAAAAATTTGGCAACGTCCCACCAGGTGTGCCAATTTGTTTACTGTTGTTTTTGGTAAACAACCGCTGATCTCCAAAAAGGTAAGTTCTTTTTGGTTTACTTACGGGATCGATCAGATTAATCCCAGAACATATGCTAATTTTTATGTAAGATGGATAAGTAGGAAGAACGTACGTTCGACCCAGAGAAAAGATGTTTGAGATTTTGGAAAAGTAAGCAGAAATGTAGAAATGCAAGTAAAAGAAGTAAAAAAGATAACTTTGCAAGATAATAGTAAAGTAATGTAAAAGACTTTCATTAATGAAAAGAGGTGTTTCCAACATACATTTCCCAGTTTTATCCTTTCTCACGCAGCGGTTACTTGGATAATATTTGAGTGACTTAGTACAATAGGTTGAACAATCTTGAAAACTACATAAGTTTCTTAATTTATACTAAAAATAAGTAACCGTCGATGGATCATTCAGCGCTAAGATGAAGACAAATGTCTTCTGCATGTCCCTCGACCTATGGCTTTCAGCCACGTTGCTTCTTCTTAAACGCTAGCAAAATTTCCTTTCCCTCTAATAATTCAAAATTCAAATAATCCTCGTATCATGTGCGCCAAAGCGAGGATACTTTCTCTCAGTCGAGGGACATAAGTCCTCTTAGTCGAACGAACCTGAAAGTGAGCCCTGGTCGAAGGCTCAAATATAACTTAGATCTTTTTTCCTAAGTTATTTCATACGTCGAACATTCTTCTTGACTTGGTTCATTCCAGTTTTTTTTTTTGGTCTAAAAGACCAAATATAGTAAGTGTCAAATTTGGGAGCCAACAATTATATGTAAATATTAAAAATTAAATATGTACAAAATAAGTATTTATGAGTATAAAATATATAATAAAAATATTAAGTATTTTTTTAAATATATTTACAAGTTTTTTAAGAAAATAAGCTCTATTTATCAAAATAAACTATTTTTCATGAGAAAATAATTAAAAAATAAAATAAAAGTGTGAAAATAAATAAATCATTTTTTGGTATTTTTTATCATTTATAAAAAATAAATGAAAGTAATAAATATGAAAATATAAAGGAAATACAAAAATATAAAAAATAGCCAGGGGGTGTAGTAGCAAATCAGGAGGTGTGAATAGCAAAACCAAAAAGCCCAAGGCGCCAAAAAGCCCAGACTTCATCCCTGTCCTCTAGCCAGTCTTCTTCTTCGCGCGCCATAGTTCAAACCTGTAATTCTCACATGCTTGCACAAAAACAAAAACTCATAACATGAAACATGTGGCATTTGAGCTCACGATTCCAACAATACAAATTTTGTAACCTAACTCTCAAAGATCAGAGAGAATTTTGGAACCCCTAATTCGTGACCTAAAAATTTCAGCATATTCAATCTTCAAATTCTCTTAGCATAGTTAATATATATGAAAAGTATGGATATGTACAGTTTCATTATGACATGGACTACATTTTTCCTTCATAAATCGTGGCTTGAGGATGCCTATTTAGAGAGATAAAGTTCAAGAAAATACCTCCTTCAGTTGGATTCGAGTAGAGCAATGCAGGGACTTTAATGGAGGCCTGAGGATTGTTTGAGCTTCCTTGAACTTCCCTGAAGTTATTCCAATGCTTATCTTGCTTTGAGGATGGCTGGAAATCTTTGCACAAGTCAAGTTGCAAGCTTCCAAAGTGAAAATGGTGGATGCTGAAACAGGGGTTACAAAACCAGGGTGATGGCATGGATTGCTTTGGTATGATGTTTATGAGATGCTTGAAGTGTTTAAACACAAAACGCACGAGCCAAATGAGTGTTGGCTATGGTTTTGCAGATTCTGAGTTTTTGGAAAGTATTTTGGTGTTTTTGAGTTTCAGAGTGTTTTTGCTTCAATCCAATCGTGCTCAGCCTTGCAATAAGTTTGTGTATTTGTATAGAAATGATACAAAAGTCAACCCTTACTAGCTGTACAAGTTTTGGACCTTTTGGCAACTTTCCTTGCATTTGAAGTAAAATGAAGTGACCATACTTACATGCTTGTCCTTGCTTGCTTGTGGCCTGAAATGAACTTGTACCAATTGCCTGAGAGTTGTGTACATTGCTTGCACCAAGGGAACAGGTTCAATGCTCAAGATTGACAAAGTTGTAAAAGCTTCTCTTTATGAAAATGGCAATGTGAACTTTATGCCTAAAATGGAATTATCTTTTGTACAAAGCTTCAAAAGCAAAGATAATTCCTTTGTCAATTGAGTTTGCATTTAATTATGGAGTGTATAGAAAGCTTAGGACCTATAAAGCAAGATACAAACAGCATGGGTTTGATTTGCAACTTGATGCTATGTGAAAATGGCTTGAACAAAAAGTGAGAAAATGCCAACTTCCTCTCTTCGATTCTCCCTAACCAAAAATGATCTTGGAGAGTTCTTGGACATTTTGGAAATCTTGCAATGTGCTCTATAATACATATTTGAAATTCAATTTGAGATACCTCTTGGAACTAGGTGAAAAATGTCCATGAAGTTGGGTCCAAAACCTGCCTAAATTAGGGCAAAATTTCACTAAGTTAAGAAGTTCATGGACCTATATTCACAAATTCATAACTTGAGATCCAAGCATCTTTTGGGAAAATTTTGTAAAGAAAAGTTGTATATTTCATGGAGGACTACAACTTTCATGTTGGAATCTTTTCTTGAATCAAAATGCATCATGGTGAAAAAGTGGTGAAAAGTTGGGAAAAAATAAGAAAATTTTCATACTTAGGAAAATTCTAAGTTATGAAAATTTTCAAATTCAAAACCCTAATTTTCAAAATTGGTTTTCTTGGTGAACAAGTTTCATATTTTTACATATCTTGATGAATTATGACCCTTGGCACTTGATTTTGACCAAAAAGTCAAAGTTTGACTTTTCAGTGCACAGTTGACTTTTGATTAGTTGACTACAAAATTCATCTGTCAATCCAATGAACTTGAGATCTTTTGAACCATGTAATTAGGTCAAGACGATGCCATTGAACCCTTTAAATCATGTTTGAACCCAATTGGTCATTGGCTAGGTTAAAAATCAGAAATTGCCCTTTCTCAATCAAAACCCTAATTTTGACCATTTTGCCCTTTTGATGATTTGATCAAATTTTTTGAGGAGTTGTGATCCAAACTTGATCAAATGGTACATATGAGCCTAAAATGTTGATGTGGATAAAAAATTATGAAGTTTGACTGTAAATTGGCCATGGTTGACTTTTTTCCCCAATACAGCTGATTTTTAGGTCAACTATTCAATTGACTGATCAAAAATGTGGTTCAAGGCTTGAAACTTAACATGAGCAATCTTAGGGATCCAAGATGAAGTCTGAAAGTCACATGAAGCATTGATGGTCCAAAAATCCTTGTGCAAACTCAAACCCTAATTTTAGGTTATCAGTGCAAGATGAGGTGTCTTGAGCTGACCAAACCTTAGTCTTGTCTTGAATCCAAGAAGTCTTGTGAGAAAAGTCTTGATAAATGAGAGGAAAAATTTTGGGGTACAACAGCTGCCCCTGTTCAATCTTCTTGAACCTGAAGAGTTAGATTGGCGAGCTTTGTCGTTCGTGACTCGAAGGTAAAAGATGATTGGACACTAGAGTGCCCATAAATTTACACTCTGTGAAGTTTAGTTGAGGGAATGGGCTTAAAGATGCCATTTAGAGAGATGATAGAATCTTGTTGGAGATGGGATTGTAGATGCCATCCAAGAATGTTTGCTGAATTGTAAGTTGTAAGTCAAAAGAATAAGTATCAGAATGGTGTTCGTATCTGGAACGTATCTGAGTTGTATCCGAACTTGAAATTTGAATAAGGGCCAGAATGGCATCCGTGTCTGGAGCGTATCTGATTTATATCTGAAAGATGAATCTTAATAAGTGACAGGATGGCAACCGTGTATGGAGCGTATCTGGACTGTATCTTGAAGTTGAGGTCTGAATGAGTAATAGAATGGCTTCCGTGTCTGGAGCGTATCTAAACTGTATCTGAAAGTTGAATCTGAATGAGTATGAGAATGGCATCCTTATCTGGAGCGTATCTGGACTGTATCATGATTGCATATTGTTAAACGGTAGCTGTTAATCTTATCCTGAAAAGGGTAAAATGTTAGCTGAAACACAAAGTTATGTTGCATGAAATGTATGATGCAATATATGTGTTTTGTCAATGTTTATGATATATGGATGTAATGTATGCGCATGTAAGCTAATTTGCTGTATTGCTGAGGAAAATAAATCATTGACTGCTGCTGGGGACAATAAATTCTTGATTGCTGAGGATAGGTGGATTCTTCATGTCTTGAAGTTGGAGTTTTGATAAAACTTCTGTTGTGAGGGTAATGCCATATACTGCTTGAGTAGTCTGCTTGGAGAATCCAGAGAATTTGATGACTTCTGCTGGGAATTAATAATGAGAATCTTCAATCTGTTGGGAATCAATGAAAACTCTGGGGAAAAAGTTCAGGAGTTTCGGTCGTCTGCCACTCTACTGGGGAATTATCCTAGGTCAGGGAGAAACAAAAGTTAACCGTTACCCGTTTGATTTTCGGGCTTCAAGATAGCTTCCTAGGGAATTTGGAGAAACTGAATGGTTTCCGCTGGGGATTGGTAGTTGGAAGTTTCAGCTCCACTGGGGATCTTAATGATGTACTGTAGGGATTGCTCATGGGATAGCCTAAAGACGTTTTCCTATTCTTTCGACATGTCAGTAATTGTTCTTTTCCATTATGTTTATTTGTAAATAGTAATTATGTTTAAATGCATATGTTCATTAATGAATCATTGGACGTTTTTGCAAATAAAAACACAAGTGTAAAGAAAAAGGCAAATAGTTTTCTGTACTTTGAAAGAGATATCTTTGTATTTACTTTGAATAAGTATTTTATACAAAGGAGACAGACATCCTAGTAAGAGGACAGTGTCATAAAAGTAAGAAAAATTTATACAAATAAAGATAGCTATATGTGATAATCCCATGGGGTTTCCATTCTGCTATAGCCTTCGTATCTCTGAGTATCTTGTCCATTTGTTGCTTCGTCCGAAGATATTGTCCTCAAAGTGATCTGACGAGACATAGTCATACGCTTTAATTCCCTAACTTTTGCCTGGACCACCCTTTCAGGTTTTCAGTCCACCGGGAAACCCTTTTTTGCCTAAGTCGTCCTTTCAGGTTTTCAACTTGCCGGGTGTACAAATTTTTTTATTTTATCCCTAATTTTTGCCCGAACCTTTTGGTTTGCCGGGATGCCCTTTTTTTGCCTAGGTGTGTCAACCTAGCGGGTCTCTTATGCGTAGTATCTTTTGAATATGTCTGCGTTCGCAGGGTGTGGTAGGTCGTCGCCATCCATGGTGGTTAAGAACATTGCCCCACCAGAAAAGATATTCTTGATTACAAATGGTCCTTCATAGGTAGGAGTCCATTTGCCCCTGGGATCACTTTGTGGCAAGATGATACGCTTGATCACTAGATCTCCAACTTGATATACCTGGCGTCTGACTTTCTTGTTGAAAGCCTTGATCATCCGTTTTTGATATGTCTGACCGTGGCAAACAACAGTAAGTCTCTTTTCATAAATTAAGTTCAGTTGATCAAGTCGGGTTTGGATCCAATCGTCTTCACTCAAACCTGCATCTTTCATAATTCTCAAGGAGGTGATCTAAACCTCGATAGGCAAGACAGCCTCCATGCCATAAACCAAAGAATAGGGTGTTGCCCCAGTTGACGTGCGATCTGTGGTACGGTACCCGTGGAGAGAAAAAGGTAGCATCTCATGCCAGTCCTTGTAGGTGACTGTCATCTTCTGTATGATATTTTTAATGTTTTTATTAGCAGCTTCGACTGCACCATTCATCTTTGGCCAATAGGGGGATGAATTGTGATGTTAAATCTTGAACTGCTCGCACAAGGCGGTGATCATAGTATTGTTAAGGTTTGTACTGTTATCAGTGATGATCCTTTCTGGGATACCGTACTGGCAAATGAGATTCTGCTTGATGAAGCGGGCAACAACATTCTTAGTAACGGATGCGAAGGAAGCTGCTTCGACCCACTTGGTGAAATAGTCAATGGCCACCATAATGAAGCGGTGTCCATTGGAGGTTATCGGCTTGATCTCCCCAATCATATCGATTCCCCACATAGCGAAGGGCCAAGGAGTTGTTAAGACATTTAGAGGAACCGGAGGCACGTGCACCTTATCTGCATAGATTTGACATTTGTGACAGGTCCAGGAGTGTTGATAGCGGTCTGCTTCCATGGTAGACCAATAATAGCCTGCCTGTAGGATTTTCTTCGCCATCGTATGCCCACTAGAGTGTGTACCAAAGGTACCTTCATGCAATTCAGCCATGATCTTTTCAGCTTCAATCTTGTCCACAGAACAGAGCAGAATAGAATCATGATTACGCTTGTATAAGATGACATTACTTAGGAAGAACTTAGCAGAGAATCTCCTTAAGAATTTTTTGTCATTGACTGAAGCTCCTTCTGGATATTCTTGAGCCTCGAGATACCTTTTGACTTCATGAAACCACGGCTGGTCCACTACTTCTTCGGCATTAATCTCGTGATAGTGTGCTGGTTCGTCCATCCATTCAATGGTAATTTGGGGAGCCTCGTTATCCCAATTAAGTTTAAACATAGATGACATTGTAGCTAGAGAATTTGCTAGCTGATTTTCTTCTCGCGGGAAGTGCTCGAAGGTAATCTGCTCGAAATGTGGTAGTAATGTCAAAACATGTTCTTTGTAAGGGATAAAGTTTGGATGCTTAGTGTCCCACTCCCCTTTGATCTGACTGATGACCAAAGCTGAATCCCCAAACACATCTAAAGATTTGATTCCCAAGTCTATGGCAGCCTCGAGACCAAAGATGCATGCTTCGTATTTTGCCATGTTGTTCGTACAGTTGAAGCAAAGTCTGGCAGTGAAAGGAGTATGGCATCCTTCCGGAGATATGAGTATACTGTTGATACTGTTACCAAGTGCATTGGATGCCCCATCGAAGAACAAGGTCCATCGGGATCCTTGTCCAGGTCCGTCTGTTGGCTCCTAAATTCGACACCTTTGTTTTGATTGATGACAGCCATTAAAGCTGAAGAATGTCTTCGACTGGCTAAGTCTGTCGAAATGCCTGTCGAAAGATGGCAAAATACTTAGAAGATTTCTTCCAAGGAAGAAGGCTGATTGCCTTCGACGTCGAAGGAGTTTCTCGTCGAAGATGTCTCTTGACGAATGTGTTCGATGGTCCAGAGTGGAGCAGTTTGAAATTCAAGCTTTTTGGAGGGAAAACGGTTTCCAGCAGTTACTACGTGCAAACGTGCAAGGATCTGGAGCGTCAAGCATGGAGAACGTGCCAAGTGGATTGATCTCGAAGCAGTGTAACTGCCCGACGGTTACTTGGAATGTTTTAGTATAAATAGGAGTAGACATGTAGTTTCTCGCGTGTGTTCACAATTATATACATAGTCACTCATTTAGATTCGAGTACCCAGCGTGTGAGAAAGAATTGTTGAGAAATGTATGTGTGAAACACCAATTTTATCAATTAAAGTCATTTACTTTTCCAGAATTTTACTTGCTTTTCTCTTTACATTTCCTGTCGAAACCCTTTACTTTAAGCTTTGTTTATTTTACCAAATCTTTCCTTCATGCAATTTACTTGAAACCTTTTTATTTAAAGCCTTATCCAACTTAATCAAACTTCAAAATCAACCTATGTCCATAGGATCAATCTGATCGATCCTGCGAGTAACCAAATAAGTAACCATTTGGAGGATCAGCGGTTGTTTACCAAAACCCAAGGTAAACAAATTGGCACACCTGGTGGGATTGTGTGTTGATTGTTGAAAATAATCTCATCTTTTCGAGTTGTATGTTATTGAGAAGTGGTAGAATATACACTAACGATAACAATACCGCCAGAAGAAGGGAAGAGATGGCGAATCCGCCAAACAATAACGAAATCCCACAAACGAGTGTGGGAGCAACGGTTAGTATGACCGTAAGTGAAGCGACAAATGTTGGTTCGACACCAGCAGTGTCGGTCACAACCACGGGGCCAATACCTTCGTTAACAGGCCCCAGAATACCTTTGGGAACTCCCCCACCAAGGGGAAATATAGGCACAAGGCATGTGGTTCCCCCAGGATTTATTCCATTCTATGGTATGCCGACTTCTGAAGTGGCAAGCCTTACGAATGCTGCGTCCACTTTTTCAGACCCTTTCGTGAGTGCCTCTTCGCCACTCCAAGGCTCTGGAGTAGGCATGGGGAATAGAAATAGGACCCAACTCTTAGGAGGAACGTCCCAAGTAGCCCATGGCCTTACAAATGCCTCGACAGCAGTCTTGAGGCAACAAATGGACGAAAGCAACCATGATATGGTGCAAATGTTGGCACAAACTTTGAGTACAGTGCTAAACCCTCTAATACAAAATACTACTCCATCGAATCAGCAAGTTACAACGCAAATGACGCGTTTGGCTGATTTCTTTGGAGTACCCCCACCTATTCGACAGCCCCAAAGGGCGCAAATAAGGGGAAATCAGGGGATATTTGTAGAGGAAGAAACCACCATTAACCAGGCTCAACAGCCTGTCGAAGAAAACCTTAGGGCACGATTGGAACAACCTGTCGAGGAACCTAGGGTAATAACCCCAGAGGTAAGGTTAGTTAATAGAAACCAAAATGCTGACGAAGTGGTTCAGCATATCCAATACCAAAACATGGGTTTGGAAAACAATCTGGCAACCATGATCGAAAGGATCATGACTCAGAATGGGATGAACATGGGCTTTCGAAGGCCCAACTTTACATCTCCATTGTCAGAATATGTGTTACAAACGGACTTACCTCCTAGATCCAAAGTCCCCAAATTTACCAAGTTCTCTGGGGACACGACAGAATCTACTGTCGAGCATGTGGCGAGATATTTGATCGAAGCAGGAGATATTTCGAATAATGAAAACCTAAGGATCAAATACTTCCCAAGTTCTTTGACCAAGAATGCTTTTACTTGGTTTACGACTCTTCCCCCCAATTCGATCCATCATTGGACCCAGTTGGAAAGATTGTTCCATGAACAATTCTACATGGGGCAAACCAAGATAAGCCTGAAAGAACTGGCCAGTGTGAAGAGACGTTTCACTGAACCTATAGACGAATATCTGAATAGGTTTAAGTTGCTCAAGGCGAGATGTTTTACACAAGTGCCAGAACATGAGTTGGTCGAAATAGCCGCAGGCGGTTTAGATTATTCCATTAGGAAGAAGCTAGACACCCAATACCTAAGAGACATGGCCCAACTGGCCGATAGAGTTCGACAGGTCGAACGCCTCAAAGCTGAAAAAGCTAAGGCAACGAAAACTCACAAGAGAGAAAGGATAGCGTACGTTGAGATGGATGACGAAGATCTAGAATCCTTCGACGATACTTTAACTGTCGAAGAAGGAGAAGTCGATTTAGCAGAACTGAAACAAGGGCCACCATACTCTTGTAAACTGTTAGTCCCCTCAAATGGGAAAAATCCCATTGGTCCAGAAAGGACCAACGATAGGTTCCCAAAAAAGACTTATAGTTTTGACATCACAAAATGTGATGAAATATTCGACTTGCTAGTTAAAGATGGCCAAATGATAGTACCCCCTGGGGTAAAAGTGCCTCCTCTTGATCAAAGAAAGAAGAGAGGTTTTTGCAAATATCATAATTTTTTGGGCCATAAAACTTCTCAATGTTTTCTTTTCAGGAATCTTGTGCAAGACGCTATTGAGGAAGGGAGATTAAAGTTTGCAGACAAATCCCCCATGGCTATCGACTCCAATCCACTGAAGGCTGAAGCCCACTATGCAGAACCCTCTGAGGTGAACATGATAGAGGCAACCAGGATCCAGTCGAAGAAGCCAGGAATTAACATGGTCGAAGTCTCAAAGGACCACATCAACATGCCAATCTTTGGCAGTTTTTCTGGAAATTTATCCAGGAAGACAATTGAAGTTGTCCAGAAAGCGGTCGAGAACCCGAAGTCGGAGACTGCTGAAGCACAAAAAACTGGATCAAAACCCAGTTCCCACTTGGCCACTGCTCAAGGCCAGACGGAGAATCTGGAGATACAAATGAAGCAGTTAACTCTTGCTAGCAAAGATACAATGAACATCAACATGGTTGAACTTTCTGACCCAAAAGCTTCAGAAGAGGCCATAAGGCAAGAGCAGGCTAATAAAACGGCTTTCCCTCGGGAAAACGAAAACTTGGCAGATTTTTTACAAAGATGCCAGAAGAAGAAATCAGAGGTGATGCTGTGTCCAAGATGCAGTTCGATCTTTGATAAAAAAGCTGCTGAGCACATACAAGGCGTGAGAGCAGCGAATAAGAGAAGGGAGAATGCTGACCTTCGACATGATCCCAGAAGGGGTTCTAACCAAGACAAGAGGCCATTGACCTTTAGGCCTCCAACAAATGTGTCAGTAGACACTTGGTACAAAACCTCTGGCCGGAAAAGGCCAAGTGAGGAGAAATGGCATTCTTTCGATGTGCCAAGAGGTTCCTCTTTGACTCAAAAGAAAGAGCCTCAAGTTGCTGCACCTAAGGTTGCACAAGTGTCCAGCAACTACAAGGGTAAAAATCCTATGTCTCGATCTCAATGGAGGAGATATCAAAGGAGACGAAAAGCAGAAAGGGAGGCTGCCAACGAACCTAAGGCAGAAACTAGTTCGAATGTTCCTCAAAGGAAACAAAGGAAGCCTCTAGAGAGAGAGCCAGTTACCAACAGGCTAGTT
This sequence comes from Vicia faba, assembly GCA_948472305.1. NCBI lineage: Eukaryota > Viridiplantae > Streptophyta > Magnoliopsida > Fabales > Fabaceae > Vicia > Vicia faba. Next base: position 1,536,668,802 of record OX451738.1, read on the forward strand.
TGGCCTAACCAAAGTGAAGTCGAAGACGAAGACGATGCTGAATCCGACGATACTTTGGATATAATGGTGAATATTGTTTCAGTGCTGCCCAGGGAATTCAATCGACAGGTAGAAGTCGAAGCAAGTGACTGGGAAGTGGAACAAGAAATGGCCAAACATAGGCCAGTGTGCTATTTTGTCATGGACAATGGCACTACTGAGGAACAAAATGGCTTCTTCGAGCCACCTACAGAGGCGATGAAGAATCACCTCAAGCCTTTGTTCATAAGGGCTAAACTCGAAGAGACTACTGTGAATAAAATATTGGTCGATTGTGGGGCAACCATTAATATTATCCCTCACTCTATGCTAAGGAAGATTGGCAAAAGAGATGAGGACATTAAGCCTCACAATATGGTCCTGTCGAACTATGAGGGCGGCATTGGGACCACCATGGGAGTGATCCAGCTAGATATCAAAGTAGGGTCAATCCTTCGACCAACGATGTTCATGGTCATATCGGCCAAACCTAACTACAACCTTTTGTTAGGCCGTGAATGGATTCATGGTGTTGGCGTTGTGCCTTCATCGATGCACCAAAGGCTGCTGCTATGGCGTCCAGATGGGATGGTCGAAAACATAGAGGCAGATCAAAGCTACTACCTTGGCGAAGTGAATCACTTGGGTGTGGCAGATTTCGACAAAAACTTGGCTCACATAGGGCCATGTCAAACACCTGACTTCGACATGGCGCCAGCGCCAAACACCTTTTGTTCCCTATACCTGCATCCTGAGCATGGTTTCCAATGGGACAGAGAAGACTTGTCCCACATAGACTTCAGTGGGTTAACTGATATCCAACCAACTGGTTGGGGAAGTGAATTCAGTGATAATGACTGAGTCACTATCTTTGAAGCGAATTTCGGCTTATGTAGCCGAAACCAAGATGATAACGGCTCTCGATGCCGAAGTAAAGTACATGGCCACACAGGCCAATGATCAACAATTATCTGCTGTAGGCCCAGGAAAGGATTTTGATCCAAAACCTCCTGATATCATGCCAGACGAAATGCAGGAACAGAGGCTCGACGCCATCTATGACGATGAGCCTTTGGGCTTCGAAAAGGATCCCTTGGCGAACAATATTAAAATGTTAGCACAAGACCCTTTAGAAGAAATCAACTTAGGCGAAGGATCAGAGAAAAGGCCAACTTACATCAGCGCCAAAATCGATCCAGAACTTAGGTTGGAAGTAATCCAATTGCTGAAAGAGTTTAAAGACTGTTTTGCATGGGATTATGACGAAATGCCTGGTCTCGACAGAGGATTGGTAGAACTTCAGTTGCCAATCAAACCTGGGAAGAAGCCAATCAAGCAAAATCCAAGGCGCTTCGCTCCTGAAATACTGTCGAAGATCAAAACGGAGGTCGAAAGACTTCTGAAATACAAATTCATCCGTGTTACAAGGTATGTCGAATGGATTGCAAATATTGTGCCAGTAATTAAGAAAAATGGCACATTAAGGGTGTGCATAGATTTCAGAGATTTGAATGCTGCCACCCCCAAAGATGAATATCCTATGCCTGTGGCGGAAATGCTAGTCGATTCTGCCGCTGGCTATGAATACCTGAGTATGCTCGATGGTTATTCAGGATATAATCAAATATTCATTGCTGAAGAGGATGTGTCGAAAACAGCTTTTCGATGCCCTGGGGCCTTAGGCACTTACGAATGGGTAGTGATGCCTTTTGGCCTAAAGAACGTTGGGGCAACGTACCAGCGGGCAATGAATACTATCTTCCATGATTTTATTAACACTTTTATGCAAGTTTATATTGATGATATTGTTATAAAATCTGTTTCCAGGAAGAATCACATTGACCACCTTCGACAATCATTCGAAAGAATAAGAGAACATGGTCTGAAGATGAACCCTTTGAAGTGTGCGTTCTGTGTGAAAGCTGGAGATTTCTTGGGCTTCGTAGTCCACAAGAAAGGAATCGAAATCAACCAGAACAAGACGAAGGCAATTCTGGAAGCGAAAGCGCCATCGAATAAGAAGGAATTGCAGTCTCTCTTAGGCAAGATAAATTTCTTAAGGAGGTTTATATCTAATCTAAGTGGGAAAGCTCAGGCCTTTTCACCCTTACTTCGACTGAATAAGGAGGGGTTCGAATGGGGGCAGGAGCAACAAGAAGCTTTCGACAAAATCAAAGGGTACCTTACTAAGCCACCTATTTTGGTGCCTCCTTGTAGCAATAGGAGTATGAGATTGTACATAGCTGCATCTGACAAAACTCTGGGAAGTATGTTAGCCCAAGAGGATGAGAATGGAGTCGAAAGACCCATTTACTATCTCAGTCGAGTTTTGAATGATGCAGAAACTAGATATAGCGAAGTTGAAAAATTGTGTCTATGTCTGTATTTTTCTTGTACAAAACTCAAGCAATATATAAAACCAGTTGATGTTTATGTTTCGTCTCATTTTGATGTTTTCAAATATATGTTGTCGAAACCTATCTTGCATAGTCGAATTGGCAAGTGGGCATTAGCATTAACTGAATACTCCTTGACCTTTATGCCTCTTAAGGCAGTAAAAGGACAAGTGGTTGCAGACTTCATAGTCGACCACTCAATTCAAGTCGAGGATATTAATTATGTGGAGATAGAACCTTGGAAATTCTACTTCGATGGTTCCAGCCATAAAGATGGAACAGGAGTAGGAGTCTTGATTATTTCTCCAGATAAAATTCCAACAACATTCAAGTACAAAATAGCAGGTTCTTGTTCGAACAATGAGGCTGAGTATGAAGCTCTAATTACTGGCCTTGAGATATTGTTGGAATTGGGGGCAACTCGAGTCGAAATAATGGGAGACTCAGAGTTAGTCATCAAGCAAGTCACAAAGGAATATAAATGCATAAGGGAGAATCTCATTATGTACTTTGTGATAGCAAATCGTTTATTGAAACAATTTGAAACGATCAATATTCGACACATACCCAGAGTTGAAAATCAAATAGCCAATGACTTGGCACAAATTGCATCTGGGTATAAGATTTCAAAAACGAGATTACAAAGAGCAATCGAAGTTCGAGAAAAGATAAAGGCAACTTGTCTATCACCATCAGACTTGGAATCGACGAGGCTAGGATATGCTGATCACAGTAACTTCGAGATTTCGTTCATTGATAATTTGTCAGAGCAAGATTGGAGGAAACCCATTGTGGACTATCTTCAAAATCCAGGAGCTTCGACAGAACGAAAAACAAAATACAGGGCGTTGAGTTTTGTACTCATGGGTAATGAGTTATTCAAGAAGACGCCTGAAGGGGTGTTGCTGAAATGTTTAAGTGAAACTGAAGCATACATAGCCCTTTCGACGACGCATGCTGGGGCATGTGGGGCTCACCAAGCAGGCCATAAGATGAAATGGTTGTTGTTTCGACAAGGACTATACTGGCCCACTATGCTGAAAGATTGTGTTGAGTTCGCCAAAGGTTGCCAAGAGTGTCAAGTCCATACAGGCATCCAACATGTACCAACAAGCGAACTTCACTCGATAGTGAAGCCTTGGCCCTTTAGAGGATGGGCGTTGGACCTCATTGGAGAGATTCGACCAGCATCATCAAAGAGTCGGAAATACATATTGGTAGGCATTGATTATTTTACTAAATGGATCGAAGCTATCCCTTTAGTCAATGTGGACCAAGAAAATGTCATTGAATTTATTCAAAAGAACATTATCTTTAGATATGGAATTCCTGAGACAATAACAACTGATCAAGGGTCAGATTTCACTGGTCGAAAGATGCAGGAATTTGCTCAGGAAACAGGTTTCAAACTCCTAACGTCCACGCCTTATTATGCACAGGCGAATGGTCAAGTCGAAGCAGCTAACAAAGTGGTGATTGGCTTGATAAAGAAGCATGTTGGGAAGAAACCAAAGAATTGGCATAAGACGTTAGACCAGATTCTGTGGGCTTGTCGAACGTCCCCAAAAGAAGCCACTGGTACAACACCGTATAGGCTAACTTTTGGCCATGATGCAGTGTTGCCAGGAGAAATTTGTCTTCAATCTGCAAGGGTTCAGAGGCATTATGATATTCCTTCTGAAGTTTATTGGAACATGATGTTAGATGAACTGGTGGATTTAGACGAAGAGAGATTACACGCTCTCGACCTACTCAGGCTTCAGAAGAAAAGAGTAGAAGACTCTTATAATAGAAAGGTAAAACCTAAGGTATTTTTGCCTGAAGAACTAGTTTGGAAGGTAATTCTTCCCATGGATCGAAGGGATCGAAGCATGGGGAAATGGTCACCCAAATGGGAAGGACCCTTCAGAGTTATCCAAACTTTTTCTGGTGGAGCCTATGAAGTCGAAGAGTTAAGTGGAGATAAAAGGCTCTTGAGAGTAAATGGTAAATAGTTGAAAATCAAATAGCCAATGACTTGGCACAAATTGCATCTGGGTATAAGATTTCAAAAACGAGATTACAAAGAGCAATCGAAGTTCGAGAAAAGATAAAGGCAACTTGTCTATCACCATCAGACTTGGAATCGACGAGGCTAGGATATGCTGATCACAGTAACTTCGAGATTTCGTTCATTGATAATTTGTCAGAGCAAGATTGGAGGAAACCCATTGTGGACTATCTTCAAAATCCAGGAGCTTCGACAGAACGAAAAACAAAATACAGGGCGTTGAGTTTTGTACTCATGGGTAATGAGTTATTCAAGAAGACGCCTGAAGGGGTGTTGCTGAAATGTTTAAGTGAAACTGAAGCATACATAGCCCTTTCGACGACGCATGTTGGGGCATGTGGGGCTCACCAAGCAGGCCATAAGATGAAATGGTTGTTGTTTCGACAAGGACTATACTGGCCCACTATGCTGAAAGATTGTGTTGAGTTCACCAAAGGTTGCCAAGAGTGTCAAGTCCATACAGGCATCCAACATGTACCAGCAAGCGAACTTCACTCGATAGTGAAGCCTTGGCCCTTTAGAGGATGGGCGTTGGACCTCATTGGAGAGATTCGACCAGCATCATCAAAGAGTCGGAAATACATATTGGTAGGCATTGATTATTTTACTAAATGGATCGAAGCTATCCCTTTAGTCAATGTGGACCAAGAAAATGTCATTGAATTTATTCAAAAGAACATTATCTTTAGATATGGAATTCCTGAGACAATAACAACTGATCAAGGGTCAGATTTCACTGGTCGAAAGATGCAGGAATTTGCTCAGGAAACAGGTTTCAAACTCCTAACGTCCACGCCTTATTATGCACAGGCGAATGGTCAAGTCGAAGCAGCTAACAAAGTGGTGATTGGCTTGATAAAGAAGCATGTTGGGAAGAAACCAAAGAATTGGCATAAGACGTTAGACCAGATTCTGTGGGCTTGTCGAACGTCCCCAAAAGAAGCCACTGGTACAACACCGTATAGGCTAACTTTTGGCCATGATGCAGTGTTGCCAGCAGAAATTTGTCTTCAATCTGCAAGGGTTCAGAGGCATTATGATATTCCTTCTGAAGTTTATTGGAACATGATGTTAGATGAACTGGTGGATTTAGACGAAGAGAGATTACACGCTCTCGACCTACTCAGGCTTCAGAAGAAAAGAGTAGAAGACTCTTATAATAGAAAGGTAAAACCTAAGGTATTTTTGCCTGAAGAACTAGTTTGGAAGGTAATTCTTCCCATGGATCGAAGGGATCGAAGCATGGGGAAATGGTCACCCAAATGGGAAGGACCCTTCAGAGTTATCCAAACTTTTTCTGGTGGAGCCTATGAAGTCGAAGAGTTAAGTGGAGATAAAAGGCTCTTGAGAGTAAATGGTAAATATTTGAAAAAATACAAACCTATACTTCAAGAGATAAAAATAAAATAATAAAAGAAGTCTAAATTAACCATAAAAATGCCAAAATGGAAATTTTATTAATTTCAGCCAAGATGGCAATTGTTGTCGAATAACGATTACAGAATATGGTTACAAAGAGAATCAATCAAAAGGTAAGAGAGTTCCTGAGTCGAAGATACTTGGCGTGCTGCAGCTCCAACCTCTTCTTGCACCAGGAGTTTTCCTGCACTAGTTTGGCAATTTGAGCGTCGAGGCTTTGGGCCCTTTCAGCAAATTCCAGGCCTTGTTTGATCTCAGTCTGGCTCTCGGTGTCTGAGATGGTCGAAAGAATTTCCTCCTTGAGTACAGTGTTGGCGTTTATCTTCGCCTCTATTTCTGCGATTTGTGCCCGGAAGGAAACATTCTCTCGATCAAGGGCATCGACTCTTTCCTGCGCAGACGCTTTTTGTTTCGACAACTCAGCAATTCGAGAAGTCGAATCTGAGACAGCAGTCCACGCGGAGGAGCTTTTGCCATACAACACCTCAAGCTGACTGTTAAACCCTCTTTGGCGCCTGTAATCTGCTGAAACTTGATCAATCATAGAGTGTAACTCCATGATCAAGTCTGAGATTTCTGGGGCTACAGCTTCGAAGTCGACAGCATTCAAGACCTCTTTTAAGCATGATGGAGCAGTGGGGTCCCCCTCTAAAGTCTTCATCAAGTCCCTCTTGAAGAACTGGGCCTTAACCTTCGCCAATGCATCATCAAGAGGAGAAGTTTCAGTAGACTTCCCCGACAGGGTAGGAATTTCCTGACTAGTGTCAGACGAACTCTTACTCTCGATGATTGCATTGAGGTAGCTAACAGGATCAGTCTGTTTCAAGAGCTCCAAGTCCTCTTTTGACCTGTGCTTCGAGGAAGTAACCCTTGCAATAGTATTATCTTGGGTTTGAGGTTCTTGAGTGCTAAGTGCCTCGACTGGTTGCTCTTCGACTCGGACTGAGGCAGTACCAGCGTCGACTTGTGGTTCTTCGCTAGCATCACCCTGGGGCCCTTCGCTAGCGTCATCTCGGTGTTCTTCGCTAGCGTCACCCTGGTGTCCTTCGCCAGTGCCACCCTGGTGCTCTTCGTTAGCAGCATCTTGATTTTCTTCGCCATTGCCCTGGTCCCTTTCTTCATGATTCTCTTCTGACAAATCCACCACCTGAACCGTTTCTGGCTGTTGTTCCTCCACTGGTTGTTGTTCCTCCACCATAGGTTCCTCTGTTGGTTTCTCTACTGTTTCAGCATTGGCCTCATTCTCAGTATGGGCTTCGTCATTGCCCAAGCCTTTTTCCTGAGGCCTGCTAAGTTCAGCAGATTCCAGCGTTTCTGAGGTCCTTGGTGGAGAACTTTCAGTAGTGTCCTGAAAAGGGAAAGAAGACAAATCTTCAGATGATCGAAAGAGACACAATCGAATATGGGTATCTATGCCTAAATTATAAAAGGGTCTAATAGATTACCTGTGGATTAACTTCAGCCCCAGGGCTGGAATTGTCACTTTCGACGGGCTTGTTAAGAAGAACGTTCAGTTCCTCCTCAGTTGGCTCCTCGATGATCACTGGAGGTGGCCTAGGCTTTCTCACAACAACCTTTATTCTGACGGTTCGACCTTCAGGAGCAGGAGCAGGAACAGAAGCATCCTTCGTCAACTTTCGCCTTTTTAAGGGGGTAGGAGGGGAATCACTCTCTTCATCACTTCCAGATTCGACCACCAGTCCTGGCCGTTTCTTGGGCGAAGGTGCCTAGAAAACCAATAGGAATTCGATTGAATAATTGCATCGAAAATAAAAGCCAGAAGAAAAATGAAGAAAATCTGGTTACCGATACAGGAGGCTTCCTCGAAGAGCCTTCCCCCTGTTGGTTGCTTATGGTCTTCGCCGGCGCCGTAGTCTTCGTCGGCGGTGGAGGTTTTGTTGAAGGGACTCCTCCCTGTTGACCTTCTGTAGCCTTCTTGGCTACAGGCTTTCGAACAACTGAAAGCAAATGAAAAAGTTAACAGGCTAGCAGTCGAAGAGAAAGACAAAAAGTAATGTGAGAGAATGAACTTACATTTCTTTACTTTGTCCAACACAAGGACAAAAGACTTCTGCAACTCATCCATGAAGTCCTTCTCGTCGAAGAAATACTCAGCATAATAGCTTCTCCACCACTCCTCGAAGGATGGTGAGCAAAGGAAATTAAGCTGGTAGTCAAACAACGAGAGGATTGTTCGACCAGCATATCTTCTGATATGCTTAATGGCAGCTTCTTCTGTATAATCGTTGCAGAAGTACAGCATGGACTTCTCTCTTTGAAAAATCGGAGAAGGTAGGGTTTGGATAATACCAAACTGGCGAGATACCAGATTTGGTTGGTAGACAAGCAGACTCAAATGAGTCTTAGAACTCTTAAATCGAAGAGGCATGATCCTTGGTGTAAGGAACGCCTCCCACAGTATTGTGTGTTCATCAACATTGGGACCACTCGACTCCTTTGGATGTGGCCTTGTGAACCATGCTGGCCCCACCCGCCGTTGAGCAAATGGAGCCATAGTTGAAACAAATTCCTTCCTTCGAGCGAACATGAGAACGAAGTTGGTGAAGGTTTGTTGAAACTCCAGGCCATCTTCCACAGGTGTCAGCAGAGCCAGCCTGATTCCTTCGATGCGTCTATTCGTTATCGCCGGAGCCTGTTCATTTATCTGAGCTTTCTTGGGCAAGAAAGATTCGAAAGTGGCATTGAGCCACAGTTGAAGTAGCCAAAAAGGCCCAGCGAGTAGCAAACTGGCCCTGTCCTCGATATGTTTCAGAAGAGTAGCCCCATTGCTGATCGAGTCATAGAGACTAGCCAGAATCAGTTCTGCCAAACAGATGTTTTGACGGTGATGCAGTTGGGTAGCAAGAGTGACCATCTTTTTGGTCACTTGTAGAGACTTCGAACAAAACACAAAGCGAGTTAGCCATAAGGCTAGAAACGCTATGTGTTCGACATCCGACACAGTATCTGTCGACCTGTCATGAAAATGGTTGATGAAAGTGGTGTATGTGGGTTTGGTCTCCGAGAAGCCAATTTGGTCCTCCGACATCTCCTCCGGATCGAAGTAATCACCGGTTGGTCGAAGGCCAGTAATAGCGGCCACATCGAAGAGTGTGGGGGTTAGCATCCCACATGGAAGATGAAAAGTAAAATGGGAGTAGTCCCAGAACAACAGTGAAGCTATCAGCATTTCCGGGGAGTAGTTCAAACCCGTCTTCGACAGCATCACTAGGTCGAAGATTCCCATATCCTTCCAGATTGAAGTTTGGTGTTTCTCCAACTTTGTTAGCCAAGCAACATAATCGGAGGTAAGATTAGGGCAAGACCTGAAGACCCTAACACCTCTGTTGAAGAAGCGGAGGTCGATTTTTTCACGTGTAGGGTCTTCATTGTCTTCTGCGTCTTTCTTGGCGCATGCTACTGGCTTGAGTTTCTCGACTATTGGGAAATAGCTCTTGATCTTCAGAGCTTCAGAGATACTTGGATTCATGGGGCCAGACATTGCGAAGATCTGGTTGGAGTATCCAACCGGGATCATCAAGTGGCGTGAGTAGGCGTCGCGAACGGCGATGTCAGAAGGTTCAGGAACCCTTCGTTTGCCTGTGGAGTTTACTACCGGGGCAGTGACGAAAACTTTGGGTTTAGCATGTTCAGTTGGTGCGTTAGCACTAGGAGCAGTAGAAGCAGATGCCATTGTTTGAAATGAGGTTGAAGATGAAGAGGAAGAGTTTTCTGCAAAGATAGCAAACTTATGTGAAAATAAGGAAGTTTGAAGGCTAGTTGGCGTAAAAAGTCCCACAATGGGATATTCACTGCTATTTATAGTAGTGGGAGAAATCCCCAATAACGAGGACATTAAATGCCATTTAATGCTGCAGGAGTTAGTGGGACGCGTGGCAGCCCCTTGTTGTTTTGGCCGTTCCTGCAGAAGTAGAGAGACGCAGCGTGCGTCCTCGTTTTTGAGAATTGTCATAATGACAAATTCTGAAATGACGTTTGGTACTGCACGCCGTACTGAAAGTGACGTCCTAGGATCAAATCAATGATGGTTTTCTTGGGATTGCCAATAGTTGGTAAAAAGCAACAAAAAGTGCACAAGTTAACTTGTGACTAAGCGTGGAAAGACAGGTGTCGAATGGCGTTTCAAAGAATGCCTTTTTCTTTCAGAGTCGAAATAAGGCATTCTTGGGGGGCAATTTGTTGGCTCCTAAATTCGACACCTTTGTTTTGATTGATGACAGCCATTAAATCTGAAGAATGTCTTCGACTGGCTAAGTCTGTCGAAATGCCTGTCGAAAGATGGCAAAATACTTAGAAGATTTCTTCCAAGGAAGAAGGCTGATTGCCTTCGACGTCAAAGGAGTTTCTCGTCGAAGATGTCTCTTGACGAATGTGTTCGATGGTCCAGAGTGGAGCAGTTTGAAATTCAAGCTTTTTGGAGGGAAAACGGTTTCCAGCAGTTACTACGTGCAAACGTGCAAGGATCTGGAGCGTCAAGCATGGAGAACGTGCCAAGTGGATTGATCTCGAAGCAGTGTAACTGCCCGACGGTTACTTGGAATGTTTTAGTATAAATAGGAGTAGACATGTAGTTTCTCGCGTGTGTTCACAATTATATACATAGTCACTCATTTAGATTCGAGTACCCAGCGTGTGAGAAAGAATTGTTGAGAAATGTATGTGTGAAACACCAATTTTATCAATTAAAGTCATTTACTTTTCCAGAATTTTACTTGCTTTTCTCTTTACATTTCCTGTCGAAACCCTTTACTTTAAGCTTTGTTTATTTTACCAAATCTTTCCTTCATGCAATTTACTTGAAACCTTTTTATTTAAAGCCTTATCCAACTTAATCAAACTTCAAAATCAACCTATGTCCATAGGATCAATCTGATCGATCCTGCGAGTAACCAAATAAGTAACCATTTGGAGGATCAGCGGTTGTTTACCAAAACCCAAGGTAAACACCGTCATATTGTCTGTTTTCTTCATCATTGTCTAATGTCATGATGTCTTCGTCAGGTAACTCGAACTTCATGGACTGATAATCCTCTACAGCTTGATGAGCAAGATGATCAGCTAGTACGTTGCCCTTTATAGCTTTTTGGGTCGTGTACTGTATGTCATATTCTGTTAGGATCATCTGCCATCTAGCTATCCTCCCAGACAGAGCAGGCTTCTCAAAGATGTACTTTATCATATCCATCTTAGATATCAGCAAAGTGGTATGAGTCAACATATACTGTCTTAGCTGGCGAGCAGCCCATACCAAAGTGCAGCAAGTTTTCTCGAGCAGTGAATACCTGGTTTCACAGTCGGTAAACTTTTTTCTTAGGTAATAAATAGCGTGCTCTTTTCGGCCAGACTCGTCATGCTGCCCCAATACGCACCCCATTGAGTTCTCTAAAACGGTCAGATACATGATTAGTGGTCTTCCCTCAACTGGAGGCATCAAGACAGGAGGCTCTAGTAAATACTCCTTGATTTTCTTGAAAGCAATCTGACATTCACCATTCCATCTGACTACTTGATCTTTCTTCAACAGCTTGAAGATTGGTTCATAAGTAGACGTTAGGTGAGAAATGAATCTGGCAATATAGTTTAGGCGTCCCAAAAAACCTCTGACTTCCTTCTCAGTGCGAGGAGTATGCATTTCTTGTATCGCTTTGACTTTGGCAGGATCAACCTCGATGCCTTTGTTGCTGACAATGAAACCTAATAGTTTACCGGACCGGACTCTGAACATGCACTTGTTCGGGTTTAACCTTAACTTGTACTCTTTCAATCTGACAAACAGCTTTTGCAAGTGATCAAGGTGTTCTTCTTCAGTTTGTGATCGGGCTATCATGTCATCTATGTACACCTCTATCTCATGATGTATCATATCATGAAACAAAGCTACCATGGCACGTTGATAGGTTGCCCCGACATTCTTCAGTCCGGATGGCATCACTTTGTAGCAGAACGTACCCCACTGTGTGACAAATGTAGTTTTCTCCATGTCCTCAGGTGCCATTTTGATCTAGTTATAGCCTGAGAATCCGTCCATGAAAGAAAATACTTTGTGCTGGGTTGTATTGTCAACTAGGATGTCAATGTGTGGAAGTGGAAAATCATATTTAGGGTTGGCCATGTTTAAATCTCTATAATCCACGCACATTCTCACTTTGTCGTCCTTTTTAGGCACGGGAACAATGTTGGCCACCCATTGAGGATACAAAGTAACAGCCAGAAATCCATCATTTAATTGTTTCATAACTTCTGCTTTGATCTTCTCTGACATGTCAGGTCTCATGCGGCGGAATTTTTGTTTCACTGGTGGACAATCTTCTCTTGTGGGTAGATGATGTACCACGATGTCTGTATCGAGTCCTGGCATGTCTTCGTATGACCAGGAAAACATCTCAACATAATCATGCAATAGCTGAATTAGGCGCTCCTTGACACTCGGCTCTAGATTGGCACCCACTTTGATTTCCTTTTTATCTTCCTCGGTGCCCAAGTTGATTGTATCCAACAGCTCCTCATGAGGCTGAATAGCTCTTTCCTCTTGTTGTAGTAGTCTGGCCAATTCCCCTGGCACCTCAAAATCTTCCTCACCTTCGTATTCGGCTTGGTAGATCAGATCTTCAGAGTCACTGAAGGCTATAGCAGTATCGTTACCCATGGGATCCGGAATGGAAGGGTACCTACATTTGTGGGTGTGGGTGTGTGTAAGGGTATAGCCATCTTAAAACAATAAAATGTAAAAGAAAGAAAATGAGCATAAAAAGGTTTATATATGAAAAAGCGTCCATGATTCATTGAATGTCATATGTAGATGAAATAAAAACCCTTACAAATGGATCATTGTGCCTCGGGTAAGACACAAGGTTTTTAAAGTGTGAATTGTTTATGAATTATTACAAGTCCAACATAAATGTAAAAGATAAATTACTGGGAGATGAAAGTTATTGGAACAAAGTCTCTGGCTTCCCAGTTGCGAAGTCCTCCGCTGACAGTAGGAAATATCCAATCTTCCAAGCTTCCATCCTCTTCATTGTCTTCTACTGCATTGACCCCTTGGTTGGTAATCTTCACAGGTGGCCCCCCAGCACGGGCACGGCGCACAGCCTTCTGACCAGTCGAAGTAAACCCCAAGCCAAACTTGTCTGATTTGTACGAAATGTCTGGAAGCTGCCCCCAGATGGTGCATCCCCCTTCTTCCACTACTGCCTTTGCATCCTTTAGAGATGACATCCGAAGTAGAGGTCTTGTGATTTTAGGAACCGAAGATACCGCCTTGGTTGCCGCTATTTCTTCAGAGACTTCTTCAAAATGTTGGAAAGGGGTCTCAATGAACTCGCTATCTAACTCCACATAACGGAAGAAATTCAGATGACTAATCATATACTCCTCCTCCCCATGGACATTTATGATCTTTCCGTGGACCGAGTATTTTAGAATCTGATGCAAGGTGGAGGTGACAGCACCGGCATTGTGGATCTAGGGGCGTCCCAACAGACAGGAATAAGAAGGACGGATGTCCATCACATAGAAGGTTGAGTTGAAAATCTGAGTTCCCACCTTTATTGGGATCTCCACCTCCTCTTGTACCATCCTCTTCGAACCATCAAAAGCTCTCACCACTATGTTGCTGGGTTTTAGAGTCAGCCCCTCGCAATCCAACCTGTCAAGGGCTTTTTTCGGCAAGACATTTAAAGATGACCCAATATCAACCAAGACATGGGCTAGGGTTGTTCCTCTACACTCCACCGAAACATGTAATGCCTCGTTGTGTTTTCTCCCTCTGGGTGTCAAGTCAGCATCAGAGAAACCCAGGCCATTATTAGCTGTCAAACTGGCCACACAGTCCTGGAACTGGTCAGCAGACGTCTCTTGTGGCACATGAGTTGTCTTCAGAAATTTTACCAGAGCTTTGGCATGTGCTTCAGAGCACAGCAACAAGGCTAGCATAGAGATCTTGGAAGGGGTTTGCCCCAACTGTTCAACCACATCATAATCACTCTTTTTTATTATCCTCAGGATTTCTTCCATCTCCTTCTTGGATGTTTCAGGAATAGCTAGTGGTTGAGCCTTCGTCTGGACAGGCTCCTCTTGAACATTCTTTCCTTTATTCTCAGCAGTTGAAGTAGGGATAGGAATTATATTGTCTTTGTCGGTAGATACGCTTGCATGTGCAGTCACTGGTACAGAGGTAATCTTCGGAATGGCCACGGGTCCAAGGACTGCTGTTGGAGGAGCAATCTTTGGAGAGAAGATTCTACCATTGTGGGTAATCTTGCTTGTTCCGACAATATTGCTAATATCGGAATTTTCCTCTTCGGAGCTTTCTTCTTCGGCAGTCAGTTCATCCTGTTTAATACCATGGTAGTAGATTTCTCCACCATAATTCCATGGTAGTGATTTTATCTGATTTGTATGGGGTCGTCCCGGGCATTGTAATCTTGTGCGGAGTAGTCTTTGGAGCAGGTGTAATCCTAACGGGTCTTTTAGGGGCCCTGGAAGGATTGGCATAGATGGTTATAATTGAAACTTCTTTAACTGGAATGGGTGAAATAGGAGCATTCTCAAACAAAATTTCTTGGCTATCCATCAGTCGTTGGATACCTTTCTTTAAAAGAGGCAGTCAAATGATGAGGATAGGCAAACATGGCAATCTTTGTCACAACCTGGGAATATTCCAGCCTTTAACAAATTCAACTTAATAATCGGGAGCGGAGTTAACAATTCATCCACGGTAGTAACAAACAGATATTCTTCAATAGCGTTGGCATTGTGACCATGCCTAGGCATTGGAGCGGAAATAACATTTGGTTTCTCATGCGCTTCAAACTCAACTTCATTCGCATCTATCAAGTCTTGGATTTTGTTCTTCAGAGCCCAACAGTTGTCGGTGTCGTGCCCTGGACTTTCAGAATGGTATGCGCACCTGGAATTCAGATGGTAATGTGGAGACGTAGTATTGGGATTCTTTGGGGCCTCTTTTAGAGTGGCCAGATTCAACTTCAAAAGATGTGGTAGAACTTGGGTTGGAGTCATGTTAATCTTAGTAAATTTCCAAACTGGCCTTTCTACCCTTTGCTGGTTAGTTCTTGGCTGGTCTGATGCAGGCTTTGGAACCATAACGGCCCCCACCGTTGGTCGGCGCTCAGTTCTTCCCTGATTCCTCTGTGAGTAGACAGCAGATACTTCCTTCCTACCAGTGAAGGGTTTTTTCATAGTTGTTGAGGCAGACGCGTCCTTTTGAATCTTCCCACTTCTTATACCAGCCTCCACTCTTTCGCTGGTTAAAATTAATTCAGTAAACCCTACAGAAGAACTCCCAATCAAATGATTGAAGAAAGGGCCTGATAGAGTTCCCAGAAACATGTCCACCAACTCCCTCTCAGATAGAGGGGGTTGCACCCTTCCGGCCAGATCTCTCCACTTTTGGGCGTAATCTTTAAAGCCCTCATTGGAAACCATAGCCATACTCTGAAGCTGAGTACGGGTAGGCTCCAAGTCGGTGTTGTATTGATATTGTTTATAGAAAGCTGTTGCTAGGTCTTCCCAATTATGGACATCAGCCCTCTCCAACTGGTAGAACCAATTAAGTTGTGTTCCTGATAAACTGTCTTGGAAAAAGTGGACCCACAAGTCTTTGTCGGTAGAATGTGGCTGAATCTTCCTGACATACGATCTCAGGTGCATTTTAGGGCAAAACACCCCATCATACTTGGCAAATAGTGGCACTTTAAACTTTGGTGGGATTACAATTCCTAACACCAGCCCTAATTCCTCAAAATCTAGCCTTGGTACTCTCTGGATTTCCATAGCGCTTAATCATTCTTCAAGGTGTTTGTACTTGTCATCAGCCGGAGGGTATTGTTGTTCAGAGTAGTCCTCTTCTTCCTCTTCTTCTTCTTCAGAATCTGATGGTACTGTCGTTTCTTTTCCTTTTCTTTCCCCTTCATCAGATGTTGTTGGAAAATCTAAGGTCCTTCTGGCTTGTCCCTGAAATCTTCTGCCCATGATTACCACACCAGTTGGCATCTTCTTCTTTTTCTCTTTTTCTTTTTCTAGCAGAGTCTTCAGCTCCTCTTGCCCCTTGGCTAAGGTCATGAGTAACTGTTGAAATTATGAGTTCTGAGCTTGCAGATCTTTAACCGTTTGTTCGAGATCCATCGTACTGAAATAAATAGTAGAGAGATGAGGAAACTTATTGCAAAGACCTGTCTATGCTTATGATGAATGATATGTATCCATGCAATGTTTTCAAGGATTTAAAAATTCAAATTTGTTTTAAACAAAAAAGAAACACACGTCATATTAATAAAATAGAATTTGAGTACACCAATGCCCCTTGGGCAAAATAATACAAAATTCTAAGGTAAAAAGACGTTGCACATCCTCTTTGGTGCAATGTAGGTATTGAGAGTCTGCTCTTCATGAAGTAGCCGAGTGAGTTCCAAAACCTTCTTCTCGCTTACGTAGAATTGGGCTTCGAAAGTATCGCGCTCTCCTTTGAGTTGTATCCAATCCCTTTGTAGGTCTTCGAGTGATGTCGGCATGTCAGGATGTAGGATAGTGTATGGAACTTCTCCTTCCTTAACAGGCTCTATAATCACTGGGAGAATGGAGGGATAAGGCGTCATAAGACTTTGAGCGCGGGTTCGTACCCACTTGAGGTAAGGCTCAAGAGGGATGAAATTCTTGTGTCCCAAAGTCTTGCTATCCACCTTGTTTAGCATCCTCCAATCTCGGATGAATCTCTGACGAAGTCCTTGATTGTCGTTGTCGTAGTCGAAAACCAATCCTTGAATCAGCATATCATGTGGGACATCCCTTCGGGCATAACCAAACTGTCTTAGAGATAAGCACGGGTTGTAGGTGATGCCTCCCCTAATGCCAAGTAGAGGGACATTAGGGAATTCCCTACAATGGTCAACAATGATAACATTCTCTTTGGATCGAGAGCACCAATGGATATCTGAATGTTTAAGTGTCATTAACCTTTGTGACCACCTCAAACCTTGCTCATTCTTCAAGACTGATTAGGGAAGATGAGAAATAAACCATCTTGCCAAGAGAGGAGTACAACATATAAGAACACCTTTTTTCCTTATTGTACGAGTGTGAAAAGAGTGTAGGATATCCCCAAGCAATGTAGGCACTGGGTTGCGAGACATGAAGATTTTGACAGCACTTACATCTATGGGTTGGTCAGGATTTGGGAACAAGACCATCCCATAGATGAGAAAAGCTACAATCTCCTCAAAAGCTTGCAAGTCTAGGGAATTCCAACAGCTTTGGGCCTTCTCAAACAGAAACTTTGCCAAGAAGCCTTTGACACCACTTCTAGTTTCCCAATAAGTTGTGACATCAGATGAGTGCAAGTGCAGGGCTTGAGCAATCTCTTCTGGCTTTAGATCTCTTTCCGTACCGTTGAAGGGTAGTTGATTGAGAATAGGAATCCTCAGAAGTTGAGAGAATTCTTCCAAAGTGGGCACAAGTTGATAGTCAGGAAATGTGAAGCAATGGTGCAAAGGGTCAAAGAACTGGAAGAGAACCTTTATCATATCCTCCTTTGTGTTGGAAGTGACCAAGTTGAGTAGACGACCATGTCTCTCAGTGAATGGAGAATTCTCAGGGATCCTTGAAGCTGGCTCCTTGAGTTATGGAGGAATTCTTACAAGGTTGATTTGGATAGTTTTCCTGCGAAGTGAATCCATACCCTACAAAACAAGAACAAAGATGAATCTCCAAAATCCTTGAAATGGTTAGTGAATGCATATGATGTTCATGATGTCCATGATGTTATGCACAAGTATATATGTACAAGCAAATAAAACAAGTTCTTAGTTTAGGCTTGCATGAGGTTTATAGGTAAGTACCCTCTTGAAGTTTAGTTGGCTCAACCTGTCCTAGTAATAGTAATCGGGTTCTAAGGAACTCAATATCACTGGATTGTTTACTTGTTCATTGTTTCAGTTCAAGCCTCTTTACTGGCGACCGAAATATTCCAAGAAACCAACCCTCAATGAGTGTAGTATCGAGTATCTACCAACTTCAGACTGCCCCAAAGTCGGTCATCTCACTACATCCTAAAAGGCCAAGTTGGTCAAGTAAAGGTTCTAGAAGTTCATTAGTTCTTCATGACATCACTCAGCGGCCCCGTATTCTCTTTGATTGACTCAAAGGCTACCAGTACCCACAAATATGTCACACTAATATAGCTATTGCTTAGACCATGTCGGTATACCCCGCACAATTTCCACAACGTATTGCTATTTAGCTATAATGTTTCCCAAATCCGGGTGGAGGATTTAAACCCAAACAAAGAACCATAATGTAAAGCAAACAAGTCAAACAATGGTAAGCAAATAAAGGTGATTTAAACCCTAAGGTAACCCCACTTTTAGAATTTTCCCCAGCAGAGTCGCCAGTTCTGTGATGCGGTGGGAGAACTGACTTGAGGTTTTGCGTTTGTGTTTGCAAATGTTGCGGTTAGCAAGAATCATCACCGACTTTTATTTTATCCAAAAAGGAAAGGTAAAAAAGCACAGGAAAGACCTTTGAGATGTTTTCTTGAGTTCGGGGGGTAGATTATGAAAAGGGAAGGTGCTAGCACCCTTTTCATCCATGGTTTTCCATGGGCTCTTAGTTACTTGTTTAGATCACTTGCTTTGCTTTGTTTTGTTTGAAATGGTGCTTGGTGTGGTTTTGAAAGTATTTTGAAAAGAGGCCACTCGTTTAGGCAATCTTTGTAATGATTCTCATTTGTAAGAATGTATACAAAGATGTTTGTCTTTTGAAAATGTTTTCAATGTTTTGTAAGATATTTTGAAATGTGTGTGTGTTTGTTTTTTTGAAAATAGCAAAGATTGTTTTGAAATGGAGCAAGTAAATTAAAAGCTATCTACCTACTCAAATGTCTTTCTTGTGCATTTTTTATTCCTTTGACATTGTTGACTTACCATTGATTTGGTAAACAACCCTATCTTTGGATGTAAACGGGACGGGCGTGGGTCGTCGTATAACCATGATAGCAATGTTGCCAAGTATCTTAGCATTTTTGAGGGACCAAGATCATTTTGTTTTAGGCAACCTTGAATAGCGTCATCGAGGGACTATGATCTTATATTTGTTTTGTTTTGCCAAGATACTTCGCGTGTGTAACATGACCATTTTGTTTTAGGCAACCAAGTGGGAGAAACCCTAGGGGTAATCGTGTGTAAAGTGTGTCATTTTCATGCTTTTGTCTTGTATTTAGGGTTTTCTATTTTGCTTTGTTTTTGTTCTTGTTATGCAAACCCTAATTTACTAAACATGGTATAAAAGCGATAAATTGCGTAATGTAAACTAAGCTATTACAACAATTATTATGGTAGGGGGGATACAAGTTTGAATGGGGATTTTGCACAAATATAAATCTAAATATATTATTACAACCAAATCTAATATTGTGTGAATTAAATAAATAGACAAATAATTAAAGTGCAATGCAATGTTTATGTTTAAAAAAAATGAAAATGTTTTATGTTTGGTATGAGAAAAATATTTGATTTAAACCCTAGAGATAAGGAAAAAATAAATATATTAATTCTTTTTTGAAAGGGGCAAACCCTAGTTTTTAATTAAAAGAAAATAAATGTTCTATATTTATTATTGTACATTTTTTGTATAAGAAAATAATAAATAATATTATATGTAAATATTAAAAATTAAATATGTACAAAATAAGTATTTATGAGTATAAAATATATAATAAAAATATTAAGTGTTTTTTTAAATATATTTACAAGTTTTTTAAGAAAATAAGCTCTATTTATCAAAATAAACTATTTTTCATGTGAGAAAATAATTATAAAATAAAATAAAAGTGTGAAAATAAATAAATCATTTTTTGGTATTTTTTATCATTTAGAAAAAATAAATGAAAGTAATAAATATGAAAATATAAAGAAAATACAAAAAATATAAAAAATAGCCAGGGGGTGTAGTAGCAAATCAGGAGGTTTGAATAGGAAAACCAAAAAGCCCAAGGCGCCAAAAAGCCCAGACTTCATCCTTGTCCTCTAGCCAGTCTTCTTCTTCGCGCGCCATAGTTTAAACCTGTAATTCTCACATGCTTGCACAAAAACAAAAACTCATAACATGAAACATGTGGCATTTGAGCTCACGATTCCAACAATACAAATTTTGTAACCTAACTCTCAAAGATCAAAGAGAATTTTGGAACCCCTAATTCGTGACCTAAAAATTTTAGCATATTCAATCTTCAAATTCTCTTAGCATAGTTAATATAAATGAAAAGTATGGATATGTACAGTTTCATTATGACATGGACTACATTTTTCCTTCATAAATCGTGGCTTGAGGATGCCTATTCAGAGAGATAGAGTTCAAGAAAATACCTCCTTTAGTTGGATTTGAGTAGAGCAATGCAGGGACTTTAATGGAGGCCTGAGGATTGTTTGAGCTTCCTTGAACTTCCCTGAAGCTATTCCAATGCTTATCTTGCTTTGAGGATGGATGGAACTCTTTGCACAAGTCAAGTTGAAAGCTTCCAAAGTGAAAATGGTGGATGCTGAAATAGGGGTTACAGAACCAGGGTGATGGCTTGGATTGCTTTGGTATGATGTTCATGAGATGCTTGAAGTGTTTAAACACAAAACGCACGAGCCAAATGAGTGTTGGCTATGGTTTTGCAGATTCTGAGTTTTTGGACAGTATTTTGGTGTTTTTGAGTTTCAGAGTGTTTTTGCTTCAATCCAATCGTGCTCAGCCTTGCAATAAGTTTGTGTATTTGTATAGAAATGATACAAAAGTCAGCCCTTACTAGTTGTACAAGTTTTGGACCTTTTGGCAACTTTCCTTGCATTTGAAGTAAAGTGAAGTGACCATACTTACATGCTTGTCCTTGCTTGCTTGTGTCCTGAAATGAACTTGTACCAATTTCCTGAGAGCTGTGTATATTTCTTGCACCAAGGGAACAGGTTCAATGCTCAAGATTGACAAAGTTGCAAAAGCTTCTCTTTATGAAAATGGCAATGTGAACTTTATGCCTAAAATGGAATTATATTTTGTACAAAGCTTCAAAAGCAAAGATAATTCCTTTTTCAACTGAGTTTGCATTTAATTATGGAGTGTATAGCAAGCTTAGGACCTGTAAAGCAAGATACAAACAGCATGGGTTTGATTTGCAACTTGATGCTATGTGAAAATGGCTTGAACAAAAAGTGAGAAAATGCCAACTTCCTCTCTTCGATTCTCCCTAACCAAAAATGATCTTGGAGATTTCTTTGACATTTTGGAAAGCTTGCAATATGCTCTATAATACATATTTGGAATGCAATTTAAGATACCTCTTGTAACTAGGTGAAAAATGTCCATGAAGTTGGGTCCAAAACCTGCCTAAATTAGGGCAAAATTTCACTAAGTTAAGAAGTTCATGGACCTATATTCACAAATTCATAACTTGAGATCAAAGAATATTTTGGGAAAAGTTTGTGAAGAAAAGTTGTAGATTTAATGGAGGACTACAACTTTCATGTTGGAAGCTTTTCTTGAATCAAAATGAATCATGGTGAAAAAGTGGTGAAAAGTTGGGGAAAATAAGAAAATTTTCATACTTAGAAAAATTCTAAGTTATGAAAATTTTCAAATTCAAAACCCTAATTTTCAAAATTGGTTTTCTTAGTGAAAAAGTTTCATATTTTGACATATCTTGATGAATTATGACCCTTGGCACTTGATTTTGACCAAAAAGTCAAAGTTTGACTTTTCAGTGCACAGTTGACTTTTGATCAGTTGACTGCAAAATTCATCTATCAATCCAATGAACTTGAGATCTTTTGAACCATGTATTTAGGTCAAGATGATTCCATTGAACCCTTGAAATCATGTTTGAACCCAATTGGTCATTGACTAGGTTAAAAAACAGAAATTGCCCTTTCTCAGTCAAAACCCTAATTTTGACCATTTTGCCTTTTTGATTATTTGATCAAATTTCTTGAGGAGTTGTAATCCAAACTTAATCAAATGGTACATATGAGCCTAAAATGTTGATGTGGATAAAAAATTATGAAGTTTGACTGTAAATTGGCCATGGTTGACTTTTTTCCCCAATACAGTTGATTTTTAGGTCAACTGTCCAATTGACTGATAAAAAATGTGGTTCAAGGCTTGAAACTTAACATGAGCAATCTTAGGGATCCAAGATGAAGTATAAAAGTCACATGAATCATTGATGGTCCAAAAATTCTTGTGCAAACTCAAACCCTAATTTTAGGTTATCAGTGCAAGATGAGGTGTCTTGAGCAGACCAAACCCTAGTCTTGTCTTGAATCCAAGAAGTCTTGTGAGAAAAGTCTTGATAAATGAGAGGGCAAATTTTGGGGTACAACACGCTAGATCCAGGTCAGTTGAGATCTGATGGTGATGATGTGGTTGGCCCATGATGCGCGTAAGTGACCTAGCTACAATGGATCTGGAGAAAATTTGTTAGAAAAAATAATGTTCAGGACCTGGGAATTGAACCCAGGTCTCTTCCTTTGCCAACCATTCCTTATACCATCACGCCAATCTGTTCATTCATACATGTAATCACAAAATAATATTATAAAGGAAATTCAGGCCATGGCTGAGTCATCAAACACGCGCCAGCAAGTGGGGCCCTGATGTTTTAAACAAACCAATCAAAATATCCTAATATGCCACGTGTGGTCTTTGCCGGTCAAGCCACCTCAAACGGTGGCTTCGGTCATCCCCTTTGATTGCCTAAAAATTCCAAACCTGCGAATTTCAATGCAAACCAGCGTAAAAATAACCCTACTGGACTAGTTAGGACCTTGTGATTCCAATGGTGGGGTTTATTTTGTCTGAAAGTCCTTGTATCTTGAGATATGATGCTTGGTTGAAGCTTTGACCTAACAATGGCAAACCTTCATCCCTACGTTAAATCTCTCATGTAATGGTTCTAGACAGTCACAAATGTTAGCATGAACACTTGTATGTACAAATAAATCATTTATATTGCAAGATAAAAAAGTTTGAATTCGCAAAAATATACCAATCTGATGATGCTTGGAAGAGAGCTTCTTGGCACGTTTTGGCTTGGATAATGGTTCAAACAAGCTCATGGGAATCTCAGGAGGAAGAATGAATCCTTAGTTTAGACCAACAAAGGCTGGACTTGAAGCTTTCAACCCTCACGATTCTTTGTGATGTTTTTGCACTTTTGTATGGCTCTCTTTGTGGTTGTTGCCTTTAAAACCTTGTCTTGGCATCTTGTTATGCATATATAGTGAATCATATTAGGTCAACAAATGTGGCCTAAATCAAATAGAATCAATGTCTTTTACTTTGCTTCTAAACTTTCCATATGTGGAGATTTCCTCTCTTTTCAATCTTACACAATTTTCTTGGTGTTATACAACATATTTGGATTGTAATTCATTGCAAAATCAAATCAAAACAAATCTTAATTATTTTTATATCATTTATTTGATTTAATTTTATTTTTAAAGGATTAAAATCAAAATAAATTAAATAAATGAAGCCAATGATGCATGGAAAGGTGTTTGGGTCGTGGACCAGGCTAGGAAGGTGTTTCAAGTATAAAAAGTTAGGCCCATTTGGGATAAATGCAAATTTGGGCATTGTTGACTTTTTGCAGATTTCCAAAAATGGCCAACTTTGACAATGCATATCTCTCTCAATTTTAACCCTAAGAGGGTGTTCTTGGACTTTCTAAAAATATTAGGATGTCCTCTAAACAACCCTTTTGGTCTTACCTCAATTGGATCTTCCATTTTCATGTAAGGAGCTTTGACCCAAAAGGTGTTTTTGTTGACTTTTTGAAATGACCTATGATGTATGAACTTGTATCTTTTGATTGAGGCATTTCTTGACCTTGAGGGCTGAAGAGGAGTTGGTATTCTCTTCAAAATGAGCCTTGGTTGGAAAATTTCTGAAAAGTATGAGAAAGTTATGTCTGGTCAAAGTTTGGTTGACTTTTCCTATAGAAACCCTAAATTGTCATTTTTGACTTTTGATGAGTTAAGAGCAATTCTTGAGGAATCATGATCAACCCTTGATCAAATGATGGATAATACTTCAAAATATTGATGCTGACCAAAAATCTTAAAGTTTGACTGTATTTTTGCCACAGTTGACTTTTGACCTAGTATAGTTGATTTTCAGGCATTTGAGCAGTTGACTGAGCAAACTTGTTGTGCAAGGCATGAAACTTGGCATGGATGATCTTGAGGACATATTAGGGAAATGGAGACCATTTGGGACCCTTAGAACTCAAACATCTTAATGAGGAGTGAAACCCTTGTTTGAGGCTCATTGTCTTAGGAGGGGGATTTGTCTGGTCAATCCTTAGTCAACTTTGAGCAATTGAGGACCTCTAGAAGTATGTTTTGTGTGAAAATGGGAGGGAAATTTTTGGGGTACAACACATGGTCAAGGGTCTTCCTTAAATTGGAGGCATGAGGATAAGAGGTTCTTGTAAATATTCCTTGATCTTATCAAAGGCAGCTTGGCAGTCGGCGTTCCATTTGACTACTTGATCTTTCTTTAGGAGTTTGAAGATTGGTTCACAAGTAGCAGTTATATGAGATATGAAATGAGCAATGTAGTTAAACCGACCCAAGAAGCCTCTGGCCTTCTTTTCAGAATGGGTAACTGGAATTTCTTGAATGGCTTTTACCTTTGCAGGATCAACTTCGATGCCTTTACTACTGACGACAAAACCTAGAAGCTTTCCAGACCTTACTTCGAATGTGCACTTATTAGGGTTCAATATCAACTTGTACTTATTCAACCTCTCAAATAGCTTGTGTAGGTGATCGGGATTCTCTTCTTCAGTTTGAGACCTTGAAATTATATCATCCACATATACCTCTATTTAATGATGGATCATATCATGAAATAAAGCTAACATAGCTCTTTGATATGTTGCCCCTGCATTCCTTAATCTGAATGGCATGACCTTGTAATAAAAGGTGCCCCATTGTGTAACAAAGTTAGTCTTTTCCATGTCTTCAAGAGCCATCTTGATTTAGTTGTAGCCAAAAAATCTATCCATGAAGGAGAAGACTTTACGTTGAGTGGTGTTGTCAACCAAGACGTCAATATGAGGTAGAGGGAAATCATCTTTGGGGCTTGCCCTATTCATATCCCTATAATCCACACACATATGAACCTTCCCATCTTTCTTTGGGACAGGAACCACGTTCGCAACCCATTGAGGATAAGATGTCACAACTAGAAAACCTGCACCAAATTGCTTTATTACCTCAGACTTTATCTTTTCAGACATGTCAGACCGCATGCAACAAACCTTTTGTATAACAGGAGGACACTCTTCCTTCGTTAGTAGACGATGAACCGCAATGTCGCTATCCAACCCTGGCATATCTTCATACGACCAAGCAAACACTTCAACGTAGTCATGTAACATTTGAACCAATCTGCTCTTGATACTATCTTCTAGGTTGGCGACGATCTTGACCTCTTTCTTATCTGTCTTGGCACCTATATTGATAACTTCGACTGGCTCTTCATAAGGTTGAATAGCTTTCTCCTCTTGCATCAGCATCCTGGCTAGCTCTCCTGGTATTTCACAATATTTCTCGCCTTTGTCTCTGGCTTGGTTAATTGGATGTTCGAAGTCATAACTGGCAATCGTAGAGTCATTGGCAATGAGATCCGGAGTGGATGGGGATCTGCAAGTGTGTGTGTGTGTGTGTGTGTGTGTGTGTGTGTGTGTGTGTGTGTGTATGTGTGTGTGTGTGTGTGTGTGTGTGTGTGTGTGTGTGTGTGTGTGTGTGTGTGTGTGTGTGTGTGTGTGTGTGCATGTAAGATACATGGCTATTGAAAAAATGCAATAAGGAAAAGAAAGACAATGAACACAAAATTTGAATGAAAAAGGTCCAATAGTTTATATTAAATGATCATATGATAAATGAACATGAACAAAACTCTTAACAAATAGACCATAGTGCCCCGGGCAAGGCACGTGGCTTAAAAGTCATTGTTTGGAATTTAAAATTACAGACAAAAGTTCTTGAATTGACAGAAAACAATAAATAGTAATTACTCCTCAATGAAGGAGATGGGAGTGAAATCCTTTGCATTTCAGTTGTTGAGATTTCCCCCGGCAGTAGGGTAGATCCATTCTTCAAAAGCGCATTCATCATCAGAGTCTTTGACAACATTTACTTTAGAATTTCTGATGCGAAGAGGTGGCTTTCCCACACGAGCGTGCCTGACCTCTTTTTGAGCCTTGATGGTGAAACCCAATCCAAATTTGTCTGCTTTAAATGGAATCTCGGGGAGTTGCCCCCAAGTAGTATAGCTTTCATCTTTGACTGCGGCACGGGCATCCTTAAGCGAAACCATTATTGGCACAACTTTATCAGCTTTTGGTATGTCATAGGGGATTTTGGTGACGGTAACCATAGGAGGAACAACTTCAAAATAATGGCACGAAGTTTCTATAAACTCACCATCCATTTCCACATACTTGAAGGAATTGAGGTGGCTCACCATAAATTCTTCTTCGTTGCAAACAGTAACGACCTTCCCTTTGACTGGATACTTTAATTTTTTATGAAGGGTGGATGTTACTGCCCCTGCCACATGTATCCAAAGGTGCCCAAGTAAACAGGAGTAAGCGGGACGGATGTCCATTATGTAGAAGGTAGAGTTGAAAATCTGTGAGCCAACTTTAATTGGGAGATCCACCTCTCCATGAACCATCCTTTTACACCCATCGAAAGCCCTTATAACAATATCACTTGGTTTTAACACCAGGGCTTCGTAATATAACCGGGCCAAAGCACCTTTGGGTAACACATTTAAAGATGAGCCAGTATCAATTAAGACATGTGCCGAGGTGGTTCCCTTGCATTCAATAGAGACATGCAAGGCTTTGTTGTGGTTCCTTCCCATAGGAGTCAAAGCAGCATCGAAGAACCCTAACCCATTGTCAGCCGTTAAACTTGCTACACAGTTCTTGAACTGGTTAGCTGTGGTTTCTTGGGGCATGTAGGCTTTCTTCAAGTACTTGATTAGAGCTTGAGAATGATCATTCGGACAAAGTAACAATGAGAACATGGAGATTTTGGAGTGGGTTTTCCCGAGTTGCTCCACTATTTTGAAGTCACTCTTCTTTATGATTTTCAGGATTTCCTCCATCTCTCGAGTGGAGGGCTCTTTAGCATCAGTATCTTTTGTAGGTGCCTCTATCCCAGCAGGCTCATCTTCTTTCTCTTTGCCTCTAGTGTTGGCACTAGACTTGTCATTGGTTATGTTAACAGGAGTTGTAGTAGTGGACAGTGAAATATCAGGGGAAAAGATCCTCCTTGTTCTTGTTACTTTACTAGAACCTGCAATATTAGTAACATTGGCTTTATTTTCATTGATCCAAGAATCTTGTTTTATCCCATGATAATAAACCCCGGCACCATAGTTCCATGGAACTGCTTTGTCGGAGGAGTGAGGAATCAGCCAAGGGAAAGTGATTATTAAAGGAGCAATTGTTGGTTCATTTGAAATCCTGATAGGACCCTTTGAGGGGATCCTAAGAGGCTTGTTGGAGATGGTTATTATAGACAGGTCTTCAGTTTTGTTGGTTAAACTTTTGATGGTAGGAATCTTCTTAAACAGAATTTCGTGACTATTTATCAGGCGTTGCACACCTTCCTTCAGCTGCTTGCACCAATTTACTTGTTGATCACAACAAACACAATCTTTAGAACAGCCAGGGAACACCCTGGCTCTCAGTAAATTATCCTTCATAGTAGTTAATGGAGTTTTCAAATCCTCAATAGAGGAAACAAAAGTAGTATCGTCAATCGCGTTGACACCTTTTCCATGGTCCGACATTGGTGCGGTTATCACATTTGGAGTGGCGGGTGGATCGAACTCAATTGTCTTATTGTCTATCAGATCTTGAATCTTGGTCTTCAGTGCCTAGCATTGATCGGTCTCATGCCCAAGACTGTTTGAATGATATGCGCACTTGGTATTAGGATTGTATTTTGGTGATGAAATGTTTGGATTGGATGTGGATCACGCAATGTCACTAAGTTGGCCTTCAACAGATGTTGCAAGGCTTAGGACAATGACATGCTAATCCTTGTGAACTGCCTTCGAGGAACTTTTGGTCGTCTATTATTGGATGATTGTCTTTGAGAAGATGGAGGGTTGGAGATCAAAATAGAATTAACAGATGGACAATGATCTTTCTTGGTATGGGCCCTTGCCCTATACACATTATTTGTTTCCTTCTTTCCAGCAAAGGGCTTCTTTACAGAGTTGGATGCGGAAGTAGATGCCATGGGAATTTTTCTGCTCTTAATGCCGCTTTCGACCCTTTCACCAGTTAGGATCAACTCGGTGAAACCAGACGAAGAACTTCTAATTAACAGGTTGAAAATGGGCCAATTAGTGTACCCATGAACATATCA
The DNA here is from genome assembly GCA_948472305.1 of Vicia faba. NCBI lineage: Eukaryota > Viridiplantae > Streptophyta > Magnoliopsida > Fabales > Fabaceae > Vicia > Vicia faba. Next base: position 1,536,697,154 of record OX451738.1, read on the forward strand.
ACTAGTTCTCTGTCAGTTAGGGGTGGTTGGACTCTACCAGCAAGATCTCTCCACTTTTGGGCGTACTCTTTAAATCCTTCATTAGTACCCATTGTCATACCTTAAAGTTGAACTCTTGTTGGTGCTAAATCAGCGTTATATTGATATTGATGATAAAAAGCATTGGCCAGATCTTCCCATGTGTGAATGTGGGAACCCTTCAATTGATAGAACCATTCTAGTTGACTCTCAGCTAGTCTGTCTTGGAAAAAATGGACCCATAGCTTTTTGTCGGTAATGTGCGGTTGTATCTTGTATACATAAGACCTTAGATGAAGTTTAGAGGAAAAAAAACCCATCATACTTGGAGAAGATCAGTATATTGAACTTATGGGGAATGAAGACCCCATGTATTAAGCCCAAATCACTAAAATCCAAGTCAGGCACGGCTTGAATTTCAACAGCTTTTAGTCTATCCTCCAACTGCTTGTATTTATCCTCAGCCGGAGGATATTGCTCATCAAAGTAATCTTAGTCCTCGGAAACTTGATCATTTTCACCCCCAGCACGGGTGCTCTTTGCCTCTTCCACCTGGTTCTTGTCTTCCTCTGATGACTCTTCAACTACCTACACCTAACGAACTGGGCCTTTAAACCTTTTCTCCATGTTGATGAGGGCCTTCTTCTTAGTCTTCTTTTTGGCAGCCAGTAACGTCATCAGCTATTGTTGTCCTTTGGCCAGGGTCAGCAAGGTTGCTTGGAACTGGGAATTATATGCTTGCAAGTCCTTCATTGTTTGTTTGATATCCATCTTACTGAAATAAACAGTAGAAAGATAAGGAAATATGTTGTGAAAACCTGTTTATGTTATGATGCATGAAAATGCGTATGCAAATAATTTCAAGAACTTAGAAGATTTAAATTTGTTTAGAAAAGAGGGAACAAACATTAATTCTATTAATAAGTTTAAATTGATTACAACATGCCTCTTGGGCTTTACATTGAAACAAAAGAAACAAAATGAACTAAAATACAATAAAAAATGGCTCAAGTTTCCTATGGATGCTTCCTCTTTAGAGTGATATAGGCATTCAAGCTCCTCTCCTCATGAAGTTGTCTCGTGAGCTCCAATGTCTTCTTCTCGCTTGCATAAAACTGGGCTTCGAAGGTGTCTCGCTCTCCCTTTAGCTGAATCCAAGCTCTTTGCAAATCTTCAAGAGAAGTAGGCATATCAGGATAAAGGACAATATATAGAACATCTCCTTTGGCAATATGCTCCATGATGATTGGTAAGATGGCAGGGTAAAGCATCACGAGACTTTGAGCACGAGTTCGTACCCACTTAAGGTAAGGCTCAAGGGGTATGGAATTCTTATGTCCCAATGTCTTACTATCCACTTTTTTTATCATTCTCCAAGCTTGTATGAACCTTTGACGATAGCCTTGGTTGTCGCCCTCGTAATCGAATACCAAACCTTGGATGAGTGCATCATGGGGACCAACTCTTCGTGCGTACCCAAACTTCCGTAATGCAAGAGAAAGGTTATAGGTGATACCCCCCCTAATTCCTAAGAGTGGGACATTAGGTAATTCCCCACAATGGTCAATGATGGTAATATCCTCCAAGGATCGAGAACACCAATGAATATTAGAATGTGTGAGTGACATTAACCTTTGATACCATGTCAAGCCTTGCTCATTCTTCAATGTTGATTGAGGTAGGTGTGAAATAAACCACCTAGAGAGTAATGGAATACAACACAACAGAGTACCCCTTTTCTTCATGGTGCGAGTGTGGAAACAATGTAGAATGTCTCCAAGCAAAGTAGGTATGGGATTATGAGAGAGAAAAACCTTAATGACATTCACATCTATGAGTTGGTCCGGATTAGGAAATAGAACCAAACCATAGATTAGAATGGCCAATACATCCTCAAAAGCTTGAAAATCCATATCTTCCAAGAACAAACAAGCCTTCTCCAACAGAAATTTGGCTAAGAAACCCTTAACTCCACTTCTTGTCTCCCAATTTTCCACAATGTCAGATCTCCTCAAATGTAAAGCTTTGGCAATAACTTCAGGTTTTGGAGTCTCTTCTAAACCGGTGAATGGCATTTGATCAAGCATGTGCACTCCTAGCAATCGAGAGAATTCTTCTAGTGTAGGAACCAATTGTTAGTTAGGAAAGGTGAAGCAATGATGCATATGATCAAAGAATTGGAAAAGCACACACATAATTTCTTCTTGGAAGTTTGAGGTAGCCAAGTTAAGAAGTCGACCATATTTCTTGGTGAAGGGAGAATCTCCAAGCACTCTTGATGCTAATTCTTGAAGTTAAGGATTCACTTTCACGAAGTTAACTCAAATGGTATTCCTACGAGTGGAAGTCATGACCTACAAAATAGAACAAAGATAAATTCCTAAATCCTTGAAATGGTTAGTGAGAATGCTTATGATGTTATGATGTTTATGATGACATGAATAATAATCACAAACAAATCACACAAAAACCTTAGGTTTAGGCTTGCATGGGTTTCATAGGTAAGTACCCTCTTGAAGTTTAGTTGGTTCAACATGTCCTACAAAGTAATTAGGTTATAGGAAATCTCAATATCATTGATCTTTCTTCATTGGGCATCATTTTAGCACGATCAATCTTTTCTTGCAGCCAAAATATCCCAAAAGTCCGGTCTCAATGAGCGTAGTATCGAGTATCAACCAATTTTCAGATTTCCACCGAAACCAGCTATCTCACTACTTCCTAATGGCCAAGTTGTTCAATTAGAGGTTTTAAGGTCAGTTAGTGCTTTATGACACCGCTCAGCGGCCCCATATTCTCCTCAATTTAACACAAGGGATGCCGATACCAACAAATGCGTCACACTAATGTAGCCATTGCTTCAACCATATCGGTCTATGCCGTACAATTTCCACAATCTATTGCTACTTACCTAATGATATTCCCAAATTCGAGTAGAGGATCAATACAAACCCAAACAAGGACCCACAAATATAAAGCATACAAATCAAACAATGAAAGCATTTAAATATGATATAGTCTCTAAGGTAACCCCACTTTAAATTTTATTCCCAGCATAGTCACCAGTTCTGTAATACGGTGGGAGAACTGACTTGGTTGTTTTGTGTTTTATTGCAAGTGTAACAGATAGCAAGAGTTGCCACCGACTTTTCTTTTATCCAATAAGGAAAGGGTGAAAAGAACAGGAAAGACCTTTGAGATATTTTCTTGAGTTCGGGGGGTAGATTATGAAAAGGGAAGGTGTTAGCACCCTTTTCATTCATAGTTATCTATGGGCTCTTAGTTGCTTGCTAGATCACTTTTGAAATTTCTTTGTTTGAAATGTTTTTGTGGTGTGTTTTGAAAGTATTTTTGAAAAGCGCCTTCCTTTAGGCAAACTTTGTAATGATTCTCGTCTCTATAAGAATGCATACAAAGTGTTGGACTTTTGAAAATATTTCAAATTTTTTAAAGTGTTTAGTGTGTTTGAAATAATGTTTATTTTTGAAGATGGATTGTGAGCAAGCAACTAAGAACTTCTACCTACTCAAAAGTCTTTTGTTCATTTCTCTCTTCCTTTGACATTGCTATCTTACCATTGATTGGTAAGAAGCTCTATCTTTGGATGTGAAGGGACGGGCGTGGGTCATCGTTTAGTCATAAATAGCAATGTTATGAGATGTCTTAGCATTTCTCTTGAGGGTCTAAAATCATTTATAAGGCAACATTCGAAGCGTCATCGAGGGACTATGATCTTATATTTTTCGATTGTTTTTGTTAAGGCATCTCACATGCATAACATGACCATTTCCTCAAGGGAACAAGTGGAGTTAACCCTAGAGGTGCAAGTGTGTAAAGTGTTTATTTTTCATGCATTGTTTTATATTGGATTAAGGTTATCTAAGATTGATTTTTATCTTGCCATACACACACTAGTTACTAGCATTTATATTTGAAGGTGGTAAATTGCAGAAAATAAAGTCCTATGTTATTACATCGTTTAGAGGGATGGGGTACAATTTACAAATGGGGATGAATAGGAGCTTAAATATTACAACCATATTTAATAACCATGAAGAAAATATGTGAAACATGTAAAAATAAAGGAAAATGAAAGAAAAATGCATTTTTGCACATTATGTGTCGACACATGCTCTTTTGCATCGACACATAACCTTCCCATGCCCCTGTTTTTCCAAATCAACTCAGTATGAGTCGATACATAATGGTATGTGTTGTACCCCAAAATTTTCCCTCTCATTTTATCAACATTTCTCATCACAAGGCTCTTGGAACTCAAGATCAAGCTAGGGTTTGCTTTGCTCAAGACATCTCCTTGCACTGATGACCTAAATTAGGGTTTGAGTTTGCACAAGTATTTTTGGACTTTCAATGCTCAAATTGACTTTCATACTTCATGTTGGACTCATAAGTTTTCCTACACCAAGTTCCAAGTCTTGAATCAAATTTTTACCCAGTCAATTGGACAGTTGACCTAGAAATCAACTGTATTGGAGAAAAAGTCAATTGTGGCCAATTTACAGTCAAACCTCATAAATTTTGACCCACATCAACATTATGAACTCATATGAACCACTTGATCAAGTTTGGACCATAATTCCACAAGAAATTTGATCAGATCACCAAAAGGGCGAAATGGTCATTTTTAGGGTTTTGATTGTACAAAGGTAATTTTTGACTGTTTGACCTAGCCAATGGCAAATCAAGCTCAACCATGGACTCAAGGACTCAATGACATCATCTTGACCTATTCAACAAGTTCAAAAGATCTCAAATGCATGGGATTGACAGATGAATTTTTCAGTCAACTGATCAAAATTTGACTGTACACTGAAAAGTCAAACTTTGACTTTTTGGTCAAAATCAAGTGCCAAGAGTAATTTTTCATCAAGATGTGTCAAATTATGAAACTTGTTCATCAAGAAACCCAAAATTGCAAATTAGGGTTTGAAATTGAAAATTTTCATAACTTAGAATTTTTCTAAGTTATGAAATTTTCTTAATTTTTCCTAATTTTGTCCCACATTTTCACCAAGATGCAAATGGATTCAAACAAAACTTACAACATGAAAGTTGTAGTCCTCCACAAAGTCTACAACTTTTATTCAAAAAGTTTTCTCAAAAGAATCTTGGATCTCAAGTTATGATTTTTGGAACAAGGGTCCCTAAAACTTTTAACTTAGAGAAATTTTGCCCTAGTTTAGGCAGGATTTTGACCCATATTCTTGGCCATTTTTCACATAGTTCCACTTAGATTCTCAAGTTTCATTTCAAAGATGGATTATAGTTCATGTTGCAATCTTTCCAAATTGTCCAAGAACTCCTCAAACACATTTTTGGTTAGGGAGAATCGAATGCTTAAAGTTGGCAAAAACTCACTTTGTATCCATGGCAAATACATGTTCATGCAAGTTGCATTTTCAAACCAGCATGCTTTGTACTTGTTTGCAGGCCTCTAAACCATTTTACACTCCTTAATTGAATGCAAATCCACTAAGATAATGCATTATCTTGGCCATTTGGACATTGCACACAAAACTAATCCCTAATTGGAAAAAGGTACATTTCCATTTTGAAAAAGGTATGCTTTATGTCAAAACATGATCTTTGAAGCATAGGGCCATATCTCTGAAGCCAAATCAAATCCACAAATTGCAAGTATCAAGAGGATTGTATGCAGCATGTTATAGGGCTGGGACAGGCCTGTATAAACAAGTTACACATTCTTGCTTCACAAAGAAGAAAAACTTGCAAAATCCTCCCAACTTGAGAACCAGCCATTGTTAGCTTAAACAAACATCACAAACATATTTCACACAACCCTTTGAGAAAGAAACACGAGTGCTAGAGTCTCATAACCTCCCATAGCCATAAATCACTCTTCTTTGGCAAAATAGGGCAGGTGCTGCAACTTGAGTGCTCCAGCTCATTTGGCTCGTGCGTTTTGCCCCTTTTTGCTTCAAACACTGTAAGTGTTGGGTTATTGGCATGTATTTTGGTAAAACCAGGTGTGTGAATGTCATGAATGATGTCATAACATTCTGGGTTACTTGGTACTTTCTGCAGAAAAAGAATGGCATACAGTAGCTGCTCATTATGAGTGTGTAGCTGATCATTATGCAATGATCACATTTATTACATTCTACCAAAATCAGTAAACAGGATTCTTGTTGTCATAACCAATGTTAAGATATCCTGTACTGATCTAACAGTTATGCAGTTTTGTTAATTCTGAGATTTTTCAGGAATATGGTTCATACATTCCAGAACAGAATCTCACGTGGACTTTAGGTTAACTTGGCTTAACCCTAATCTGGTTGATAAAGTCTTGTGACCAAGTCTTGAGGTTAACCCTAATTAACCCTAGCTATTTTCGTGGAAGCCCTAATTGAAAAACAGCTGCCTATATATTCAACAGGAAGGTTGTTGGTGAACTTAACTTTTTGACAGAAGATCAACAAGGGGCTGTATAGTTTTAACTACTGTAATCCAAGTAAGTATCATTGTGATAAGTGACTTGGAGTAGGTTTTGATTGTAAGGGTTGTGTATCACTCAAAGCTTTGAAGCACGAGTATTTGTGTCACTTGATTAAAGCTTTGAAGCAAGGTCAAGTTAGGTTTATGTATCACTCAAAGCTTTGAAGCACGAGTGTTTGTGTTACTTGATTAAAAGCTGTGAAGCATAATCAAGTGTATGTTCTGAAGAGTGTCTTCATAATTTCATTAGTCAATTGTTTAGTATCACTGCTGTGATTGAGGGGGAGTGAGTAGGAACTCAGGTTTAAGTTGAACTTAGATTGAAGTTGCATTGGGTAGGTCTTAAGTGAAGGAGATAAACTGGTTGGTTTATTCCTGAATTAATATCTCTTATAGTGAATTTCCTCCATGGCTTGGTAGCCCCCAGAGTAGGTGTTGTTTCACACTGAACTGGGTAAACAATTGACTGTGTTCTTTACTGCTTTTGATTTACTGTCTTATAAAAAGTTAGATACGGTGTCATAACATTCACTGTGACATTGAGTATCTGCTGCCAGAATTTCAATTGGCATCAGAGCAGGCACCCTGCCTGTCTTACTAGGTGAGATCTAGGGATATCACTTTCTGGCGCTATGGACAAAGAAGGAGTTTTTGGAAACAGACCATCCATTCTGGATGGATCAAATTATGACTACTGGAAACCTCGTATGATTGCCTTCTTAAAATCACTGGACAAAAAGGCTTGGAGAGCTGCTGACAAAGGATGGAACCATCCCACCATAACTGAGAAAGATGGGACAATCAGTCTGAAACCTGAGGAAGAATGGAGCAAAGAAGAAGATGAGTTATCCCTGGGTAATTCCAAAGCATTAAATGCCTTGTTCAATGGAATTGATAGAAACATATTCAGACTAGTACATCAATGTGAACTGGCCAAGGAAGTTTGGGACACTCTCAAAACTACCCATGAGGGCACATCCAAAGTAAAAATGTCAAGGCTTCAGATGCTGACTACCAAATTTGAGAACCTAAGGATGATGGAAGATGAAACCATTCATGAGTTTCACATGAACATCTTGGAGATTGCCAACACCTCAGGAGCATTGGGAGAAAAGATGTCAGAAGAAAAACTGGTGAGAAAGATTCCCAGATCCTTGCCTAAAAGATTTGCAATGAAGGTAACTGTTATAGAGGAAGCCCAGGATATCAGCAATTTGAAGGTGGATGAACTCATTGGGTCTCTTCAGACCTTTGAGATGGGGATCAGTGACAATGTCGACAAGAAAAACAAGAGCATAGCACTTGTATCTAATACTGAAGATGAAAACAAGGAGGATGAAGAAGAAAATATTTCAGAAGCTATAGCCATGCTTGGAAGACAATTCAACAAACTCATCAAGAGAATGGATCCAAAGTCAAGGTCAAATGTTAAGAACATTCCTTCTGACATTAACAGATCTTATGACTCCAGCAGAAGACCAAAGTCTGAAGAGAAGGGAAATCAAAGCAGAGGAATTCAATGCCATGGATGTGAAGGATATGGGCACATTCGAGCTGAATGTCCTACCTTTCTTAAGAAACAAAAGAAAGGAATGTCTGTTACTTGGTTTGACTGTGATTCAGAAAGTAATTCTGAAGAAGAATCTGCCAAACTAGTTACTGCACTAACTGGTATTTGTAACTCTGATAGTGACTCTAGTGATGAGGAAGTGACATTTGAAGAACTGGTTGATTCCTACAAGAAATTATGTATCAGAAGTGCTGAAGTCTGTCAGCAAAATGAGAGACAAACAAAACTCATAATAAAGTTGGAGGCTGAGAAAAAGGCAGACATTGATACTATAAATCATCTAGAAGGGGAAGTTCAAATGCTAAACTCAAAACTGGACCAGATGACCAAATCTGTCAAGATGCTGACAAATGGAACTGACAAATTGGAAGAAATCCTTCAGGTTGGACAAAATGTGGGAAACAAGTCTGGTCTAGGATTTGTGGCAGCAAAGAAATCTGGTACAGACAAGAAGATCAGGCCTGATAAACAAATGTCAAAGCAGATGTCACAACATAGCACTCAACATCGAGAACAGAGAAATATGAAGAAAAAGTATCAAAGATGGAGATGTCATCATTGTGGGAGGTTTGGTCACATAAAGCCATTCTGCTTCAGATTATATGGATATCCTAATCAGAACCCAGGTGTCAAACCTAAGTCTAACAAGGTACCATATACTCCACAGTGGAAGAAAAAGGCTACTGCCCTGATAGCTCACACTTCCCTTAGAGTCTCTGTAAAGGAAGACTGGTACATTGACAGTGGATGTTCTAAGCACATGACTGGAATCAAGAATCTTCTCAATAATGTTAAACCTCACACCACTAGTTATGTGACCTTTGGAGATGGTGCTAGAGGAGAAATCAAAGGAGTTGGAAACTTGGACTGTCCTGGAGTTCCAAATCTAAATGAAGTATTGCTGGTAAAAGGCTTGACTACTAATCTCATAAGTATCAGCCAATTATGCGACCTAGGATTCAAGGTCAACTTCTCCAAATCTGAATGTCTTGTAACTAATGAGAAACAAGAAGTTTTAATGAAAGGAGTCAGATCTAAAGACAACTGCTACTTGTGGGAGCCTGAGAACACTAATTACTCTACTGTGTGTTCTATTGCCAAAGAAGAAAAAGAAGTGAAATTGTGGCACCAAAAACTTGGTCATCTACATCTAAGAGGAATGAAAAGGATTATATCCATGGAGGCAGTCAGAGGGATTCCAAGACTGCAAATTGATGAAGGGAGAGTATGTGGTGAATGTCAGGTTGGTAAGCAGACTAGGATGTCACATCCAAAGTCAAGACATCTGACCACCTCTAAGGTTCTAGAACTTCTACATATGGATCTGATGGGACCAATGCAGGTGGAAAGTCTTGGTGGAAAAAGATATACCTATGTTGTTGTGGATGATTTTTCCAGATTCACCTGGATTAACTTCATTAGGGAAAAATCTGATGTATTTGAAGTTTTTAAAGAACTGTTCAAAAGAATTCAAAGAGAAAAAGAAAGGTGCATTGTCAGAATCAGAAGTGATCATGGCAAGGAATTTGAAAACAGTAAGTTTAATGAGTTTTGTTCCTCAGAAGGAATTAATCATGAATTCTCTTCACCTATAACTCCTCAACAAAATGGAGTTGTAGAAAGGAAAAACAGGACCATACAGGAATCTGCTAGAGCAATGATACATGCCAAAAGACTTCCTATTCATTTTTGAGCTGAAGCTATGAATACAGCCTGTTATGTCCATAACAGGGTCACCTTGAGAAAGGGAACCTCATCCACCATTTATGAACTCTGGAAAGGAAGAAAGCCAATAGTGAAGTACTTCCATGTATTTGGTAGCAAATGCTATATTCTGGCAGATCGTGAACAAAGGAGAAAGCTGGACCCTAAAAGTGATGAAGGAATATTTCTAGGATACTCCACCAACAGCAGAGCTTATAGGGTATTCAATTCCATGACCAAAGTCATGATGGAATCAATAAATGTCATAGTTGATGATTATCATGAGGAAACAGATGTCCCTTGTAATGTTGAGACATTCTTTGAGACTTCAACTCAACAGAATGATCTACCTAACACTACTGCATCAGACTCTGAATCAAAGGAAGCTAACAAAAACCCTTCCATCAGAATTCAGAAAGATCATCCTAAAGAACTCATCATAGGAGATCCTAACAGTGGAGTCATTACAAGATCTAGAGAAATCATCTCAAACTCTTGCTTTGTGTCTAAAATTGAACCAAGAAATGTTAAGGAGGCTTTAACTGATGAATACTGGATTGGAGCAATGCAAGATGAATTGGACCAATTCAAGCAACATGAAGTATGGGAGTTAGTTCCTAGACCAGAAGGAACAGACATCATTGGCACAAAATGGATCTACAAGAACAAATCAGATGCTGAAGGAGTTGTCACCAGGAATAAGGCAAGACTTGTTGCTCAAGGATACACTCAAGTTGAAGGGGTTGATTTTGATGAGACCTTTGCCCCTGTAGCCAGACTGGAATCAATCAGACTCCTATTGGGAATTGCTTGTCTTCTGAAGTTCAAGTTATTTCAGATGGATGTAAAAGTGCCTTCCTAAATGGGTACTTAAATGAGGAAGTTTATGTGGAACAGCCTAAAGGATTTGTGGATCCAAACTACCCTGATCATGTCTACAAATTGAGGAAAGCTTTATATGGCCTGAAACAAGCTCCTAGAGCATGGTATGACAGGTTGACAAAATTTCTCTCTGACAAAGGATACAGAAAAGGAGGCTTGGATAAAACCCTTTTTGTCAAAAATGAAGGAGGAAAGATAATGGTAGCTCAAATCTATGTTGATGACATAGTGTTTGGGGGAATGTCAGATAAAATGGTTAAACATTTTGCTGACCAGATGCAGGCTGAATTCGAAATGAGCCTCATGGGAGAATTGACCTACTTTCTTGGACTGCAAGTCACACAGATGGAAGACTCAATTTTTCTGTCTCAAAGCAAGTATGCAAAGAACATTGTCAAGAAGTTTGGAATGGAGAATGCCAGTCACAAAAGGACTCTTGCACCTACTCATTTAAAGTTATCCAAAGATTCAAGTGGGGTTAAGGTGGACCAAAGCCTGTACAGAAGCATGATAGGAAGTCTGCTATACTTAACAGCCAGCAGACCTGACATTGCTTTTGCAGTTGGAGTATGTGCAAGATACCAAGCTGATCCCAAAGTCAGTCATATCAACCAAGTGAAGAGAATTTTGAAGTATGTAAGTGGAACTTACAACTATGGCTTGTTGTACTCTCATGGTTGTGAACCAACTCTGACTGGTTACTGTGATGCTGATTGGGCTGGAAGTGCTGATGATAGAAAGAGCACCTCTGGAGGATGTTTCTTCTTAGGAAATAATCTGGTCTCCTGGTTCAGCAAGAAACAGAACTGTGTGTCTCTCTCTACTGCTGAAGCTGAATACATAGCAGCTGGTAGTAGCTGTTCTCAAATGATCTGGATGAAACAGATGCTTACTGAGTATAATGTCACACAAGATGTTATGACATTGTACTGTGACAATCTGAGTATAATCAACATTTCCAAGAATCCTATTCAGCATAGCAGGACCAAGCATATTGACATTAGACATCACTTTATCAGAGATCTTGTAGAGGAGAAGACGATTAAACTGGAACATGTTGCCACTGAACTACAGATGGCTGACATTTTTACCAAGGCACTTGATGCAAATCAATTTGAAAATTTGAGGGGCAAGTTGGGTATTTGCCAACATGAGGAAATGTAGCAATTAATTTTTCTTAAAACAAGGGATGAAGGAGATTTTTGTGTTAAGTCTATTTTGATTGGGTTAATCATATGTTTCCCTATTTCTTTCAAAATTATTAAGAAGTTGAATAGACACTCATTTACCTCCTTCCTCTCTCGGCTCTGCAATAATCTCCATTCTCTCAATCAAAGATTTCACTCTCGTTGTTACTGGTTTTCTAAGACTCTCAAAATGTCTCAACTATCCATGACATCATCCTCTTCAAAGACGACTATTTCTTCCGCATCCTCTGATCAAGAACCTAGGGCAATCACAACCTGCATGGATTCTGATGTTCTGGAGATTACTCCTCTTAGAGAATTGGCAGCTAACCCCTCTAAGGTTAAAAAGCTGAGAACAAGGCATGCGGGAAGGTCTCAAGCTTCTTCATCTGGTAATCCCTCTCAACCATCATCTTCTGTTCCCTCAGAAATAGCAAATAGGGAAGGCTCAGCTTATGTTCATCAAGCAATAGCTAGACTTGTTACAAGAATTCTGAATGAGAACCACTCGGTACCTGGCATTTCTGTTCCTTTAAATCAAGAATCTGCTAGTCCAAATGTTGAAATAAATCCAGATGTCACTAAGAATGTTGAGACACCGGATGATAACATTCGGAAATCATCTGAAAATCTTGATGATCTCCAGAACCCTTCAGAGAAGGATGTTGAACCCCCGGTTATTGATGTGGATGAAGAATACTCTGACAATGGCCTAATTGCAAATATCAACCCTAGCATAGCTAGAAGAATGATGAACAGAAAAGGAAAGCAGGATGCTGCAAAATGTCTGACCAAAGAGAAGACTGCTGATGTTGTTCATAAGAAAACCAGGTTTGAAGACAAGACTGGTGTAGAAACTGTGAAGACTGGATTGTCCAAAGGGAAGGTGAAAACCCGAGTACCTGCTGGTAGTCTCTTAAAGCCTGTGAGACAACCAATAGCAAAGAAAAGGAAAGAGCCTGAACCTTATGATTCTGATGAGGAATCAAAATTTGAAGTTGATGCTGAAGACATTCCTCTCAGAAGGAAACTCCCATCAAGCAAAATGGCTAAAGTTCCTGAAGTCCCCACTGACAACATTTCTTTTCACCACCCTGAAAATGTTAACAGATGGAAGTATGTTTGTTTGAAAAGAATAGCCTTTGAAAGAGAACTGAACAATGGTGCCATGGAATGTAAGGAGATCATGGACCTAATCAAAACTGCTGGTCTAATGAATATTGTGGTAAAGTTTACCAACTGCTTTGAAAATCTTGTCAAAGAATTCATAGTGAATTTATCTGATGGATGTGTTGATGGAAGGTCAGCTGACTTTAAGTGTGTCTATGTGAGAGGAAGAAAGGTAAATTTCTCTCCCTCTGAAATAAACAAATTCCTAGGAAGACCAGATGAGGCTTGCCCTGAACTAGAGGTTACTGACAACCAAGTATGCCAAACCATCACTGCAAATCAAGTCAATAGCTGGCCCTTAAAAGGAAAACTGAATGCAAGCAAGCTAAGCATGAAATTTGCCATCCTGTACAAGATTGGTGCAGCCAACTGGGTTCCCACCAACCATAAATCAACCATCTCCACAGGATTGGGAAGATTCATTTATGATGTTGGAACCAGGACAAAATTTGACTATGGCAAGTATATCTTTGATCAAACTTTAAAACATGTTGGAAGCTATGCTGTTAAAGGCCCTATTGCCTTTCCCTCCCTCCTATGTGGTATTGTCCTTGCTCAGTATCCTGACATTCTAGTTGAAAAAGATACTGTATGCAAAAGAGCCCCTGCTCTTGGGTTGCACTATAAGCTATTTCAGGGAACTCATGTTCCTGACATTGTCATGACATCAGCTGAGACATCAACTGTCAAAACTCAGTCCAAGAAACCTGATGTTATAGTTGTGCTGAAGGAAACCTGCAAAGAGTTGGAGACAAGGAAAAGGACTCTTGAGAACCTAATTGCTAGACTAGAACAGGAGGAGACTGAAGGACAAAGAAGGGAAGAAGATGCTGCTGAAGATCAGCTTAATGCTGAAGATAGTGCCTCCTCTGAAGATGACAGTGCTTGAAGATCAGTGGAGTTGTCAAGCTTGCTGCTGGTACCTGTTGCTGCAAGTGATTTCAGATTTTTTTGTTTTTATTATTCATTTTGGATGACTGTATAACCTAAAAGTACATGTATCTTTGGCCTATTTATGGCTAAATAGGGGGAGAAGATTTTGTGTTAATTATACTTGGTAGACATTATTTTTTCTGCAGACATATTATTTCTGCTGCTCTCTAATCTCTGATTGTTTAGGGGTTTTAGCCAAAAATTTGCCAAAGGGGGAGTTTGTAAGTGTTGGGTTATTGGCATGTATTTTTGGTAAAAAACCAGGTGTGTGAATGTCATGACTGATGTCATAACATTCTGGGTTACTAGGTACTTTCTGCAGAAAAAGAATGGCATACAGTAGCTGCTCATTATGAGTGTGTAGCTGATCATTATGCAATGATCACATTTATTACATTCTACCAAAATCAGTAAACAGGATTCTTGTTGTCATAACCAATGTTAAGACATCCTGTACTGATCTAACAGTTATGCAGTTTTGTTAATTCTGAGATTTTTCAGGAATATGGTTCATACATTCCAGAACAGAATCTCACGTGGACTTTAGGTTAACTTGGCTTAACCCTAATCTGGTTGATAAAGTCTTGTGACCAAGTCTTGAGGTTAACCCTAATTAACCCTAGCTATTTTCGTGGAAGCCCTAACTGAAGATCAGCTGCCTATATATTCAACAGGAAGGTTGTTTGTGAACTTAAATTTTTGACAGAAGATCAACAAGGGGCTATATAGTTTTAACTACTGTAATCCAAGCAAGTATCATTGTGATAAGTGACTTGGAGTAGGTTTTGATTGTAAGGGTTGTGTATCACTCAAAGCTTTGAAGCACGAGTGTTTGTGTCACTTGATTAAAGCTTTGAAGCAAGGTCAAGTTAGGTTTATGTATCACTCAAAGCTTTGAAGCACGAGTGTTTGTGTTACTTGATTAAAAGCTATGAAGCATAATCAAGTGTATGTTCTGAAGAGTGTCTTCATAATTTCATTAGTCAATTGTTTAGTATCACTGCTGTGATTGAGGTGGAGTGAGTAGGAACTCAGGTTTAAGTTGAACTTAGATTGAAGTTGCATTGGGTAGGTCTTAAGTGAAGGAGATAAACTGGTTGGTTTATTCCTGAATTAATATCTCTTATAGTGAATTTCCTCCATGGCTTGGTAGCCCCCAGAGTAGGTGTTGTTTCACACTGAACTGGGTAAACAATTGACTGTGTTCTTTACTGCTTTTGATTTACTGTCTTATAGAAAGTCAGATACGGTGTCATAACATTCACTGTGACATTGAGTATCTGTTGCCAAAATTTCAAACACATTCCATTCAACTCACTCAAGTTGTCCCAAACCTCCATTGCCAACTATAACTCCATTTACAGTGTTCACCATTTTCGTTTCAAGCTTATGTAGGTTGAGTTCTAGGAGCTAATTCAGGGACATTCAAGGCAAGCTAGCTATTGGAAAAGATCAAGTGAAGTTCAGGCAAGCTACCAGACACCTCAAAACTTGTTGAGAAGCTCTGCATTGTCCTACTCGAATCCAACTGAAATAGGTTTTTCATCACTTTCTATCTCTCTATTTAGGAACATTTAGCCTTAGGTTTGTGAATGAAAAATGTAGTATTAAATGCCATGAAGCTGTACATATGCTCAATTTTCATTTATATTAATTGTGTTAGGAGAATTTCATCCATGAACATGCTGAAAAAGTTAGGTCAGATTTTAGGGTCAGAGAAATTCTCTTTGGTCTTTGAGAGATAGGATTAATGCTTTATATGGTTAGATTCGTATTTAAATTCTCTACAAGTTTGATGTTGTGAGTTTTGGCAAAAGATCACGTTTCCAGGATGTTCCAGTTTGAACCAGGCGCATGCGCGTTTGACAAGTCTGGAGGAAGAAGATGAAGACTTGGGTTGGGCCTGGTCTGATTGCTTCTAACACCTCCCTTTTTCAGTTTCACACCCCCTAGCCCAATTTCTTATATTTTTATGTTTTTACATTTTTATTTTCATTTCTGGTTTTGATTATTTATTTTCAAATATAAAAAATGCTTAAAAATATTTTCACATTTTTTTACATTTATTTGGCATTTTATTCTATTTTTTCTAACATTAAAACATTTCTAATACTTTTATATTATTTGTTTAAATTTAAAAATAATGTAAATGATACTTTTACTTTTATTTCTTATTTCATTCATACTGAAAATATTATTATAAAATATAATTTATTTTTGTAAATATTTTATTTTATTTTATACATATTTAACATATTTAATATACATATATATACATATATGCTTTTATTTTATTAAATACTTAGAATAAAATATAAAAATATTGCATTTTTATTTTTATTATTATTTATACTAAAAAATACTTTTTTAAATATATTTCATTTTTACACATATTAATATATTTTTTGTATATAAATAATATATAATATTTATTTTAAAGTAAATTAGGGTTTACCCTTAAATAAATAAAGTCAACCCTTTTATTTATTTATTTCTTTATACTTTTTTTACACCAAAAATACTTTACATACATAAGCAAATAAAAACTTCTTTTTGCATAATACATTTTATTCAATATTTATTTATTTTGTTTATTTAAATATTGTACATTTAAATATTGTTGCATTGTAAATTCAATTTTGATGTAATAGTAACTAGGGTTTATATTTCTTGCCAAATATCCCCCTATTCAAAAATTATACCCCCATCCCCATAATCATGTTGTAATAGCTTAGAATTTAAATTCTCGCACTTTTACGCTTTCAATTATGCCATGGTTAGAGAATTAGGGTTTGTATGCAAAATTCATATAACAAATAGTTTGACCTAATCAAAGACAAAAATGCATGAAAATCAAACACAATGCACACTTGCACCCCTAGGGTTACAATCCACTTGTTGCCTTCAAAAATAGGCCATGGTATGCATGTTGGGTACTTTGGTAAAGCAAAAACAAAACAAAAGATCATAGTCCCTCGATGACGCTATCTTGGTTGCCTAAACAAAAATGATCAAGTCCCTTAAGAAAATTGCCAAAAATACTTAGCACAATTGCTATCATGGTCTATACGATGACCCGCGCCTGTCCCGTTTAACATCCTAACACAAGGTTGTTCACCAAATGCAATGGTGAAACAACACTGTCAAAAGGGTTAAAAACATAAGAAATATCTTTGAGTAAAATAGGGTAGATAGCTCTTAGTTACTTGATCAAAAGCTTGTAAAATATCCTTGCTATTTTCAAATACACTTCACAAACACAATTTCAAAACATTTCAAAATAAGACTTTCAAACATTGAAGCCTTTTCAAAAGACAAAAACACCTTTGTATACATTCAAACACGAATCATTACAAAGGTTGCCACAACGATGGCCTCTTTTCAAAACATCTTTCAAAACCACACACAAAGCACCATTTCAAACAATTGAAGAGCACCATTTCAAACAATTGAAAAGCAAAGCAAGTGATCTAAACAAGTAACTAAGAGCCCATGGATAACCATGGATGAAAAGGGTGCTTGCACTTTCCCTTTTCATAATCTACTCCCCGAACCCAAGAAAACATCTCCAAGGTCTTTCCTGTGCTTTTTGACCTTTCCTTAGGATAAAATAAAAAGTCGGTGGCGACTCTTGCTAAACCGAAACATTTGCGAACACAAACGCAAAACCTCAAGTCAGTTTTCCCACTGTATCACAGTATGTGTTGACTCATACCCTGCATGTGTCAACTCATACGTGTTTTGTGTCGACTCATACACTCTTTTTTTCTTCTATTTTGGGCATGTATAGTAGTATGTGTCGACTCATAAGGCTATGTGTCGACTCATAACCTGTTTTTCCACTAAGATGTGTCAACTCATAAGGCTATGTGTCGGCTCATACTGTCATTTTTTTACTCTATATTTGTTTTTATGCATACATGGGTTAGTTCTCAACACATAAAGGACAAGAATGGAAGATAAACAAAGGTTAGCTTTAAGGGGAATGGTTATTACATTTTATCTTCAAAGATGAATCAATTAACGATGCTTGAAATGAAAAGTTTAAAGTCAAGGAGACTTACCTTGAAGCTGGAATTTGTGTCTTGAGCTTTAGTTACTACCTTGAGTTTTCTTGAGCTTGGAAAATAGAGATGTTACAGAAGCTTGTTCTTGAGTTTGAACAACTTCTAAGTAATGTATGTGAGGTGCTTTGATGTTTGGACAGAATTTGCAAAGTATGAGAGGTTCAAAGGTTTGGACTTTAAAACTCAAGAGTGGAAGCTTTATGGACTGTTATGGTTTTTGTGAATATGATATTATGAGGGTTTATCAACAAAACTTCTGGTTTTCCTCTCTATTTTTCGGACCTCTTTCTCTTGCAAATGCTCCCTCTATTTATAGGCAAAGGGTTTCTGAACAAGCTGATTTGGTTTACAAACTATAGACTTATGGCTAGGTTGGTTGCAAATATCAAGTTATGTTATGGTCCCAAGATAAAGTACCAAAGTTGCTAGTTTAGAGGGGTTGATTTCCATGATTTATGGTGGACTAAAATCAGAAACAAACAAGGTATGGGTTCAAGACAAGTTTTGTGCCAACAAGCTTGTTTTTCAAGAATATCAATGGTGCCTTTATGCCATAAATGGAAAGATATTTTGGATAATGGCTTAAATACTTGGGTAATAGCTCAAGAGTGGGTGTGAGAATTAAATTATGATGAGATTTGTAATCAATAGGGCCTGCAACATAAGATTATGCAGCATAACATAGGGGTTTTGTTATGTGTTCTTCACTAAAATGACTTGCAATTCAAGAATGGAGGCCCAACTTCATGCCCTTGAATATTCTAGCTCAAGTATGATAAATTCATGCTCTTAGATGTTTTGGAAAGCTTGAAACATCCTCTGTAACTTTCATGTTTGTCATTTTGACAAAATCATCTTGGAACTATGTGAAAAAATGCCAAGAAGTTGGGACAAAATCCTGACCAAAACTACTGAAAATTTCTCTAAGTGTTTATTCAAAAATGCCACGACTTCGTGAATTTATAACTTAAAATCCAATCATTTCAAGAAAAATTATCGTCCTACAATGTTTTAGATCTCATTTATATTTACAACTTTCATGTTGGAAGTTTTCCTTGAATCATCTTGCATCATGATGAAAAGTTGGCATGAAGAAATGAAATTATCATGTATAAAAAACACTTA
Organism: Vicia faba; assembly: GCA_948472305.1. Taxonomy (NCBI): domain Eukaryota; kingdom Viridiplantae; phylum Streptophyta; class Magnoliopsida; order Fabales; family Fabaceae; genus Vicia; species Vicia faba. The sequence continues at coordinate 1,536,716,287 of OX451738.1, forward strand.
GAAAAATTTCTAAGTCTTGAAAAGTTTGACTTTTCACATTAACTTTTGACTTTCTTGATTTCTTGATGACCGTGTTTGATATTCTTGAATGTCTTGATGAATTTTGATCTTTGAAACTTAATGTTAATCAAAAAGTCAAAATTTGACTTTTCAGTGTACGGTTGACTTTTTCATCAGTTGACCAAATTTCATCTATCAATCCACTGACCTTGAGAAATGTTTTGAGATATGCAAATAGGTCAACATGATGCACTTTAAATCTTGAGATCATGTTTCAATCTAATAAGTCATGTATTAGGTCAAAAGTCTGTGATCAGTCGCTTTCAATCAAAACCCTAATTTGTGGTCTTAGTGTTTTGAAGGTGATTTTGTCTGATCAATTCTTTAGAATCCTTAAGCATTAGAGACCCTTTGTTAAATGTATTGCTTAAGCATTGGAGACACTTTGTAAAATGTCTTGCTTGAGCATTGGAGACCCTTTGAGAAATGTCTTGAGAAAAGAGAGGGCAAAATTTGGGGTACAACAAGTGTACTTTGGTCTTTGACGGTATTGGTTAGAGGAAAATAAGTCCCCTTGCCCCTTGATCAATGTCGGCTCATGATACTTTGACAGAATTTGGTTAGAGGAAAATAAATCGTCCTTCCCCTTGTTAGGCGTCTGGTTTATGATTACCTGCATCACAAGCCCTTGAGATCCTTAAAATGGGTAATGGAAATGCTATGGCATGATGTCATGATGTGTAAGCTATGCACCAAGAAAAAGTGTAAGGCGGTGAAAACAAGTAAGTCTTGCAAGAAGTCTAAGTTATTGGATAATGATTACAAATAAGTCCTGCAAGGAATTCAAGTTGTTAGATAATGAATGCAAACAAGTCACACAAGTAGCTTTAGGTTTAGGATTGCATGGAGTTTATAGGTAAGTACCCTCTTGAAGTTTTAGTTGGTTTAACCTGTCCTAAAGAAAGTAACTTGGTTCTAAAGGATCTCAATATCACTGATCTTTATCTCGAGCATTGTTTAAGCACAAGCTTCTTTATTAGCGTCTGAAATATCTCGAGAGTCTGATCTCAATGAGTGTAGCATCGAGTATCAACCAACTTTAATATTGCACCAAAGCCAACTATCTCACTACTTTCTAATGGCCAAGTTGTTCAACTAAGGTTCTAAGGTCAGTTAGTGCTTCATGACACCACACAGCGGCCCTGTATTCTCCTTGACTGGACTCAAGGGATACCGGTACCAATAAATGTGTCACACTAACATAGTCATCATTTCAACCATGTCAGTATTACGCCGCATATTCCCCACGATCTATTGCTACTTACCTAATGTGCCCCAGATCCGGGTATAGGATCTTTACAAGAATAACCCAAACATAACCTGGAATGTAAAACAAGCAAATCAAACAAGTAAAGCATTTAAATGTGAACTATCTCTAAGGTAACCCCACTTTTAGTAATTTCCTCAGCAAAGTCGCCAGTTCTATAATACGGTGGGAGAACTGACTTTACTGGTTTTACATTTTATCACAATGTTGTGGTTAGCAATAGTCGCCACTGACTTTTCTTTTATCCAACAAAGGAAAGGGTGAAAAGAACAAGAAAGACCTTTTTAATAAGATTTTGAGTTCGGGGGGTAGGTTATGGAAAGGGAAGGTGTTAGCACCCTTTCCATCCATAGTTATCTACATGCTCTTAGTTGCTAGCTCACTTTTGAAAATGCTTTGTGTTTGTGTGTTTTGAAAATATTTTTGAAAAGACGCCTTAGTGCGGCGAACTTTGTAATGTTTCTCGTATCGTTGAGAATGTATACAAAGTGTTTCTTGTCTTTGAAAATATTTAGAAAAGAGTTTGTGTATGTGTAAAAAATTGTTTTGTTTATTTTTGTTAGCAAGCAACTATAAGCGGTCTACCTACTCGAATGGTCTTTGTTCTTTTCCTCTTTTCCTTTAGACAGTGCTATCATATTATTAGTCAGTAGGTAGCCCTATCGTTGGATGTTTTGAGGGACAAGTGAGGGTCATCATACAGTCACGAAAGCAACTCGTAATATACTTTAGTAATTACCCTAAGGTTTTAAGATCATTTACCGAGGCAACGTCAAAAGGGTTATCGAGGGACTTATGATCTTATAACCAAAGGGTCACTGCTAAAATCTCCTACATCCGGGAGACGCGGCTATTTATTCCGAAGGAAACAAGTAGAGGTACCTTAGAGGTGCGCATGTGCGAATGTGTTGTGTTTCAGTTATGTTTATCTTCAGTGTTAGGTTTTCTAGTGTTATCTTTTAGACTTTCCATACAAGCCTAAGCATACATCTAGCAGTTAATTGTATATAAGCACGGGAAATAAAGTGAGGAAAATAAATTTATGCTATTACATCGCTTCAAGATGGGGGGAATTACAAACCAAAAATGGGGAATGAAAAGTAAAAGGTCCTAGTTTAACTATTACATTCCATGTGCAATTACATAATTTTATGAAAATAATGCGAATAAAATAAATGGACGCGCGAAGGAGAAAGAAAGAAAGATGTAAAGAACCCTAAAAATCTAAGTGGAAGAAAATGTTTTTTTGTTGTTTTTAATTTTTGTTTAGAAAAATAATTAAATTATGAGAACCTAATTCTAGTAAGTTAATTAATTAAAAAAAAGGTGATTAAATGATTGATCAAAATTAACTTAATTAATAAAAACTTAAATCTACTATTTTTGTGATTTTCTGATTTTCTGATTTTTTAATAAAAAATCATTAATTGAAAGAAAATAATAAAATAGTAAATGAAATAATAAAATAAAAAAAAGAAATATAAATGAGTTGCTGCAAAAAAAATGTTAGGGGTGAATAATCAGATTTTTACAAGGCCCAACATCTCAGACCCAGGCGTTTGCAAAAGGAAATGGAGGGTGCAGTCCCGAATTTGGCTAGGCCCAAGACAACTGAGCCTAGGAGCTTCGTTTGATCCAATACATCTGAATTCTTGCGTCTATGCTTACATGTAATATGTTAGATTCGCTCAAAACATCAATAGTAATAAGAATGCATGCATAAAATTGATTTAAATTACATGGTAAGAGAGTTTGAGATTCAAAATTTTACCAAAATTGTTGGATGGTTATGAGGATGATCTGGGATGCTTAGGGGTTGAATCTGGACTCTGGAAGACTCCTGGGTATCTCAGGAATGTATTAGTGGCCTTGGTTTGGATTGATAGCGCCTGGAACTGAAGTTACAGATTTTGCAACTTTTCTTTGATTTTTGAGAATTTTTAGAGAGCTCTAGTATGCAAGGATTTCATGGTCCATTGCTTCTAAATGTATTGTGTATTTATATAGTGAAATAGGAGGGTGAGGGTGAACCAATATGGAAGAAAATAATGCATTCATGGCTTATAAAACAAAATCCAACACATTAAAAACTTGCCATCTTTGAGATATTGCTTGCCTCTTTTGAATTTGCATGAACCTGGACATATTGTGGCATGACTTTCACGAATTTGTTGGGCTTGCAAAAGGTTTGAAATCCAAAGGCCCGAGTCTTCACACTCTATTTTCATCTTTTTATTCAATTTTATTCATTTTTAAATGAATAAAAAATCAAATAAAAGCAATAAAAATCATGAGCATGTGTTAATGTTTTTTATAGGTCCTATCACATCTTATAAACATGTTTGAATATCAAAAACTAGGCCCATTAGTTCAAAATTGCAATTTTTCTTCATTTGCATTTCATGAATTTCTTCAAAATCTCCCAACTTGTGCAACTCATAACTTGCTAAATTTTCATCTTTTGAAGATGATCTTAGACTTTTTAGAAATCTCAAGATGTCCTCTATAATATCTATGTTGATCATTTTTGCTTTTGAAGACTTTATCTTGACGTAAGTTGCCTTGACAGAAAATGTTTTTTGTCGACTTTTGAAAATGATCTATAATGTTTTAGCTCATATCTTTCACATGAAACATTTTTTGGACTTGAGCATAAAAACAAAGCTGTAGAGAATTGAATTTTATTCAAAATGAGCTTTGGTTTGGGAAAAGCTGATAAAGCATGTGAAAGTTATGCCTGGTCAAAGCTCAATTGACTTCTCCTAAGGAAAACCCTAATTTGGCTATTCTTGACTTTTGATGATCTAAGGAATTTCCTTGAGGAATCATGATCAACCCTTGATCAAATAATGAATATAACTTCAAAATGTTGATGTTGACCAAAAATCTTGTAGTTTGATTGTATGTTGACCACAATTGACTTTTTGACCAACAGTTGATTTTCAATCATTTGAGTCATTGACTGAGAAAACTTGTGATGTAGAGCTTGAAACTTAACATGAACCTTGTTAAGGACCTGTGAAGAATAATGGAAGCCACTTGTGACCTTTTCAAACCAAATTTCTTTGAGAAACTCCAAACCCTAGTTGTAGGCCTTTGGTTTAGGAGGTGCATCTTGACTAGTCAACCCTTGAGTGTTTTAAGAAGCCTTGAAAGAATGTCTTAAAGAAAATGGGAGGGAAAATTTTGGGGTACAACAATAGGTAAGTACCCTCTTTGAAGTTTTAGTTGGCTCAACCTGTCCTAAAAGAAATAACCGGGTTCTAGGAGCCTTAATATCACTGATTTTTCTCTCAGGCATTATTTTATCACAGGCATCTAAATTGCGACTGGAATATCCCAAAAGTCCAATCTCAATGAGTGTAGTATTGAGTATCAACCAACTTCAGTCTGCATCAAAGCCAACTATCTCACCACTTTCTAATGTCTAAGTTATGTCAACTAAGGTTCTAAGGTCATTTAGTGCTTTATTACACCACGCGGTAGTCCAACATTCTCCTTGACTTACTCAAGGGATACCAACACCAACTAATATGTCACATTAACATAGCCATCGCTTCAACCATATTGGTATATGTTGTACCCCAAAATTTGCCCTCCCATATTCTTCAAGAAATTGCCAAGTCAAGCTGTAAAATTCTCCAAGGGATGCACAGTGTAAGAGCCTCCTAAGCAGTCAAAATTAGGGTTTTGGTCCTGATCAAGAAAATGAAGTTTCCAAGGGTCCAATCAAGTCCCACATGCCAATAAATATGGTCAAGCATCCTCATGTCAAGTTTCAAGACTTTCAGCACAAGATTGCACAGTCAAAAACCCTAATTGCACTACAGTCAACTGTAGGGGCAAAATGGTCATTTGGCAGTCAAAAGTTCAAATTTTTGGTCAACATCTCATTTTGAAGCCACAAACATCATTTTATCAATGCTTGATCATGATTCTTAAAGCTTGGCTCAAAAATCATCAAGATGCAAAAGTTTCCTTATTTGGACAGTTGAAAAAGTCAACTGTAAATTGACCAGGGCATAACTTTCACATGGATTATCATAAAAATTCCATCCAAAGCTAATTTTGAAGAGAAAGACATTTCCTACAACTCATCTTCATACTCCAAGTCCAAGAAATTCTCTCACAAAAAGTTATCAATTTCAACATTATAGGTCATTTTCAAAAGTCAACAAAAAGGGACTTTAAGTCAAAGGCCATAACTTGAGATTGGTGAATCAAAATGACATGGTACCAAAGGCATTGGTTAGAGGACTCAAAGATCTTTCCAAAATGTCCAAGAACATGAGCAAAGCTTAAAAATTGAGCAAGTTATGCCTTGTGGAAGTTGGGAAATTTTTGGATGTTTTGAAAAGTCAACATTGATTCAAATGACCTAAAATTGCTAATGGGCCTATTTTTCTTCCACAATTCATTATCCAAGGCATGTGCACGACCATTAGGCCCAAAGGGAAGTTTTTCTCCATTTTTATTTATTTATTTGGATTTTTTATTAATAATAATTCATTTAAATTAATTAAATACATGGAAAATACTAAACCTAATTTATCAAATCTTTTTGTACATGTAATAGGTTCAAAAATTCGTGCATAATCAAATATGGAAAGATTTGAAGAGAATTGGTCATGATTGGTACAAAATAGCATGGAAAATATTTGAAAAAAGATCTTGAAAAATCAAATCTCAAAAACCATGAATGCAAAGGATTTTGATCAGATTTTTGACCTAATTCATTCATACTTATACAAAGAAGCAAGACCTAATGCCAGGAACCTAAAAAACTGCGCAGAAACTCCATTGACAAAACTCAATTTTTTGGCAAAAATTCCAATTCTGAAAACCAATTTCCAGGGCGATTCAAGGCGAGATTTTTATCCCATCACCTTCCTGAAGCTTCAAGGAAGGATTTCCAATCGAAATCGAGCATTCTAACGCCCTAAATTGGTAACACGAGTGCAGCCTGTACAGAGAAAATTTCATCTTCTTGCATCTCAATTCATGCGCATTTAGTACTTTTTAATGTTTGATTCATATTCCTTGTTCAATTCTAATGCTAACCAAACAGTTTAATTTTGTTTTTGTGCATCATATGAAGATTTGCCATGGATGAATATTAGGGTTTTGCAAGCTTTAATTTGGGCGTTTTGTGATATGGTAAAATTAGGACACCTGAATACCACCATTGAATCAAGCATACTCAGACGAAAAGAAACCCACCCTCGCGCTCAATTTATGAGCCTTCCTGGGCTATTCGCTATTTTCTTTAATGGTGCCTTTTAAAACGTTTGAAAATCGTTGCTAAATCGTTCCTGTTTCAGGAAAAATAAAACAATGCGAGGAAGATGATGATGTGTAGGACTATGGTTGGCCGGTTTAAACTTTCGCGCGGAAAACAAAGCACTAACGCATGTTCGTTTTATTATATTTATTTGTTATATTAATTTACAGATAAACAAAGTGGAGCAGTGGTGAAGCGCTTGATTGGTAACGTTAATGACCTGGGTTCGAGCCCCAGGTCCTCACCCCCTTTCATATTTTTCTTCATATAATGTTCAAGTGCAGATTCAATGTATTGGACTACCATACACGCTTCCATCTAACGCGCCACTTGGCCAACAATGCTAATCCAAAGGACCAGACTTGATGGACACCATAGGCATTAGTCAAGAGAGCTACAGGCTAGCCACGAAAGTCAAAAGGGCCTCAGAATCTTGGGCCAGATTGCTAAAAGAAAACCTCATAATTAGGGGCAGACCCCCTAGGTTTGTCATTTATTTTTATATTCTTTCTTTTTTATTATTTCTATTTTCTTTTAATTATTGTTTTAATTAATTTATTATTTTCATAAAAACACAAAATACCATAAAAAAATCAGAAAAGATAAAAATAATAAATATTTTATTTAACTAGTATTTTTTGTAAATAAAGTCCATTAATTAATTTTAGTTTTAATTTAGGGTTTAATTGTAATGTTTTCATAATAAAAATCTAAAAAAATATAATTTAGGGTTTAATTAATTTTTATTCCTTTTTCTTTTCTTCCATAACAATTAAGTATTAAATATTTATTTTTGTAATTAAATTGCATGTAAATTAATTAGGGTTAATTTTAGGTTAAAATTTAATCTTCTTTTTTTTAATAAATTAAAAACAACTAGAATTAGGGTTAGCATTTATTTTAATTAGTTCTTTTTCCCATTAAACATAAAATATTAAAAAATACCAAAAACAATTTCTTTTCTTTTTAATTAATTAATTTCATCATTTAATTTAATTTAGTTAAAAAGGGTCCAACGCCCTCGTTCTTTTAATTCTTGTTTAATTCGCATATTTATCCTTTCTTGTACAATTCTTATGTATCTCTCCCAAGGCCTTGTAAATTTATTTCTCGCACTTTATTTTCTTTTAATTCTTTATTTTTCTGTCAAATCGGGTTCGAGAAATTTTGGCGATGTGGACCCGTGCCTTTTGTAATAGCTTAGAATCTTTTATTTCCCGCAATTTTTAAATGTTAATCAAGGCATGAAAGAATGTATGGACAAAAATAAAAACAAACGCTAGATCACCAATAACATGACAAAAGACAAAAATACTTGAAAACGACACACAAATCACGCACCACCCCTAGGGTACGCCTCACTGTTGCCTTGCCTCGAAAGGTGATCGTCGAGTAGAGGATGTCTTAGTAAGTCCTCATGATCCGGGAACCTGGCATGAGGATAGCTTCTAAGGTGTCTTCCCATTGCTCTGGTGATCACCATGTCCCGAACTTCGAATTGACCCGAACACCTCCAACGGTGGTGCTACCTACCTCTCAATGGTGGGATGGCACTACTTTAAAGGACATTTACACAGACGAATTCCTTAGGGTAGGTAGACAACTCTAGATACTTGCTCTAAATTTCAAAACAAAACAAAATACTTTTCACACCAACACATTTTCAAAAAGCTTTCGAAAGCAATTTTTCAAACACTCTTGAGGACTGATACAAGAGTCGAACTGAAATTTTCAAAGAAACTTTTTTAAAACCCACAGTTGAAAAGCAAACAAACATTTTTGAAAACACAAATGAGCAAGTATCTAAGAGCCCATGGATAACCATGGATAGAAAGGGTGCTAATACCTTCCCTTTCTATAATCTACCTCCCGAACCGAGAGCAATCTCTTTAAGGAATTTTTCTGTGCTTTTGTCCTTTCCATTTGGAGAAAATAAAAGACGGTGGCGACTCTTGCTTCCGCGACATTTCGCGAACCAGCGTTAAACAGTCAGTTCCAGATCCACCGATCACAGAACTGGCGACTCTGCTGGGGACTATCATATAAAGTGAGGTGTACCTTAGGGCTTAGTTCATAACTGTGTTTTCAATTGTATTGATTTGCTTGCTTTAAATTGTGGGACCGTCTTGGGAGTTCTATAGATCCTAAACCCGGATCTGGGGGATACCTTCTTAGAAAGTAGCAACAAGGCTGTGAGGGAACTGTGCGGGGTATACCGACATGGTTGAAACAATCTGCTACGTTGATGTGGCACTTTGGTGTGTACCGGTAACCCTTGAGTTCAGTCAAGGAGAGTACGGGGCCTCCACGTGGTGTCGTGAAGCATCAACAGACCTTAGGAACCTTAATTGAACTATCTTGGCCTCTTTAGGGTAGTGAGATAACTGACTTTGGTGCAGTCCGAGGTTGGTTGATACTCGATACTACACTCAATTGAGGGTTGCTTTAGTGGAATATTTCGGTCGCCAGTTCAGTGGCTAAATCGAAACGATGAACAATGAAAGCAATCCCGTGATATTGGGACCCTTAGAACCCGGTTACTTCTAATAGGACAGGTTGAGCCCACCAACTTCAAGAGGATACCTAGACCCCATGCTGGCCCTAAACTCTAAGGGTTTCTCTTGTGTGACTTGTGTGCCTTCCAACTTGACTATTTGCATGCTTGTTGTCTGACACTTGAGTTTCTTGCAGGTTTTGTTTGTAGTCCTTAATTAGGACTCATAACAAGGTTTACCGAGTTTCTTGCAGGTTTCGTTTATAGTCCTTAATTGGGACTCATGACAGGGTTTACTAAGTTTCTTGCAGGTTTTGGTTTGCAGTCCTTAATTGGGACTCATAACAGGGCTACTCACATTACCCCATGCATACCATAACATCATACCATTGCATACATCCTAACCCATTTCAAGGATCTCAAGGGCTTGTGATGCAGGTCATGGTGAATCAACTATCCCAGCAAGGGGCAAAGAGGATTTATTTTCCTCTAGCCAAGGTAGTCAGGGGCTATGACCCACTTGATATGGTGAGCTCTGACTCTTGAAGAAGGTTCCCTTAACCAATGTTATTTGGAAATCAAAACCAGATATGATGACTAAAGTCAGGGGCTATGACCCACTTGATATGGTGAGCCTTTAACCCTTGGAAGAAAGACTCTCAACAAATATGAAGTTCTTTCAATCAAGCTACCGAATCCAAATGCTAACAAATTTTCTTGTTTACCCCGCGAGGTCCTTGAAAACATTACATGTATGTCATACCCATCATTGCATTACAGGTATCCCTTTTGCAGGTCACTTACCATCTCCGCTGTTTATTTCAGCAATGGCTTCCCAACAAGATAACCAAGACCTTCTTGCTCAAGAGACTCGGTTTGGGGAAATCCTCCTGAATCTATCCAAGGGGCAAGAGGAGCTAAGAACACTTCTCATGGAGACCTTTGTCAGGAACAGCGCTGAGGACGAACGGCTGAAACACCTACAAGCTGAGGTGGATGCATTGAGGGTCCAGATGCTAGGGCAGGTGACTGCCATTCAAGGGTTGGCTCAAAGACAAGATGAGCTCTGGTTTCTCGTCAACCAACTGCTTCAGGGTAACCAACTGGGGCAAGAGTCTAAAGGAAAAAAGCCAGTCATCGTTCAACCACCTTTGAGACAAGGAGGTAAGGGGAGAGCCCCTCAAATGGCTTCAGTATCACAAATTCAACATCACAACCAACAAAAGAGCGAAAGAAGGCAGTTCACTCGGCTCAACATGACCTTATCCCAGATATTGCCACAGTTGCTGGAGACCAAGCTGGTAACTCTAAAAGAAGCTCCGAAGAACCAAAATACAACGTCACCGAAGTACAGCCCCAACGCCCGCTGCGCTTATCACTCTGACAGCCCGGGGCATACTACAGATGATTGTTGGAGCTTGAAAAATAAGATCCAAGACATGATCGACGCTGGAGAGATTCAGTTTAAAGTACCCAAGACTCCCCACGTGATCACTGCTCCCTTGCCAAAACATGGCTAGGATTGAGAAATTTTTGTTCATTCGAATGTTCAAGTTGCAATTCTCTTTTGTTCAAACATTTACTCATGTCAAACATTGTTATTTCATTAATGCATCGCATATGTCTGTTTTGAAGCAATATATTCGTGTTCACTATACGCAAATTATCTTCATATTTTTCTGATGTCAACTCTCAATCTAAAATTCTAAGCCTCTTGAGGGAGGATGACGAAAACGATACCGCGATCATTACAGTATGCTTTTGAACAGACCCCGCTGATGAGGTACAGGCATTGTTTCAATCCCTAAACACTAGAGTTATAAGGATGATAATCCCTCGTCAACCCCTCTGAGCCAAAGAAGTAGGAGTTTTTCTTTTCGAAATTCAAAACCCTTAATCATAACCTGGGGCAGGGTAGTCTCTCAGTTGATCCGAGTGCATAACGAATGGCACCAAAAAAGATCCTTACAAAACGAAGAAAGACAGTGATGGTTCCGAATAATCAATAAGGAAAGACAGTGATGGTTCCGAATAATCAATAAAGAAAGGCAGTCATTATCTCAAAAATAAAAAAAACCCATTAAGTCAAAACCCATAAAGGAGACTTACAAAACTGGGGCATCCCGCTGACTGTGATTCCAAAAAAGGAAACAGTTCAGGCAAAAAAAAAAGAAAAGAAAGGGATAACAAAAAAATCAGAAAAGAAAGAGGTCTTACAAACCCTCAACAAAAAAAAATGATTGCCTATTCAGAATAAATCATCAATATCTGAACCATCATTGGAACATCAGGACAAAAACTCAAATAAGGTCTAACGCACGATCAGCTGAGTTTAGGATTGAAGAACATCACGAAGAGTGGGTGGGTACAAATAATTTGAGCCTTTATCCTTTGTTTCTTGAACCGTGAACCAGGCCACGTTATAACCCTTAAAAGTCCTAGCTGAAGCATGGGTTAGTTCGAAAGCATACTGTTACGAAAGGTATCCTGACTCCTTAAGGTTCACTATAAAGAAGGAGTTGACATCACGTTTTACAAACAATTATTTGTTTTATGAAAAAAGAATGCATTTTCAAAATCTTCAAGACAGACATAAGCTTTGCATTTTTAACATAACTTTGTTTGCATATGACTTTTTGTTTGAACAACAGGAAATTCGCATGACGAATGCCTAATGAACAAAGGCACTTCCAATCAAGGGGCAGGACATGGTCATGGTCCATCATCTGGGGCAATCCAATCAAGATTCGGAGAATCTCTCAAAGGCCAAATAGCCTGGGGCAAATCTCCGCCTGAGTCACTTGGGGCATTCCAACAACGAATCTCGCCTGATCAAACACCTTCTGGTGGCGTGGAAAAATACTTCCAACAGGGGCAACTCCCCACATTCCCTGAACGTGGACATAGTCGAAAAAATACTACGCATAATCAAAGACCCGCTAGGTTGACATACCTAGGCAAAATTAAGGGCTTCCCGGTGAACCAAAAGGGTTCGAGCAAAAATAAGGGATGAAATGAAAAAATCTGTACACCCGGCAAGTCGAAAACCTGAAAAGACGGCTTGGGCAAAAATGGGTATCCCGGTGGACTGAAAACCCGAAAGGGCGGTCCAGGCAAAAGTTAGGGATTAAAGCGTACGACTATGTCCTGTCATCTTGTCACCTGCCTACCAGAAGGAGGTTTGTCCATCAACAACTATCAGCGCCTCACAGGTCTTCCTCCCCCACCTCAGAAACAGGGGCAATGATGAGTTATCCAAACGATCTAATTGTTCGGTCCTCCAAGGTATCAAGATAGGTTCAGCTGAAGGACATAACTAGTGCATCTTAATTCCCCAAAGAGTGAGTCAGCAAGTCAGTACACTCTCCTCAAGTAAAGCTATACAATCAAACCTTAAGGAAGTTGGGTATCCTCCAGCAGATCTCAACATTCCCCAGCAGCATATATGCACTCTTAACAGGAATCCCCGGCAGTCTTGGTCTAAAGATTGTTCCCCGGCGGTATATCAAACATTCAAAGGAATCACTTCCCCCGCAGTTCAAAACTTCCCCAGGAGAGTCCAATCCAGTTTCCCCAGGAAAATTGGAATTCATCTCCCCAAGCAGTAAGCTTATCCCCAGTAAATTCTAGAAGCTTATCCCCACAAGAGCACGAACGCGTCGCCCGGCTGTATTCAAAGAGTTATTTCCTTAACAGGATATAACTGGGTTATCCTCAGCCAAAAGCCACGGAAAGAGCGTTCTCGACGAAGTCTTCTTATCCTCAGCGAAGTCTATTAACACTTCCAACACAGCAAAGGTATCCCCAACAAGTTATTATCAACAACTCAGCAAAGCATCTCTCTCCCCACAGAGTATTGCTTCCCAGCAAGATTGTTAGAGTACTTTCCTCCCCGCAGAGTTATTCCATTCACCAAGTTTATTCCCCAACGGAGTTATCTCCTCCTACTGGTACTCTTGCAACTATCATCCCCGGCGGAAGCAAAATCTATTCTCCAACATCAGTCCAGGAGTGACCTCCCGGCACCCGTCAAGGATTTACTTTCCTAGACGAAAGCATACATTCCTAAACATCACATACATCATTATAGCATGCATATACGCATCATATCTTACAAATCTCATTTATGTTGAGAACATCATTGCTTGATCCATATCATGCATTGCATATGACTGACCTTTACCTTTCAGGAAAGATTCAGTTAAATTCTCAATCATATTTCAAGACCTAGACCGGTTCAGTTAATCGACTCCAAAGATTTCTTATCCAGTCCAAGGCCTCCTCTAGTCCAGCTAAATCGACCCCAAACAGATTTTTCTGATGAAGACTCAGTAGAAGTTATCAAAGGTTTTTCTCAAACGTCCGCTTTTGAGATTATAATTTCCTATGGTTCTCTCCCCAATGTTGTGGAGATGATAATTCCATTCCAGGTTTTTCTCAAACGTCCGCTTTTGAGATTATAATTTCCTATGGTTCTCTCCCCAGTGTTGCAGAGATGATAATTCCATTCCAGGTTTTTCTCAAACGTCCGCTTTTGAGATTATAATTTCCTATGGTTCTCTCCCCAGTGTTGCGGAGATGATAATTCCATTCCAGGTTTTTCTCAAACGTCCGCTTTTGAGATTATAATTTCCTATGGTTCTCTCCCCAGTGTTGCGGAGATGATAATTCCATTCCAGGTTTTTCTCAAACGTCCGCTTTTGAGATTATAATTTCCTATGGTTCTCTCCCCAATATTGCGGAGACGATAATCCCATTCCAGGTTTTTCTCAAACGTCCGCTTTTGAGATTATAATTTCCTATGGTTCTCTCCCCAATATTGCGGAGACGATAATCCCATTCCAGGTTTTTCTCAAACGTCCGCTTTTGAGATTATAATTTCCTATGGTTCTCTCCCCAATGTTGTGGAGATGATAATTCCATCCCAGGTTTTTCTCAAACGTCCGCTTTTGGGATTATAATTTCCTATGGTTCTCTCCCCAATGTTGTGGAGATGATAATTCCATTCCAGGTTTTTCTCAAACGTCTGCTTTTGAGATTATAATTTCCTATGGTTCAATGCCCAATGTTGTGGAGATGATAATTCCATCCCAGGTTTTTCTCAAACGTCCGCTTTTGAGATTATAATTTCCTATGGTTCTCTCCCCAATGTTGTGGAGATGATAATTCCATTCCAGGTTTTTCTCAAACGTCCGCTTTTGAGATTATAATTTCCTATGGTTCTCTCCCCAATGTTGTGGAGATGATAATTCCATTTCAGGTTTTTCTCAAACGTCCGCTTTTGAGATTATAATTTCCTATGGTTCTCTCCCCAATGTTGTGGAGATGATAATTCCATCCCAGGTTTTTCTCAAACGTCCGCTTTCGAGATTATAATTTCCTATGGTTCTCTCCCCAATGCTGCGGAGATGATAATTCCATTCCAGGTTTTTCTCAATGTTTGCTATTTAGATTATAATTGCCTATGGTTCTCTTCCCGATCCTGCGGAGGTGGTAATCCCAAAATTTTCTCAACGTTGGCAAGTTAAAATCATCTAAGGTTCTCTCACCGTTCCTGCTGAGGTAGTAACCATCCCTGGTTCATTCATCACCTTTTGAAGATCCAGATTTAGCCCCTGTAACCGGTCAGGACACATCTATACCAAGCATCTGAAAACCAGCTCCTGCAATGTGTCAGGTAATCATTTTCTTTTTTGCAGGTATGCAAGTTCTCGCTAAGGAATCTCCTATGCGATCAACATCCAGATGGCATCTAAGCCCATCATCCTATTCATCAACCTCTAAATGGCATCTGTAAGCCCATTCCATCATCACACCGCTACTATGTGAGCGCAAATTTCTGGGCACTCTAGTGTTCAATCATCTTCTACCCTCGGATCACGAAAGGCACGTCAGCCAATCTGCATCCTCAGGTCTAAGAAGATTGAACAGGGGCAACTGTTGTACCCCAAAATTTGCCCTCCCATATTCTTCAAGAAATTGCCAAGTCAAGCTGCAAAGTTCTCCAAGGGATGCACAGTGTAAGAGCCTCCTAAGCAGTCAAAATTAGGGTTTTGGTCCTGATCAAGAAAATGAAGTTTCCAAGGGTCCAATCAAGTCCCACATGCCAATAAATATGGTCAAGCATCCTCATGTCAAGTTTCAAGACTTTCAGCACAAGATTGCACAGTCAAAAACCCTAATTGCACTACAGTCAACTATAGGGGCAAAATGGTCATTTGGCAGTCAAAAGTTCAAATTTTTGGTCAACATCTCATTTTGAAGCCACAAACATCATTTGATCAATGCTTGATCATGATTCTTAAAGCTTGGCTCAAAAATCATCAAGATGCAAAAGTTTCCTTATTTGGACAGTTGAAAAAGTCAACTGTAAATTGACCAGGGCATAACTTTCACATGGATTATCAGAAAAATTCCATCCAAAGCTCATTTTGAAGAGAAAGACATTTCCTACAACTCATCTTCATACTCCAAGTCCAAGAAATTCTCTCACAAAAAGTTATCAATTTCAACATTATAGGTCATTTTCAAAAGTCAACAAAAAGGGACTTTAAGTCAAAGGCCATAACTTGAGATTGGTGAATCAAAATGACATGGGACCAAAGGAATTGGTTAGAGGACTCAAAGACCTTTCCAAAATGTCCAAGAACATGAGCAAATCTTAAAAATTGAGCAAGTTATGCCTTGTGGAAGTTGGGAAATTTTTAGATGTTTTGAAAAGTCAACATTGATTCAAATGACCTAAAATTGCTAATGGGCCTATTTTTCTTCCACAATTCATTATCCAAGGCATGTGCACGACCATTAGGCCCAAAGGGAAGTTTTTCTCCATTTTTATTTATTTATTTGGATTTTTTATTAATAATAATTCATTTAAATTAATTAAATACATGGAAAATACTAAACCTAATTTATCAAATCTTTTTGTACATGTAATAGGTTCAAAAATTCGTGCATAATCAAATATGGAAAGATTTGAAGAGAATTGGTCATGATTGGTACAAAATAGCATGGAAAATATTTGAAAAAAGATCTTGAAAAATCAAATCTCAAAAACCATGAATGCAAAGGATTTTGATCAGATTTTTGACCTAATTCATTCATACTTATACAAAGAAGCAAGACCTAATGCCAGGAACCTAAAAAACTGCGCAGAAACTCCATTGACAAAACTCAATTTTTTGGCAAAAATTCCAATTCTGAAAACCAATTTCCAGGGCGATTCAAGGCGAGATTTTTATCCCATCACCTTCCTGAAGCTTCAAGGAAGGATTTCCAATCGAAATCGAGCATTCTAACGCCCTAAATTGGTAACACGAGTGCAGCCTGTACAGAGAAAATTTCATCTTCTTGCATCTCAATTCATGCGCATTTAGTACTTTTTAATGTTTGATTCATATTCCTTGTTCAATTCTAATGCTAACCAAACAGTTTAATTTTGTTTTTGTGCATCATATGAAGATTTGCCATGGATGAATATTAGGGTTTTGCAAGCTTTAATTTGGGCGTTTTGTGATATGGTAAAATTAGGACACCTGAATACCACCATTGAATCAAGCATACTCAGACGAAAAGAAACCCACCCTCGCGCTCAATTTATGAGCCTTCCTGGGCTATTCGCTATTTTCTTTAATGGTGCCTTTTAAAACGTTTGAAAACCGTTGCTAAATCGTTCCTGTTTCAGGAAAAATAAAACAATGCGAGGAAGATGATGATGTGTAGGACTATGGTTGGCCGGTTTAAACTTTCGCGCAGAAAACAAAGCACTAACGCATGTTCGTTTTATTATATTTATTTGTTATATTAATTTACAGATAAACAAAGTGGAGCAGTGGTGAAGCGCTTGATTGGTAACGTTAATGACCTGGGTTCGAGCCCCAGGTCCTCACCCCCTTTCATATTTTTCTTCATATAATGTTCAAGTGCAGATTCAATGTATTGGACTACCATACACGCTTCCATCTAACGCGCCACTTGGCCAACAATGCTAATCCAAAGGACCAGACTTGATGGACACCATAGGCATTAGTCAAGAGAGCTACAGGCTAGCCACGAAAGTCAAAAGGGCCTCAGAATCTTGGGCCAGATTGCTAAAAGAAAACCTCATAATTAGGGGCAGACCCCCTAGGTTTGTCATTTATTTTTATATTCTTTCTTTTTTATTATTTCTATTTTCTTTTAATTATTGTTTTAATTAATTTATTATTTTCATAAAAACACAAAATACCATAAAAAAATCAGAAAAGATAAAAATAATAAATATTTTATTTAACTAGTATTTTTTGTAAATAAAGTCCATTAATTAATTTTAGTTTTAATTTAGGGTTTAATTGTAATGTTTTCATAATAAAAATCTAAAAAAATATAATTTAGGGTTTAATTAATTTTTATTCCTTTTTCTTTTCTTCCATAACAATTAAGTATTAAATATTTATTTTTGTAATTAAATTGCATGTAAATTAATTAGGGTTAATTTTAGGTTAAAATTTAATCTTCTTTTTTTTAATAAATTAAAAACAACTAGAATTAGGGTTAGCATTTATTTTAATTAGTTCTTTTTCCCATTAAACATAAAATATTAAAAAATACCAAAAACAATTTCTTTTCTTTTTAATTAATTAATTTCATCATTTAATTTAATTTAGTTAAAAAGGGTCCAACGCCCTCGTTCTTTTAATTCTTGTTTAATTCGCATATTTATCCTTTCTTGTACAATTCTTATGTATCTCTCCCAAGGCCTTGTAAATTTATTTCTCGCACTTTATTTTCTTTTAATTCTTTATTTTTCTGTCAAATCAGGTTCGAGAAATTTTGGCGATGTGGACCCGCGCCTTTTGTAATAGCTTAGAATCTTTTATTTCCCGCAATTTTTAAATGTTAATCAAGGCATGAAAGAATGTATGGACAAAAATAAAAACAAACGCTAGATCACCAATAACATGACAAAAGACAAAAATACTTGAAAACGATACACAAATCACGCACCACCCCTAGGGTACGCCTCACTGTTGCCTTGCCTCGAAAGGTGATCGTCGAGTAGAGGATGTCTTAGTAAGTCCTCATGATCCGGGAACCTGGCATGAGGATAGCTTCTAAGGTGTCTTCCCATTGCTCTGGTGATCACCATGTCCCGAACTTCGAATTGACCCGAACACCTCCAACGGTGGTGCTACCTACCTCTCAATGGTGGGATGACACTACTTTAAAGGACATTTACACAGACGAATTCCTTAGGGTAGGTAGACAACTCTAGATACTTGCTCTAAATTTCAAAACAAAACAAAATACTTTTCACACCAACACATTTTCAAAAAGCTTTCGAAAGCAATTTTTCAAACACTCTTGAGGACTGATACATCGAACTGAAATTTTCAAAGAAACTTTTTTAAAACCCATAGTTTAAAAGCAAACAAACATTTTTGAAAACACAAATGAGCAAGTATCTAAGAGCCCATGGATAACCATGGATAGAAAGGGTGCTAATACCTTCCCTTTCTATAATCTACCTCCCGAACCGAGAGCAATCTCTTTAAGGAATTTTTCTGTGCTTTTGTCCTTTCCATTTGGAGAAAATAAAAGACGGTGGCGACTCTTGCTTCCGCGACATTTCACGAACCAGCGTTAAACAGTCAGTTCCAGATCCACCGATCACAGTATATGTCGTACAGTTTCCACAATCTTTTGCTACTTACCTAAAATGTCCCCAGATCCGGGTATAGGATCTATACAAGAAAATAAACCCAAATACCCTTTAAAAGTAAAGCATGCAAGTCAACAAAGAAAGCATTTAAATGTGAACTATCTCTAAGGTAACCCCACTTTTAGTTTAGTTTTCCCCAGCAGAGTTGCCAGTTCTGTAAGGTGGGAGAACTGACTTTTGGTTTTTGCGTTTTATCACAAATGTTACGGATGGCAAGAGTCGCCACCGACTTTTCTTTTATCCAATAAAGGAAAGGGTGAAAAGAACAAGAAAGACCTTTTGAGAATTTTCTGAGTAAGGGGGTAGGTTATGAAAAAGGAAGGTGTTAGCACCCCTTTCATCCGTAGTTACCTACGGTCTCTTAATTGCTAGCTCACTTTGAAATGCTTTGTGTTTGCGTATATTTGAAAATATTTTGAAAATGACTAAGTGCGGAAATTTCGTAATGATTCTCGTATCGTTGAGAATATATATAAAATGTTTGTTTTGAAAATATTTATTAAATGAAAGTGTTTTTGTGGAAAGATGTTTTGAAAATGCCAATGTAAGGAAATTTACTTTATAATAACCCTTGTATCAATCCTCAAGAGTGTTTATAAAGCATTCTGAAAGTAGTTGTTTTGAAAGTGTGAGGTGTGAAAATTGTTTTAGTTTGTGAGCAGGCGATTACGAGCAATCTACCTACTCAAAAAGTCTTTATTCTTTTCCTCCTCCTTTAGATAGTGCTATCTTACCATTAGTTAGTAGGAAGCCATATCATTGGATGCGAGGGACAAGTGTGGGTCATCATACAGTCATAGAAGGCAACTTGTAGGACATTTTAGCAATTATCATAAGGGATTAAGATCATTTACCGAAGGCAGTATCGAAGGGTCATCGAGGGACTATGATCTTTTAATCGAAGGTCTTTGATAAAGCATCTCATGTTCGAGGGACATGACTGTTTTAATCGGAGGCAACAAGCGGGGTTATCCTAGAGGTGCATGTGTGGGAAGTGTTTTGATTTCAGTTACTTTTGTCTTGAATTAGGGTTTTCTAATGTTTGATTTTAATCTTGCCATACAAACCCTAATTACTAACATTAATAAGGAAAACAGTAAACTGTGGAGATTAAATATCCTACGCTATTACAATGCTTCAGGGATGGGGGTACAAGTTTATGAATAGGGAAGAAAAGCAAATAAACCCTAATTATTTATTACAAACTTTTGACAGTTACATAATCGGAAAAAATGTGAAATAATAAAATACGCAAAAAATATAAAATAAAGAAAAGAGAAGAGAAATTATTTTGTGTTTTTTTTATAGGAAAAGGTTTGATGACAAACCTAACTATTTGATTAATTTATTTGATCAGTTTAATTAAAAAAGTTTAGTAAAAACCTAAATAAACTAAATTAAATAATAAAAAATGAAAAAAAAAATTCAATTAATTTAATTAGTTAAAGAGAAAGCTAATTTAGTTAACTTTAAAAAAACCTAAGTCTAAATTAATTATTTTTTGATGTTTTATTTGTTTGGAAAAAACAAATGAAGCATAAAAATCTAATTTTAATTAATTAATAAAATAAATTCAAGGTGATTAAATAAAATTAATTTTTATTTATCAAAAATTAAATTAATTAATAAAACCTAAATCTAAATTTTTTATGATTTTATGAATTGTTTCTATTTTGATTTAAATAAAATTAATTAAAAGAAAATGATTAGTTTAAAAAAGAAATTCAAATGGGCCTGTTGAAAATAAGTAGATTGGGGGTATGAAGAGAAATGTCAGGCCCAATAAAGTTTTTGTTTGAATCAGAAAATAATATAAAAAAAGCATGGGCACGCGTTTGTAAAAGGAAATGGGGAGTGAAAAGAAGCAAAACTGAAATAAATCAAAAAAAATACAACAGGGAGGTTCACTATGGTTCGAACCCTCACCCTTATAGTAAGCAGTGACTTTGTACGCGCTTGCTTGCTACTGGGGTGGTTATTTCATTCGGTCATTATACCACTTGCACTAAATATAAAATAAACTCAACTTTCAAATTTTGAAATCTGGCGCCATGGCCTTTTTCTTCCTCGCGATGTACAACAACATACTCCTTCCATTGTTGATTTTGTAAAATGCTTATTTCTCCACCAAATTGAAAAAGGTAAACATCAAACTTACTTCAATTTTAACCACGAATCCAACCATATAACTTTCAAAAGCTATAGATCAAAGATTAGAATGAATTTTTCTCAGTACCAAATAAAACCCTAATAGTTCAGAAACTTCAATTCTAAAATTCTTATCACACAGGCAATATAAATGAAAAGTAAGCACATGGTTAGCTTCAGGACATTGATATCTATATTTTTTTGTTGTATGTATGCACTAAATATGCATGGATAAGAAGTTCAAAGTTTGAGTTTTTTACCAAGTTGGAGAAAGTACAACACTTCTTCTATAGACTTTCAGTCAAAGTGATGATCCTATGAGCTTGCTGGGACCTTCTTGGATCTATTCTAACCCTTACTTTGCTTTGAAAGTTGCTGAAACGCTCTAGCCAAGTCAAGTTGCAGAGCTCTGTTTTTGAGTTTGGAAAACGATGAAGATGGTGTTACAGTGATGAAACAGGTCTTTGGATGAGTTTTATATGAGTTATAGAAACTTTGTAAATGATTTAGAGTGAAAACGCACGAGTGGATTAAGTATTTGGTGTTCAAGGTCAGAAGTTGCAACAAATGGAGTTTTATATGTAGCTTCTGATTTTGAGAGTTTTTGAGGTTGTCTTTTGTGTTATGGCTTGCTAATGACCCTTATATTTATAGGCAAAGGGTTTGAGGAGTTGAAGTAACCAGCTTTGCAAGATAACAAGTAATGGCTTGGTTGCTTAGTTTTGAAGTAATTTTGAAAAATCATGGTTCCAAGGCACTGTACCTTGTCTCATAGAGTTATTGGATACTTTAAGCAAGCTTATCTGATCTTTTAAGTTGAGTGTGTGGAGAGGAAACAACGTATGGGCTCAAGGAGGGTTGACAATTGCATAAAGCATGCTTTATGGGAATGGAAGAATGGTTTCTTTCCCAAAAACGGAATGATGCATTAGACAATGCTTGAATCACTTGGATCATGGCTCAAAAGCATGTGTAATCTTCTTATTATGGATATATTTGGAGGTTAAACGCCTGTAAAGTGGGATTATGCATCATGGCTTGAAGATTGGGTTATGAACTTGTCACAAAAATGACCTATAATATAACCTTAGATACCCAACTTCATCTCTTCGATTCTCCTTGCTCAAGCATGATAAAATTGTGTTCTTAGACATTTTGGAAAGCTTGAAACATTGCCTACAACTTTCATGTTGTAATTTTAGGCTAAATCAAATGGGAACTTGGTGAAAAATGGCCATGAAGTTGGGACAAAAATCTGATCAAAACTTGTAAAAAAATTTCTAAGTGTTGGGTAAAAAATATCATAACTTCATGAGCTTATATCTCTCTTAAATTAAGCACTTTTTGAGGATCATCCCACAATAACCAAGTTGTAGAATTCATCAATCCCTACAATTTTCATGTTGAAAATTTTCCTTGAATCAACTTACATCTTGAGGAAACTTGCTTGTGAAGTTAGGGTTTTTGTTAAGAACAAAAACACTTAGAATTTTTCTAAGTGTTAGAAAATTTTCCAAATTTGACTTTTGTTGACTTTTTGATTTCTTGATGATCAAGTTTGATAGTTTTGAATATATTGATGATTCTTAAATTTTGAATTCCAATATTGACAAAAAAGTCAAAGTTTGACTTTTGAGTGACTGTTGACTTTTCATCAGTTGATTCAATTCTTTAACTATTAATCACTTGCATATTTAGAAATGTTTTGAGCCATGTAATTAGGTAAAGATGTTGTATTTGAGTCCTTGAGATCATGCTTCAAACCATTAGGTCATGCACTAGACTAACAATCAATGATCAGTCATCTTCAATCAAAACCCTAATGTTGGCAATTCTTGACCTTTGAGGATTTGAGGGATTTCCTTGAAGAATCATGGTCAACCCTTGATCAAATGATGAATATAATCTCAAAATATTGATGTTGTAAAAAAATCTTGAAGTTTGATTGTGTGTTTGATCATAATTGACTTTTTACCCAATGTAGTTAATTTTCAGTCATTTGAGCAATTGATTGGGCAAATTTGTGATGCAAGGCTTTAAAATTGACACATGCATTATTGAGGACCTACAATGAACCATGAAAGTCACTTGAGGCATTGTAAGTTAAATTTTCATTGAGAAACACCAAACCCTAGTTGTGGATTCATTGCTTAGGAGGAGGTTTGACCAGTCAACTCTTGAAAATCCTTGAGTATTTGAGAATCTTAGAAGAATGTCTTGAAGAAAATGGGAGGGAAAATTTTGGGGTACAACACCCCCAAGAGGATATCTCTTGATATGTATGCTTTTCGCGGAATTCTGCCGACTCTAGGCGAAGTCGTCACATAAACTCATAGGTTGATGTATCCACTTGGCTAATAGACGAACCTTCTTTAAGGTTTTTGAAAAAAAATTGAAATTCAAATCCCACCATAATTAATAAAAATATAATGAAATAAAAATAAATATAATAAATAAACCAAAATAAATATAAAGAAAACACCAAAAACCTTAAACCCGAAATAAAAGAAACTAAACCTTAGACTAGAGTTCCCAGCAGAGTTGCCAGCTGTTGTAACCAGTTTAAAAACGAGAGTCGTCACTCTTAATTTTTATCCTAAGTAATGGAATATAAAGTTTAACCCTAAATAAGTTAGAGATTCTAGGTTGTTGACTCGTTTTTAGACGAAGGAAAGGTGTTAGACACCCCTTATCTACCTTGTTCACAAGGATACTAGAGTTTAAATTTTAAAGGTTTGAGAAATAGGGTTTTAATTTTTTAATATGGGAACTCGCCTTGGTTTTTAAGCCGCGTGCCTACATATCATCTTATAAGGAATCAGAGTCCCAATTCGTAGTTCGAATGGATTTGTGTTTTTTATGGATTACGAAGATATTTTTGTACTTAGTCCGGGTGTGTGAATAACAGAGATTTTGGACAAAGCGCGCAGTTAATTAAAGCATTTTCGTAATTCTTTTTGAAAATTAATTTTTGAGTTAATTTATTATGAAAATGATTTATCGTTGGTTAAATATTTTTTATGTATTAATTGTATAAAATATCTTATTAAATGCATGATTAAAAATAATTTAATGCAATAAAATAAATAATATTTTTGATGAATTTAGAAAATATATTTGATTTAATAATAGTAATAATTAGTATAATATTATAATTATAAAATAGGAAATATAGAATATAAAAATTAATAAAACAAAAATAATAAAGAAAATTAAACGAAACGCAGGGGGTGTAAATTAAGCCAGGCTAGTAAAAATGGCCTAATTTATATATGAGGGTTTAGTAATATCCTCAAAAAATATTGAATTAATTGATTAAAAAAATATTGAATATCAGCACATGTTTAGTGATTTTATTTACAAGTGTCTGAATTATAATTTTTTTATATTTTTATATATTTTGTATATTTTAAAATCCTAATAACTACACTAATTTAATCAAGGTAGTAACTAATCTAATACCGTGAGTTTTAATGTCTTGGGTATTATTATTTTTAGAATAAAAACTAACCTAAATTGAATCAAATTAATTAACTTAATAAAATTTCTAAACAAAAAAATAATGATTTACTCTAATTATGACTAACGGATAATAAAATAGTAACAACAGAAGTGACTTTTTAAATGGTATAATAATGACAAATAATTCAAAAATGAAAATACATGATATATGTCAATTAATGTTATACCTTATTAGTTGGTTTTTTCTTTAAAAACTTTTAAGTGCTATAGCCAATTACGGAGCGACATGTGGTGTTTTGTTAATAAAAAACAAAATTATAGAAGCATAAGTATGAGAGACGGATGATGGTGATAATGTGTGTGTATTTTCTTGAGACAAGATTATATTTTCCTTTTCTTATTTTATATTCAACACTTAGATAATGACACTAATGATTTAGAACTAATAAGTGAATAGAAAATCCTTAACCTATATGAATTAATTATTTGAAATTAAAATAACAATAGCAAATTTTTTTATGAGAACTAAAAGACCAAACAAATCAAATAGAACACTAAAAACAACATATAGACAACAAGCAGGACAATTACCAATCAAGTCGTATAGAATTAAAAATAAACAGTATACAAGTACAACAACATATCAACAACAAATCACAAATTAAAAAAATCGAATTTTACTAATTTGGAGTGTCGTGGCCAATTTAAGCGGCTTCCTTTCCTTTTTTCGGCGCAATATTTTTCCTTTGGAGATCACCGCTTGCTGAAGGCTTATGGTTTCTTTGTTGTTGTCCTTTGATGTGAAGAACAACAACTTTGAGAGAATAATTTTAATAAATTGTGGATTCTCCAAATGATTGTTGATTTCCTAATAGTGGAAAAGAATGACCTATTTATAGTGATAATTAGGTCAACAAATTAGAAAATAAAATTGATTGGCCAATCAAAATTTTCTTGGCCAGTAAGCTAACCAATTAGAGATTAAGTATGAACACCATTTGACCAATAAGAACTAATTAATTAGAAAAGACAATATATTTTATATTTATTATAATTATTGCATTCAATTTTGGTAAAAAATACATAAAATCAAATAAATAATTATTTTTAAAAATGCCTTAATTATAAAAACGAAAATAATATTTAATTAATAAAAAACATGACTTTTTATGATTAAAAATATAAATAGTTAATAATAAATAAACAAAAAATATTCAAAGTGCACCAAGTAAAATTCATACCAATGACCTCATAATTGCAAGCTTTATTCTTTACCAATTGTACTATCTTGTTTATTCAAAGTAGAAATGTAATCAAAAGTATATGGAGACGAGCAAGTATTTGTTATATTTAAAAAAAAAATACAAATAATTTGAAATAAATTATTATATTTTTAAATAGATGTTGAGAACGAATATTTATAAAACCCAAAAGTATTAGTGTAATAAACCAAAAGAATTTTAAAGTCAAATTTGAAAATAATTTTGACCGTAACACCGGGCGGATAAATTTTGGGTATGACAACATGAAGCAGAAAAAGTATAATAAGATTCTATATATTTCAAAATCACTCTAACGAGATAATTTAATGTTGTTTTACATGGTGGACGTTATAGTGACAAGAAGCAGAGCGAGGTTGATACTTAAAAACCAAAGAAAAAAATTGAAGAACTCTTCCAACTACTGTGGAATCCTTTAAGCCAACAACATTGCAAGCCCAAAGAAACTTTTTATCACATTTTAAGATTTGACGCAACCTTTAACGTCACCATCAATCATTGATCGCGATACAATTACTTACAATCATAAAGTGATCACTCATAATTGCGCGATCTAATAACCAAGTATACATGCTAAAGTCTTGGCAATTCATAAATGTTCAATTTTAATCGAGAAAAGAATATTCTTTATCTTTTGTATGATTTATGTAACATTTCTCCAACCCTTATTTTATATTTAATTGTATTATGAGTAATTATACTCTCGGTTATTAAGAATGAATTCTTGTTCTTGGGGCACAACCTTGTATCTATTGTATGCAATTGTTATGTTAATGAATGGTTCTTTATTATTTATTTAATAACTTATCTTAACGTTGCATATTGATTGATCCCTAATGAATTGATTTATGATTTTCCCCATGGAATGAAAATGGAATAGGTAAAGACTCTGAAGTAAAAAATTTAGTTGACCACTAATTTGAATAGGTGTGGGACTATGAAACTCTTATTGGTATTTTTATATGTAACAATAAATGGAAGTTTATCAAATAATTGAGTGGTTTGTGTGTGTTGATAGAGGTTTAATCACTAAAGACTTAAAATTAAATAATATATGAAATGAGTAATCAGAAGGAATGAATACATTAACTTGCAAGGTCATACAAAGTGTGCATGGAAGAACCCAAGTCAAACTCAACCATGACAATATTTGATCATTAATTTCACCGCATTTTATTTTTTGTCATTCAAACATTCAAATGACCAACAAATATTTTTGTTCTACGAGAATAAAATTAGATTTAGTACTAATTTCAATCTTTGTGTTTGATATCCAATGATAATCACCACAACCTTACTTGTTGTGACCTATTACACTTAGATTGTCAATCAACTCGTCATTTTATTTTTATTCTTCTACTTGTGATTTTCTTATACTGTTTGGCAAATTGATTTTGGCTTAAGAACATTTATTTTGATTGTCACTATTCTTAATCCTGCACGTCAAATTTTTTGGCGTGATTGAACCTTTCAATTAAAAAACACTTAGAATATTTAATTTTTTAAATAATATTTATGTCTTCTTTTACCTTCCAAATTGTTATTCTCACTCTTTTATAAAAAAAGTATTTTAAGTACCTTACACAAAAATTTAAAAAAGGCAATATAATAGTTTAGATAAATTTTGTGAACTATTATGTCAAATACGTGTCATGAATTTGATGTTCATACATAACATATTTGTTGACATGTAAATTTCAATAAATTTTAAAAAGTGATTAATTGAATGTAATCAAACATGTTATTGTTAAATGCAAACATATATAGTCAATTAACACATACAATAAAAACGGTCAATTATATAGAGGTTGTCATGACAACTTTGTCATTTGCTCGTCATTTATAGTTGGATATAATATAAAGCATTGTTTATTGCAAACTAAAGCATTTGAAAACAACTAGGGAGAAAGAGGTTATTTTCGTTTATGTAAAAAACTATTACTTATAAGATTTATAATTAATTTCAATATTATTTCAATATTTTTCATTTATAAAAGTGTTTGTTGAATGTAAATATTTTAATATTATTATTGAGTTAACTAGTTAGTATTTGTTTTTGTAAAATGAATGATATAATATAATGATACGTTCAACAATCAAACAATTTAATCTTTTATCATGACACATTGGATGGAAGCATACGAAAGAAATAAAAAGATCATATGAATATTATTTTTTTGAAGCAATAGATCATATGAATATTGATCATAATTTATTTACCTTAATATCAATGATGTTCTATTAAATGCTTTAAAAAGAGGAAAAATACACAAACTGTTGTGAAAAAGTCTAGTTAGAGAAATGCATTTTTAAAGAATTATATACATTAGTGACGTAAATTTTATTGAAAATATAATATGGATAAATCCACATTCTATAATGTTGCACCCAAAATTTTCCCTATGAGTTTCAAACATAGTTAACTAAAATCTCACATTCATTCATCTCCATATACATTTTTTCATCTGCATCACAATCATTCATAGCATGTGTTATCAAAGTTTAAGATCACATTTTTTCTCAAAGATAAGGGTTTTGAAGAATAAAGGTTCATCTCTCAAGAGGTTGAATCATCATGATCATCATTCTCAAGGCATCTTCAATCATTGGGTTTCCTCACTTTGAAGAAACTTAGGGTTTTTGACCTTCCTTAGTGGAAAATCGGGGATTAGGGTTTTATGGCTTGAAACTTAAGATTAATTACTTCAAATTATTACCAATGGTATCTCATGGTCATCACATCATCTCAATGGTCTCACAATCACAAGATTGCACTGATTGAAGAAGATTTGAATACATCTAAGAAAAGTCAATTGTAAAGTCAAACTTTGACCTTTATTGGTCATCATTGAAGTTCAAAGCCAAAGTATCATCAACATATTCAAAATCATCAAACTTGATCATCAAGAATCAAGAGAATCAATAAAGTCAACAAAAGTCAAAGTTGAAACATTTTCAAATACTTAGAGATATTCAAGTGTTTTGTACCTAAAAAACCCTAACTTCATAAGTAATTTTTCCAAGATGTAAGCTGATTCAAGGAAAACTTTCAACATAAAATTTGTAGGGAATGATGAATTCTACAACTTTGTCAATGAGGATTGATCTCCAAAAAGTGCTTGAATTAAGAGATATGAGCCCATGAAGTTTTGATACTTTTTATCCAACACTTAGAAATTTTTTTCATCAATTTTTTATCTCAATTTCATGGCTATTTTTCACCAATATCCAAGTGGAATCAGAAAAAAAAACTCAAAACATGAAAGTTTAAGATCTTGATTCAAGATTTCCAAAATGTCCAAGTACCTAAAGAGATCATTTTTGAGCTAGGATATTCGAAGAGAAGAAGTTGGACGTCCATACTTGAATTATAGGCCATTCTTTTGAAAACCTTATGATAAAATCTTCAAGCATACATTGTAATCTTACTTTACAGGCCTCCAAACCAACAAATCCTTCCATAATCATATGATTTCAAAAACTTTTTGGCTATTATCCAATTGATTCAATCCTTATCCAATACATCAAGCCATTTTTGAAACTAAAGCTAACACTTTCATTCTTGTAAAGTGACTTTATTCACAAAATCCACTATTCTTGAGCCTATAATTTGTTTCCTCTACACACACTAAACATAAATCCATAAGTAACATATCTAAAACCTCTAACCATTTTAGATTCACTCGTACTTCACATTAGAACTATGGAATGGCCATGTACCTTCACTTGCAATCCAACTAAACCAACTTTTGTACTACAACTTCAATTGAACCAATTCTTTTTCTCACAAACCAGAAATATTGCCTATAAATAGAGGGATCTGCTTCCAAATTCATACACACCTCAATTCTCAAAGTCACTATCTCATACGAAGCTTGATTTTTTCACAAATTCACACACTTGTGATTTTGCAAAAACTCTCAAGTCCTTTTGCGAAATTGGTAATGGAGGTGTTGTTGTTGTTCGTCGCGACGAAGAACAAGAAAGACAATGGCGCAAGATTTCTCATTTTCAACTTTGAAGTTTATAATAAATTGAATGGGGGACGTTTCATAAACGGATAAAATAGCCACCTTAGTGGTAAACAATGTGTGCCTATAACCTCAGGGACATGGGTTCAAGCCCCAGTGGTACCCTTTTGCCTATTTTCTTTATTTCCAACTTCATTTTTTTAAAACTTATTTTCATCATTTTCAATTAATTATTTTTGCATTCAAATTTAACTTTTTCAAGCTGATTTTTTGCACAGTATTAGTTTACCATGTCTATTTTATGAATTTAAAAAAATATCCCAAAAATATTTTTTATTTCATTATTTTTCAGTTAAATCAAAGTCATCACTTTTTAGGGTTTTTAAAGGGAATTTTGGTGACCTTTTAATCAATTTCTCAACCTTGCTCACAAAGTTTGATTTTACCATGATAGGTCTTGATTATCATGAGATATCCTGACACTTGAGTAATCATTTTATGATAGCTTGAGCCTTTTTTAGAACTTTTCTCATCTAAATTTACATCAAATCACGAAACATGTTCAAAATCAAAAGCAATGCTCCATGACTTTCAATTGTGATTGTGAGACATACACTTGTTTCAAACATTCAATTCAACCATGTTTTCACAAGCTTGTCTTATTTTTAAACATATTTCCTTCATAAAATCTTTTAAAGCATAAACCATGAAAACATTAAAAAACAAACATGTTTTTCAACTTTCACTCTTTTGTCACGACTTTTACCAAATAAACTCATAGATTCTCATCCACTTGTGTGATCATTGTTTGTTGAATAATATATACCATTAAGATTACTTAGTTTATCTTAAATCCTTAGATTCTTAGTCCTGCACGTCAAATTTTTTGGCGTGATTGAACCTTTCAATTTAAAAACACTTAGAATATTTGATTTTTTAAATAATATTTGTGTCTTCTTTTGCCTTCCAAATTGTTATTCTCACTCTTTTAAAAAAATTTATTTTAAGTACCTTACACAAAAATTTTAAAAAGACAATATAATAGTTTAGATAAATTTTGTGAACTATCATGTCAAATATGTGTCATGAATTTGATGTTCATATGTAACATAGTTGTTGACATGTAAATTTCAATAAATTTTAAAAAGTGATTAATTGAATGTAATCAAACATGTTATTTTTAAATGCAAACATATATAATCAATTAATACATACAATAAAAACGGTCAATTATATAGAGGTTGTCATGACGACTTTGTCATTTGCTCGTCATTTATAGTTGGATATAATATACAACATTGTTTATTGAAAACTAAAGCATTTGAAAACAAATAGGGAGAAAGAGGTTACTTTTGCTTATGTAAAAAATTATTACTTATAAGATTTATAATTAATTTCAATATTTTTTATTTATAAAAGTGTCTGTTGAATGTAAATCTTTTAATATTATTATTGATTTAACTAGTTAGTATTTGTTTTTGTAAAATGAATGATATAATATAATGATATGTTCAACAATCAAACAATTTAATCTTTTATCACGACTCATTGGATGGAAGCACACGAAAGAAAGAAAAAGATCATATGAATATATTTTTTTGAAGCAATAGATCATATGAATATTGATCATAATTTATTTACCTTAATATTAATGATGTTATATTAAATGCTTTAAAAAGAGAAAAAACACAAACTGTTGTGAAAAAGTCTAGTTAGAGAAATACATTTTCAAAGAATTATATACATTAGTGACGTAAATTGTATTGAAAATATAATTATAGATAAATCCACATTCTATAATGTTGTACCTAAAAATTTTCCCTATGGGTTTCAACCATAGTTAACTCAAATCTCACATTCATTCATCTCCACATACATTTTTTCATCTGCATCACAATCATTCATAGTATGTGTTCTCAAAGCATGAGATCACATTTTTCTCAAAGATCAGGGTTTTGAAGAAGAAAGGCTCATCTCTCAAGAGGTTGAATCATCATGATCATCATTCTCAAGGCATCTTCAATCATTGGGTTTCATCACTTTGAAGAAACTTAGGGTTTTTGGCCTTCATCAGTGGAAAATCAGGAATTAGGGTTTTGTGGCTTGAAATTTAAGATTAATTAATTCAAAGTATTACCAATGGTATCTCATGGTCATCACATCATCTCAATGGTCTCACAATCACAAGATTGGATTGATTGAAGAAGATATGAATTCATCTAAGAAAAGTCAAACTTTGACCTTTTTTTGGTCAACATTGAAGTTCAAAGTCAAAGTATCATCAACATATTCAAAATCATCAAACTTGATCATCAAGAATCAATAGGACTAATAAAGTCAACAAAAGTCAAAGTTGAAAGATTTTCAAATACTTAGAGATATTCAAGTGTTTTGTGCCTAAAAAACCCTAACTTCATAAGCAATTTTTTCCAAGATGTAAGCTGATTTAAGGAAAACTTTCAACATGAAAATTGTATGGAAT
Organism: Vicia faba; assembly: GCA_948472305.1. Taxonomy (NCBI): domain Eukaryota; kingdom Viridiplantae; phylum Streptophyta; class Magnoliopsida; order Fabales; family Fabaceae; genus Vicia; species Vicia faba. The sequence goes on from OX451738.1 coordinate 1,536,748,432, forward strand.
GATGAATTCTACAACTTTGTAAATGAGGCTTGATCTCCAAAAAATGCTTGAATTAAGAGATACGAGCCCATAAAGTTTTGATACTTTTTATCCAACACTTAGAAATTTTTTCATCAGTTTTTTATCTCAACTTCATGGCTATTTTTCACCAATATCCAAGTGGAATCAGAAAAAACTCAAAACATGGAAGTTTAAGATTTTGATTCAAGCTTTCAAAAATTTCCAAGAACCTAACGAGATCATTTTTGAGCTAGGATATTCGAAGAGAAGAAGTTCGACATCCATACTTGAATTATATGTCATTCTTTTGAAAACCTTATGATCAAATCTTCAAGCATACCTTGTAATCTTACTCTGCAGGCCTCCAAACCAACAAATCCTTCCATAATCATTTGATTTCATAAAATTTTTGGCTATTATCCAATTGATTCAAGCCTTATCCAATACATTAATCCATTTTTGGAACTAAAGCTAACACTTTAATTCTTGTAAAGTGACTTTATTCACAAAATCCACTCTTCTTGAGCCTATAATTTGTTTCCTCTGCACACACTCAACATAAAGCCATAAGTAACATATCTAAAACCTCTAACCACTTTATATTCTCTTTTACTTCACATTGGAACTATGGAATGGCCATGTACCTTCACTTGCAATCCAACTAAACCATATTTTGTCCTACAACTTCAATTGAACCAATTCCTTTTCTCACAAACCATAAATATTGCCTATAAATAGAGGGCTTTGCTTCCAAATTCATACACACCTCAATGCTTAAAGTCACTATCTCATACAAAGCTTGATTTTTTCATAAAGTCACAAACTTGTGAATTTTGCAAAAACTCTCAAGTACTTTTGCGAAATTGGTAATGGAGGTGTTGTTGTTGTTCGTCACGATGAAGAACAAGAAAGACAATGGCGCAAGATTTTCCATTTTCAAATTTGAAGTTTCTAATAAATTGAATTGGGGACGTTTCATAAACGGATAAAACAGCCACATCAGTGGTAAACAATGTGTGCCTATAACCTTAGGGACATGGGTTCGAGTCCCAGTGGTACTCCTTTGCCTATTTTCTTCATTTCCAACTTCATTTTTTTTATACTTATTTTCATAATTTTTAATCAATTCTTTTTGCATTCAAATTTAACTTTTTCAAACTGATTTTTTGCACACTATTAATTTACCATGTCTATTTTATGAATATAAAAAAATATCACAAAAATATTTTTTATTTCATGTTTTTCAGTTAAATCAAAGTCATCACTTTTTAGGGTTTTTAAAAGGACTTTTGGTGACCTTTTAATCAATTTCTCAACCTTGCTCACAAAGTTTGATTTTACCATGATAGGTCTTGATTATCATGAGATATCCTGACACTTGAGTAAGTATTTTATGATAGCTTGAGCCTTTTTTAGAACTTTTCTCATCCAAATTCATATCAAATCATAAAACATGTTTAAAATCAAAAGCTATGCTCCATGACTTTCAATTGTGATTGTGAGGCATACACTTGTTTCAAACATCCAATTCACCCATGTTTTCACAAGCTTGTCTTATTTTTAAACATATTTCCTTCATAAACTCTTTTAAAGCATAAACCATGAAAACATTAAAAAACAAACATGCTTTTCAACTTTCACTCTTTTGTCACAACTTTTACCAAATAAACTCATGGATTCTCATCCACTTGTGTGATCATTGCTTGTTGAATAATATATACTATTAAGATTACTTAGTTTATCTTAAATCCTTGATGAAATTTGAACCAAGGTAGACATTGGGATTTTAATCAAAGCATGACAACTTTATGATATAATCTCCCCTTAATCCAAACCCCAAGTCTATCATTGCATGAAAACATAGGTTAGATTCCCCATAGTCTTAACTGTAGGGTCAACTTTATATGACAACTCTATCAATAAGTCTCCCCATTAGACTTTACTTTTATTTTCTTTTTGCATTGCATCATTAAGACAAAAACATTTTCTCAATCAAATCTCAAAACATTTAACAATAATCAAAACCCTTTCAAAACTTAAAGGTATGAATGCGATGGGTGTCTCCTTGGGTGAGGGTCCATTTAACACCTTCTTCCTAACAAAAACACAAACCAAATCCAAATCATTTTTTCCTGAGAGCTTTTTCACTTTAAAACATTTTCAAAAGGAAATGTTAACTCCATTCTATACAAAACAATGATGCGTAGTCTCCAACGGTCGAGGGACAATGTTAATTGTTAGAATGCGAATTTAACATCATCCATAAAAACACACAACAAACAAAACATTTTTAAGAAGAACTACGATGTTCTGATTCCGTTGAGGATACATAGACATGGAGTTTTTATGCTCACACGAATGCACTAATAAAAACCTTTTATTCCCCAATGAATAAATGCATACATTTTCCTTTAACAAGATAAACTTTAGATAAACACACCAATTAAATAGAATAACAAGAGTGGATCCCGTAGAGTACCATAGACGTGAGGGATGCTAATACCTTTCCCTTGCGTAATCGACTCTCTTACCCGAGATTTGGTTGCGAGACCATGTTCTTTTCCCGATACCAAATGTTTTCTCTATATTTTCTTTTCCCTATTCTTTGGGATAAATAAATTTAGGTGATGACTTTGTTTATTCCATCTAACGTTATTTCGTTTTTATTTCGAGTAGTTTCACATAAACTTTTTGAGATGTTAAAAGTATCATCTGATTAATTTATACACTACCCATGTTTGTTGAGGAGTTAATGGCCGTATTTTTTACAAATATAAATTTATCTCATTAGTAAAAAAATGAATACAAAATTATTTGATAGGTTTGGTGAAACAATAAATAGATATTTTACATATACATTACAAGTTCTTGTAAGGTGACACAAGGAATTATTAAAACAACTCCAATCAAATTTAGAGAATATACTAATGAAAGATTGAAATACTTTAAAGTATAAAATTAGAGCTATTTATAAATTTTTTAAAGTTAACATGATACTTATTATTCAATTTCAAAGTAGTAATATATGTAATTATGATAATATAAATGAGCTCTTTATTAGGCATACATCATGATTTCATAGTAGTAACACATGTAATTATGATAATATATATGAACTATTTATGAGAGTTACATCAAGATAAATGCGTCTAAAGTTGATAAAAGTAGATGCAAAATAAGGAAGAGCGGGATAACTGCAAATGTGATAGATGTATGTTCACCAGATATGTAATTTATATAGGCGTTGCTTAAGTATAATGGTTCTAATCTTTTCGATGATAAAATATCTCTATTTATCCGATGTTGGATACATAAATGAAGAAGATTTTCTTACTCTTTATAAAGGTCAATAATATTAATTGTGGATAAATGACTTACAACCAACTACCCCTAAATAATTTCTCAATATGAAACATTCATCCGTTATAAATGTAATTGAAATATATTATAGACTTTTGAAGGGATGATGAGCTCTATTGAGAGAGAAGTCATTCTATCATCTTAAATCTCAAATAATAACAACTTGTTATCTTCTACATAATCATATTCAGAAAGAAATTACTTGTGACTCTTTGAAAAAAGATTTAGAAGATGCCGAGTTCTCTAACGAATTCATGCGTTGTGATATAATAACTTCGGTGAAAACAAGTCATGCATGAAGTCAATGAAAAGGTAATTTAACATTGAAAAACCACACCATACAGAGAGATGGAAATCACAGATATATTTTGTATTCTTAATTTGTCATTTCAAATTTTGTATGTAACTTTTTAAATCTCAATTGTAATATTAACTATGGCTTAAAAGTTTCATTAAAGAGATTTAGATACTCAATATGTCTGAAACATTTGATTTTTCTGTCATCACTCTTAAATCTAAAACATTAATATACACTTTGCATTCATATCGATAGAATATTGCTTTATCTCACTACAAATACTCTTATATTCCTCCCATATATACATGTAATAATTTTATTTATAGTAAATAATAATTACTGATATATTTTAAAATGCTACATCACACAATGAATGTTACATATTGTAATTCTAACGTTCATACCTGTCAAGTTTGAATAGATGAAACAGTTATTTGAAAATCAAAATACAGAGGGGTAGAATGCAACTGATCACATAAAAAGATACAACATAGTCCAATGTTTATTGTACATATTAGACAATAGGAGGAAAATTAATGCAAACACATTCAAATCCAACTATATCAAAGAAACTCAAACATATTAAAAAGTATCTGTCACACTGAATCAACAGTAAAACATCTAAAAATACAATACCAACAATCAAAAGATAAATTTGATCCAAATACACACTATAGTCATACCAGCAACCATATTATCAAATTAGGCACATTTAAGACAATTATTAGCCCATGAAATGTTGTCCAAGGTCAATTTTTGACCTAAACAAATATAGAAAGAACAACATAGAATCATACCAAAGTTCCCTCACACGTCTTGTTCCCCAAGTTACCGTTACATCATACCCTCCTTCTCTATCTGGGCCCAGAATCCAAACTATCAACCAAAGTGGGCCCATATCAAAGCCCATATCAAAACTAGGGTTTCCAGTTTCGTTTCGTTTATATACTTCACACAACACGTGTACCCTGGTGCGGTGCAGTGCAGCCTTTTTTCTCTGCCCTCCCAAAATTTCAAGAAAAAAAACCAAAAAAAATTCAGTTTCTCCGCCGTTCCGATCACCGGAGGGTTTATCCTTACTCCATTACCACTCTCAGAGAAACAAAATCCAAAAAAATCGAAACAACTGAGAAGTGGTTAGGGTTTAAGTTTTAATTATTATTATTATTACCGTTGATTTGTGAAGTTTTGATGGCGCAGATTCAGGTTCAGCATCAAACTCCGGTCGCTGTTCCGGCACCGTCGAACGGCGTCATTGCCGCTCCGAACGCGAACCAGTTTGTTACGACGTCGTTGTACGTTGGTGACCTAGAACTGAATGTTACCGATTCGCAACTGTACGAACTATTTAATCAGGTTGGACAAGTTGTTTCTGTTAGGGTTTGTAGGGATTTGGCTACTCGTCGTTCGCTCGGTTATGGTTATGTTAATTTCAGTAACCCTCAGGATGGTTAGTTTTTATTTTGAATTATTTGATGTTAGTTTGATGAAGTGGATTAATGTGATTTTGATGAAACTTTTATGGTGTTTTGTTGATAACTGAGTTTTGATCTTTGATTTTGTTGTTTATTCAGCGGCTAGGGCTTTGGATGTGCTGAATTTTACTCCGCTGAACAACAAGTCTATTAGGGTTATGTATTCTCACCGGGATCCTAGTATTCGGAAGAGTGGCACTGCTAATATTTTTATCAAGGTGCATTTTGTTTCCTTTTCAATTCTTTTTAGAATAGAAAATAAATGTAATCTTCTTTTGAGTTAATAGAATCTGTTCTGGAATTATGTGTAGATACTTGGTTTATATGAGTAGTTTGGTAATGAACCGACACTGACATTGACACGGCAACGGATTGATGTTAACATAATTTGAAAAAGAAAATCACATGTGTCGGTTTTGGGCAGTTGATGTTAACATAATTTGAAAAAGAAAATCACAGGTGTCGGTTTTGGGCAGTTGATGTTAACATAATTTGAAAAAGAAAATCACAGGTGTCGGTTTTGTTATTTTTTAATATGATATGATATTGGTGGTGCAGAATTTGGATAAGGCAATTGATCACAAAGCTTTGCATGATACTTTTACTACTTTTGGACAAATTCTGTCTTGCAAAATAGCCACCGATGGTTCTGGCCAGTCTAAAGGCTATGGTTTTGTCCAATTTGAGAGTGCTGAATCTGCTCAGAATGCTATTGATAAGTTGAATGGAATGCTGATCAATGACAAACAGGTGTTTGTGGGTCATTTCCTACGTAAGCAGGATAGAGATAGTGTTCTTAGTAAGACAAGATTTAATAATGTCTATGTGAAGAACCTATCAGAGTCATTTTCGGAAGAAGACTTGAGGGTTACTTTTGGAGAATATGGGACCATTACTAGTGCTGTTTTGATGAGAGATGCAGATGGTAGGTCAAAGTGTTTTGGTTTTGTCAATTTTGAAAGTCCAGATGACGCTGCTAAAGCTGTTGAGGCTTTGAATGGAAAGAAAGTTGATGACAAGGAGTGGTATGTGGGAAAAGCCCAGAAAAAATCTGAACGTGAGCTTGAGCTGAAAGGACGGTTCGAGCAGACTGTTAAAGAATCTGTAGACAAATATCAGGGTGTGAACTTGTATCTCAAGAACTTGGATGATTCTATTAGTGATGAAAAACTCAAAGAAATTTTCTCTGAGTTTGGCACAATAACCTCATACAAGGTGCCCTAAGTTTCTTTTGACTATCTATCTTCTTGATCAAATCTTTTTTTTTAAAGTTGTAGATGTTCAATTAAATTCTTGAATTTTTTTCACCGGTACTACAGATTATGCGAGACCCAAATGGAGTTAGCAGAGGTTCTGGATTTGTTGCATTTTCAACTCCGGAGGAAGCATCAAGAGCTGTAAGTCTCAAACTGTGTCTCGACCTATTGTTACTATTGCATTTATTTTTATTTGTAAGGGAATATAGTATACCATTCATCATATACATGGTTTAATGTTTCTTGTAGCTTGGAGAAATGAATGGTAAAATGATTGTTAGCAAACCTCTTTATGTTGCTGTTGCACAGAGAAAGGAGGATAGAAGAGCAAGGCTGCAGGTAATAATTTTGTAATGTAATAGTGATTCAGTAGTTACATTTGTCTTTTTTTTTTTACCGTTATATATTTATATAGTATTTTATAGATTATTTCGTGTGTTGTTATTTTAGTTTATATATATTTAATTAAGTGACAAAAGCCTCTCTTTTGATGGTTTGCACATAAAATATTGCTGTTATACTTAAACCTAAAAACTCTATTTGAACTTAAAATGCAACACTGACAGTTGTATGGTCATTGTATCTAGACTTAGGTTTGTCATAGGGATATTGTCTGTGTTCCGCTTACTAGTGGAGGTGTTCCATTTAAGGGCTTGGATTCTGAAAGTTATATTGACATTGCCTGGTCTATCCTGCGATTACATATATTTAATGGAAACAACTCCAAAAAATAAAATAGTTTAACCAGTGATATTAATAGCAGATAGCCTGAAATCTAAATTGAGAAATAGCGGATATCATACAGTTAAATAGCTATAGTTGCGTAATGTGGTTGAAATATAAATGAGCGTAATGTGGTTGAAATATAAATGATCGTCCCAATAAAGCATGTTCATAAATTCATAATTTAAAAAATAAATGATACGGAAACTCAATTTCTATATTAATAAAAGCATTATACATGGTTGTATTCATTGCTTGAAGGAGCGAAGAGACGAACAAAGCAATTACTTGATGCAGCCACCTTTTTGTTTAAGGCTGTGAGTTGTATGACTTAGGTACTAGTTGTGAAGTTTTATTGTTTTAGGTATTCTTATAAATAATACCTACTAATTGACTACTTAATTTTTTTAATGTTTCAATTTTTTTACATCAATTCAGGTTTTGTAATTTTCTATGTTTTTAAAAGTTTTGATGCCACTAGAACACAAATACGAAGTTGACTTATTGTATTGGCTACTCCAAATTGCGATACATGATTGGTGTACTGGTACCATACTTGTTTTCACTGGTTTTTTAACACCTTATTCATTCCCTTGTAAAAAATTCTTATAAATTGCTTACATGTACATAATGCTTTGAATGCATGTTATTGAAATGTTTTTGCTTTAGTTGTTTTTTTCTCTTGTATTTTTCATCTTAGCCAGCACAATTTTAACAAATGAGTATCTTAACTTTTGCATCTTGACAGGCACAATTTTCACAAATGAGGCCGGTTGCAATTACTCCTTCTGTTGCACCCCGAATGCCACTCTACCCTCCTGGTGCTCCTGGTCTTGGACAACAGTTTATGTATGGTCAAGGACCTCCAGCCATGATGCCACCACAAGTAATTATTATTATAAATTTCCTTCAATATTCAATTATAAATTTCCGTCAATTTTTCATTTATACCCATGGAAATATATTTGTGTTTTTGTAAATATAGTTCATCTTAACTTTACTATTTGAGGACCATATTTCATTTGTGTTTTACTGATACAGTATTCTGAGCCGTTTCTATATTATTCTAATCATTATATCACATATTTTGCCTTGTTTCTGCTGGTGTTTTGAATTGTCTCCATCATTTAGACACTATTTATTTTTAAATAACAAATTTATATGGAAATAAATCATTAACCGTCCATCCAATGATAAATGCAGGCTGGATTTGGATATCAGCAGCAGCTTGTTCCTGGGATGAGACCTGGTGGTGGTCCTATGCCAAATTACTTTGTTCCTATGGTTCAGCAGGGACAACAAGGTCAGCGCCCTGGTGGACGTCGTGGAGGAGGTCCTGTTCAACAATCCCAGCAGCCAGTTCCAATGATTCAGCAACAGGTCTGAAATGCAAATTTTATTTTTATAATTGCTACTATCATTATCATTATTATTGTTTTCATGTTGAGGTTCTCATTTTTTTATGTTTTTGTTTGTTAAGATGCTTCCAAGGCAACGTGTTTATCGCTACCCTTCTGGCCGCAACAACATTCAGGATGCCCCTGTGCAAAACATAGCTGGTGGAATGATGTCCTATGACATGGGAGGTCTGCCACTCCGTGATGTTGTGCCACCTATGCCAATTCATGCTTTAGCTACCGCACTTGCAAATGCTCCTCCTGAACAGCAGAGGACGGTATGTTCTGTTTTCTGCTAATATTTTTGCAAATTTGTGCTCTTCAATTATTTTTACTGATACTTCTATGTGCTCTGTGTATGATTAGATGCTTGGGGAGGCTTTGTATCCGCTTGTAGATCAGCTAGAACATGATTCAGCAGCCAAGGTTACTGGCATGCTTTTGGAGATGGACCAGCCTGAAGTATTGCATCTGATTGAATCACCGGATGCTCTCAAGGCCAAAGTTGCTGAAGCCATGGATGTGCTGAGAAATGTTGCTCAACAAGGTAATAGCCCGGCGGATCAACTAGCTTCACTATCTCTCAACGACAATCTTGCATCTTAGATTCTTTTAATCAGGCAACATGAGTATCAGACCAACATTTTATATCCTCAATTTTTTTGTTGTTTTGAAGTTTTTAGATGGTGTTAGTCAAGACTAAGGAAGTTACTATGTTATCTGTACTTTTGCTTTTTATTTGTTTTGGTTTCTCGAGTGGATTAGGATTATTAATACTTGGGTTTGTTATTTATTTATAGTTAATCTGTTTGGTTATTTATCTCCTTGATACAACTCTTATTTTATTTCTCCTGAATGTTGCATATAGAATATAATAGAACCTCTTAGCACTTTGAATGGGTATTACAACAAGACTCAAAGCAATTATTGGGGTCCTATCGTTATATGGTTGTGAATTGTTTGTTGCAACTACGAGATAGGACCGCCCTTTATAAACAACCATTATTGAATTGGTGTATGTTTTCAAGACTGGTTACATTATTTAGGTGTTTGTTGAGGGCCAAAATATTTAATAGACCTTGGCGAGGTCAGGTTAAGATTGAGACTATGATTATGATTTTAATTAATATATACGTAGGGATGCATCTATATTACGCACAATTAATGTTTTGTTTGGTAGATGCATATTCAGACATAAACGAGGTATGTTTCACTTGCTATTTGTATGTATTGGATGTGTCTATGTCATTACATTAAGCTAACTATTCAATTCTTCATATTCTATAATTAATATAAGATGGAGAGGGCAGCAGAAATATATTATTATGAAGCTTAATATATTTATAGAATTAAATTTTATTTTATCGATGTTCTCTTGCATAAAGCTTATTCGTAAAATTTAATAAAAATTACTACGAATAGTATTAGAAAATCGATAAAATATCATTAGATTATTGTTAAAAGGAAGTGGTATATCGTAACTTAAAATATATCATTAGATTATTGTTAAAAGAAAGTTCAATGTAATAATACTCTCCCGTCTTCTTATAATATGTGTTCTCTTTCTTTTTTTCATTTGTTTTATTGTGATATCTATTATTTCTTTCTATTAATTTATCTTTATTATAATTTAAATCATATAAATACTCAACTATCTATTATTAATATAGTTATTTCAGTAAATAACATTTGTTTTATTATTGAAATTAATTATTATTTTAAAAAGTTGGAAAATTTCAAAGAACATTCCTATTAAAGTTATTTCAGTAAATAACATTTGTTTTATTATTGAAATTAATTATTATTTTAAAAAGTTGGAAAATTTCAAACAACATTCCTATTATGAGACGGAGGGAGTATAAACTAAGTTTCTCATAAAATTAGTAAAGTTAAATGTATCCAAGGGTAATATGTAGTAAAATTTTATTAAAAGTCAACTGACATTAACTTTTCTTTTTTTGTAAAAAGACATCTTTCTTAAAGTATCATTAAAAAGTTTAGAAATGTAAATTATACATAAGTGAATATAAGGATAATCATACAGTATAAGACTTGTTTGTTATACATTTATAAAATTCTGTCAATGTTTACACAAATGCATTATGAAAATATAGTGTTATATTTGTTTACAATTAACTTTTTTCAAAACTAGGTAGTTTGTTTACATCAATGTATTATGAAAATATAGTCTTATATATGTAAGAGTTTCGAATTGGGGTGACTCCAAATTTTTTGCCTAGCGTGATATTGCCTTGGTGACATCTCCACAAAATGTGAGGGTTTACTTCGAGGTAAATATCATGTACAATACCGTTATGTGAGTAGGAGTCATGCCATTACCATTTGAAATGTAGATGGTCAAAAGTAATTTCTTAATCGTGGGGAGTGGTTACTGTTTCTGAGAGTTCTCTAAACTTTAAACCCAAAAGTTTTCTATATATATTTCTCTTCTAGTGTGAGAAGGGGATCATATTTTAACTTACATCTAACGCCATAATTCACATGCATATATCCAAACCCCAAATCGAGATGCAAAGTCTCTTGTCTTACGTGAGCAGACAGACACTCTTAAACCACCATAAAACCATTGTGTAAAGCTTCTTGTTGCCGCGAGTAAGTTCAAATCATAACAAATTGTTTTTGAGTATCCATGTCATTGTAGAGATAACATGCACACTTGTACTTTTTGATCAGTATAGTGGCACTCACCGTGGGTCTGGTAAAAAAAATCTGGGCCACACCTTCGTCATTACAATCACCATACTCATTGTCATCCTCCAATCCTATACCAGTGGATACCCGTGGTAACGATAAATCCAATGCTTAAAAAGAGACGCACGCCACCAAGGACGAATTACGCCGTTAGAATTATACATTAGAGGACAATGTTCCCAACATCACACAACGCCATCAAAAGTCCAATCCCCTAGAAGAGATGGCAATGCTGGATCCCCGACCACTCTCAGATGAGATATGGAAAGCGTCTGTCCCCGTGGGATTTATACCTCAATGTTTAGTCAAGTTTGATGGGCGCAACAATTCTTATGAACATGTCGCCTCCATCAACACACAAATGGCCATAATCGAAATGCCTGGCTCCCTGAAGTTTAAATTATTGTTTAGACCCTTCAGAGATGAATGCGAGCCAAAGGCACCATCAGCTACAATTGCCTTCTTTGAGAAAGATGCGCCTGTCATTTACCTTTATAATGATGACCCCATGGTCATTACCATTAGATGCGATAAATGAGAGATCAAAAGAGTTCTCGAGGACAAGGAAGTTTTGCAAGCATTCTATATTGGGAGGCATTTGAAAGACTCTTCCTCGACCTAGAGGACTTAAGACTCTTCAAAGGATTGCTAGTTGGATTTTATGGGGAACATGTACAAGTAAAATGACACATCACCCCGAAGACCACTTTTGGAGAGTAGGACCAATTTAAAGAAATAAAAGTCAGATATTTGGTTATTGATGCCTCATCTTTCTATAATATGATTATAAGGCGACCAACTTTTAACTAGTTAGGTGCCATATTGTTCCCTCTATATTTATGCATGAAGTACCCGTTCTCTAATAGGCGAGTGAGAGTTATCCAAGGAGATAAGGAGATCTCCAAAAAATATTATGTAGAGAGCCTAAGTAATTTCAACTAAACCAACACTATTTATAGTAACTCCAATTAAAAAAATTACAATTTGTTGCTTGGTCGAGAGTGGTTACATGAGGTAGATTGTGTTCCTCCCTCAATGCACCAATAAATCACAATTTAGAAGCCCGACGAGATTGTGGAACATATCGAGACAAATTAATTTTTTTTGGTGCAAAGGTGATCCATATTAACATGAGGAACTTTGACCAATAATTGGAAAATATTTAGCCATGTACGCCCACATGAACCTGTTTTGACTTTCAAGTGGTTGAATTATACTACTCCATAAAGCTACACCCTATACTGAGCTACATTGCACACATGCTTGGATTCCCGTAGGATAAACACCATTTAACTATAACCTAGAACTTATCATATCTAGATCATATCTGATAGATTATTCACAAAGCTAGCTACTTGAAAAGGGACACCTTTTTTCTGTGATGAGTAGGGTTCAACTGGCCCAATAAGTCATACAGAGAATACTTATGTATAGTCTGGAGATTTAAGAATGGCCAATAAATATTGTAATAAACTAGATTCTTACATTATAAACTTTGTGTGGACATGTAGCATAGGCAATAGAAAGCTGATTACTACATCTTGAAAGATTATTTGCTCACCTTTATCCAAAGGAAGTCTTGGTCTGAGAGATATTAAGAATTTAAGCAAAGATCATTTTTATATCTTCATTGGAAGTTGTTGACCATCAATAATCAACGATCTTATATGCATATTAGTAGATACTTCAAACACAAAAACTAATTATGCATCATACTTCTTCAATAGCCTGACATTAAGCACTTACTTTCCTTTCTGAGAGATATTAAGTCAATAAATAAAATTGGTTGTATATATCCTTTTGAATATCAACTGGAGGTATTTTACAGTCATGTGATCCATGTACATCTCCAACGCATCCTCTATATCTTATTGAAAGATCATGATCGTTATCTTATGATATGTCGTACCAACATTCTTCTATCCAAAAGGCATGATATTTTACTAGTAATTGGCATTGCTCGATCATGAATGTTGTCTTTATACCGTCGGGCCTGAACATAGGTATCAATCTAATTATACATGGAGTAGGCATCCATAAATGATAGTAAATTGTACCCAACTGAATTTTCTGTAAACTTATCAATTTTCCAGAGCGATTTAGAATCTTTTGGGCAATGCTCTATTAAGATCCGTGTAACTAACACACATCCTCCACCTTTTTTAGGGTTTCTTCATTATAATAATGTTGGATATCCATTTATATAATTTTCCTTGGAAATGAATCTGGCATCCAAGAGTGTTAGACGATAGTACGTATTTAGAAGGGGGAGGGGGGATTAATAGATATTGTGATTTTTAAAAAGGGTTTTTAATGAAAACTTAAAATGTAGTGAAAGCTATTCGGATACACTCGTCTAAAAACGATCCTCTATTGAAAAGATCAGATATGTGTAAAATCGAATGCAATGAATCAATGAGAATTATTAACACTTAATTCAATTATAATTGATCACTTATACTCTTTAACTATTGTCAATTACTTCCAATAAATTATTGAGAAGAAAACTCACAAATTTGTACTTTTGGACTTTTATCGAACACTTGGTGTGCGTAATCACACCAAGTCCAATCTATCTTAATCTGTAGTGTTAAAACTAATTATAGAAACCAAAGTGATTACTATAGTCCTTAGTAATAGTTCTATTGCACTATAAATCCAGACACTTGGAACCACAAGTGCAAATTCACAGATTATAGCAAATAAACGGTAAAAGACGAGAAAGAAAAATGACACGCGATTTGTTTAGGCAGTTCCCCATGTCGTCGTCGCATGAGGTAAGTCTGCCCCTAATTCTAGAATTTAGAATTAAGATAATTACTATTATGATTGCAAAGTTTGTACGAGAGATAGAAAATAGTCACCACAGTTTAAACCCAATATAATGAATTGAAAACTAAGCTCCTCTCTTCCCTTGATTCAATTTGAACCAAGTATGTTACCAATCTTCAATAAACCTCCGGTTGTAGCTACCTTGTTGAGAACCCAAATCGTTTCTTAAACCCTCTTCTCGGCTGATTTGATCGTAAGATAATGACCCCAATTCTTCCTTCAAAATCCTCTGATTGTAGCTACCTTGTCGAGCGAACCCACGAATCCTCAATCCCTTAAGCACGACTGAATTTGATGAAGCAAAGAATTATCAAAAACCCCCAATCCCAATGATCTTGGAGGACAAAACCCTCAGATTTTATTCAATAAAAACCCATAATTACTTAATCCGAAAAAGATCACAATCTTTTACTTCAGACGTCACACGCTCTGCACCTTAATCGACAAAAATTATTACGTGTAGTTATCAATGGATGAGTGAGAGGTTGAAGATGATGAGTACCTTGTGTATCTATTTCACTTTTCTTGTTGAAAACCAAATGATAAAACCTAACAAGATTATATATGTTATCTAAAGTCAAGACCCAAACTAACAGACTAAAAAACAACTTTAACGAACGAACTGTCGACCTATGCAGAAGGGTGACTCGACCTGAGCATTCCCGAAAGTGCCATATGACAATGTGAATGATCCATGTGTCGACCTATGCAGAAGGGTGACTCGACCTCAGAATTCTTGAAAGTGCCATATGACAATGTGTATGATCCATGCGTCGACCTATGCAGAAGGGTAACTCGACCTGAGCATTCCCAAAAGTGCTACATGACGAAGTGCACAATCCATGTGTCGACCGCTCCAGGGATATGCATCAACGCATAGTTCTTAAATATTACTCCCAGGATGAGTCGATCATACAGTCGACGTGAGTAAACCCGAGACTTCCCAAAGGAGCAACTTTTAATCATGTGCTGACCAGAGCATTCTTTGAGTCGACTCAAAGCATATAAATTTCCAAAAATACCAATGCTTGAAGACTTTTCATGCTACCTTGTCCACCATATCATCTAGCAACATTTCCAACATGTAGTGGAGAGTTTTGACATCATTGAAACCCTTATTGAAGGAACCTTTCCCTCACATACTCCCCCTTTTTTATGATGGCAAAACTTGTCTTTAGTACCAAGTATCAGAATCTTAATCTCGGAGATTTCTCCCCTATCTTTGTGCACCCTTTAGTTTCGGCTTTCATATCACCTGTTCTTGGCTTCCACATGCTTCCCCCCTTTGATAACATCAAAAAGAGGCAAAGCAATATGTTAAAAATAACAACAATTAATACAAGTAAGGTTAGACCATTATCTACTTTGGCAATCAATAGATCTAACAAGCAATCACATAAAGAGATGTTAGAGAAAGGCATAAAGGAAAAGAAAACATAAATATACACCAATCACATAGTTTAGTTACAAACTGGTGTTCAGAGAGAGACAAACACAAAGTAAGTCATAATCAAAAATTAATTAAACAACAAATACTAGCTTAAGTTCATGAAAATAGCAAAGTACAAGACAAAAGAAAACATCAATTTTCATCACTCTCATTTCCTCCTTATGGTGGTGGATTTGATGGTTGCTTGAGATGGAAGTGTTGCATGAAATTGTTGGTGAAGTTGTTCGCTTGAGACTCCACCATCCCATACAAAGTATTGTATCGTTGATCTTGAATGGTAGAGTATGCAGCAAATTATCACTGTGTACCCTGACACAGTTTGATAGAGTAAAAAGTCTCTCATTTACAAGCGAAGAATTCTCCTCCCGTTGAAGACGTATAGGCTCAAGCAAGTTTAAAATGGTAGCATTATTTCCATCCGGAACTTCATCTTCATCCACGACAACAACATTCTCACCTTCTTCATTTTATTCATCATTTTCCTCGTCACTATCATCTTCTTGCTGCAAGCATACATTATTACTTCTTACCACATATCGATACCTTTGATGTCTCACATCCCACCGGTGACCCATCATAGTCAATGTTTTATGAGTGAACTCTTGATTAGTTGATAATCCAATTAAGGGAAGAACTGGAACCCCAATAACGACCTTGTTTAGGACATGTTGAATAAAGGAAGCATAACCCAATGTTGTTCCTCTACCCGAATCTTTTCGACTACACATTCTGCTCGCAATTTAGTAGGTCCAATTGATCCTCATTTTGTTCTCGATAGCATAGGTCAAGTGCACCTCAGGATGATCAACCCTTGAGTATCCACCCCTCTTAGGGCGAATGATACGAGAGACAATACAATGCAGAATACAATCAAGCATTTTCAATGCACCCGTTGTGACCAACTTTGGAAATAAGGTGCTATTGACAACACTTTTAGAGTATGGATGTTTCAGCATAGAATTTAGAGCAACCTTAAAGTCATATCCCTCAAAGTTATCGATATCGGTGATTTTTATAGAAACCGGACATGGAGGAAATAATTCAAACTCTGTCTAAATCTCAGAATTAATATAATAAACCTTGTTATTCATCTTATATCTAAAATTTCTCCCATCAAAACTACCTTGAAGACCATTATAAAACATTTTGATAAACTCTTCATTATACGCAATATCACATCCCAAAAAGACACTGAGTTTCTGAAATCTTAATAACTCAACAACATGTGGTAGATTCAACCTACCTAGGGTTTGCTTGTACACTACAAATTGCTTAACAATTTTTCTCTTACTAAAGTTCTTTGAATAAGACTCAACCAAATCATCAGAAAGTAGAGATAAAGCAGTTACCGGATCAGGGTTTTATTGAGAAGATGAACTTCCTTTTACCAATCTTCTCTTTGTAGGTCTTGATGAAGCCATGGAAGGAATCTTGAAGAGTCTGAGATACGAGGGTAAAAAAACGCTCTTAGGGTTTTTGAGAGTGTTTTGGGGAAAATAGAGTTTTGAGAGTGAATGAGTAGAGATGATAAGATAAAAACACTTGTTAAACAAAATTGCTACAGTTATTGATTAAAATATCGTGCGATGCGTCGACCTACACAGGTCATGCGTCGAAGCATAGGGCCTTAATTTTGAGAAACACAGGTTCTAGTATGCGTCGATGGTCCCCAGCCATAGGTCGACCTAAGCAAGCCTATTTTTCAATTTTGCAAATATTCATGAATTTTAAGACACAATAAAACAGAGATAACCATCTAAGCATATATCACATATCACAAAGATTGAAAAGCACAAATAATTTTTTTACAAGTTTACCACTTTGAGTTACCAAGAGTAGAGTTAGAATGATATTACCTATACGATGCAGGATGACATTTTGCCCTAACAAATAACTTGTTACAAGAGTGTAGATAATTCGTGAGAGTACAAGTATAAATAAGAACAATGTAACTAATGTAGTTGTAACCTATCTGAAATATCGAGAACACCAAGTTCTCTATGGATGTGGAAGAAAGGCTCGGTCGCAAGAGGTTTTGTGAAAATATCTGCAAGTTGATTAATGCTATTAACATGCTCAAATACGACGTCACCTTTTTCTACATGATCCCTAAGGAAGTGATGCCTAATCTTAATATGTTTTACGCGTGAATGTAAAACTGGGTTCTTGGTTAGGTTTATAGAACTAGTGTTGTCACAAAAGATCGGAATATGATCGAGTTTGACATTAAAATCAAGTAGTTGTTGTTTGAGCCATAAAATTTGGGCAGAACAATTACCTACTGCGACATATTCCGCCTTGGAAGTTGACAAGGCAATGTAAACTTGTTTCTTGCTATGCCAACTTACTAAGGAATTTGAAAAAAAGTAACATGTACAACTAGTACTTTTCCTATCCAACTTGGAACCGACAAAGTTGGAATCAAAATAACCAACCAAAGAGCAATCACTACCCTTGGAGAACCACAGCCCATACGTAGTTGTACCACAAAGATACCTAAGTATGCACGTAATAGCTTTTAAATGTGGATCCTTGGGGCATGATTGATACCTAGCACATATACATACACTAAACATAATGTCGGGACAAGAAGTGGTAAGGTAATGAAGGGAACCGATCATACCTCTATACCTTTTTACATCAACCGACTTACCATGTTCGTCACAATTAAGATTAACTGCGGTAGGCATTGGAGTGTCAATGATCTTTGATTTTGTCATATCGAACCTCTTCAATAGGTCTTGACAATACTTGGTTTGACTCACAAAAGTCCCTTCCTCGAGTTGATTTACTTGAAGACCAAGTACTTTAATTCACCCATCATACTCATTTCAAATTCTCCCTCCATCAACTTAGAGATTTTGTTGACCAAAGATATATTAGTAGATCCAAATATAATATCATCTACATAAACTTGTACTAAAATTGAATGTTTTCCTCGAAGCTTAATGAAAAGAGTTGTATCGACCTTTCCTCTTGAGAATCCTTGTTCTAACAAAAACTTGCTAAGGCATTCATACCAAGCCCTAGGGGCTTGTTTGAGACCATATAAAGCACATTTTAGTTTGTAAACATGGTTAGGATACTCAAAATTTTCAAATCCGGGAGGTTGAGATACATAAACTTATTCATTAATATAGCCATTTAGAAAAGCACTCTTAACATCTATTTGATATAACTTGAAATTTTGTGAACATGCAAAGGCAAGTAAAAGGTGTATAGTCTCGAGTCGGGGGACCGGTGCATACGTTTCCTCATATTCGATGCCCTCCTCTTATTTATATCCTTGAGCAACAAGGCGAGACTTGTTGCGAGTTATTATTCCGTTTTCGTCCAACTTGTTCCTAAACACCCATTTAGTGCTGATTACACGATGGTCTCGCGGAGGAGGTGAAGAGGTGAAAAACACAAGAAGGGGGGTTAAATTGAAACTTAAAATCAAAAGCAGTAGACACGATATTTTTATCCTGGTTCATTTGATCTCAAACTACTCCAGTCCACCCGCCAAGGTGATCCCGCCTCTCTCCAACGAGAACTTAATTCACTAACTAAACCTTGATTACAATACTACTATGACAACTGCCAAAGTCTTCTTGAGTACAACCACAACCCGGTTTATCTCAAGGAAAACTAGCCTAATCAAAAGAAACTAGTTTACTGTGTACTATTATTTTTCGTTACAAAAACTGTATCACTACTGTGATATATTACACAATTTGAGCGTATGAGTGAATATGAAATTTTGCAGCGTTTTAAATGTATAAGCAGTCGTGTGTCAAAATCGTGAATGATTTGTCCTTTAAGCTTGTTTATATAGGCGTGAAAATCTTGTCCAACATAAAGCATGATAATGGACACTCAATTATGTTTCCATATTGAGAAGATTCTTGTCTGAATGAAGTCGTTGCATATGATGTTGTCTTAATTGAAAAGTAACGCTTCAGAACAAGAATCTTGCATGCTGCTTTTACTTCAGAACATTGATGACTCAGAGATGTAAGGATATGATGGTATATTATACTTCTGTTCAGAATCAGAGTATCATTTACTTTAGCGTAAATTCTGATCATCATTCTTCAGAACATTCTGATTGCGTCAGCTTGAAAGCTTCTGTAGCTTAACTTCTGATGTTGTTTCAGTTAAAACTTCTGCATACAAAATAACACAAATTTAAAGTGCATATTTGTTCTTTGTGTTTGTTATCATCAAAACTCTAATTAAGGGTTGTAGGATCAAACTATGTTCTAACTATCTCCCCCTTTTCGATGATGACAAAAACTAGGATTTTCAATGAAAAATATAGAACGAAAGGCTTAGGAGAGTCTCCCCCTGAGTTGATTACTCAGATAGAGATGAGTTACTTCCCTGAAGTTCCTTCTCGTCAGAGCTTTTGATGCATCTCCTTCTATCCTTATCAGAGTATCTTCCTGTTCAAGCTTTTCAGAAAACATAGAGGTTAAGATATTCAGAATGTTTGAGACTTGTCCCAGTATACTGTTATTGAAAATATCTTATGTTCTCCCCCTTTTTGTCAGGTATCAAAAGCAATATAATCAGAGTTAAAAAGATGATTTATATTGAAAACATAATGCAATGACATTTTTCAGAAACAAAGAGGATAAGATGAAAAATACAGATAAACAGTTAAAGAAAATATAAGAATGAGGGGGAAGTCGTGTGAACAACGCTTCCAACAAGCTCTTAATCTGAGTGCTTGATTCTTCCTACTTTCCCAAAATGTCTTTGATTTCTTTTATTGTATCTTCTTGTTTATCCAATATATCCCTGATCTCTTTGTTTGTGTCTTTTTGCTTATCCAGTCTGGCATGGATTAAGGCATTCTCCTTCTTCAATTCTTCCAGAGTTTGCATGACCAGAGACGAAGCTGGTGTATCTTCAGGGGTTGCATGTCGATCAGAACACTCTGCAGGCTCTTCTGATTGAACAACTTCTTCTATTGCAATTACCTTTTCTAGAGCAGTAGTCAGAGGGTGACTATCAGAATCTGGTTCAGTTGCTTCTGAAGGTTGGTGCTCTTTCCAGGGAGCATTTTCCAGTAGAAGAATTTCTTTCTTGTCCCAGTGGCTTATAATTTGATCTTTGAAGGCTTTCAGCTGATCACTGAAGTTCTGCTGATCCATTTCATAGCTCAATTCTTTCAGCTTCTGGGTTTCAAAGTGGAACCATTTTCTGGATCTATCCCATAGAGAATCAGAAGCAGCATGATTAGAATTCTCTTAACTTGCTTGCTTCAAAGAAGTAACCCATTCTTGTATTTTTGTTTCAAAAATCAACAAGTTCTTACCAACATCTAATTTGGTTAAGGTTGGTTTAGGTTTGGAGTTGGCAATTTTGTTTAAGGTGGAAGCTAGATGGTCCAACGCTTCTAGATCAATGACAGTTCTGAGGTGGTCAGCTGGATGGTTGATAGGTGAGGGAGTGGAAGAATCAGAAATCAATATTGGTGAGTGAGGGGTGTTTGGTGGTGTGAATTCATATGGTGAAGGTATTTCTGGAATATCATGAATAGAGAGAGGTAAACGAGCCATAAGAGGTTCTGTTATTCCAGGAATTGGGGTAGTGGTATCAGAGTCTGTAAGGGAGTCTTCTGATTGGTCTACGGTAGCGTGTTGAATTTCTGTTTCAGGTATTTCAGAAGATGGATTTTCAGATTGAGGAGTGAGAGGGTTTTCATTTACTGGCTGGGGTGAGTTTAGGTTTTGATGTTCTGGTTGAGGAGAATATGGTTGTGGATTTTCTGGTTGTTGAGGTTGAGTGTTTTGATTTTCTGGGAGTGGTGAGGAAAAGTCTTGATCAAACAGTTCAATATCAGAGAGAACTCTTGCAAGTTCTGGTTGACGTTGTTCTGGATTTGGATTGGGGGAGTGAGGTTCATTTAAGAAATTTCCAATATTTACAGATGGGTCAAACTCTATGTCAAAATCCTCAAATGTTTGGGGTGAAGGATTTTCTGTTGGTTGAGGGGGAATGGTTTCAGATGTTGGAATAGCTATTGATTCTACAACAGAAATAAAAGATGTGTTACCTTTTTTTTCCGCAGCTTTGGGTGTCCTCTGAGAGGATCATTCTCCTGCTGCCTTCCTCTTTCTGGATTTCTTTAGCACAACCTCTGGAGCTGGCTTGTGCAGATCTTGGATGTTGATTTCTGGAATAGTCACATCAACCTTGCAAGCTTTAAGGTATCTGACTATAATCTCTGGAGAGGCATCTATCTCAGAGAATAGTGGAAAATCCTTCAGAGGGATTCTCCTAGAAGTGATGACCTCATGAGAAGCAATTGTTGGTTCCTTCTTAATGTTTTCAATAATCTTCATTTTCTTCAGATTCTTGGCATTCAGAGGTTTCCCAGCAGTTGCTTCCAGAGTGCTGATTTCTTGCGCCTCTGTCAGATGTTCTATCAGCCTATTTTCTGTTAGAATATCTGAAATCAATCTTCCTAGAGGAATCCAATTCCTCTTAGTTCTTTCTTCTTCTCTTGTCTCTTTCACACTTGTTCTGAGATGGTTGAAAAGCAAATGTGGAAGGTTTATTTTGGTCTTCTTTGCAATGAAGTATATCAGAAACTGCTGATCAATGTTGATGTAATCATGAGAGCTTGTAGGCTTCCTGTGATTGATACATCCCATAATTATTCTAGCCCAGATTCTGTAATGATCTTTCAAGTCTCTGATCTTGCTGGATGGCTGTCTATAAGTGAAGATGATCCTAGCAATGGATTTTAGGTCAGAACACTTATCAGCCATATCAATGCATCTGACTCCGCTGCCATTGTATCCAATGAGTTTCCCAATCAAATCTTCTGTAATCACTATCTTCTTCCCCATAACATATGACGTGACCTGGTGGTTGGATGAAGTAGCATGAATCCAAAACTCTTTAACAAGAATTGGAAAAGTTGGACCCAACAGACGATCAAAGTATCTGTTCCATCCCTGTGTAGTTACATCTTCATACAGATTAAACCCATTTTCTTGTAAGCTTTCAAAATCGACGATCAATTCATAGAGAACTTCAAGGTTGTCAACCGGAGTGAGTAGTATTCTAATGGGCTCCTCATATTGTTCAGTAGATGAAGAACCAGGAGCACTGTTGAGATTCTTGAGACTTGATGAGGATGCCATTGTTCACACATATTCTTTAAATAAAATTGATAGAAAGGGTTTTTGAAAAAACTAGAACAAGAGAGAATATTGAAGGTGGTAAAACGTGAATGAATAAAATAGTAAATTGAGTTTATATAAGTTCTTTAGAAAACCTAATCAGTAAGAAAAAGTAATGATTATATTGAATTAATGAAACCTGAAATTAGGAGATTTGGAGAGATATTGAACACTTACCAATGACAAATGTCTCAATGCATCCAATCAGAGCCTTGGACCCTTACGAATTTGAACGCGTGTTCAGCCTCATAAGGTAGCTTGTGAGAGGATGACAGATGTTTGATGGTGTTAACTGCACACCTCTATCCTTGAAATGAAAATTTCAGATCTTCATAGATAGATTCCGAGGCAACTGTACTCCTAACTTCTGAAGACAAGTTGATCAGATGTTCACAAAAAACAATAAAATTCTGAGGGTTAAAATATGCAAATAAAACATTTTATTCTGGACACAATTTGATGTTGAGATGTTTCAGAATGAAATTGAATCTATCTTCAGAAAGGGGTTTTGTAAACACATCAGCCCATTGATGGTCTGTGTCAATAAATTTTAAAGTAAGAATTCCTTTATGAGTATAATCCCTAATAAAGTGATGTTTTATTTCTATATGCTTAGCCCTAGAATTCAAAATGGGATTTCTGGATAGACATATGGCAGAAGTGTTATCACAAAAGATAAGAATGTTACTCTCAAATATGTTGAAGTCTTCAAATTGACTTTTCATCCAGAGCATTTGAGTGCTACATCCAGTAGCTGCTATGTACTCAGCTTCTGTTGTTGACAATGCTATTATGGGCTGTCTCTTGCTGGTCCATGAGATCAGGTTGTCTCCCAGAAACCGACAGCTTCCAGAAGTGCTTTTATGCTCTACTCTGTCTCCAGCAAAGTCAGCATCATAGTATCCTACTAAGTTGTATTCATTGGATTTTCTATAAAACAAACCCAAATTAGTAGTACCTTTCAGATACTTTAAAATTCGCTTAACTGTTGTTAAGTGAGATTTTCTAGGATCTGATTGGAATCTAGCACATAAGCAAGCATTGAATAAAATATAAGGCCTTGAAGCCTTCAGATAAAGGAGAGACCCAATCATACCTCTGTAGATTTTCTGTTCTACCTTTTTACTGACCTCTTCCTTTTCCAGAATGCACGTGTGTGATACGGTGGCAAAACCGACTGTTTTTACTGGTTTGCGTTGTGTTTTTTGTTTGCAAAATGTCGCGGTAAGCAAGAGTCGCCATCGACTTTTATTTCATCCAATCATGGAAAAGGAAAAATAATAGAAAAAACATTTTTTCGAGATATTCTGAGTATGAGGGGTAGATTATAGAAAGGGAAGGTGTTAGCACCCTTTCTATCCGTAGTTATATACGGGCTCTTAGGTACTTGCTCATTTTTCAAATTGCTTGTGTGTGTTTGTCTTGAAAATGTTTTACTTCGTGATAACCCTTGTATCAGTCCTCAAAGATGTGACGAAATTTGTTTTGAAAATTTGTTTTAAAAGGTGTTTGTGTGAAAAGTTTTTATTGAGCAAGTACTTAAGATTCTACCTACTCGAAAAATTATTGTTTGTTCTCGTTTCCTTTAGACAGTGCTATCCTACTATTAAGGAGTAGGTAGCACCGTCGTTGGAGTTGTAAGGGACATTCGAAAGGGACAAGTACAATCACTAAAGTAATAGCTAGAAAAATTTAGTAGTAACCCTAGAGTCTTAAGATCTTTCTGAGGCAACATCTCCGAGGCAACATTTCCGAGGCAACATTCGAATGGGACAATTTGATCTTTTTAGACTGGAGGGCAACCACTAAAATCTCTTATGCTTAATGACTGTTTACCGAAGGCAACCGAAGTGAGGTAAACCCTAGGAGTGAATATGTGCATATGATTTGTTTCAGTTATTTAATCTTTGCGCGTTAGGTGATCTACCATTTTAATTTCGAGTACTTCTTGCCATACAATCCTATTAGCATACATCTAGACAATTAAATATTTGCAGGAGTTTAAAAGTGCGAAAAAATAAACCTAGCTATTACAAGGCTTCAGGGGATGGGGATTAATTACATAACCAAAAAATTGGGGATTAAAGCAGTAAATAAAACCCTAATTTAACTATTACAAACCATTGGCAGTTACAAAAATAATGGAAAAGAAATGATTAAATGCGCGGCGAATTAAATACGAGGAGAAATTGAAAACCCTAAAATCTAATTGAGAAATAATTAAGTTATTTTTGAGAAAAGAATTAATTGAGTTATGTACGACTAAAACCCTAATTCTAATTATTTTAATTATGAAAAAGAAATTAAAATTAACCTAATCTAGCTAAATTAAATAATTTCAAGAAAATAAAATATTTTGTACAAAAAGATTGTGTATTTTTTGGTTTTTTATTTGAGAAAAGAAATGCAATTGCACATTAATTAAAAACCCTAATTTCTAATTGCTTTTAATTATAAAAAAAGAAATTAAATTAACCTATATTTCTAATTAAATTAAAATAAATATTTTATTAAAAAATGCTTTTTTTTGTTGTTTTGTGATTTATTGATTTTATGATTAACAAAAAAAAGGGTAATTAATTTGGTGAAAAATAATTAAACAAAATAGTTAAAATAAAAGAAATAAATAAAGAAAAAGGGAATGGGCCCGTGTTGAATAACAATTTTGGGGGGTGCCAATCTAAGTTTTCTAAGGCCCAAAACGCTTCAAGCCCGGTCAGCCTCTGGATGCCTTGCAGCATTGACTTGAGGGCGTATCATAGGCCCTCACTGCTGGAGCGTTAGATCTGATAACCTGCTTGATCACACGGTTGGACTCAAGGGTGTATGATGTTCTCCAGGATAAGTAATACGCTAGATCTGTTGAAAGAAAATAACATAAAGAGAATTGTTGGGACCTGGGGTCGAACCCAGGTCCTTGTGATCAATACCAACGCCTCATTTCCAACTGTGCTATGCACTTTAGTTGTTAGTATAATAACAATGATATATAATATATGAAAACAACGTGGATTACTGGATTAAAACAAAAGCGCGCGTTTTATTTGAATGACCCAATGATGGTTGAACACATCATCATCTTCTTCCTCCTCCGTCGTATTAGGTATATACTTTTTACCTACAGTCACATATCCGTAGCCATAGCGCCTGCAAATTTCCAAAACACAAAAGACACATGATAAATGATATCTAACTATATAGATCCATTCGTTTTGATCTTGTGAACCTCATGGTACCCTTCTTTTTGGATAATTTCACCTGTGGAGAAAACCCCTAAACTACACATATAAACCCTACAATGGCAAAGGCACATACAAGCTTCAAAAACATAATTAAATTATCCAGTTAGCTTGCAAACACGATGAGGATCACAAATATATAACTTAAACATGCTAATGATGTAAGAAATACATTAATCGATTTTGAAAGTATGGGCAAACCGTGTGAATGCTAGGGGAAGATTCTGGGCATGAGAATGCGTGCAACTGATCGTATTAGCCTCTAGGAAGGTCCAAGAAACGATTGGAATCGTTGAATGGCTTGAATTGGCCTCTAAGTTCAAAAACGATCCAACACTTTTTGTCACTTTCTTTGAATTTTGTTTGGTGTTTTCACGACTGCCAAACCTTGTTATTTGCTTTGTTCTTGTCCAATATATACATAGGGATGAATTAGGGTTACAAACTTGGATTGAATCTTGAAGTTTGATGAGATTTGATTTGATTTTTAGCCATAGGCAAACTTACTATTTTGAGCGAAATCTTCCCTTTCTTGTACCAATTATGCTTGGTTCGTTTTGGCCTTGATAATTCAGCATATTTTGATTGACAACCTGTCCAAAAATCAAATCAAATCATATCTTTGCTATTATTCACCAATTATTTGATTTAATTCAATTTTTAATTAATAAAAAATCAAAATAAATTGCAAAATGAAGCAAATAATGTGTGTGTGAATATTTGAGTCGTGGACCATATTATAAATGAGGTGCAAGCATAAAAAGTTGGGCCCATTTAGCAAAAAATGCACTTTTGAGCACATTTGACTTTTGGCAATTTTGCAAAAAGGGTCAACTTTGACAAGGCATATCTCTTCCAATTTTAATCCTAGAGAGGTGTTCTTGGACTTTTTAGAAAGCTTAGGATGTACCCTAAGCAACACTTTTGGTATCATCTCAATTGAGTCTTCCATGTTTATGTAAGAAGCTTTGACCCAAAATGTGTTTTTGTTGACTTTTCAAAAGGACCCATAATATAGAAATTCATATCTTTTTATGAGTGAATATTTTGAACTTGTGGGATGAATATGAATTGTAGGGAATTTCATCCTCTTAAAAATGAGCTTTGGATGGAAAATTTCTAATGAAGAATGTGGAAGTTATGCTTGGTCAAAGTTGGGTTGACTTTTACTAAGAAACCCTAATTTAGCAACTTTTGGATTTTGATGAATTTGGAGCATTTCTTGAGTAATCAAGATCAGCCCTTGATCAAATGATGAAAGTAACTTCAAAATGTTAATGTTGACCAAAAATCTTGAAGTTTGACTGTATGTGGGTCACAGTTGACTTTTGACCTAATACAGTCGATTCTCAAGCATCTGAGCAACTGACTGAACAAACTTCTTGTGTAAGGCATGAAACTTGACATGTAGGGTCTTGAGAACATATTAGGACCATGGAGAACATATGAGGCCTTTGTGTTTCACCCATCTTGATGCAAATGGAAACCCTAATTTGAGGTACACTGCCTTAGGAGAGAGTTTGTCTGGTCCACTCTTGGGAAACCTTGAGCAAATTGAGGATCTCTAGAAGCATGTATTGAATAAAATGAGAGGGAAAATTTTGGGGTACAACATCTGCCCCTTTCAATCTTCTTAAACCCGAGGATGTAGATTGGCTCGTCTGCCTTTCGTGATCTGAAGGTGGAAGATGATTGAACACTAGAGTTCCTAGAAATTTTCACTCGCATGAAGTGATACTTGATTTGTGATATCGGGAATGGGATTATAGATTCCATTTGGAAGTTGCTAGAGAGTTGTCGGAGATGGGCTTAAAGATGCCATCCAGAAAAGATATCGGTTGCATAAGAGATTACTTTGCGAGAATTCATGCACCTTCCGTTGATGAGGACTTCACCAGGGAATGTTGATTTGTGTCCTAGGAAATATGGTATAGGAGCTTCAACTGTCCATTACTCTACTGGGGAATTAATTCCGACTTGAGGAAGCGGAAGTGAACTGCATATCTGGTCAGGGTATATGCTGCACTATGACTTACTGGGGAAATGCGAAATCGACCGTGTTTGATCAGGTCCTGGTCTTACGGTGCTGTAGACTGCTGTCTAGAAACCTGGATAGTAAGGTTATGAGAAGGAACCTGGATAGTAGGGTTACTACGAAATGAAAGCCTGAATAGTAGGGCTGTGAGAAGGAACCTGGATAGTAAGGTTACTTCGATATAAAAGCCTGGATAGTAGGGTTGTGAGAAGGAACCTGGATAGTAAGATTACTTCAATATGAAAGCCTGGATAGTAGGGTTGTGAGAAGCAACCTGGATAGTAGGGTTACTTTGATATGAAAGCCTGGATAGTAGGGCTGTAAGAAGGAACCTGGATAGTAGGGTTACTTTGATATGAAAGCCTAGATAGTAGGGCTGTAAGAAGGAACCTGGATAGTAGGGTTACTTCGATATGAAAGCCTGGATAGTAGGGCTGTGAGAAGGAACCTGGATAGTAGGGTTACTTCGATATTAAAGCCTAGATAGTAGGGCTGTGAGAAGGAACCTGGATAGTAGGGTTACTTCGATATGAAAGCCTGGATAGTAGGACTGTGAGAAGGAACCTGGATAGTAGGGTTACTTCAATATGAAAGCTTGGATAGTAGGGCTGTGAGAAGGAACCTGGATAGTAGGGTTACTTCGATATGAAATCCTGGATAGTAGGGCTGTGAGAAGGAACCTGGATAGTAGGGTTACTTTGATATGAAAGCCTGGATAGTAGGGTTGTGAGAAGGAACCTGGATAGTAGGGTTACTTCGATATGAGAGCCTGGATAGTAGGGTTGTGAGAAGGAACCTGGATAGTAGGGTTACTTCGATATGAAAGCCTGGATAGGAGGGCTGTAAGAAGGAACCTGGATAGTAGGGTTACTTCGATATGAAAGCCTGGATAGTAGGGTTGTGAGAAGGAACCTGGATAGTAGGGTTACTTCGATATGAAAGCCTGGATAGTAGGGTTGTGAAAAGGAACCTGGGTAGTAGGGTTACTTCGATATGAAAGCCTTGATAGTAGGGTTGTGAGAAGGAACCTGGATTGTAGGGTTACTTCGATATGAAAGCCTAGATAGTAGGTCTGTGAGAAGGAACCTGGATAGTAGGGTTACTTCGATAAGAAAGCCTGGATAGTAGGGTTGTGAGAAGGAACCTGGATAGTAGGGTTACTTTGATATGAAATCCTGGATAGTAGGGCTGTGAGAAGGAAGCTGGGTAGTAGGGTCACTTCGATATGAAAGCCTGGATAGTAGGGCTGTAAGAAGGAACCTGGGTAGTAGGGTTACTTCGATATGAAAGCCTGGATAGTAGGGCTATGAGAAGAAACCTGGGTCATAAGGTTACTTCGAAGTGGTAGTGTAGATTAGTTGACCCGTTTGATTTCGGGAACTGAGTTTCCATTGGTCGTCTGTAGACGTGATATGTATAACTTCTGAATTTGTTGAAGCTAATCCTCTTTTCCTGAAAAGATACCAGGGTTAGTTATATGCGATGCATGAAATGCAGGGTGAGATGATGTTCTCAAAATAAATGAGATTATGCTGTATATGATATGCATGTGTATGTCATGATGCATGTTCATGAATGCTATCGGGGTATGCTCGTGTCTGGGAAATTAAATCCCTGACAGTTGCTGGAGATTTGTAAATATTCTGTCGGGAAGAGATGCTGGAGAATAACTATGCAGGGACCAAACTTAGGGGGGAGGAGATACTCTGTTGGTAGACCCGCTGATCTGGAGGGATAAACTTAGCTGGGGATGAAATTCCGTTGCTGGAGATGATGAGCTCTGTTGGATATTGAGCTTCTGTATCTGGAGAAATAAACTCCGCTTGGGGATGAAATTTACTGACTCGCCCGCGATTGCGAACCTCAGCTGGGGATAGTTAAGTCCTGTTTCGGGAGAGATGACATCAATTCCTTTGAATACTTTTACTCTGTGGGGAGTGTATGTACCCGTAATTATGTTCCCAAGCTAGCTCTATCCTGGTACTTGCTGGGCAGAGTAACCGTCGGGTTTGGCACTTCTTGTTTTTTCCTGTTTCTGGAATTACGAGTAATTGCCTTTTGTTTCTTATGTAAATATTTATGAGCAACAATCATTTTCAAATGCATATATCAAAAATAAATCATTGGACGTTCTTGCAAAACAAAACAGGAAAAGAAAAACGAATTGAAGTTTCTTGTGAAAGTGATTTGTATTGATTTTTGAAGTTGGCCTGTAATAGGCGTTTTGTACAAAGAGGCCGACGTTCTAGTAAGAGAACGCCGCCGAAAGATAGAAATTATACATTTTGTGTAAAAGAAAGAAAAACAGCTATGTGAAACAACCCCATTGGATTCCAACTCTGCTATTGCCTTTATATCTTCAAGCGTCTCATCACTTTGCTACTTAGCCTAAGGTTGATCAGAGTGGTTGGTGCCGTCTGAGCTTGATAGTCGATACCGAAGTCTGATCATAAGATGATCCTATGAGACATAGTGATACGCTTCAATCCCTAACTTTTTCCTGGATTGCCCTTTCGGGTTTTCAATCCACTGGGATACCCTTTTTTGCCCAAGCCTCCCTTTCGGGTTTTCGACTTGCCGGGTGTACAATTTTTTTTTGTTTTCATCCCTTACTTTTGCCCGAACCCTTTTGGTTCGCCGGGAAGCCCTTATTTTTGCCTAGGTGTGTCAACCTAGCGGGTATTTGTTTATGCGTAGTATATTTTCACTATGTCTGCATTGACAGGGTGAGGAAGGTCGTCACCATCCATGGTGGTTAGAATCATAGCTCCTCCCGAGAAAATGTTGTTAACCACAAATGTCCCTTCATACGTGGGGGTCCATTTGCCCCTGGGATCACCTTGCGGCATTATAATGCGTTTGATCACTAGATCCCCGACTTGATATTCCTGGCATCTAACTTTCTTGTTAAAAGCCTTGATCATTCTCTTTTGATATGCCTGACCATGGCAGATAGCAGTAAGTCTCTTTTCATCGATTAGATTTAACTGATCAAGTTGGGTTTGGATCCAGTCGTCCTCGTTCAAACATGCATCCTTTATAATCCTGAGAGAAGGTATCTGGATTTCGATGGGTAGGACTGCCTCCATGCCATATACCAGAGAGTAGGGTGTTGCCCCTGTCGATGTCCGTGCTGAGGTACGGTACCCATGAAGAGCGAATGGTAACATCTCATGCCAGTCTTTATATGTCACAGTCATCTTCTGCATAATCTTCTTGATGTTCTTGTTAGTAGCTTCAACAACGCCATTCATCTTCGGCCGGTAGGGAGAAGAGTTATGATGCTGTATCTTGAACTGTTTACAGAGCTCGATGATCATTGTGTTGTTGAGATTCGTACCATTTTCAGTGATAATTCTCTCTGGCACACCATACCAACAGATCAAGTTATGCCGGATAAACCGTGCTACGACGTTCTTGGTTACTGTAGCAAAGGAATCTGCCTCAACCCACTTTATGAAGTAATCAATGGCTACCAGGATAAAACGATGCCCGTTAGACGCAGTAGGTCTGATCTCTCCAATCATGTCGATGCCCCACATTGCAAAGGTCCACGGAGCTGTCAAGATGTTTAAGGGGACCAGAGGCACAAGCACCTTATCAGCATAGATTTGGCATTTATGACAAGTTCGAGAATGCTGATAACAATCGGCTTCCATGGTGGACCAGTAATATCCTGCCCGTAGGATCTTCTTAGCCATGGTGTGTCCACTAAAATGGGTTCCGAAGGTGCCTTCATGTAGATCTGTCATGATCCTCTCTGCTTCGCTCTTGTCTACACACCGTAGTAGTGTGGATTCATGGTTGCGTTTATAGAGGATTCCATTACTGAGGAAGAACTTTGCAGCGAACCTTCTCAGAAACTTCTTATCATTGACATATTCTCCTTCGGGATATTCTTGAGCCTCAAGATACATTTTGACTTCGTGAAACTAGGGTTTGTCTTCCACTTCTTCGGTATCGACCTCACAGCAGTGTGCTAGTTCACCCAACCTCTCAATGGTGATTTGGGGAGCTTCATTGTCCCACCTAACTTTGAACATAGAAGACATGGTAGCTAGCGCGTCCGCTAACTGGTTCTCCTCTCGTGGGAAATGTTCAAAAGTTACCTCCTCAAAGTGTGGGAGCAATGTCAGTACACACTCTTTGTAAGGAATGAGATTCGGGTGCTTCGTATCCCACTCGCCTTTGATCTGACTTATCATCAGAGTGGAATCCCCGAATACACTTAATAATTTAATCCTCAGGTCAATAGCAGCTTGAAGACCCATGATACATGCTTCATACTCCGCCATGTTGTTGGTGCAGTTGAAACATAATCGGGCGGTGAATGGAGTATGACAGCCCTCGGGAGATATGATTATAGTGCCAATGCCATTACCTAGTGCGTTCGAGGCTCCATGAAAATACATAGACCATCAGGATCCCTCCTCAGGTCCTTCACCCGGTCCAGGTTCTTCGTAGTCAATTACCAACATAATATTCTCATCCAGGAACTCAAAATTCATGGACTGGTAGTCATCCACGGCCTGATGAGCCAAATGATCAGCCAATACACTCCCCTTTATTGCTTTTTCGGTTGTGTATTGTATGTAATACTTAGTTAAGATCATTTGCCACCTTGCTATCCTTCCGGAGAGAGCGGGCTTCTCGAAAATATACTTGATCGGATCCATCTTCGATATCAACAAGGTAGTGTGAGTCAGCATATACTGTCTCAGTCGGCGAGCATCCCATGCCAAAGCACATCAAGTTTTCTCAAGCAATGAGTATCGTGTCTCACAGTCGGTAAACTTTTTGCTAAGGTAGTATATGGCGTGCTCTTTTCGACCAGACTCGTCATGCTGCCCCAGCACACACCCCATTGAATTGTCTAGCACTGTCAAATATAATATCAAAGGTCTTCCTTCAACTGGAGGCATCAGAATTGGCGGTTCTTGAAGGTATTCTTTGATTCTTTCGAAAGCGGTCTGGAATTCATCATTCCGCTTTACCACTTGATCTTTCTTCAGAAGCTTGAAGACTGGCTCACAAGTAGCAGTCAGATGTGAAATGAACTTGGCGATGTAATTCAGACGTCCCAAGAAACCTCTAACCTCTTTCTATGTATGGGGAGCTGGTATTTCTTGTATGGCCTTTACCTTCGCAGGGTTTACCTGAATACCCTTGTCATTGACGACAAAACCCAGAAGCTTACCAGATCTTACCTCGAAGGTACACTTGTTCGGATTCAACCTCAGCTTGTATGTCTTCAACCTATCAAAAAGTTTCTGGAGATGATCAAGGTGCTCTTCCTCAGTGTGAGACCTGGCTATCATGTCATCAACATAAACTTCGATCTCGTGATGAATCATATCATGGAGCAGAGCGACCATGGCGTGCTGATAAGTTGCCCCAACATTCTTCAATCCAAAAGGCATCACCTTGTAGCAGAAGGTGCCCCACTGTGTAACGAAGGTCGTCTTCTCCATGTCTTCAGGAGCCATCTTGATCTGGTTGTAGACAGAGAAACCATCCATGAAGGAGAAAATTTTGTGTTGCACGGTATTGTCAACCAGAACGTCAATGTGAGGAAGTGGGAAGTCATCCTTGGGGCTTGCCCTGTTCAGATCTCTGTAATCCACACACATCCGTACCTTACTATCCTTCTTAGGTACCGGAACGACGTTGGTAACCCACTGTGGATAGGAAGTGACAGCTAAGAATCCAACGTCGAACTGTTTCATGACCTCTGCCTTGATCTTCTCTGACATTTCAGGGCGCATACAGCGGGCCTTCTGCTTAACTGAAGGACAATCTTCTTTAGTCGGAAGGAAATGTACCATGATGTCAGTGTCCAAACCAGGTATGTCTTCATAGGACCAGGCGAAGATCTCAACATAGTCGTGCAACATCTATATCAAACTTTGTTTGACGCTAAGCTCCAGATTTGCACCTATTTTAACCTCTTTTCTATCTTCCTATGTACCCAAATTCACTGTCTCAACCGGCTCTTCATGGGGCTGTATTGCCCTTTCTTCCTGCTGTAATAGTCTAGCAAGTTCTCCAGGAACCTCACAATCATCCTCACCTTCATCCTTGTTGTACCCCAAAATTTTCCCTCCTATTCTCTCAACATTTTCTCATCACAAGACCCTTGGAGCTCAAGATCCAGTTAGGGTTTCCTCTGCTCAAGACTTCTCCTTGCACTGTTGACCCAAATTAGGGTTTGTGTTTGCACAAAGATATTTTGACCTAAAATGCCTGAGATGACTTTCATGCTTCATGTTGGACTCTAAAGTTTATCCATACCAAGTTTCAAGTCTTGATTCCAAATTTTGCCCAGTCAATTGGACAGTTGGCTTAGAAATCAACTGTATTGGGGAAAAAGTCAACTGTGGCCAATTGACAGTCAAATCTCATGAAAATTGACCCACATCAACATTATGAACTCACATGGACCATTTGATCAAGTTTGGATCACAATTCCACAAGAAATTTGATCAGATCACCAAAAGGGCAAAATGGTCATTTTTAGGGTTTTGACTGCACAAAGGCAATTTTTGACTGTTTGACCTAGCCAATGGCAAACCAAGCTCACATATGGACTCAAGGACCCCATGGAATTGTTTTGACATACTCAACAAGTTCAAAAGATCCCAAATGCACAAGATTGACAGTTGGATTTCCCAGTCAATTGATCAATTTTGACTGTATACTGAAAAGTCAAACTTTGACTTTTTGGTCAAAATCAAGTGTCAAGATTCATTTTTCATCAAAACATGCCAAATCATGAAACTTGTTCATCAAGAAATCAAGAATTGCAAATTAGGGTTTGAAATGAAGATTTTTTATAACTTGGAATTTTTCTAAGTTATGAAAAACCCTAATTTTTTCCTAACTTTGCCCCACTTTCTCACCAAGATGCATTTGGATTCAAGCAAAAGTCAAAACATGAAAGTTGTAGTCCATTGAAAAATCTACAACTTTGATTCACAAAGTTTCCTCAAAAGAAGCTTGTAGCTCAAGTTACAATTTTTGGAACAAGGGTACCAAATCATTCTTAACTTAGAGAAATTTTGAACCATTTTAGGCAGGATTTTTTCCTAACTTCAAGACCATTTTTCACATACTTCCACTTGGAATTTCAATTTGCATTTCAAAGATGGATTGTAGTACACATTCCAAGCTTTCCAAAATGTCCAAGAACTCATCAAACAACCTCATGGTTAGGGAGAATCGAATTTGGCAAATTGGGAAAAACTCACTTTGTTCTTGGCCAATTTACATGTTCATAACTTGGGCAACTTTTCAAATCAGCATGCATAAGCTAGTTACAGGCCTCTAATCCCATTTTCACTCAATAATTAAATGCCAATCCATTGTGTGTTAGCATTATTTTGTGCATTTGGACATTACATGTTAGATTAAGCCTTAATTAGATAAAGCATTTTTGCCATTTTTGAAAAGTAGAACTTTATGTCAATTAGCAATCCAAGCAAGTACAGTGCAAATACTTTTGGCACAAGTTTATGAACAAAACACACTGATCAAGGGGAAGGTTAGCAGCACATTAGGGGGGCCTCTATCAGTCTAAAACTCAAGTGGACACTTTGTTGCTTAAAGTTGAAGAAACATAGCATAACAAGACACAACTCTCATTCCTGTCAAGGCAAGCTTAAGCAAAGACTTTGTACACTTTCTAATCATCAAACCTAAGCTGAAACACGAGCCAACCATCTCCATTGCCTTCTCAAACACAGAATCACCCTCAAACTGCCCAAACAAGGTACCTGCTGCAGATTGAGTTCCATAACTCAATCCATTCATGCATTCTTGCTAAAACCACTTCAAACATATCCCACATCATCCCTTGAAACTATTCCAAGCCTCAAACACGACCTGTAACACTCCCAAGCAACACCACAATTTTCATTTTCTTGTTTTGCAGTTGAAGTTCCATAACACGATTCACTTGGTTTCAAAGCAAACTAAAGCTTGGAATAGCATCCCTGGACATCAAGGAAGCTATATCAATCATCACCTTGCATTGAAAACACCTCCATCACCAGATACGATTCCAACTGAACAGGTAAGTTCATGAACTCTTATCTCTCTATCCAGGCATTGTTAGCTTTAGGTTTGTGAAGAAATTATGTCACCTTCATATCCCTGAACATGCCCATGTAATTAGTTTTCATTTATGTTATGTGTGCTATGAGAATTTGATGTCTGAACATGGAACAAAAACTAGGTTAGGAATTGGGGGAGAAGAAATTCTCTCTCATTTCTGAGAGTTAAATCATGTTCTTTATATGTATGAACTCGTGAGATAATGCTTTACATTTTTTGTGTTGTGAGTTTTCATTAAAAGTCTAGGAATCAGGATGTTTGAATCCATGTACCAAGCGCGCGTTTGTTGAACAAGGTTTGCTGGAGGTTGAAGAAGATAGGTTCTGGGCTGGGCCTGGAATGTTTTTTCTTTTTGCACCTTGCTCTTACTTTTGAACCCCCCTGGCCCAATGTGCTTATTTGAGACATTTTCTTGATTTTTCTTTTTATTTCTGACTTATTTATTTTTTCTAATAATATTAAAAATATAAAAAATATTTTTCACACCATTTTTGTATTTATTAGGGATTTATTTGTTTAAATATATGTTTGTACATAAATAATACATAAATACCTTTATCTAAAAAATACTAAAATTAATACCTATACACTTTATTGTCTGATTTTTATTTTATTTTATCTTTTTGAAAATATTTTATGAAAAAATATTTTTTTTGTAAATATTAAATATTTTATTTTTAATATATTTATCATATAATATAAGTATTTACATATTTATTAGGATATTTAGGATAAAAATACCAAAATATATACATTTTTATTTTTATTAAAATTTAACATTAAAAATACCTTTTTGACAAATATACTTCTCTTTTATTTATTTTGTGTATATAATTAGTAAATATTGTATATAATACATAATAAATAATTAATACCTTTTATTTATAAAAATTAGGGTTTTTGCCCTAAACATGAAATATTCAAAAATTAACTTTCTTTTAATTATTTTTATTTTTATTTTATTTGTGAATAAAATATACACTTACACAAAAATACTTTCACATACATATTGCTCCTTTCTTATACATCTATACATTTATATTTGCGCAATTCAATTTGGTTGTAAATATTGGGTACCATCCTCCTATGAAGTCTCATCCCCATTTGAACATTTGTACCCCCATTCCCATGATCATTGTGTAATAACTTAGAACTTTTAAATTTCGCACTTTAATGCTTTCTAATTATGCCATGTTAGAATTAGGGTTTCGTATGCGAATAAAAAAAAACAACAAAAATAGTTTGACCTAAATTCAAGATAAACAAGCATGAAAATGGATAACACCAATCACACTTGCACCCCTAGGGTATTCCATTTGTTGCCTTCAATAATGGGCCATATTGCATGTTAGGTCTCTTTGGGCAAAATAAACACAATTCAAATGATCATAGTCCCTCGATGACGCTTTCGAAAGTTGCCTAAAAAATGATCAAGTCCCTCCAAGGAAAGATTGCCCAAAGATACTTGGCACCATTGCAATTATGGTCTAAACGATGACCCGCGCCCGTCCCTTTCACATCCTAACACAAGATTGTCCACCAAATGCAATGGTGGAACAAAATTGTTAAAAGGGTTAAAAACATAGGAGAAATCTTTGAGAAATTTAGGAGTAGACAAACTCTTAGTTACTTGAATCAAACTTGCAAAAACACTTGCCTATTTTCCAAACCACACATCACTACACTTTCAAAATAACTTTCAAAAACAATGAAAACCTTTTCAAAAGACATACACCTTTGTATACATCCCAACATGGATCATTACAAAGGTTGCCACCACATTGGCTTCTTTTCAAAACATTTTCAAACCCACACGCACAAAGCACCATTTCAAACAATTGAAAATTAAGGCAAGATTGATCTAAGCAAGTAACTAAGAGCCCATGGATAACCATGGATAGAAAGGGTGCTAATACCTTCCCTTTCTATAATCTACTCCCCGAACCCAAGAAAACAATCTCAAAGGTTTTTGCTGTGCTTTTTAACCTTTCCTTAGGATAAAATAAAAAGTCGGTGGCGACTCTTGCTCAACCGAAACATTTGCAAAAACAAACGCAAAACCTCAAGTCAGTTCTCCCACCGTATCACAAAACTGGCGACTCTACTGGGGAAGACCTTTAAAGTGGAGTAACCTTAGGGCTTAGATCACCCTTGTTTTCAATTGTTTGCCTTGTTTGCTTTTATATTTGTGGGCTTTGCATCGGAGTTTCATAGATCCTAACCCGGATCTGGGGAATACCCTTTTAGGTAGCATAATCTGTGAGGGACCTGTCCGGCGTAGACCGACATGGGTGAAGCAGTGGCTACATTGGTGTGGCACCTTAGTCTGTACCGATATCCCTTGTGTTGCAACGAGGAGAATATGGGTCTTCTAAGGAGTCATTAAACACCAACCGACCTTAGAACCCTAAATTGACCAAACTTGGCCATAGAACAGTAGCAGTATGCTACACTCATTGAGGCTAAACTCTCGCGATGGTTCTGGCTGCAAGAAAAGATTGCGATGCTGGAGTTATGACCGATTGAGGGTAGTCAATGATTTGAGATCCTCTAGAACCCGGTTACTTTTGATAGGACAGGTTTTAACCAACGAAACTAAAAGAGGGTAATACCTGAACTTCATGCTAGCCTGAAACCTAAGGGTTGTCTTGTGTGACTTTTGTGCCTTATCATGCTTGCCTTTGTGAATACTTGTGGTGTGCTTCATCATAGCATAATATCATCATACCATTGCATGCATCCTGTACAAAGACTAACCCTTTTCAAAGACAAGAGGGTTTCATCTTTGCTCTGTTTTGTAGGACATCATGATGCCCGTGCGTAGGAATACTATCCGGCTCAATTTTGTTCAACCACCAACTTTGCTCAGGGATTTGGTTGATAGGATTCCAAACACTACTTCCTTCATCAAGAGGCATGGTACTCTCCTTGGTTTGATCACTTCAAAGTGGGACCAACAACTGATAAGTGTCCTGACCCAGTTTTATGATCCCCTGTATCATTGCTTCACCTTTCAAGAATTCCAGCTGGTTCCTACCCTGGAAGAATTCTCTTATTTGCTTGGGATCCCTGTTTTGGAGCAGACTCCATTCACTGGTTGGGAAAAGACTCCTAGGCCTGAAGAGGTTGCTGCAGTTCTCCTCTTGACCAAAGAAGAGGTATTGGCTAACTGGGAAACTAGAAGTGGAGTTAAGGGCTTTTTGGTCAAATTTCTGGTTGGCAAAGCTAATGATTTCTGGAATGACTTAGACTTCAAGGCGTACGAATACATTCTGGCTCTTTTAATCTATGGTCTGGTACTATTTCCAAATCCTGACACCTTTATCAGTATCTATGCCATAAGGATCTTCATGTCTCGGAATCCTGTACCCACTCTTTTGGGTGATATCCTGCAACAACTCTATGCTCGTACTGCCCGAAGACGGGGAACTCCATGGTGTTGTGCTCCTTTGCTAGTGAGGTGGTTTATTTTGCACCTTCCTAAGTTCGTGCTGAAGAATGAAGAAGGAAAGGGTTGGGCTCATAGGTTAATGTCTCTCACTGATAATGACATCACTTGGACTCTCAGAGGTTTGGATGAGGTATCTGTTATCGATCGTTGCGGAGAATACCCTAATGTTCCATTGATCGGCATCCAGGGAGGAATCTCTTATAATCCATGTTTAGCTCTCCGCCAGTTTGGAAGATCCAGAAGAGTAGGGCCTCATGAGATGTTGGTTCCTCACTTCCATTTTGAATTTCAGGTAGACAGTGACAAACTACGCCATGGATTCATTAAGGCTTGGGACAGAATTCACAAAGCTGACCCACATGAGTTGGGACCAAAGACTTCTCTACCATTGGAACCCTATTGCAGATGGGTCCGCATCCGTGCTCAGAAGTTAGGTATGCCGTACGAAGCTGTCAGACCTATCATTCTTGAGTCTCCTGATGAAGACGGGGTTCCTCCAACTGTCCTCCCTCCTCAGATACCCACTGATTTTGACACATTGAAGAGATCTTGGGCGCAGCTAAAGGAAGAACGGGATCTTTATTGGGAAAAGTTCAACGAACAGGAACGAAAGATCCAGAGGCTGACTAAGCAATTGGAGGAAGAGCGGGTTCTGAATGACTATATCCATACTGAGAAGAGGAGGCCATGGGAGCACTGATGGGCTTTGAATATTTCCTTTTACAGCTTTTATTTCCTTTTCAGTATTTTTCATTCCTGTAATGCCTGAGGGCAAGTTGTTGAACAATTTAAAATTTGAATCTAATGAAGTGTGTTTCCCTTTTGTCTACAAAGTTGAATCTCGTTTGTCTTTGAAAACATAAAACATACGCATCTGATTGCATCATATGCATAACAAGTACCTTTTCCACATGTTGCTTAATCTTCTTCGCTGTTTATTTGAACAGTCATCATGAATCCAGAAACATCCAGTGAGCAAGCTATCAAGGCCCTTCAGGCCCAGAGTGTCCAGTTTCAAGAGATGGTCATGAGCCTGGCTCAAGGTCAGCAAGAGTTGAAGGCTTTGCTCTTAAAGAAGAAGAAGAAGAAGAGGACTACGTTATTCAATACTGGACGCAGGTTTGGGAACACACTCCATAATAAGGCTGATCCAACTACTTCCTCTGCAGAGAAAGACAGTCCCCAAGGGGGAGGGGCTCCTAGTCCTGCAGTCTCTAACAACGAGACGGATTACAATGACGAACAATACCCTCCTGCTGCTGACAGATACAAGCAATTAGAAGACCGCTTGAGTGCCATGGAGATTCAAAATGTACCGGAGCTGGATTTCGAAGATTTAGGGTTATCTTCTGGGGTGGTAATCCCACACAAGTTCAAGGCGCCTGCCTTTGCCAAATACGACGGGGCTTCCTGTCCAAAGCTGCATCTCAGATCGTACGTAAGGAAGATCCAACCTTACACGGCAGACAAAAACCTTTGGATCCACTTCTTCCAAGATAGCCTTTCGGGGTCACAACTTGAGTGGTTATATCAGCTAGATGGAACCAGTATCCGACATTGGGAAGATTTGGCGACCGCATTTTATAGACAATATCAATACAATTCTGACCTCGCTCCTACGCGTACCCAACTTCAGGGTATGTCTCTAGGAACGGGCGAAGGGTTCAAAGAATATGCGCAAAAATGGAGAGATTTGGCTGGCAGGGTGCAGCCTCCTTTGACTGATCGTGAGCTGGTTGACATGTTTCTAGGGACCTTGTCCGGTCCATTCTTCAATCATTTGGTTGGTAATTCCTCCGCTGGGTTTACGGATTTGATCCTGACGGGTGAAAGGATAGAAGCTGGCATCAGGTCAGGAAAGATACAGAAAGCTGCCTCCGCAAGTACTGAGAAGAGGCCTTTCAAGAAGGAAGCTAGTGCAGTCTATGGTCCTAGAAGACAAGTCAAGCCAGAAAGCCGCCAAGCCGTCAATGCCTTGGTAATTTCAAAACCAGTTGCTGCTCCTCAGCAGTACAATCAACAAAGGGGTGAGAGGCCCAAGAGGCAATACACTCGGCTGAGTATGACCTTCTCGCAAATCTTACCGCAACTGCTATCAACCAACTTGGTGACCATCAAAGAGGCTCCGAAGGTCGTGAATACTGCATCTCCTAAGTATAACCCAAATGCCCGTTGTGCTTATCATTCTGATAGCCCCGGGCATACTACTGATGATTGCTGGGCCCTGAGAAATAAAGTTCAAGACCTTATCGATGCGAAGGAAATTCAGTTTGAGGCGCCTGAGAGGCCAAATGTTGTAACTGCTCCTATGCCCCAGCATAGAGTAAATGTCGTCGAAGAAGATTTGTATGTTGTTTCGGTGAATGATGTTGCTACCCCTCTATTGACTGTTAAGAGGAACCTACTGCTAGCCGGTTTATTTCTGGGTTGTAGCAAGGGTTGCCTCCTATGTGCTGTTATCCCTACCGGTTGTCCGCTGCTGAAATCAGGCATCCAAAGCCTGATGGATAGCAAAGAAATTCTGTTCAAGAAAACTGCTGTTCCGTTTGTTTTCGCTGAAGAAGTATCTGTCGTCACAATTTTCAACAATCTTACCAAGGCTCCCCCGAGGAAGCCAGTCAAAATTATGTCTGTCGCACCCATTACCATTACTGTTCCAGGGCCCCTCCCCTATGAGTCTGACAAGGCTGTCCCATGGCACTATGGGGCAGACGTATATGTGCTTGGAGTGAAGCAGGAGTTCAACACTGGTACCAGTATCAGTAACATCACTGGCCCCGCCAAGATTACTCGCAGTGGTAGGCTTTTCTCGCCTGACATTGCACCATCAGTTATCCGAAAACCTCTTATCATCACACCCGCAAGTGTGCATGTTCCAAAT
Source organism: Vicia faba (assembly GCA_948472305.1). NCBI lineage: Eukaryota > Viridiplantae > Streptophyta > Magnoliopsida > Fabales > Fabaceae > Vicia > Vicia faba. The sequence goes on from OX451738.1 coordinate 1,536,790,834, forward strand.
CAAATTCCTGTGTCTACTACTGCCGCCGAGTCCTCTGATGCTCGGGGCAAAGAAGCTGCTACCGGTTTGCCTGCCCGGACGGAGGCACCAAAAAAGACCGCTGTTGAAGCCTCCCAGCAAGAGATGGAGGAAATCCTTAAAATCATTAAAAAGAGTGACTTCAATGTCGTTGAACAGCTGGGGCATACCCCCTCCAAAATCTCTATGCTATCTTTGCTGCTGTGCTCAGAGGCCCACGCCAAGGCCCTGATTTCATTTCTGAAAACGGCCCATGTGCCGCAAGAGACATCTGCAGATCAATTCACTGACTGTGTGGCTAATTTGACCGCTGACAATGGTTTGGGGTTCTCGGATGCAGACCTAACCGCCAAGGGAAAAAACCACAATGATGCCCTGCATGTCTCTATAGAATGCAGGGGCACTACTGTTGCGCACGTGTTGGTGGACACCGGTTCTTCCCTGAATGTATTGCCCAAGAAGGCCTTAGATCGGTTGGATTGTGAGGGCCTGGAATTGAAACCTAGTAACATCATTGTTAGAGCCTTCGACGGTTCTAAGAGAATGGTGCATGGTGAGGTAGACATTCCTATTCGTGTGGGTTCCCAAGTCTTTGACTCAACGTTCTATGTGATGGATATTCGTCCATCTTACTCCTGTTTGTTGGGCCGACCTTGGATTCACAAAGCTGGGGCCGTAACATCCACTCTACACCAGAAGCTCAAATACCCTGTCAAAGGGAAGATTGTTACTGTGCAGGGTGAGGAGGAATACATGATTAGTCACTTGAATTCATTCCGGTATATCGAGATGGACGGGGAGTTTATTAAAACCCCCTTTCAACATTTTGAAGAGGTACCTCCAACATTGGCGTCAGCTGAGACAGTGGTTGAAGAAGACTTTCCTTTGAAGATGGATTCCTTGAAGGATGCCCGAGCTGTAATCGAGAAAGGCAAATGTGCAAACTGGGGTCAGCTTCCTGACTTCACTCAAAAGAACGACAAGTTTGGGCTGGGCTTTACTGCAGAGGCTCCGAGGGCTGTTCGCAAAGAAAGGATCAGAAAGGCTCCGGTGTTCATCACCAACCCAAGGGTGAATGCTATCGAGGAGGACGTAGAGGAAGCAGAATTTGACAATTGGATCTATCCGACAACCAGCAACGGACCAAGCAACTGGACGGCCAAGGATTTTACACCTATTACATTTGTCACGCAGTAATTAACTCTTTTGTGTTCAATTTGTAACAAACAATATGTTGAAACTTTTATTGGCTCGGTGTCCTACCCGGGGCACCGTGGCTCTATTTGTGAGGGCTTTTTGTATGACATTTCCATATATCATTAATCAAAACATTGGATGTTTGTTGCATTTCAAATCTTGTGCTCTTTTTCTTTCTGTGTTATATATTGCAAAACAGCTATATTTACACACTCACTTATACAGGTTTCAATCCACTCTGGATCTCACTGGTAACAGCTCTGCTACTGCCAGCTATGACTTCGAAGATCCGATCAACTTGGCCGAAGACGAAGGTGAAGATGATTGCGAAGTGCCTGGTGAACTCGCAAGACTGTTACTCCATGAAGAGAGGGACATTCAACCGCATGAAGAGCCAGTGGAAACAGTGAACCTGGGTACTGAGACAAATAGAAGAGAAGTCAAGATTGGTGCCAATCTAGAGCTCAGCGTGAAGCAACGATTGATCCAGATGCTGCATGATTACATGGAAATCTTTGCTTGGTCTTACGAAGACATGCCTGGTTTGGATGCCGACATTGTAGTTCATCACCTGCCTACCAAGGAAGACTGCCCTCCAGTAAAGCAAAAGGTCCGCCGTATGCGTCCATAGATGTCCGAAAAGATCAAAGCCGAGGTTATGAAGCAATTCGATGCCGGGTTTCTAGCAGTGACTTCTTATTCTCAATGGGTGGCCAACGTTGTTCCAGTGCCAAAGAAAGATGGTAAAGTCAGAATGTGTGTTGACTACAGGGATTTGAACAGGGCCAGCCCTAAAGATGATTTCCCTCTGCCTCATATCGATGTTCTGGTTGATAATACTGCTCAAGGTATTCTCCTTCATGGATGGTTTTTCAGGGTATAATCAGATCAAGATGGCTCCTGAAGATATGGAAAAGACTACCTTTGTTACTCAGTGGGGCACCTTCTGCTACTAGGTCATGCCATTCGGGTTGAAAAATGCTGGGGCAACCTACCAACGTGCCATGGTTGCTTTATTTCATGACATGATCCATCATGAGATTGAAGTGTACGTCGACGATATGATTGCAAGGTCCCAAACTGAGGAGGAACACCTTGGCCATCTGCGGAAGCTGTTTGACCGAATGAAGTTGTACAAGCTGAGGTTGAACCCAAACAAATGCACCTTTGGGGTGAGGTCTGGAAAATTGCTAGGTTTCATTGTAAGCGACAAAGGTATTCAAGTGGACACTGCCAAGGTAAAAGCCATACAAGAGATGCCGACTCCCAGGATAAATAAAGAAGTCAGAGGCTTTCTGGGACGACTGAATTACATTGCCCGATTCATCTCACATCTAACTGCTACCTGTGAGCCAATCTTCAAATTACTGAAGAAATATCAAGTAGTACGTTGGAACGATGAATGTCAGGATGCTTTCGAAAAGATAAAGGAATATCTCCAAGAGCCACCCATTCTTATGCCACCAGTGGAAGGAAGGCCTCTGATACTATACTTGACAGTGCTTGACAATTCAATGGGGTGTGTGCTGGGGCAGCATGACGAGTCTGGCCGAAAAGAGCACGCTATTTATTACCTGAGCATAAAGTTTACCGACTGTGAGTCTCGGTACTCACTGCTCGAGAAAACTTGCTGCGCTCTGGTATGAGCTGCTCGCCGGCTGAGACAGTACATGTTGACTCACACTACTCTGTTGATTTCAAAAATGGATCCTATCAAGTACATATTCGAAAAGCCTGCTCTGTCTGGAAGAATAGAAAGATGGCAAATGATCTTGACAGAATATGACATCCAGTACACAACTCAAAAGGCAATCAAGGGAAGTGTATTGGCAGACCATTTGGCACACCAACCTGTGGACGATTACCAATCATTAAACTTTGAATTTCCGGACGAAGATATCATTGTAGTAACTGATTGTGAAGTACCTGGACCGGATGAAGGACCTGAGGAAGGATCCCGTTGGTCTATGCACTTTGACAGAGCCTCCAACGCATTGGGTAATGGTGTCGGCGCTGTGATCATATCCCCCAAAGGCACTCATACTCCACTCACCGCCCGACTGTGTTTCAACTGCACCAACAACATGGCAGAATATGAGGCATGCATCATGGGTCTTCAAGCTGCGATTGACTTAAGGATCAAGTTTCTGAGTGTCTTCGGAGATTTCGCTCTCGTGATCAATCAGATCAAAGGGGAGTGAGATACGAAACACCCAAATCTTATTCCTTACAAGGAGTATGTGTTGACTTTACTTCCCCACTTTGAAGAGATAACTTTTGAGCATTTCCCAAGAGAGGAGAATCAGTTAGCGGATGCACTAGCTACGATGTCTTCAATGTTCAAAGTCAAATGGGACAACGAGGCTCCCCAGATCATTATCTGGAAGTTGGACGAACCTGCATACTGTTGCGATCTTGAGGCCAAAGAGGTAACCGAAAAACCCTGGTATCATGAGGTGAAGAGATACTTGGAAGCCCAGGAATACCCTGAAGGTGCGTCTGTCAATGACAAGAAGTTCATGAGAAGGTTTGCGGCAAAATTCTTCCTCAGCAACGACATTCTCTACAAACGAAACCATGATTCAACTCTACTGCGTTGTGTGGATAAGACTGAAGCAGAGAAGATCATGGTAGAGCTGCATGAAGGTACATTCGGAACACATTCCAGTGGACACACCATGGCAAAGAAAATCCTTCGGGCAGGATATTTCTGGTCTACAATGGAAGCCGACTGTTACCAACATTCTCGAACTTGTCATAAATGCCAGATCTATGCTGATAAGGTGCACATCCCTCCGGTTCCTCTGAACGTCCTGACGGCACCTTGGCCTTTTGCAATGTGGGGCATTGATATGATCGACGAGATCCGACCGACGACATCCAACGGGCATCGCTTCATCTTGGTGGCAATTGATTACTTCACGAAGTGGGTAGAGGCAGCTTCCTACGCCACTGTAACCAAGAGCGTCGTGGCACGTTTCATTCGGCATAACCTGATCTGTCGGTACGGTGTCCCGGAAAGAACCATTACGGACAATGGTACCAATCTTAACAATAAGATGATCACTGAGCTCTGCGAACAATTCAAGATACGGCACCACAACTCTTCTCCTTACCGGCCGAAGATGAATGGGGATGTAGAAGCAGCTAATAAGAACATCAAGAAAATTGTGCAGAAGATGACAGTGACCTACAAAGATTGGCACGAAATGTTACCGTTCGCTCTTCATGGGTACCGTACCTCAGCGCGGACGTCAACCGGGGCAACCCCATTTTCCTTGGTCTATGGCATGGAGGCAGTCTTGCCAATTGAAGTCCAGATACCCTCTCTCCGGATAATGAAGGATGCAGACTTGAGTGAAGATGACTGGATTCAGACTCGACTTGATCAATTAAACCTGATTGACGAAAAGAGACTCACTGCTATCTGTCATTGTCAGACGTATCAAAAACGGATGATCAGGGCATTTAACAAGAAAGTCAGACCACAAGAGTATCAAGTTGGGGACCTGGTAATCAAGCGCATCATCCTTCCTCAAAGTGATCCCAAGGGCAAATGGACCCCTATGTACGAAGGGCCATTTATGGTTAAACATGTGTTCTCAGGAGGAGCCATGATCCTAACCACCATGGATGGTGACGACCTTCCTCACCCCGCCAATGCAGACATAGTAAAAAGATACTACGCATGAATCAAAGACCCGCTAGGTTGACATACCTAGGCAAAAATAAGGGCTTCCCGGCGAACCAAAAGGGTTCGGGCAAAAATAAGGGATGAAATGAAAAAATCTGTACACCCGACAAGTCGAAAACCTGAAAAGGCGGCTTGGGCAAAAATGGGTATCCCGGTGGACTGAAAACCCGAAAGGGCGGTCCAGGCAAAAGTTAGGGATAAAGCGTAACACTATGTCTCATTGGATCACCTTGCATCCAGAATTCGGCATCAACTATCTGGCTCAGACTTCGGCATCGATCAATCATCTTCATCTTCAACTAAGCAGCAAAGTGATGAGACGCTTGGAGACATAAAGGCAATAGCAAAGTTGGAACCCAGTGGGAATATTGTTCACATAGCTGTTTTGTTTCCTTTTCAAAATTGTATAAACTTTGTGTTATTCGGCGGCGTCCTCTTACTAGGATATCAGCCTCTTGTACAAAAAACGCCTATTTACAGGCAAATTTCAAAATCAATACAAGTTCACTTTTCCAAACAAATTGCCAATTGTTTTTCCTTTTTCTGTTTTGTCTTGCGAAGAACGTCCAATGTTCATTTTTGATATATGCATTTGACATTGAAATTGCTAATTCATAAATACTTGCATACGAAACAAAAGACTAATTACAGGTGACATCAGAAACAGGGGCAATATAGAATTGTCCAGGCAGTCTAGTTGCTTTGTCCGCCAAGGTACCAAGATAGGTCCAACTGGAGAATATGACCAAATTACTTCAACTCCCCACAGAGTAAGACAAGATTCAACAATCCTCTCCCCAGGAAGAGTTAGTTTATCATCAGCCCTACAATAGGCACCCTGTTTCCCTAGCAAGTCAGCCATACTCTCCTCCAGAAGAATTAGTCTACGGTCAACCTAAAAGAAGTTGGGTATCCCCAGAAGATATCAACATTCCCCAGCGGAGTATAGGCATTCAACAGCAAGCATCCCCGGCAGTCTTGATCTAAGATTGTTCCCCGGCGGAATACAGACACTCCAGTGGAACCATTTACCAGTACAGTCCGAAAGTTTCCCCAGGAAATTTGGAATCCATATCCCCAGCAGGTCTTGGAGCTTATCCCCAGTAGATTCTGGAAGCTCATCCCCTGTAGAGTACGGACGTCTCTCTCGAGCTTTATTCAAAGTTATTCCTCACAAGAGCTTATAACTGGGTTATCCTCAGCTAATTGCCATGGAATATCGCCCTCGGCGAAGTTCTTTCAATCCCCAGCGGAGTTCATCATAATCCCCAACTTAACTTATCAACAGAATCCCCAGCGGAGTTTATCATTGTCATCCCCAGCGGAATCCATCATTAAAATCCTCAGCGGAGCTCTCATCAAAACCTCAGCAAGGTATCTCTTCCCGCAGGATAATTCCCCTCAGAATAATTCCCCTCAGAGTAATCTCTCCAACAAAGTTTGTTCCCCAACGGAGTTGTCTTATCCTACCGGTGTATTCTTGCGATCCTCATCCCCAGCGGAAGCGAAGAACTCTACTCTTCAACGTCAGCCCAAGATTTAATTCCCCAGCCGATCGTCAAGGATTTATTTTCCTAGACGAAAATACATTCATAAACATTTCATATTTCATACATCTTGCTTACATACATGATAAAGTGCATACAACACTATCTCATTTTGAACATCGTGACATCATGCATTTCATACATCATGACATTGCATACAACTGATGTTTTGCCTTTTCAGGTAAAAAGACAACCCAAAAGACAACTACCTTCAACTGTCACAATTCCAGATTCGATTCCTGTATCTAGCCAGGGCACATCTGTGAGTGATCAGTTTCCAGATTCGATTCCTGTATCCAGCCAGGGCACATCTGAAGAGTTTGAAGATTCGATTCCTGTATCCAGCCAGGGCATATCTGTTGACGACTATTTCCAGATTCGATTCCTGTATCCAGCCAGGGCACGTCTGAAGAATTTCCAGATTCGATTCCTGTATCTAGCCAGGGCATGTCTGAAGAGTTTGAAGATTCGATTCCTGTATCCAGCCAGGGCATATCTGTCAACTGTCACTAATTCCATATTCGATTCCTGTATCCAGCCAGGGCACATCTGAAAAGTTTCCAGATTCGATTCCTGTATCCAGCCAGGGCACATCTGAAGAGTTTGAAGATTCGATTCCTGTATCCAGCCAGGGCATATCTGTTGACGACTATTTCCAGATTCGATTCCTGTATCCAGCCAGGGCACATCTGAAGAGTTTGACGATTCGACTCCTGTATCCAGCCAGGGTATATCTGTAGACGACAATTCCAGATTCGATACCTGTATCCAGCCAGGGCACATCTGCGAGCAACCGATTGTAGACTCGACACCTGTATCTAGCCAGGGCATGTCTGCATGAAGAGATTGAAGATCAACACCTGTAACAAGCCAGGAAAACATTTGTCTTTCTCAAAATACACAAGTTTTCGCTAAGGAATCTCTTATGCGATCAACACTTACAAATGGCATCTATAAGCCCATTCCCGACAAGTTTCTATCACACCTTCGGATGGCATCTATAAGCCCATCTCCCTATCCATCATCTCTCCAAATGGCATCTATAAGCCCATTCCCGACATCACATTTGCTGATAATCCAACATGCGAGTGCAAATTTCCGGGCACTCTAGTGTCCAATCTCCTTTTACCCTCGAGTCGCGAAAGGCAAACTTGCCAATCTAACTCTTCAGGTTCAAGAAGATTGAACAGGGGAAACTGTTGTACCCCAAAATTTGCCCTCCCATTCTCTCAACATTTTCTCATCACAAGACCCTTGGAGCTCAAGATCCAGTTAGGGTTTCCTCTAATCAAGACTTCTCCTTGCACTGTTGATCCAAATTAGGGTTTGTGTTTGCACAAAGATATTTTGACCTAAAATGCCTGAGATGACTTTCATGCTTCATGTTGGACTCCCAAGTTTATCCATACCAAGTTTCAAGTCTTGATTCCAAATTTTGCCCAGTCAATTGGACAGTTGACCTAGAAATCAGCTGTATTGGGGAAAAAGTCAACTGTGGCCAATTGACAGTCAAATCTCATGAAAATTGACCCACATCAACATTATGAACTCACATGTACCATTTGATCAAGTTTGGATCACAATTCCACAAGAAATTTGATCAGATCACCAAAAGGGCAAAATGGTCATTTTTAGGGTTTTGACTGCACAAAGGCAATTTTTGACTGTTTGACCTAGCCAATGGCAAACCAAGCTCACATATGGACTCAAGGACCCCATGGAATTGTTTTTACATACTCAACAAGTTCAAAAGATCCCAAATGCACAAGATTGACAGTTGGATTTCCCAGTCAATTGATCAATTTTGACTGTATACTGAAAAGTCAAACTTTGACTTTTTGGTCAAAATCAAGTGTCAAGATTCATTTTTCATCAAAACATGCCAAATCATGAAACTTGTTCATCAAGAAATCAAGAATTGCAAATTAGGGTTTGAAATGAAGATTTTTTATAACTTAGAATTTTTCTAAGTTATGAAAAACCCTAATTTTTTCTAAACTTTGCCCCACTTTCTCACCAAGATGAATTTGGATTCAAGCAAAAGTCAAAACATGAAAGTTGTAATCCATTGCAAAATATACAACTTTGATTCACAAAGTTTCCTCAAAAGAAGCTTGTAGCTCAAGTTACAATTTTTGGAACAAGGGTAACAAACCATTCTTAACTTAGAGAAATTTTGAACCATTTTAGGCAGGATTTTTTCCTAACTTCAAGACCATTTTTCACATACTTCCACTTGGAATTTCAATTTGCATTTCAAAGGTGGATTGTAGTACACATTCCAAGCTTTCCAAAATGTCCAAGAACTCATCAAACAACCTCATGGTTAGGGAGAATCGAATTTGGAAAATTGGGAAAAACTCACTTTGTTCTTGGCCAATTTACATGTTCATAACTTGGGCAACTTTTCAAATCAGCATGCATAAGCTAGTTACAGGCCTCTAATCCCATTTGCACTCAATATTTAAATGCCAATCCATTGTGTGTTAGCATTATTTTGTGCATTTGGACATTACATGTTAGATTAAGCCTTAATTAGATAAAGCATTTTTGCCATTTTTGAAAAGTAGAACTTTATGTCAATTAGCAATCCAAGCAAGTACAGTGCAAATCCTTTTGGCACAAGTTTATGAACAAAACATACTGATCAAGGGGAAGGTTAGCAGCACATTAGGGGGGCCTCTATCAGTCTAAAACTCAAGTGGACACTTTGTTGCTTAAAGTTGAAGAAACATAGCATAACAAGACACAACTCTCATTCTTGTCAAGGCAAGCTTAAGCAAAGACTTTGTACACTTTCTAATCATCAAACCTAAGCTGAAACACGAGCCAACCATCTCCATTGCCTTCTCAAACACAGAATCACCCTCAAACTGCCCAAACAGGGTACCTGCTGCAGATTGAGTTCCATAACTCAATCCATTCATGCATTCTTGCTAAAACCACTTAAAACATATCCCACATCATCCCTTGAAACTATTCCAAGCCTCAAACACGACCTGTAACACTCCCAAGCAACACCACCATTTTCATTTTCTTGTTTTGCAGTTGAAGTTCCATAACACGATTCACTTGGTTTCAAAGTAAACTAAAGCTTGGAATAGCATCCCTGGACATCAAGGAAGCTATATCAATCATCACCTTGCATTGAAAACACCTCCATCACCAGATACGATTCCAACTGAACAGGTAAGTTCATGAACTCTTATCTCTCTATCCAGGCATTGTTAGCTTTAGGTTTGTGAAGAAATTATGTCACCTTCATAGCCCTGAACATGCCCATGTAATTAGTTTTCATTTATGTTATGTGTGCTATGAGAATTTGATGTCTGAACATGGAACAAAAACTAGGTTAGGAATTGGGGGAGAAGAAATTCTCTCTCATTTCTGAGAGTTAAATCATGTTCTTTATATGTATGAACTCGTGAGATGATGCTTTACATTTTTTGTGTTGTGAGTTTTCATTAAAAGTCCAGGAATCAGGATGTTTGAATCCATGTACCAAGCGCGCGTTTTTTGAATAAAGTTTGCTGGAGGTTGAAGAAGATAGGTTCTGGGCTGGGCCTGGAATGTTTTTTCTTTTTGCACCTTGCTCTTACTTTTGAACCCCCCTGGCCCATTGTGCTTATTTGAGATATTTTCTTGATTTTTCTTTTTATTTCTGACTTATTTATTTTTTCTAATAATATTAAAAATATAAAAAATATTTTTCACACCATTTTTGTATTTATTAGGGATTTATTTGTTTAAATATATGTTTGTACATAAATAATACATAAATACCTTTATCTAAAAAATACTAAAATTAATACCTATACACTTTATTGTCTGATTTTTATTTTATTTTATCTTTTTGAAAATATTTTATGAAAATATATTTTTTTTGTAAATATTAATTATTTTATTTTTAATATATTTATCATATAATATAAGTATTTACATATTTATTAGGATATTTAGGATAAAAATACCAAAATATATACATTTTTATTTTTATTAAAATTTAACATTAAAAATACCTTTTTGACAAATATACTTCTCTTTTATTTATTTTGTGTATATAATTAGTAAATATTGTATATAATACATAATAAATAATTAATACCTTTTATTTAGAAAAATTAGGGTTTTTGCCCTAAACATGAAATATTCAAAAATTAACTTTCTTTTAATTATTTTTATTTTTATTTTATTTGTGAATAAAATATACACTTACACAAAAATACTTTCACATACATATTGTTCCTTTCTTATACATTTATACATTTATATTTGCGCAATTCAATTTGGTTGTAAATATTGGGTACCATCCTCCTATGAAGTCTCATCCCCATTTGAACATTTGTACCCCCATTCCCATGATCATTGTGTAATAACTTAGAACTTTTAAATTTCGCACTTTAATGCTTTCTAATTATGCCATGTTAGAATTAGGGTTTTGTATGCGAATAAAAAAAAAACAACAAAAATAGTTTGACCTAAATTCAAGATAAACAAGCATGAAAATGGACAACACCAATCACACTTGCACCCCTAGGGTATTCCATTTGTTGCCTTCAATAATGGGCCATATTGCATGTTAGGTCTCTTTGGGCAAAATAAACACAATTCAAATGATCATAGTCCCTCGATGATGCTTTCGAAAGTTGCCTAAAAAATGATCAAGTCCCTCCAAGGAAAGATTTCCCAAAGATACTTGGCACCATTGCAATTATGGTCTAAACGATGACCCGCGCCCGTCCCTTTCACATCCTAACACAAGATTGTCCACCAAATGCAATGGTGGAACAAAATTGTTAAAAGGGTTAAAAACATAGGAGAAATCTTTGAGAAATTTAGGAGTATACAAACTCTTAGTTACTTGAATCAAACTTGCAAAAACACTTGCCTATTTTCCAAACCACACATCACTACACTTTCAAAATAACTTTCAAAAACAATGAAAACCTTTTCAAAAGACATACACCTTTGTATACATCCCAACATGGATCATTACAAAGGTTGCCACCACATTGGCTTCTTTTCAAAACATTTTCAAACCCACACACACAAAGCACCATTTCAAACAATTGAAAATTAAGGCAAGATTGATCTAAGCAAGTAACTAAGAGCCCATGGATAACCATGGATAGAAAGGGTGCTAATACCTTCCCTTTCTATAATCTACTCCCCGAACCTAAGAAAACAATCTCAAAGGTTTTTGCTGTGCTTTTTAACCTTTCCTTAGGATAAAATAAAAAGTCGGTGGCGACTCTTGCTCAACCGAAACATTTGCGAAAACAAACGCAAAACCTCAAGTCAGTTCTCCCACCGTATCACAGTCCTCGGCTTGGTTGATCGGATTTTTGAAGTTATAACTGGAAATAGCAGAGCTGTTATCAATGGGATCCAGAGTGGATATTGATCTGCATTATGATACGTGAGTCTGTGTAAGAGAATAGCTGTTTTGATAAAGTGAAAACATAAAAGAAAAACAGAGAGCGCAAAATTTGTATGCAAGAAAAGTCCAATGCTTTATTAATGATATATGAAATGACAAATAATAGCCCTCACAAGCAAAAGCCAAGGTGCCTCGGGCAAGGCACCAGGCCGTACAGTTTCAAATTATTTATTACAAATCTTTAAACAAATAAGTCAATTACGGCGGAATAAAAGAAACAGGTATGAAGCCCCTAGCCGTCCAGTTACTCGGTCCACCGTTGGTTGTTGGGTAGATCCAGCTGTCGATGTCTGAGTCCTCTTCGTTGTCTTCAATGGCGTTAATTCTCCGATTGCTGATGTGTAGGGGAGGTCTTCCAGCCCGAGCGCGTCTAACAACCCTTTGAGCCCCATTTTCAACCACGGCCCTGGCGTCCTTGAGAGAAGCCATCTTCAAAGGAGGTTTGTTGGTAATAGTTTCAGTCGATGCCAAGATCTGAGGGACCTCTTCGAAGTTCTGACAAGGAGTTTCTATGAATTCCCCGTCCATTTCTACGTAACTGAAGGAATTGAGGTTGCTCACCATATACTCTTCTTCACCCCGCACGGTGACAATCTTTCCTTTCACCGGATACTTCAGCATTTGGTGGAGTGTGGAAGTAACTGCCCCAACCTCGTGGATCCAAGGACGACCCAGCAAACAAGAATACGACAGCCTAATGTCCATCACATAGAAGGTGGACTCAAAAGTCTGAGAACCCACTTTGACAGGGATGTCCACCTCCCCGTGCACCATTCTCTTCGATCCGTCAAAAGACCTTACCACAATGTTACTAGGCTTTAGAGTTAAACCCTCGCAATCCAACTGGTCCAACACCTTCTTTAGCAGAACGTTCAACAAAGACCCAGTATCTACCAGCACATGAGCCATAGCGGTGCCCCTGCATTCAATTGAGACATGCAGAGCATCATTATGCTTCCTTCCCTTCGGTGTCAAGTCTGCATCTGAAAAACCCAGCCCATTATCAGCAGTCTGGCTGGCCATGCAATCTTTAAATTGATCAGCTGAAGTCTCTTGCGACACATGCACAGTCTTGAGGAATGCAATCAAAGCCTTCGCATGGGCTTCAAAGCACAACAACAAGGATAACATGGATATCTTTGACGGGGTCTGCCTCAGCTGCTCGACCATATTATAGTCGCTCTTCTTAATGATTTTCAGTATTTCCTCTATTTCTTGCTTAAAGGCTTCCACAACAATTTTCTTAGGCGCCTCCATCTGGGCAGGCTCACCTATAATCTCTTTGCCACGGGTATCAGACGATTCACTGACAGGGGTAATAACTGGAGTAAGAACAAGAACTGTAGTAGATGTACTAGCAGGAACAACTGATGGAATGACAATAGGCTTGTTGACAGTCTTAGGGGAAATCTCGGGAAAGAAGACCCTTCCACTTCGGGTAACTTTGTTGGTTCCGACAATGTTACCAATATCAGGATCAACCTCTTCCTCTTTCAAATCTTGTTTGATGCCATGATACTACACATCAGCACCATAATGCCAAGGGACAGCTTTGTCCGAGACATACGGGACAGGATCAGGAACAGTAATTATCAGCGGATCAATTCTTGAAGCAAATGTATTCCTAACAGGTCTTCTCGAGGAAACCTTGGAAGGATTGGCGGAAATGGTTATAATGGCAACATCTTCAGCTGGAATAGCGGGAAGCAAAGTTTTCTCAAACAAAATTTCTTTGCTATCTATCAGGCGTTGAACACCTAACTTCAACAAACGGCAACTAGAAGGTAGAAATGAACACATGTGGTAACCTTCACCACAACCCGGAAATAAACCGGCCAACAACAAATTCTTCTTGACAGTCATGAGCGGAGTAGAAACTTCATCAACAGAGGTAACAAAAAAATCAGTGTCAATAACATTAACTCCACGACCATGTTTAGGCATGGGAGCAGTTATGACGTTGGGCTTTTCCGGAGCATCAAAATCTATTTCCTTGGCTTCAATCAAGTCTTGTATTTTGTTTCTCAGAGCCCAACAATCATTTGTATCATGGCCAGGGCTCTCAAAATGATAAGCACACCGGGCATTCAGATTATATCTGGGAGATGTGGTATTTGGATTCTTGGGAGCCTCTCTCAAGGTTGCCAAGTTGGATCTCAGTAGATGAGGTAGAACTTCAGCCAATGTCATGTTAATGCGGGTAAACTGCCGTTGTGGTCTTTCCACCCTTTGTTGATTATTGCATTATGGAGAAACTGCAGGCCTCAGTATTATTACGACACTTACTGTCTGACGAGGTTCAGCCCTGTTCTGGCCCCTCGGTCTATAGACGATGCTGGCTTCCTTCTTACCAGCAAAAGGCTTCTTTATCGAACTCGAAGAGGCATCCTTTTGTATCTTGTCGCTCCGAATCCCAGCTTCTACTCTCTCTCCAGTCAGAATCAGCTTGGTGAAACCAGCTGACGAGTTGCCGATCAAATGATTAAAAAATAGACCAAATAGCGTCGCCAGAAACATATCAACCAACTCCCTATTAGACAATGGGGGTTGAACTCTCCCAGCCAAGTCTCTCCATTTCTGTGCATAGTCCTTAAAGCCTTCATTTGCACCCATGGACATACTCTGGAGTTGAGTACGAGTAGGAGCAAGGTTGGTGTTGTACTGATACTGCTTATAGAAAGAAGCAGCCAAATCTTCCCAGTTTCGGACATTGGATCCCTCTAGATGGTAGAACCATTCAAGCTGAGTCCCTGACAGACTATCTTGAAAGAAGTGAACCCACATATTTCTATCAGCGGTTTGGGGCTGGATCTTTCTGACATAAGAACGGAGATGGAGCTTTGGGCAGGACACCCCATCATACTTAGCAAAAAATGGAGCTTTGAACTTCTGCGGGATGACCACTCCCGACACTAATCCCAATTCTTCCAAATCCAGTCCAGGTATCCTCTGAACTTCCATGGCACTCAGACGGTCTTCCAACTGTTTGTATCTATCCTCAGCAGGAGGATATTACTCATCATTGTAATTGGTATCATTGTCATACACTGCAAGACTGGGGTCTTTCTCTTCTTCCTGATTCTCCCCTTCCTTAGATGAAGAGGTCAGATCGACTTATCGCTTCAACCGCTCTCCAAAACTTCTTCCCATACTCAGAATACCAGCAACCTTCTTCTTTTTCTTCTTTTCTTTCAGGATGAGGGCTTTCAGATCCTCCGGCCCTTTTGCCAGACTTATGAACATTTGTTGGAACTGGGCGTTCTGTGCCTAAAGGTCCTTGATGGTTTGCTCGAAAGACATTTCATGCTGAAATAAACAGCGAAGAAGATGAGAAAACCTGTAATGGTACCTGTAATGATGTGTATGATAATGGGATGCGCATGCAATGATTTCAAAGACTTCGGGAAATTTAAATTTGAAAACCAAAATAAATAAAAACTTTATTAGCTGAATCTGAAGTTCAAATGCCTTTTAGGCGTTACAATTAAAAATAAATCTGAAACTATAAAAGACATCAAAATTCCCATGGATGCTTCCTCTTTGTGCCGAGATAGTCATTGGGTCCTTTTTCCCCATGGAGTTGCTTTGTGAGCTCTAAAACCTTCCTCTCTTGAGCATGGAACTGATCCTTGTAAGTATCCCGCTCCTTCATCAACTAAATCCAAGACCTCTGTAATTCCCCAAGATCAGTGGGTATGTAAGGATAGAGAACCGTGTAAGGAATGCCTTCTTCAGTAATGGGTTCCACAATCACTGGTAAAACGGCCACATAGGGCGTCATAAGCTTCTAGGCCCGAGTTCGTACCCATTGGAGGTAAGGTTCCATAGGAATGGAAGTCTTTGGCCCCAAAGCCCTGGCGCCAAATCTGTTTACCATGCCCCAAGCTCGTATGAACCTCCGGTGATACTCTTTAACATCATCCTCATAGTTGAATACAATGCCCTCGATAAGTAACTCATGGGGGACATCCCTTCGAGCGTGACTAAATTGTCACAGAGATAAACAAGGATTGCAGGTTATACCTCCTCTGATACCAAGCAACGGGACATTAGGGTACTCCTTGCAGCGGTCAATAATAGCAGTGTTTTCCATAGCCTGGGAACACCAGAGAATATCCATGTGAGTGAGTGACATTATCCTTTGCGACCAACTTAAACCTTATTTATTCTTCAGTACGGACTTTGGGAGGTGAGAAATAAACCACCTCGACAGCAATGGCATACAACATATAAGAACCCCTCTTCTCTTCATGGTACGAGTATGGAGAGCGTGCAAAATATCTCCGAGCAAGGTAGGCACAAGGTTGCAAGAGAGGAAGATATTGATAGCATTCACTTCTATGAATGAGTCCGGGTTAGGGAATAGGACTAACCCATAGATTAGAAGAGTCAAAACCTCCTCAAAATCCATATCATCCTAAAACAGCTGGGCCTTGTCTATCAGAAACTTAGCTAGAAAAACCTTGACTCCGCTTCTTGTTTCCCAATTGGATACCACATCGGCCTGTTTCAGATGCAAAGCTGAGGCAATGACTTTTGGCTTAGGAACTTCTTCTAGACATGTGAAGGGAAACTGTTCAAGAATGGGTATATCCAACAGCTGAGAGAATTCTTCCAAGGTAGGCACCAACTGATAGTCTAGAAAGGTGAAGCAATGGTGCTTGGGATTGAAGAACTGAAAGAGTACACTCATCATCTTTTCATCAAAGTTTGAAGTAACCAGGTTGAGAAGTTGACCACGTCTCTTAGTGAACGCAAAAGTTTCAGAAACCCTTGGTACTAGCTCTTTGAGTTGGGAAGGTATCTTCACAAAGCTGATTCGGATAGTGTTTCTACGAACGGAAGCCATGATCTGCAAAATAGAACAAAGATAAATTCCATTGGTCTTTGAAATGTTTATTTCAATAAGAATGGATGCTATGTTATGATGCATGATGTCATGAGAAACCACAGGTATAGCAAACACATGTATAGAAAACACAACCAAATCACACAAAGTCCTTAGGTTTAAGGCTTGCATGAGGTTAAAGGTAGTACCCTCTTGAAGTTTAGTTGGTTTCAAACCTGTCTTAAAAAGTAATCGGGTTCTAGAGGATCTCAATATCACTGACCATCCTTTATCGGGCATTGTTTCAGCTCAATCAATCTTTTCTTGCAGCCGAAATATCCCGAAAGTCTAATCTCAATGAGCGTAGCATCGAGTATCAACCAATCCTCAGCTCTACATCGAGGCCGGCTATGTCACTACTTTCTAATGGCCAAGTTTGTTCAACTAAGGTTCTAAGGTCCGTTAGTGCTTCAAGACACCACGCAGCCGCCCCGTATTCTCCTTGTTTCCCCCCGAAGGATACCAGTACCAACCAAAGTGTCACACCAACACAACCATCGCTTAAACCATATCAGTCTACGCCGTACAGTCTCCACGATCTATTGCTGTTTACCTAATAAGTGCCCCCAGATCCGGGTGTAGGATCTATAGTAACCCCAAACAAACCCTCAAAAGTAAAGAAATCAAGACAATCAAGAGAAGCAATTTAATGACCTAGATCTTAAGGTATACCCCACTTATAATTCCCCAGCAGAGTCGCCAGTTCTGTGGTACGGTGGTAGAACCGACTGTTTTTACTGGTTTGCGTTTTGCGTTTTTTGTTTGCAAAATGTCGCGGTAAGCAAGAGTCGCCACCGTCTTTTATTTCATCTAATCATGGAAAAGGAAAAAGAACAGAAAAAACCTTTTTCCGAGATATTCTGAGTACGAGGGGTAGATTATAGAAAGGAAAGGTGTTAGCACCCTTTCTATCCGTAGTTACCTACGGGCTCTTAGGTACTTGCTCATTTTTCAAATTGCTTGTGTGTGTTTGTCTTGAAAACGTTTTACTTCGTGATAACCCTTGTATCAGTCCTCAAGGATGTGACCAAGTTTGTTTTGAAAGGTGTTTTTGTGAAAAAAATTTATTGAGCAAGTACTTAAGATTCTACCTACTCGAAAAAAGATTGTTCGTTCTTGTTTCCTTTAGACAGTGCTATCATACTATTAAGGAGTAGGTAGCACCGTCGTTGGAGTTGTAAGAGACATTTGAAAGGGACAAGTACAATCACTAAAGTAATAGTTAGAAAACTTTAGTAGTAACCCTAGAGTCTTAAGATCTTTCCGAGGCAACATCTTCGAGGCAACATTTCCGAGGCAACATTCGAATGGGACAATTTGATCTTTTTAGACTGGAGGGCAACCACTAAAATCTCCTATGCTCAATGACTGTTTACCGAAGGCAACCAAAGTCAGGTAAACCTTAGGAGTGAATATGTGCATATGATTTGTTTCAATTATTTAATCTTTGTACCTTAGGTGATCTACCGTTTTAATTTCGAGTACTTCTTGCCATACAATCCTATTAGCATACATCTAGACAGTTAAATATTTGCAGGAATTTAAAAGTGTGAAAAAATAAACCTAGCTATTACAAGGCTTCGGGGGATGGGGATTAATTACATAACCAAAAAATTGGGGATTAAAGCAGTAAATAAAACCCTAATTTAACTATTGCAAACCATTGGCAGTTACAAAAATAATGGAAAAGAAATGATTAAATGCGCGACGAATTAAATACGAGGAGAAATTGAAAGCCCTAAAATCTAATTGAGAAATAATTAAGTTATTTTTTTAGAAAAGAATTAATTGAGTTATGTACTACTAAAACCCTAATTCTAATTATTTTAATTATGAAAAATTAAATTAAAATTAACCTAATCTAGCTAAATTAAATAATTTCAAGAAAATAAAATATTTTGTACAAAAAGATTTTGTGTATTTTTTGGTTTTTTATTTGGGAAAAGAAATGTAATTGCACATTAATTAAAAACCCTAATTTCTAATTGCTTTTAATTATAAAAAAAGAAATTAAATTAACCTATATTTCTAATTAAATTAAAATAAATATTTTATTAAAAAAATGATTTTTTGTAATGTTTTGTGATTTATTGATTTTATGATTAATAAAAAAAGGGTAATTAATTTGGTGAAAAATAATTAAACAAAATAATTAAAATAAAAGAAATAAATAAAGAAAAAGAGAATGGGCCTGTGTTGAATAGCAATTCTGGGGGGTGCCAATCTAAGTTTTCTAAGGCCCAAAACGCTTCAAGCCCGACCAGCCTCTGGATGCCTTGGAGCGTTGACTTGAGGGCGTATCATAGGCCCTCACTACTGGAGCGTTGGATCTGATAACCTACTTGATCACACGGTTGGACTCAAGGGTGTATGATGTTCTCCAGGACAAGTAATGCGCTAGATCTGTTGAAAGAAAATAACATAAAGAGAATTGTTGGGACCTGGGGTCAAACCCAGGTCCTTGTGATCAATACCAATGCCTCATTTCCAGTTGTGCTACGTGCTTTAGTTGTTAGTATAATAACAATGATATATAATATATGAAAACAACGTGGATTACTGGATTAAAACAAAAGCGTGCATTTTATTTGAATGACCCAATGATGGTTGAACACATTATCATCTTCTTCCTCCTCCATCGTATTAGGTATATACTTTTTACCTACAGTCACATGTCCGTAGCCATAGCCCCTCCAAATTTCCAAAACGCACAAGACACATGATAAATGATATCTAACTATATAGATCCATTCGTTTTGATCTCGTGAACCTCATGGTATCCTTCTTTTTGGCTAATTTCACCTGTGGACAAAACCCCTAAAGTGCACATATAAACCCTAACAATGGAAAAGGCACGTACAAGCTTCAAAAACGCAATTAAATTATCTAGTTAGCTTGCAAACACGACGAGGATCACAAATATATAACTTAAACATGCTAATGATGCAAGAAATATAGTAATCGATTTTGAAAATATGGAAAACTGTGTGAATGCTAGGTGAAGATTCTGGGTGTGAGAATGCGTGCAACTGGTCGTATTAGCCTCTGGGAAGGTCCAAGAAACAATTGGAATCGTTGGAATGGCTTGAATTGGCCTCTAAGTTCAAAAACGATCCAGCACTTTTTGTGACTTTCTTTGAATTTTGTTTGGTGTTTTCACGACTGCCAAACCTTGTTTTTTGCTTTGTTCTTGTCCAATATATACCTAGGGATGAATTAGGGTTACAAACTTGGATTGAATCTTGAATTTTGATGAGATTTGATTTGATTTTTTAGCCATATGCAAACTTACTATTTTGAGCCAAATCTTCCCTTTCTTGTACCAATTATGCTTGATTCGGTTTGGCCTTGATAATTTAGCATATTTTGATTGCCAACCTGTCCAAAAACCAAACCAAATCATATATTTGCTATTATTCACCAATTATTTGATTTAAATCAATTTTTAATTAATAAAAAATCAAAATAAATTGAAAAATTAAGAAAATAATGTGTGGGTGAATATTTGAGTCGTGGAACATATTATAAATGAGTTGCAAGCATAAAAAGTTGGGCCCATTTAGCAAAAAATGTACTTTTGAGCATATTTGACTTTTGGCAATTTTGCAAAAAGGGTCAACTTTGACAAGGCATATCTCTTCCAATTTTAACCCTAGAGAGGTTTTCTTGGACTTTTTAGAAAGCTTAGGATGTCCCCTAAGCAACCCTTTTGGTCTCATCTCAATCGAGTCTTGCATGTTCATGTAAGAAGCTTTGACCCAAAAGGTGTTTTTGTTGACTTTTCAAAAAGACCCATAATATAGAAATTCATATCTTTTTATGAGTGCGTATTTTGAAATTGTGGGCTGAAGATGAATTGTATGGAATTGCATCCTCTTCAAAATGAGCTTTGGATGGAAAATTTCTGATAAAGAATGTGGAAGTTATGCTTGGTCAAAGTTGGGTTGACTTTTACTAAGAAACCCTAATTTAGCAACTTTTGGGTTTTGATGAATTTGGAGCATTTCTTGAGGAATCATGATCATCCCTTGATAAAATGATGAAAGTCACTTCAAAATGTTAATTTTGACCAAAAATCTTGAAGTTTGACTGTATGTGGGTCACAATTGACTTTTAACCTAATACAGTCAATTCTCAAGCATTTGAGCAACTGACTGAGCAAACTTCTTGTGCAAGGAATGAAACTTGACATGTAGGGTTTTGAGAACATATTAGGACCATGGAGAGCATGTGAGGCCTTTGTGGTTCACCCATCTTGATGCAAATGGAAACCCTAATTTAAGGTACACTGCCTTAGGAAAGAGTTTGTCTGG
Organism: Vicia faba; assembly: GCA_948472305.1. Taxonomy (NCBI): domain Eukaryota; kingdom Viridiplantae; phylum Streptophyta; class Magnoliopsida; order Fabales; family Fabaceae; genus Vicia; species Vicia faba. The sequence continues at coordinate 1,536,811,931 of OX451738.1, forward strand.
TCCACTCTTGGGCAACCTTGAGCAAATTGAGGATCTCTAGGAGCATGTATTGAGTAAAAGAGGGAAATTTTTGGGGTACAACAACGTGGGATGCATTGGAGTCTTTGATGGCTTAGATTCTGAGAGGTCAAATATCTTCATAAGTTCTCTTACATATTTGCTATGATGAATGTAAGTTCCTTCTGGAGTTTGGTTTATCTGAATGCCCAGTAAGAATTTAAGTTCCCCCATTAAGCTTATATCAAACTATGCCTACATGCACTTAGCAAATTCTCTTCCCAAAGAAGGTTTAGTGGATCCAAAAATGATATCATCTACATAAATATGACAAACTAAAATGTCATTCTTAAATGTCTTACAGAACAAGGTTGTGTCCACTTTCCCTCTAGTGAATTCCTTTTCTAACAGGAAGTTACTTAGTCTTTCATACCAAGCTCTGGGAGCTTGTTTCAGACTATAAAGTGACTTCTTTAGTTTGAAAACATATTCTGGATGTTTGGAATTATCAAACCCAGGGGGTTGGTGCATATATACCTCTTCATCTATGTAACCATTTAAGAATGCACTTTTGACATCCATCTGATACAGAGTGATGCTATTATTTACAACAAAGGAGATTAAGAGTCTGATAGATTCTAACTTGGCGACTGGAGCAAAGGTTTCTGTATAGTCTATCCCCTCTTGCTGACTATAACCTTGCGCCTCCAGTCGTTCCTTGTTTCTGATGACTTCTCATTGCTCATTCAGTTTGTTTCTGAACACCCACTTTGTTCCAATGACGTCTAATCCTTTTGGTTTGGGAACCAGATCCCATACGTCATTCCTGGTGAACTGGTTTAATTCCTCCTGCATTTCAAGAATCCAATCATTGTCCAGAAGAGCTTCATCAATTGTTGTTAGTTCAATCAGTGAGACCAGTCCCGTGAGGGATTCTTCAGAGCTTCTGAATGTTGATCTTGTTCTTATTGGATCATCCTTCTTTCCCAGGATCTTATCTTCTGGGTGAGCTATGCTGCTTTTGGATAACCTTTTATAGAGTTTATCAATAGAAGGTACTGGAGCACTTGTAACATTTCTTTCTGAAGTTGTTGGAGCGTCTCTGTTGGGAACTTATGATGAGTTGTCTTCAGTATCTGTGAATTCAACTTCTATATCTGCAAAAGATTCATTCTGCTTTGACTTTTGAGGGTCAAACTTATCAACAAATCTAACACTGATTGACTCTTCAACAATCTGTGTTTCTGTATTGTATACTCTGTACCCTCTTGAGTGTTCAGAGTATCCTAACATAATACACTTATGTACTTTAGAGTCAAACTTGTTCAGATGATCTTTAGTATTCAGAATAAAACATGTGCATCCAAAAGGATGGAAATAAGAAATGTTGGGCTTTCTGTTCTTCCACAATTCATATGGAGTCTTTTCCAGAATAGGTCTTATAGAGATTCTATTCTGAATATAACATGTTGTGTTAATTTCTTCTGCCCAGAAGATCTTAGCAATGTTAGTCTCATTTATCATGGTTCTGGCCATTTCTTGCAATGTTCTGTTCTTTCGTTCTACAACTCCATTTTGTTGGGGAGTTATAGGACAAGAGAAGTCATGCGAGATGCCTTTTTCATTAAAAAATGTTTCAAACTTTTTATTTTCAAATTCTCCACCATGATCACTTCTGACTTTGACAATTCTAAGATCCTTTTCATTCTGAACTTGGTTTCAGAATGCAACGAACACAGAATGTGACTCGTCCTTGTGTCTTAAGAACTTTACCCATGTCCATTTGCTATAGTCATCTACGATCACTAACCCATACTTTTTGCCACTAATAGACACAGTTTTCACTGGTCCAAATAAGTCTATGTGCAGAAGTTCTAATGGCCTAGAGGTGGAAACAACATTTTTGGATTTAAAAGCAGGTTTTGCAAATTTGCCTTTCTGACATGCTTCACACAGAGCATGTGAGCTGAACTTCAGATTAGGAAGTCCTCTGACCAGATTGAGTTTGTTAATCTGAGATATTCTTCTCATACTAACATGCCCCAATCTTCTGTGCCAGATCCATTGCTCGTTGTTAACAGAGAGAGGGCATTTTACATTCTAACTTTTTAGTTCAAAAAGTTTTATCTTATAAATGTTGTTTTTCCTCTTTCTATTAAAAAGGATAGTTCCATCTTTCTAGCTAACAACTTTGCATGAATTTTGATTAAAGGTTATATCATAACCGTTATCACTTAATTGACTCATGGATAGCAAGTTATGCATTAATCCATCAAATAAAATCACATTATTGATAGAAGGAAGATTACCATTACCTACTGTTCCAGAGCCAATGATCTTCCTTCTCTGGTTGCCTCAAAAGTCCACGTAACCTCCAGGTTTAAGTTCAAGGCTTTAGAACATATGCTTTCTTCCCGTCATGCGTCGAGAGCATCCAGAGTCCAGGTACCATGATTGGTGTTTTAGCCTTGATGCTAAATATATCTCTTCTGTGTCTGATTTTGAGTCTGAACCGGAGGCTTCGCTGTCTTTTGTCACATTTTCCATAAGAGCGATGTTGGCTCTTCCATCATCTGACTTTGAGTCAGCATCAGAAGTGTCTGAATCGTCCCATGTTTCCATGAGGCTTTTCTTCTTCTCCTTGAAGAAATTCTTTTTGGGCTTCTCCTTCTAAAGCCTTGGACGGTCACTCTTGTAGTGCCCTTGTTCGTTACACTCATAGCAGATGATGTCTTTGTTATTTAACTTTCTGTGATCGGAGGAAGCTTCAGATCTTCTGTGTCCAGAGGAGGACTCAGACTTTTTTTATCTGGAGGAGGATTCATTCTGATTCTCTGATCTTCTCGGGTTTTTGAATTTTCTTTGTCTCTGCTTCTACAGTTGATTGGCCCTTCTGGAGAGAAGAGACAATTTATCTTCTTCTGATGAGGATCCATAAGAGGTTTCTTCCATAGCCTGCAAAACCTTAGAATCAGATTTTTTGTTAGATTTTAATGCTAGAGGCTTAACTTGCTTCTGAGGCTCGTCTTCTTCTAGCTCTATCTCATGACTTCTGAGGGAGCTAACAAGTTCCTCCAGAGATATCTTATTGAGATCTTTAGCCAGCTTAAGTGTAGTGACCATTGGCCTCCATTGCTTTGGTAGACTTCTGATGATCTTCTTTACGTGATCAGCAGTAGAATATCCTTTGTCAAGAACTTTCAGCCCAGCAACAAGAATCTGGAATCTTGAGAACATTTCTTCTATGGATTCACTGTCTTCCATCTTGAATGCTTCATATTTCTGAATGAGCGCAAGGGACTTGGTTTCTTTGACTTGTATGTTGCCTTCATGCGTCATTCTCAGAGAGTCAAACATGTTTTTGGCTGTCTCTCTGTTAGAGATCTTCTCATATTCTGAGTATGAGATGGCACTGAGAAGTATTGTTTTGGCTTTATGATGGTTTCTGAAATCACATTTTTGCTGGTCAGACATCCTTTTTCTATCTATCTTCTGACCACTTTCATCCACAGGATGTGTGTATCCATCAATTACCATGTCCCATAGATCAGCATCATGAGCCAGAAAGAAGCTCTCAATTATGTCTTTCCAGTAGTCAAAATTTTCTCCATCACAGACTGGAGGTTTGCCGCTGATTCTGTCCTTGTCCTCATGATAGTCATTACTGATGTTTTGGCTTGGTCCTACCATAGTGTTTTTCTAAAGCTTGGATCTTGTACTGACACTGTTAAGTGTATGAACTCAGAACCAGACGCTCTGATGCCAATTGAAGAGGTGAAAAACACAAGAAGAGGGGATTGAATTGAAACTTAAAATCAAAAGCAGTAGACACGATATTTTTATCCTGGTTTGTTTGATCTCAAACTACTCCAGTCCACCCGCCAAGGTGATTTCGCCTCTCTCCAACGAGGACTTAATTCACTAATCAAACCTTGATTACAATACTACTTTGACAACTGCCAAAGTCTTCTTGAGTACAATCACAACCCGGTTTATCTCAAGGAAAACTAGCTTAATCAAAAGAAACTGGTTTACTGTGTACTGTTGTTTTTCGTTACAAAAACTGTATCAATACTGTGATATATTACACAATTTGAGCGTTTGAGTGAATATGAAATTTTGTAGCGTTTTAGATGTATAAGCAGTCGTGTGTCAAAATCGTGAATGATTTGTCCTTTAAACTTATTTATATAGGCGTGGAAATCTTGTCCAACATAAAGCGTGATAATGGACACTCAATGCTGTTTCCATATTGAGAAGATTCTTGTCTGAATGAAGTCGTTGCATATGATGTTGTCTTAATTGAAAAGTAACGCTTCAGAACTAGAATCTTGCATGCTGCTTTTACTTCAGAACATTGATGACTTAGAGATGTGAGGATCTGATGGTATATTAGACTTCTATTCAGAATTAGAGTATCCTTTACTTTAGCGCAGATTCTGATCATCATTCTTCAGAACATTCTGATTGCCTTAGCTTGAAAGCTTCTGTAGCTTAACTTCTGATGATGTTTCAGTCAGAACTCCTGTATACAAAATAACACAAATTTAAAGTGCATATTTGTTCTTTGTGTTTGTTATCATCAAAACTCTAATTAAGGGTTGTAGAATCAAACTATGTTCTAACAGGAGGGACAAGGTCCCAAACCTCTTTTCTCTTAAATTGGTTTAGCTCATCTTGCATAGCTAAAAACCAATGTTCATAGAGTAAAGCGTCTTTGGAGTTTTTAGGCTCAATTTGTGAGACGAAAGCAAAATGATAACAAAAGTTACTTATCTTGGATCGTGTAGTGACTCCTTTGGTGATATCTCCAAGGATATTGTCGATGGGAAGATCCTTGATAGATTTCCATTCCAATGGGAGATCATTTTCATCGCTTTTAACATCCGGATCTTTATTTTCAATAGATTTCCATTCCAATGGGAGATCATCTTCATCGCTTTTAACATCTAGATCTTTAAGAATACTCTCCGAAGATACACCTGCACCATCAAATACAATACCTTTTCTGATCGATCACGAACAAGATTCATCAAAAGACACATGCACAAACTCCTCAACAATTTGTAACCTTTTATTAATTACCCTATAAGCTTTACTAGATTGAGAGTATCCGAGAAAGACACCTTCGTATCCTTTTGAATCAAACTTTCCAAGATTTTCCTTTCCATTGTTCAATACAAAACATTTACATCCGAAAATGTGAAGGTGTGAAATATTAGGCTTTCTTCCTTTTAGTAGTTCATACAGAGTTTTGTTTAGAATTGGACGAATTAGGATTCTATTTAAAACATAACAAGCCATACTTATGGCATCGGCCCAAAAATACTTAGGAAGGGCATGTTCATTGATCATAGTTCTTTCGAGTTCTTCTAAAACACGGTTCTTGCGTTCCACTACTCCATTTTGTTGTGGAGTACGTGGTGCAGAAAAATTATGATAAATGCCATGTTTTTCACAAAATTCTCAAAGAGATAGCTTTCAAATTCACCTCCGTGATTGCTTCGGATTATAACAATGTTAGTTTTTAACTTATTTTGGAACATCTTAGAAAATTTTTTCAAACGCGGAGAAAGTGTCACTTTTGCTAGCCAAGAAAATTGTCCAACAAAATTTAGAGAAGTCATCTACTATGACAAAACCATAATAATTACCACCTAGACTTTTTATTCTAGAGGGTCCAAAAATGTCCATGTGGAGAAGTTCAAGTGGCTTTGTTGTAGAGATAATCTTTTTAGATTTAAAAGAAATTTTTGTCTGTTTGCCCATTTGACATGCATCACATAAGTGATCTTTAGAGAACTTTATTTTGGGTAAAACAACAACTAGATATTTTGATATAATTTTGTTTAGCAAGTCAAAATTGACATGCGCTAATCGCCTATGCCAAAGCCATGAGTCTTCACTCATGGAGACAAGACATTTAGTACCAGTCAAAGGTACTTCATTCAAGTCAAGCATATATACATTATTAACCCTCAAGCCTTTAAAAAAATTTCCTTATCACTATTTTCAAGTAAGCAACAATCTTTTGAAAAAGAAACTTTATATATTTTGTTGCATAATTGACTAATACTAATGAGATTGTGTTTAATACCCTAAACTAAAAGGACATATGAGATAGTAGTAGAAGAGGGATTACCTACACTAACTTTTCCATGTATAGCTCCCTTGTTGTTATCACCATAGGTTACAAAGCCCTTATTCTTAGCCACAAAGTCAAAAAATAGGGAAATTTCACCTGTCATATGTCTTGAGCACCCATTGTCGAGAAACCATCTTCTCTAAGTAGTATCAAGACATTCCACCTATAAAATTAAACAAGGGAAATAGGTACCAAATTTTTATTGGGTCCTTGTGTGTGAGTGAAACATGGGTTGCCTTTGGGAGACCATTTGAAAATGCCTTTAGGTACCAAGAATCTTCTAAATTGACATTTTTTAATGGTGTGTCCTTCGTTGCAACAATATAGACAAGCTGGATCTTGATAGGAGTTACTTTTGCTTGTTTGATCTCTTATTTGATAAGAATATTTTTGATAGGGATTAATCATGCTTTTTCTAAAGTTTGATCGATCAATAGAAAATGTAACTTTGGGTTGTAAAGCCTTGTCTAATTTGGCTTTAAGAACTATAGTCTCTCTTTGCCAAATGTGACAAGTTTCACATCCATGCCAATTTTTCCAAGAGGTCTTGTCAATTTCATCTTTGTCTTTGATACTCTCTATCATGGATGCCTTGAGAGTTTCCAACTCCTTTTTGGATTTCGAAACTTTATGCTCAAGGTATTTGAAAATCTTTTTATTTGAGGCTAAGGGTTTGAAAGCTTCCTTAGCCTCATGATGTAGATTATTAAAGGCATTTATTAATTCAATATAAGATATATCATCAACATAATCGTATTTAGAATGACTTACATTCTTTTTCTTTTTGTTATGCTCCATAAGACACAAGTTTTCCATTTCCTCTCCATCACGAGAGTTATCTTTGCTTGATGAATCACTATCACTATCCCATGCAACGTAAGCTCTTATAGCTTTGTTTGACTTCTTTTGAAACTTGTCTCTTACTTTGTCTTTCTTGAACAAGGGACAACCTGGTTTGTAATGACCGGGTTTCCTACAATTGTAACAATATCCTTTTGACTTATCCCTCTTGCTTTCAAAATATTTGTTTGGCTTAGCCTTCCTTCTATAGTCAACGAGATTCTTATCCGAATGTTGGATTTCATTCTTCCGAAGATATCTATTATACTTCCTTACGAATAAACCCAAATCTTCATCCGGACTTTCATCTCTATCACTTGAGTTACTTCCACACGAATCTATGGTGGAAGACTTGGAAATTGAAGCCCTTAACGCGATGGACTTCTTCTCCGTGTCCCTCAACTTTTCTTTCTTCTCTTTCTTTTCATGCTTATTAAGATTTGTGAGCTCTTGATCATGTTCTTGAAGCTTACTAAGCAATGTTGTAAGTTCCAATGTAGTTAGAGCATTGACTTCCTTGATTGACGTGATCTTAGGTTGTCATTCCTTGTTAAGACATCTAAAAATATTGTTAATAGAAACAACATTGGAAGTAATATGACCAAGTATGTGTAAGCGATTTATTATGTGAGAAAATCTCTTTTGCATGTCCGCAATGGTTTCACCATGCTTCATGTGAAGGAGATCAAACTCTTGAGTTAATGTGTTAATCCTTGCTAATTTGACATTGTTTGTACCCTTATGGGTAACTTGTAAAGCATCCCACATTGTCTTAGCGGTAGTACAATGTGAGATACGAAAGTATTCATCAACTCTAAGAGCTGATATGAGCATATTTTTAGCTTTCCAGTCATAAGCATAGTTTTTCTCATCTTTTTCATCCCATTGTGCTTTCGGTTTAGGCATAACGGCACCAATGTTGGTTAACATAGTTATGGACATAGGACCTTCTTCTATGACCTTCCAAATTTTTCTATCAACAAAATTGATATGCACATGCATACAATCTTTCCAATAGCTATAGTTTTCACCGGTGAAAATAGGCGCTCTATTGTACGCCCCTTTTGGATTGTTGTCCATTGTATAAAGAATTGATACCGTGATTTTTAAAAATAATTTTTAATGAAAACTTAAAACACAGTGAAAGCTATCCGGATACACACATCTAAAAACGATCCTCTATTAAAAAGACTGGATATGCGTAAAACCGAATGAAATGAATCAATGAGAATTATTAACACTTAATTCAATTATAATTGATCACTTATATTCTTTAACTATTGTTAATTACTTCCAATGAATTATTGAGAAGAAAACTCACAAATTTGACCTTTTAGACTTTTATTGAACACTTGATGTGCGTAATCACACCAAGTCTAATCTATCTTAATTTGTAGTGTTAAAACCAATTATAGCAATCAAAGTGATTACTATAGCCATTATCAATAGTTCTATTGCACCACAAATCCAGACACTTGGAACCACAAGTGCAAATTCATAGATTATAGAAAATAAATGGTAAAAGACGAGAAAGAAAAATGACACACGATTTATTTAGGCAGTTCCCCCTGTCGTCCTCGTGTGGGGTACACCTGCCCATAATTATAGAATTTAGAATTAGGATAATTGCTATTATGATTGCAAAGTTTGTACAAGAGATAGAAAATAGTCACCACAATTCAAACCCAATATGTTGAATTGAAAACTAAGCTCCTCTCTTCCCTTGATTTGAATCAAGTATGTTACCAATCTTCGATAAACCTCCCACTGTAGCTACCTTGTTGAGAACCCAAACCATTTCTCAAACCCTCTGCTCGGATGATTTGATCGCAAGATGATGACCCCAATTATTCCTTCAAAATCCTCTGATTGTAGCTACCTTGTCGAGCGAACCCATGATTCCTCAATCCCTTAAGCACGACTGAATTTGACGAAGCAAAGAATTGTCAAAAACCCCAAATCCCAATGATCTTGGAGGACAAAACCCTCAGATTTTATTCAAGAAAAACCCATAATTACTCAACCCGAACAAGATCGCAATCTTCTACTTCATACGTTATCAACACACACTCCACACCTTGATCGACAAAAAATATTATGTGTAGTTGTCAATGGATGAGTGAGAGGTTGAAGATGATGAGTACCTTATGTATCTATTTCACTGTTCTTCTTGAAAACCAAATGATAGAACCTAACAAGATTATATATGTTATCTAAAGTCAAGACCCAAACTAACAGACTGAAAAACAACTTTAACGAGCGAATGGTCGACCTATGTAGAAGGGTGACTCGATCTGAGCATTCCCGAAAGTGCTATATGATAATGTGAACGATCCATGCGTCGACCTATAAAGAAGGGTAACTCGACCTAAGCATTCTCGAAAGTGTCATATGACAATGTATATGATCCATGCGTTGACCTATGCAGAAGGGTGACTCGATCTGAGCATTCCCAAAAGCGCCAAATGACAAAATGCACGATCCATGCATCGACCGCTCCAGGGCTACGCGTCGACACATAATTCCTAAACATTCCTCTCAGGATGAGTCGACCACATATTCGGCGTGAGTAAGCACGAGACTTCCCAAAGGAACAACTTTTAATCATGCGCCGACATGAGCATTCTTTGAGTCGACTCAAAGAATATAAATTTCCAAAAATACCAATGCTTGAAGACTTTTCATGCTACCTTGTCCACCATACCATCTAGCAACATTTTCAACATGTAGTGGAGAGTTTTGACATCATTGAAACCCTTATTGAAGGAACCTTGCCCTTACAAAGAGGTCTTTCACAGTGCTCATGGTAGCTTTGATTTTTTTCGGGGACTACCTCATTCACCGCTTGGATACTTAACGGACGCTGGTGTCCATGTTCAACTGGTGGTATGCCACAATGGGGTTGATGTCGAGAATCTCATATAGTGAGATAGTAAAAAGATATACATCGTCCTTGAGACATTCAATTAGGGTGGATTTTACCTAAAAGGGAAGCCTATATACTATCTTTACTGACATGGAAGGGTTATCCCCGAGCTGGATATACTCAAACTCATTGTCTAGAATGGGTCTAACTTCGGCCTCGCGCTTATCCAAGTCAAATACATTGGCATTCTCGGGCCCATCTTCTGCTCCTACCACGATGCAAGAATGACCTTAAGAATTAGTTCCTTGATCCATTTTGCTTCTTCCAGGCCGACACTAACAATGATCAAGTTTCATTCTCTATCATGATATGCTACCTTTAAGTAGACCAAGGGTGCTACTGCGTTTGGATTTTCCAAGAAGGATATCCCTAAGATATCTTTGAAGATAATTGTACACGAAATTACAAGGAAGTCAAGGATTAGATTTTGATCAACGACAGTGACAACCAGAACTAGATGCATGTCAAAGTTTGAAATTTCATTATCTTTTCACGATCTAGGAATCCTAAGTCCAATCGATCTTTGCTTCGCTGATTGACATTACTTGTTATTAGTGAAAGGCACTCTAATTATGGATCGATATTGGATGTCACAACATTGAGGATCTCATCGATATATGATAATTAGATGATTGAATTAAAGGATTTGACAAATTTCCTTGACATGGTTAATGGAGTTAATGCTTCAACTTCCATTGTTTCCAATAGAGATTTGATTTTGGATCGAAGATGATATGCTCATGGAATTTTGCGGGAATCAAAAGTCGATTGTCATAGACGACACCATTGTTCCATTATGAAACTAGAATTAGGTATAAGCTGACAATAAAGAACCCTTAATCGATGGTGCTGATCTTCGATATGGCGGCAAGAGGTGAATTTGTAAGATTAGCACTTCAACGCTCAAGCCAATTCATAATTTGAATTTTTTTTGGAATAACCAAGTATTAAATTTTTTTCCCGCAAATAACCATGTTTCAGAAAAAATTACGCAAATAACCATGTTTCAGATGACTCTCCAAAGGAGGAGCCATCTCACTTGGCGCCTCTAATAAGCATTTAGCCCTAGGCGCCATCCCACTTGGTGCCTCCTCTCTCTTTTAGCCAAGTGAGATGGCGCCTACACTTTAAAAGTGAGAGGAGGCGCCATCTCACTTGGCTCCTAGGGCAAAATACTGTTTTTATAAATAATTCGTCCGTTTCTCCGTCATTTCTCACACTTTCTCGCACTGTTTTATTATTTTTTACTCTGTGATTTGCGTCATGACATCGCCCATGATTTTTACTAGAGATGGTTATGTTATCTTCTCCGCCACAAAACCTCCGATAAAAATGAAATTTTGGCACATTCACTCTATGGAGCGTCTGAAGCGGGAGTTGATGCGATGGCTAAATGGAGACATCGTGGAGGGGGAAAAATTAGAAGGATCCAGCAAAGACGAACAACAACCTCACATGCAACAAGAAGACCTAATGTTTGGTTGGAGGAAGTCAAAATAGACAACGACGTAATGTTGATGATGCATGGGTCAAATGATATTGTTTTAACAGTTGTAATTTCGTAGACGGAATATCGTGTTTTTTTTCTTGTTCGTGCAATGTTTATTGTAACAAATACTGTTAACGAAAAACCCTAATGTTTACAACATAATAAAGGAAATATTTTATGTAATATAATTTTTATGTGGTTGAGGCAGTAGCCTGATTCAGACAATTTTTGTGATTGTGTCCGACCTGACGACATGAACCACACTTTCTTTCCAGCTTGTCAAGGGAGTCCATTTCGGTTGTGATGCGCTTACTTTTGGGACGACCCTTTTTATTCCTTCTCATTTGGTCATTGTGCCATAATATTTCGCTGTCGTATGCAGGCCAATAATCTAGTTTTGCTACCAAAGGGAAGCTGTTGTTGTAAACTTTGAGCAACGTTTCAGATTTGTAAATGTGTGACAAAAGTTGTAGCGCGTCTTGATGAGTATAGGCACACGCGGAAATGACATGAGAGAAAGGCATACGAAAGGCTTGAAACTTGCCACAATCGCACCAACGAGAAGGTAGTACAACCCTATATTCTTGTCTTGGCAGGCCCTCATTGTGGTCGATTGTCTCTTTCACAATGAAGTTGTGGCTGTGTCAGTCAAACCGTATAACCACATGGGTGTTGGCTTTGGCACTTTCTGCCTTAATGTACTTCATGCAGCTTTCACTCCATAGTTGTCCAGATTGCAACACCGCATTCCATATTTCACCTCTTTTGGCAAACAACGAAGCCATCCCAAAATATGTTGATTTTACCAAAGCAGTGACCGGGAGGTTTCGTATGCCTTTGAATACCCCATTCATCGGTTCAATTAGATTTGTTGTCATGTGGCCCCATCTTTGGCCATTGTCGTATGACCTAGTCCATTTTTCTACCGGAATATTGTCGATCCACCTACCGGCTTCCGGATTTGACAAACGGATCTCGTTGCGATAATATTTGAACGCAGGTTATGTCAATGCATATCCCGCATTCGTAACCGCTTTCCTGAGTGTTTTGTCTTTGATCTCCCTCGTGAAATTTTGGACGATATGTCTAACGCAATAGACATGCGTAGAAGGAGGGTCATGCCAATCGTTTGCAGGATTATTGTATGCACTTTCAATGGATGCATGTCTATCTGAGATCAAACAGAGATCTGGTTGAGGAGCCACATGTGTTCGCAGATTTTTTAGAAAAAAGCTCCAAGCACCACCAGTCTCCCCCTCGACTAGCACAAAGGCAATTGGGAAAATATTGTTGTTGCCATCTTGTGCAACTGCCATCAGTAGCGTGCCTTTGTATTTCCCATACAAACAAGTCCCATAAATTTGTATAATTAGTTTGCATGATGCAAACCCTATGATGCAAGGTTGAAAAGCCCAAAACACTCGACTGTATATTCCATTTCCATTGAGTTGACTACCATCCGGGGCGTATGCTGGCACTGTTTCCAGAATGTAAACAGTACCCGGAGAATAAGTCTAGAGTGCATTCGGGTAGCAAGGAAGTTCTTGGTATGACTCCTCCCAGTTTCCATATACCTTTTCAACCGCCTTGGTCTTTGCTAACCACGCCTTTCGGCAAGACAAAGTATAGTTAAAAACCATAGTGATGTGGGAGATTATGGTTTTCACCTTCAAAGATGGATCGTTGCTGATGAGTGGTAAGATTTCTTGATAAATGAGATCATAATTAAGTTTTCGATGATCCTGTGATTGAGTAGAACTGACACAAGTGTGCGTAGACATGGAACCTATGACCCAACAATCACCTCTTAATCTGTATGATGTAGTGAGCTTGAACATACAATCAGGGTGGACACACTTGATCTTGTACCTTTCTGGATTTACACGGTCCACCTTAAAATCGACTGAGTTGAGCATGTGGAATTTTTTGATGGCTCTGATACATTCTTCTCTGTTACGAAATTTGTCTTTCTCTTTTAAGTTTTCATCCGACTGCATATACGGATTGAAAAATAAATCAGAAGACAGTTTATCTCCGCCTATGTTGATGTTTGTCATGTGTAGAGGTGGAGTGTAGATCTTGTTTGCAGGAATACCAGGTATCCCATCGTCTTCGGAATCATCATTGACCATTTCGTCAAACTCCAACTCGTCATCTTCTTCTTCTTCTTCATCAACTGCATCTACTTCTGCTTGTTCGGTCTCCAAAAGATCAACCACTTATGACAGCTGAGGCTCTCGCAACATAATGTACAACTCAATAGAGTCGTACCCAGAATACTCATGACTGGAAAACATATTCTGAAGATCTTCGTCATCTTGAACCTCAACCTTATAAAATATTATTTGGTTGTTACAAAAAAAAACCAGATTCTGATAAAATATTTGTGTCACGGGGCCTCGTCCAAGTTTGGCCTCCAACCATTTTTTGAAGTACAAGAAATTGGCTTTCCTGTTTAAACAAAATCGGATGTTATATGTGTCTCTAAACAGAAACCCAGAGGTGGGACAAATGTATGTCTCACCGTTGAAATGTGCACTGATGACATATTAGGGTGCAGAGGCCATTGTGTATGACTGTTTGAAGGTTTGAAGGTATGAAGGTTTGAAGTTTATGAGTTATTTGTAGGAATTTTTGAATGTTCTAGTGTTTGGGAGATTAAGTGAATCAGTGTTTTGATAAATGTAAGACTAAATAGGTCATACTGAATTTGAATTAACCAAGGTTGTAACCTCTAAGGCTCCTCCCTTCATGTCCAATCGTGTTACATGCATTCAGAGATGCCTTCTCCAAGGCTGCCACCTAGCATGTGCCTACTCTCCACCTACACTGTAACCTCTAAGGCTCCTCCCATCACGTCCAATAGTGTTACATGCATTCAGAGATGCCTTCTCCAAGGCTGTTGTAACGCCCGTAATTTAATTAATTATTTAATTAAATTATTTTTGGAATATTTTTGAAGAAGTGTTATTAAATTGGATTTATTTTATTAAATGGAGAAATAATAATATATTTGAGGTATTATATTATTATGGTGGAATAATGTTAGAAGCTAATATTATTTAATGTGGGCCTATATTGTGTGAGTGGAAGTAATAAGGGGGTGTAAGTTTGGAGCCCAATAAGAATAATATAATAATAGGGTTATATTATTATTTGTGAGAAGGAATAGAAGAAAGAGCAGTAGAAGGAAAAATAAGGATTTGTGAAGAATGTGAAGCTGCTGGAATTTGAAGGAAACGACAAGAACGAAGATTCAACCCGGAAATTGTAGAGCGACCTTCGATCCAAGATAAGGGTGGGGTTCTGACTTTATAATTGGGTTCATGATATTTGATATGTGGGGTTAGAGGTGATTGCTGTTTGTTCTTGAATTGAATGCATTATGAATGATGTAAGATGAAGATTTGATGAATTTTTGATGAATAAGAATGTTATTATGTTGTTTGATCAATGGAATATTAGAGATTAATGATAGGTGATGATTTATCATGATGATAATGAGGTTTTTAGGGCTGTAGTATGATTCCCATAGCAAAATATAGAAGAAAACACAGAAAATTATGCAGACTGTCGAAGGATGTGTCGACCCCAAGCTGGATGTGTCGATACATGAAGGATATTCGACTCAGGATGAGTCGATGCGTGCAAGGCTTGCGTAGATACATGTTAGTCGTTCGACTCAGGATGAGTCGATACAAGGAGGCCTTGTGTCGATGCATGTTAGTTACAAGACTCGGGATGAGTCGACACGAAGAGAGGATGCATCGATACATGAAGGATGTTCGACTCAGGATGAGTCGATTGGTAAGTGCATGTGTCGATACATGCTGTATTGAAAGCCAGAATGATTCTATCCATAAGGGGGATGTGTCGACTCATAGTATACATTTGAAGCAGGATGAGTCGATCCATAGTGTTTTGTGTCGATACATAAGGTCTGATCTTCGACAGAATTTGCTTTTAGTTGCTGTAACTTGAGTTTTAGGATGTTGTTTGAGATGCCGTTCGAAGCGTTGATTAGCTAACGCAATGAGCTTTATTCTAGATGATTTAAATGATGAATAAGAAGTGTAATCCTAGTAACTAATTTAGGATTTAGGATTAATTCCTGTGATTGACAGTTATGCTGGATTTTGGACAGAATGATGAATTTTGAGATGTTAGAGACTGATGTTGGAAATATGACAGTAGGACTAGTGACAATAATGATGTACAATAGCAGAATAACAGCAGGGGTTACTGTAGTATTAATTTACAGCTGAGTTATTAGTAAGATGTGGTTATTAAAGTTGTGTTTGATAATTATGATGAACAAATGACGTTTGATAAATAAGTGATGTTATTTTGAGATGATTGAGATGTTGTTGTTCTGAGATGTTTACGAGATTTTGTTGTTATGAGATGTTTATGAGATGTTGTGTTTTGAGATGATTGAGATGTTGATATTACATTCATGATGAGTCGCATACATTGCATTTTTAAGATGGAGCTTATGCTCGTTGAGATGGCCTGGATTGGCAAATTTTGAGATGAAGGCTATGCCTTGTTGATGCCTCTATTAATTGGCAGATTTTTAAGATGGGAGTTCTGCTCCAATGGTACCACATGCATTTGCATAGTTTGAGTCGCATTTTATGATTGAATAATGAAGTGTATTTGATGTTGATGAATGAGTATATATGTTGTAATTTTTGTTGATTATGAGATGAAAAGTGGTGATATTATTGATCTAATATAATATATTAATTATCATGCGCTTTATTATATTGTTAGATATCTCACCCCTTCTGTTTGAATGTTGCCCTTATGTTGGTAACATGCAGGTAATCGCGAGTGAAGGCTATATACCTTCAATTAGTTCGAGTCAGTGTCATTGCTCTAATATGTAACACTCGGGGGGATGAACGCTTGCTGATTTTTGATTGCTGATTTTTAGTTGTTGAACTTTAAATTGTTTATTTACTAAATATGAGATGTTTCAAAGTTGTTGTTTTATTTAGAGATGTTATTGAAGAATTCCGCTCCGTAGTTGTTGAATTATTTTATTAAA
Organism: Vicia faba; assembly: GCA_948472305.1. NCBI lineage: Eukaryota > Viridiplantae > Streptophyta > Magnoliopsida > Fabales > Fabaceae > Vicia > Vicia faba. The sequence continues at coordinate 1,536,828,381 of OX451738.1, forward strand.
GATGCTATGTTGATGGTTCATCCGATGTTTTATTATAAGTGTTATATATCCATGACGAATGCAATGAATTTGTTAGAAGAATTTGTGACGTCCCGATTCGTTTGTATGAATGAAATTTTATAACTCTGATTTATTTTGCATAATTTGCTTGGGGTAGAATTGGGGTGTTACAGCTGTCACCTAGCCTGTGCCTACTCTACAACCCATGCCACCTCTTATTCGCCAATGAGGATGGTGACACCATTCAATTTTGTACTCTTTCGCCAAGTCCAATGGGGCCTCCCTTCATGTCCAATGGTGTTACATGCATTCAGAGATGCCTTCTCCAAGGCTGTCACCTAGCCTGCGCCTACTCTGCAACCCATGCCACCTCTTATTCGCCAATGGGGATGGCGACACCTATCAATTTTGTACTCTTTCTCCAAGTCCAATGGCGCCTCCCTTCATGTCCAATCGTGTTACATGCATTCAAAGATGCCTTCTCCAAGGCTGCCACCTAGCCTGTGCCTACTCTGCACCTACACTATAACCTCTAAGGCTCCTCCCATCACGTCCAATAGTGTTACATGCATTCAGATATGCCTTCTCCAAGGCTGTTACCTAGCCCGCGCCTACTCTGCAACCCATGCCACCTCTATTCGCCAATGGAGATGGCGACACCTATCAATTTTATACTCTTTCGCCAAGTCCAATGACGCCTTCCTTCATGTCCAATCGTGTTACATACATTCAGAGATGCCTTCTCCAAGGCTGCCACCTAGCATGCGCCTACGCTGCAAGAGTGACACTTATCATGCATGCATGCACCCACCTACCACCTCACTTACTCTATGAAATTTTTTTGCCTATAAATACAGAGCATTACATACTTCTGTTGCATCCACAATCGTCTCACTCTCTGCTACAAACTCTTTCATAATCTCTTACAATTTCAAACTCTTTCATAATCTCAGGCATTTTCAACAATGGCTCTTCTCACAATGGACGATTCTCACAGAGGCACAAGGGACAACATTGCAACATTTGTAAGTTTCTTTTTATAGTTATACATTTTTCATACTTCTAGTAATGCTTTGTTCATCTTACTTACTCTTACACCTTTTACATTATTAACTTAGGATACCAAAAGATTCAGAATCTGGTCACACAACTACCTTGCTCCAGACCCATTGATCGTACCATATCTGGAATACGCAGGTTTTGGAAACGTTATAAAGATCTCCAACTGCACAATTGATTCAAAGTTCATACTTGCAATGTTGGAAAGGTGGAGACCAGAGACCCACACACTTCACATACCAATAGGTAAATGTACCGTCACGCTAGAGGACGTGTACATGTTATTGGGTCTCCATGTCGATGGTAAGGCCGTTAACGGGTCGGTTCAACAACCCAATTCTTCGTGTGAAGAATTGTTGGGCAGGGATATGGTTGACGGTGGTGGTGCGAGAGGTTATGGTATACTACTAACTGAGCTAAAAAATCATTATGCGACTCTGGAATTAAACGAAAATTCCTCTGAGTTAGCCAAGGTAATAAAAGCTAGAACTTATATAATGATACTATTTGGAACCTTTTTATTTCTCGAAAGTACGGGAAATAATGTAAATTTTATGTATTTAAATTTACTTAGAGACTTCGAAAAAACTAGAAAGTATAGTTGGGGTTCTGCTATTTTAGCCCACCTATACAGTTCCTTGTGTAAAAATACAATCAAGGAAAATGTATATTTTATGGCTGCGCTTTTTTACTTCAAGCCTGGGGTTGGTGGAGGATGGAGTCCCTAAACCCCGTCAACAACAACACATTCGTTGTCCCATACGCAACAAAGTAAGTCATCAAGTTATATCATTTATTACTATTCATCTCTTCACCAAATATATGATAAAAATAAAATATTTTTCATTTCCTTTAGGTATTGCGTGAGGGGTATGGATTACGGGAAGAATCCAAGATTCAATATCGCACTATACCGCAATCTATTGGATCACCTTGGCCAGGATGATGTACGTCGTACCTTTCAACTTTTCTACTTTTAAATTATTTATATATTACGTTTTCATTAACCTGATTTAATTTTATCTGTAGTTTGTCTGGAGACCATATTTGGGTATGGGCCATGAACCAAACCCCGAGGATACAGCAATTTAAAGCGCAAAGACTGCAATCATACGATTCAATGTTGTGGAGATGCACCACAACGACCGTGTGAAGATGCAGTTTGGAATGCATCAAGAGATACCCAACGATCCGACTTGTTTGTCCCCGTGGCATCTCAAAAGGGTCGACGCCCAATGGGGTCTTACTAACTGGAAAGACTTTGATCCAGAATGGTGTAAGATGTGGCAGAGGCGTCACCGATATGTCTTGCAACTCCCAGTTTTCCTCAACCATGGTAATATGCGACACACGGATCAATATTTATCTTGGTACAGATCGGTTAGTACCCCTGAAATGCACGTGTCTCATCCAAGGTATTTGGTTGACCCACGAACACAATGGGCACAACCCTCATTTCCCCAACAACAAACCCAACACACATCAACCTCCCACCAACCCCCCAGACAAAACAGAACCACAAACACCCAACCACAATCACCACCACAATACAATTACATCCACATGCCCCACAACCAACCACAATCACCACCTCAGTACTAATACCCCCAAATGCCTCACACTCAACCGCAATTTCAATCACAATACCAACACACCCGCATACCCCACACACAATTTCAGTCTTCTGCATATCCCAATATGGGCCCCTCAACATCCAACCTTAGCCCTGATCTGGGAATGTCAGAAGATTATGAACCAACCGACCCAACTTACCATCAACCACAATATCACAAAACCACCCAACATCCTCAATACCAAACACCCCAAGATCCATTTCCTGTCTGCCCCCGTACTCAGACGACCAATGCTACAGACTAACCATGGAACCCCATCCACCGACAACACGACCAAAATTTGAGGGTATGGTTAACCGACTATACCAAAGCGGATCTTCTAGATATGGAGATCTGACTGATTTCATGGATCCGAAATGCATTGGCTTCGCTGGACCATCAACCCTGCCACAACAGGAAACACGACGAAACCCAGCACGGGAAAGGCGAGGACGGGGATGCGGAACCGGGGGTTATTACCGGGTTTCGTGGGACCACTGATCAATCTATTTTTTTTACGTAATACTTATGTGTGTAATCATATTTTGTAAATAAAAAGTCAATTTTGTTGATCCTATATCGAATACGTAACGCACCGCATTGGAAAAAAAACCCGAAAATTACCCTAAAAAATGCACTAAAGCGCCATCTCACTTGGCTTAGGGCAAGCCCTAAGCACCTAGGCGCCAAGTGAGGTGGCACCTCCCCTTAAAAAGTAGGTGTAGGCGCCAAGTGAGATGACTCCTCCTTTGGGGAGTCATCTGAAACATGGTTATTTGTGAATTTTTTTTTAATACATGATTATTCCAAAAAAAATTCTAACAAGACGATTGTAGTGAAAAATTAGAGATAAAAAATGTACCTTACATTTCTTGTGATACAACTTTTATAACTTGGATTATTTAGAATGAATTGACATTAATTTAGACTTTATCTTGTTGGCTCTTTGATCGGCCCATAATAAAAAATATATATTAAAAATTAAATAAAAACTGCCTGTAATATTAATGATAACTTGATTTATATTTTTATTGATCTTAAAATAAATAATCATTAATATTTTCAAAATATGAAAAATTACGCACAACAGTTAGGCATGCACACTCTTAAATAATAAAGGTTCAAATTAATGGGTTAAAGAAAAAAAACTTATATGAACTACTTGTAGAATATTTATTTGTGTTTTTTATTTAGCCAAAATATTCATTTTAGTCACTTAATTATTCTATTAAATTTAAATTAGTCTCTATTTTTTTCGTGTTATTTTGATCCTTTAACTTTTAAAATGTTTTATTTTAATTCTTTTTCTTCAATTAGCAACGGATTTAGCGATAAATTTTAATTTTTCTGTCACTAATTAGACAAAAAGAACTAAAATAAAATATTTTAAAAGTTAAGATGACAAAATAACACGAAAAAAAATTAAAGAACTAATCTAAACTCATAGATGTAATTAACGGACAAAAATGAATATTTTACCTTTTAAATTTATTATTCAAAAATATTTGGAATTTATATTAAGAAGGAAATAAAATAAAAATAAACAAATTAAGTAGTAAAAATAATATATTTTTGACTTATTAGCAATAAAAGTAAAAAAACATTTAAACTACGAAGAAACAAATGGTATAAAAATAAATAAAATATATAATTATAGGGAAAGTAAAAACAAGGAAACAAGTGAGACAATTATTTTTGGCATATTCATTTGAATAATTTAGATCCATTATTAAAAAAATAATATAAAATTAGACTAAGGAACAAATAAGATAAAAGAGAAATAAAATTAAGAAAATTAAGGAATGATAATTTTTTTACTTTCTAAAAATAAAATATAAAAATAAATAATCTAGAAATAAAAAATAACTTAAAAAAAAGAATAAAAAATTATAAAAAAAATAAAAACAGAGAAAAAGTTTAGGAATAAATATAATATGGAAAAAGTATAAAGTAGCAATATAATGTGAATATTTTGTGTGTGCTAGTTATAGGTTTTAATTACTATATTTATTTAATAATATATTACTATCATATATTTGAAATTCTTAATACTTTGTAAAGTAAATGAACCTATCTGGTTGGAATTTTATTTAATCGGGTCAATCTTTTTTCTTCTAGAACTCAGTTAAAATCAAACATAACAATATATTATCTAAATATAAAATAAATAATTTTTTTTAATCTTAAAACCAATTCAAATCATAATTAAAGAAAGTTTCTTTCATAAAAATATTAAAATGAATTATATAGAATATCTAAGGCATATAAGAAATTAGATTAATCATTCAGATATATTAGAAATTTTTATTAGGAAAGAAATTGAGTAAAATAGAAATAAAAAAATTCAGTAACGAAAAAGTTTATTTTTTTGACTTAATAAAAATAAAAATGTTAAAACAATTAAAAAGGAATAAAATATTTTAAAAATATAATTTGAAGGAAAGTATAAATAAGGTAACCGTTATATGTTTGTGTGCAGGTACATTAATAGTTTTTAATTACAATATCTATTTATGAATATATTAAATGTTATATATTTAAATTTATCTGACTTGTAATATTTATATGAAATAATAAAAATATACAATTATGCTTTGTTAAAAATCAATGGACCCAAACGAAAGATAAATTTAATCGGGTCAATTTTTTAGGAGAAGATTTAAATATAATTTTATAAGTATGATTTATATGTTTCTCCAATAAAAATATGATTAATATATTAAAAATATTTTTTAAAAAGTAAAAATAAAAAGAAATTAGGAGAAAATTATACATTTTATCATATTTTTATTAAAAAAAATATAAACCACATCTGAAAATATGCAACTAAATTTTTTCCATTTTTTTATCTTCTAGAACTCAAATCAAACCAAATTTATTATCATGTTATTTTAAATTTAAAATTAATATTTTTTATCTCAAAAAAATGTAAATGATAATAGGATGGGATTATCATATCCATTTACTAATGTATTTAAGTTATACATTTAAAATTATTTAACTTGTAATATTTATTTAATATGATATAAAAATAACAAACCAGTGAAATATCTCTCTCTCACGTGATTCTGCAAAACCCGCGAAATGAAAATATGATTGTTTCCGCCAATTAGAATTGGCCACGTCATGAATCTTCCGCAACAAGCTTTGCAAAATTTCAACTATAAAACCACCCTGATTGTTTCCTTGTTAAACTATTGAGCCATATTTAAGAATTTATTCAGTATTTCTTTTTAGTTTTCTGGGAATGCAGATTTTTGCTCCGAGCCTTATGAAATGCAATTCGCTCCAGATTAATAGAGTTAGTGTTTGATATTGGAGTTAATTTGCAACATACTGTTTATTTTAGTATGATATCCGCATCGTCACCTTATTGTTCATACTGTCTTATTCCAGTAGGATACAAACGTGAATGATATTAACAAAACTGTGAATGTATGTGAATGTAAGTTATTATTAACATCGGTTTAAAACATTCAATATGTTGAATGAAGAGGGAGTCAAGTCACATATAATAATTTGTAAAATCTTATTAGTTATTGTGATTGTTTAGATTTTTAATTCACCTTAATTATTTGAAATCAATTATTTTATAATAAACTAATTATTTATTTATTTTTATTTTCATCAAAATTCATCATTTTTTTTGTCTATAAATAGAGATTTGGTTAATTTGATTTGGACACACAAAAAAAATCTACTTTCTCTCTCTATTTTTTTTAATTAACCTCCAATAAACTTTTGTTTTATTCACTTTTATTTGTTTTAATAATGACCATCCCTATAAAATTAGAAAAAATACAAATAAATTAAGAATATAAAATTAGAAAAAAATTTAAATAAATTATTAAATTAGAAAAAATTTAAAGTAAATTATTTAACTCTTAATTATTTTAATTTTATTTCAATCGATAATTGATATTAACATAAAATCATAAAAATAAAAATATAAAAATAAAAATAAAAATATGAAATAAATGTTGGAAATCCACCAAGACCTATGATAAATTTTTACTAATCTTGATGAACAAAATTGATATCACCACACAATGACAATGAAAAATAAAAGATGAAGAAAGAAAGAAAGTATTTTTCTGCAGAGTTTCTCTCTGTCCACAAATTGTGGAAAACTTTATTATTCACTTACAACTGCAAATTATGTGAATACAACAATGAGGTGATTACAAAAAATAGGGGTTACTCTTTCTATAAATAGGGAGTAACCCCTGTTTTTTGTAATCACCTCATTGTTGTATTCACATGATTTGTAGTTGCAAGTGAATAATAAAGTTTTCCACAGTTTGTGTTATCCCTATTTGTGTTTTCCACACAGACTTTGATGGTCTGATACGGTGGGAGAACTGACTTGAGGTTTTGCGTTTGTGTTCGCAAATGTTTCGGTTTAGCAAGAGTCGCCACCGACTTTTTATTTTATCCAAAGGAAAGGTCAAAAAGCACAGGAAAGACCTTTGAGATGTTTTCTTGAGTTCGGGGGGTAGATTATGAAAAGGGAAGGTGCTAGCACCCTTTTCATCCATGGTTTTCCATGGGCTCTTAGTTACTTGTTTAGATCACTTGCTTTGCTTTTCCAATTGTTTGAAGTGGTGCTTTGTGTGGTTTTGAAAGTATTTTGAAAAGAGGCCATCGTTTTGGCAATCTTTGTAATGATTCTTGTTCGTAAGAATGTATACAAAGATGTTTGTCTTTTAAAAAATGTTTCAATGTTTTGAAAGTTGTTTGGAGATTGTTTTGAAATGTGTATGTGTTTTTGAAAATATCAAGGATGGTTTGCAAATTTGATCAAGTAACCAGGAGCTTGTCTACCTACTCAAAAATCTTTCCTACACATTTTTAACCCTTTGATATTGTTGTTTTACCATTGCATTTGGTAAACAACCCTATCTTTGGATGTTAAACGGGATGGGTGTGGGTCATCGCATGACCATGATAACAATAGTGCCAAGTATCTTAGCAAGTTTTAGGGACTAAGATCATTTGTTTTTAGGCAACATTTGGATAGCGTCATCGAGGGACTATGATATTTTGTTTTGCTTTGTTTTGCCAAGATACCTAGCATGCATACCATGGCCATTTTAAGGCAACAAAGTGGATGAAACCCTAGGGGTGCTTGTGTGCAAGGTGTTGTCATTTTTCATGCATTTTTGTCTTGTATTAAGTCATGCTATTTGTTTGATTTTGGTCTTTGCATACAAAACCCTAATTTACTATCATAGTATATGAAAGCGATAAAATGCGTAAAGTAAATCTAAACTATTACAACATTATTATGGGGAGGGGGATACAAGTTTTGAATAGGGGGATATTGCTCAAAATAAAATCCTAAAACTATTACAACCAAATTGAATTTATTGCACAAATAAATAAATAAACAAGTATTTAAATATGGAATAAATTATAAATATGCAAAAATGTTTTTTTGTATTTGTTTTATGTATGTAAAAATGAATTTATTTAATGTCTTAAAAATAAGAAAAATATAATGATTATTTTTGAAAGGGTGAAAACCCTAATTTTGTTTTAAAGAAAATATGCTTTATATTATTTACTTTTTATTCAAGAAAAATAAAAATAATATGTACAAAAATGTTAAAAATTAAAATGTGTGAGAAAATAATATTTTATATGTATAATATAATAAAATAAAATATTTAAGTATTTTAATATTATTTACAATTTTATTTAAGAAAATAAAGTATATTGTTATTTAATAAACTATTTTTATGCCAAGAAAATAATAAAAACAATAAAATAAAATGTGAAAAATTAAGAAAATATTTTTTGTGATTTTTAATATTTAGAAAAAATAAATAAAGTCAGAAAATATAAATTGTACAAAAAAATATAAGAAATAAAAGAAAATGATCAAGGGGGTGCAAAAAGTAAAAGGGGGGTGTGAATAGAACCAAGCCCAAAGAGCCAGGCCCTGTTTACCTTGGGTTTTGGTAAACAACCGCTGATCCTCCAAATGGTTACTTATTTGGTTACTCGCAGGATCGATCAGATTGATCCTGCGAGTAACCAAATAAGTAACCATTTGGAGGATCAGCGGTTGTTTACCAAAACCCAAGGTAAACAAATTGGCACACCTGGTGGGACTGTGTGTTGATTGTTGAAAATAATCTCATCTTTTCGAGTTGTATGTTATTGAGAAGTGGTAGAATATACACTAACGATAACAATACTGCCAGAAGAAGGGAAGAGATGGCGAATCCGCCAAACACTAACGAAATCCCACAAACGAGTGTGGGAGCAACGGTTAATATGACCGTAAGTGAAGCGACAAATGTTGGTTCGACACCAGCAGTATCGGTCACAACCACGGGGCCAATAACTTCGTTAACAGGCCCCAGAATACCTTTGGGAACTCCCCCACCAAGGGGAAATCTAGGCACAAGGCCTTTCGTTCCCCCAGGATTCATTCCACTCTATGGTATGCCAACTTCTGAAGTGGCAAGCCTGACGAATGCTGCGTCCACTTTTTCAGACCCTTTCGTGAGTGCCTCTTCGCCACTCCAAGGCTCTGGAGTAGGCATGGGGAATAGAAATAGGACCCAACTCTTAGGAGGAACGTCCCAAGTAGCCCATGGCCTTACAAATGCCTAGACAGCAGTCTTGAGGCAACAAATGGACGAAAGCAACCATGATATGGTGCAAATGTTGGCACAAACTTTGAGTACAGTGCTAAATCCTCTAATACAAAACACTACTCAATCGAATCAGCAAGTTACAGCGCAAATGACGCGTTTGGCTGACTTCTTCGGAGTACCCCCACCTATTCGACAGCCCCAAAGGGCGCAAATAAGGGGAAATCAGGGGATATTTTTAGAGGAAGAAACCACCATTAACCAGGCTCAACAGCCTGTCGAAGAAAACCTTAGGGCACGATTGGAACAACCTGTCGAGGAACCTAGGGTAATAACCCCAGAGGTAAGGTTAGTCAACAGAAACCAAAATGCTGACGAAGTGGTTCAGCATATCCAATACCAAAACATGGGCTTGGAAAACAATCTGGCAACCATGATTGAAAGGATCATGACTCAGAATGGGATGAACATGGGCTTTCGAAGGCCCAACTTTACATCTCCATTGTCAGAATACGTGTTACAAACGGACTTACCTCCTAGATGCAAAGTCCCCAAATTTACTAAGTTCTCTGGGGACACGACAGAATCTACTGTCGAGCATGTGGCGAGATACTTGATCGAAGCAGGAGACATTTCGAATAACGAAAACCTAAGGATCAAGTACTTCCCAAGTTCTTTAACCAAGAACGCTTTTACTTGGTTTACAACTCTCCCCCCCAATTCGATCCATCATTGGACCCAGTTGGAAAGATTGTTCCATGAACAATTCTACATGGGGCAAACCAAGATAAGCCTGAAAGAACTGGCCAGCGTGAAGAGACGTTTCACTGAACCTATAGACGAATATCTGAATAGGTTTAGGTTGCTCAAGGCGAGAAGTTTTACACAAGTGCCAGAACATGAGTTGGTCGAAATAGCCGCAGGCGGTTTAGATTATTCCATTAGGAAGAAGCTAGACACCCAGTACCTAAGAGACATGGCCCAACTGGCCGATAGAGTTCGACAGGTCGAACGCCTCAAAGCTGAAAAAGCTAAGGCAACGAAAACTCACAAGAGAGAAAGGATAGCGTACGTTGAGATGGATGACGAAGATCTAGAATCCTTCGACGATACTTTAGCTGTCGAAGAAGGGGAAGTCGATTTAGCAGAACTAAAACAAGGGCCACCATACTCTTGTAAACTGTTAGTCCCCTCAAATGGGAAAAATCCCATTGGTCCAGAAAGGACCAACGATAGGTTCCCAAAAAAGACTTATAGTTTTGACATCACGAAATGTGATGAGATATTCGACTTGCTAGTTAAAGATGGCCAAATGATAGTACCCCCAGGGGTAAAAGTGCCTCCTCTTGATCAAAGAAAGAAGAGAGGTTTTTGCAAATATCATAATTTTTTGGGCCATAAAACTTCTCAATGTTTTCTTTTCAGGAATCTTGTGCAAGACGCTATTGAGGAAGGGAGATTAAAGTTTGCAGACAAATCCCCCATGGCTATCGACTCCAATCCACTGAAGGCTGAAGCCCACTACGCTGAACCCTCTGAGGTGAACATGATAGAGGCAACCAGGATCCAGTCGAAGAAGCCAGGAATTACCATGGTCGAAGTCTCAAAGGACCACATCAACATGCCAATCTTTGGCAGTTTTTCTGGAAATTTATCCAGGAAGACAATTGAAGCTGTCCAGAAAGCGGTCGAGAACCCGAAGTCGGAGACTGCTGAAGCACAAAAAACTGGATCAAAGCCCAGTTCCCACTTGGCCACTGTTCAAGGCCAGACGGAGAATCTGGAGATACAAATGAAGCAGTTAACTCTTGCTAGCAAAGATACAATGAATATCAATATGGTTGAACTTTCTGACCCAAAAGCATCAGAAGAGACCATAAGGCAAGAGCAGGCTAATAAGACGGCTTTCCCTCGGGAAAACGAAAACTTGGCAGATTTTTTACAAAGATGCCAGAAAAAGAAATCAGAGGTGATGCTGTGTCCAAGATGCAGTTCGATCTTTGATAAAAAAGCTGCTGAGCACATTCAAGGCGTGAGAGCAGCGAATACGAGAAGGGAGAATGCTGACCTTCGACATGATCCCAGAAGGGGTTCTAACCAAGACAAGAGGCCATTGACTTTTAGGCCTCCAACAAATGTGCCAGTAGACACTTGGTACAAAACTTCTGGCCGGAAAAGGCCAAGTGAGGAGAAATGGCATTCTTTCGATGTGCCAAGAGGTTCTTCTTTGACTCAAAAGAAAGAGCCTCAAGTGTCCAGCAACTACAAGTGTAAAAACCCTATGTCTCGATCTCAATGGAGGAGATATCAAAGGAGACGAAAAGCTGAAAGGGAGGCTGCCAACGAACCTAAGGCAGAAACTAGTTCGAATGTTCCTCAAAGGAAACAAAGGAAGCCTCTAGAGAGAGAGCCAGTTACCAACAGGCTAGTTTGGCCTAACCAAAGTGAAGTCGAAGACGAAGATGATGCTGAGTCTGACGATACTTTGGACATAATGGTGAATATTGTTTCAGTGCTGCCCAGGGAATTCAATCGACAGGTAGAAGTCGAAGCAAGTGACTGGGAGGTGGAGCAAGAAATGGCCAAACATAGGCCAGTGTGCTATTTTGTCATGGACAATGGCACTACTGAGGAACAAAATGGCTTCTTCGAGCCACCTACAGAGGCGATGAAGAATCACCTCAAGCCTTTGTTCATAAGGGCTAAGCTCGAAGAAACTACTGTGAATAAAATATTGGTCGATTGTGGGGCAACCATCAATATTATCCCTCACTCTATGCTAAGGAAAATTGGCAAAAGGGATGAGGAAATTAAACCTCACAATATGGTCTTGTCGAACTATGAGGGCGGCATAGGGACCACTATGGGAGTGATCCAGCTAGACATCAAAGTTGGGTCGATCCTTCGACCAACGATGTTCATGGTCATATCGGCCAAACCTAACTACAACCTTTTGTTAGGCCGTGAATGGATTCATGGTGTTGGCGCTGTGCCTTCATCGATGCACCAAAGACTGCTGCTATGGCGTCCAGATGGGATGGTCGAAAACCTAGAGGCAGATCAAAGCTACTACCTTGGCGAAGTGAATCACTTGGGTGTGGCAGATTTCGACAAAAACTTGGCTCACATAGGGCCATGTCCAACACCTGGCTTCGACATGGCGCCAGCGCCAAACACCTTTTGTTCCCTATACCTGCATCCTGAGCATGGTTTCCAATGGGACAGAGAAGACTTGTCCCACATAGACTTCAGTGGGTTAACAGATATCCAACCAACTGGTTGGGGAAGTGAATTCAGTGATAATGACTGAGTCACAATCTTTGAAGCGAATTTCGGCTTATGTGGCCGAAACCAAGATGATAACGGCTCTCGAAGCCGAAGTAAAGTACATGGCCATACAGGCCAATGATCAACAAATATCTGTTGTTGGCCCAGGAAAGGATTTCGATCCAAAACCTCCTGATATCATGCCAGAAGAAATGGAGGAACAGAGGCTCGACGCCATCTATGACGATGAGCCTTTGGGCTTCGAAAAGGATCCCTTGGCGAACAACATTAAAATGTTAGCACAAGACCCTTTAGAAGAAATCAACTTAGGCGAAGGATCAGAGAAAAGGCCAACTTACATCAGCGCCAAAATCGATCCAGAACTTAGGTTGGAAGTAATCCAATTGCTGAAAGAGTTTAAAGACTGTTTTGCATGGGATTATGACGAAATGCCTGGTCTCGACAGAGGATTGGTAGAACTTCAGTTGCCAATCAAACCTGGGAAGAAGCCAATCAAGCAAAATCCAAGGCGCTTCGCTCCTGAAATACTGTCGAAGATCAAAACGGAGGTCGAAAGACTTCTAAAATGCAAATTCATCCGTGTTACAAGGTATGTCGAATGGATTGCAAATATTGTGCCAGTAATTAAGAAAAATGGCACATTAAGGGTGTGTATAGATTTCAGAGATTTGAATGCTGCCACCCCCAAAGATGAATATCCTATGCCTGTGGCGGAAATGCTAGTCGATTCTGCCGCTGGTTATGAATACCTGAGTATGCTCGATGGTTATTCAGGATATAATCAAATATTCATTGCTGAAGAGGATGTGTCGAAAACAGCTTTTCGATGCCCTGGGGCCTTAGGCACTTACGAATGGGTAGTGATGCCTTTTGGCCTAAAAAACGATGGGGCAACGTACCAGCGAGCAATGAATACTATCTTCCATGATTTTATTAACACGTTTATGCAAGTTTATATTGATGATATTGTTATAAAATCTGTTTCCAGGAAGAATCACATTGACCACCTTCGACAATCATTCGAAAGAATGAGAGAACATGGTCTGAAGATGAACCCTTTGAAGTGTGCGTTCTGTGTGAAAGCTGGAGATTTCTTGGGCTTCGTTGTCCACAAGAAAGGAATCGAAATCAACCAGAACAAGACGAAGGCAATTCTGGAAGCGAAAGCGCCATCGAATAAGAAGGAATTGCAATCTCTCTTAGGCAAGATAAATTTCTTAAGGAGGTTTATATCTAATCTAAGTGGGAAAGCTCAGGCCTTTTCACCCTTACTTCGACTGAATAAAGAGGGGTTCGAATGGGGGCAGGAGCAACAAGAAGCCTTCGACAAAATCAAAGGGTACCTCACTAAGCCACCTATTTTGGTGCCTCCTTGTAGCAATAGGAGTATGAGATTGTACATAGCTGCATCTGACAAAACTCTGGGAAGTATGTTAGCCCAAGAGGATGAGAATGGAGTCGAAAGACCCATTTACTATCTCAGTCGAGTTTTGAATGATGCAGAAACTAGATATAGCGAAGTTGAAAAATTGTGTCTATGTCTGTATTTCTCTTGTACAAAACTCAAGCAATATATAAAACCAGTTGATGTTTATGTTTCGTCTCATTTTGATGTTTTCAAATATATGTTGTCGAAACCTATCTTGCATAGTCGAATTGGCAAGTGGGCATTAGCATTAACTGAATACTCCTTGACCTTTATGCCTCTTAAGGCAGTAAAAGGACAAGTGGTTGCAGATTTCATAGTCGACCACTCAATTCAAGTCGAGGATATTAATTATGTGGAGATAGAACCTTGGAAATTCTACTTCGATGGTTCCAGCCATAAAGATGGAACAGGGGTAGGAGTCTTGATTATTTCTCCAGATAAAATTCCAACAACATTCAAGTACAAAATATCAGGTTCTTGTTCGAACAATGAGGCTGAGTATGAAGCTCTAATTACTGGCCTTGAGATATTGTTGGAATTGGGGGCAACTCGAGTCGAAATAATGGGAGACTCAGAGTTAGTCATTAAGCAAGTCACAAAGGAATATAAATGCATAAGAGAGAATCTCATTATGTACTTTGTGATAGCAAATCATTTATTGAAACAATTTGAAACGATCAATATTCGACACATACCCAGAGTCGAAAATCAAATAGCTAATGACTTGGCACAAATTGCATCTGGGTATAAGATTTCAAAAACGAAACTACAAAGAGCAATCGAAGTTCGAGAAAAGATAAAGGCAACTTGTCTATCACCAACAGATTTGGAATCGACGAGACTAGGTTATGCTGATCACAGTAACTTCGAGATTTCGTTCATTGATAATTTGTCAGAGCAAGATTGGAGGAAACCCATTGTGGACTATCTGCAAAATCCAGGAGCTTCGACGGAACGAAAAACAAAATACAGGGCGTTGAGTTTTGTACTCATGGGTAATGAGTTATTCAAGAAGACGCCTGAAGGGGTGTTGCTGAAATGTTTAAGTGAAACTGAAGCATACATAGCCCTTTCGACGACGCATGCTGGGGCATGTGGGGCTCACCAAGCAGGCCATAAGATGAAATGGTTGTTGTTTCGACAAGGACTATATTGGCCCACTATGCTGAAAGATTGTGTTGAGTTCGCCAAAGGTTGTCAAGAGTGTCAAGTCCATACAGGCATCCAACATGTACCAGCAAGCGAACTTCACTCGATAGTGAAGCCTTGGCCTATTAGAGGATGGGCGTTGGACCTCATTGGAGAGATTCGACCAGCATCATCAAAGAGTCAGAAATACATATTGGTAGGCATTGATTATTTTACTAAGTGGATCGAAGCTGTCCCTTTAGTCAATGTAGACCAAGAAAATGTCATTGAATTTATTCAAAAGAACATTATCTTTAGGTATGGAATCCCTGAGACAATAACAACTGATCAAGGGTCAGTTTTCACTGGTCGAAAGATGTAGGAATTTGCTCAGGAAACAGGTTTCAAACTCCTAACATCAACGCCTTATTATGCACAGGCGAATGGTCAAGTCGAAGCAGCTAACAAAGTGGTGATTGGCTTGATAAAGAAACATGTTGGGAAGAAACCAAAGAATTGGCATAAGACGTTAGACCAGATTCTGTGGGCTTGTCGAACGTCCCCAAAAGAAGCCACTGGTACAACACCGTATAGGCTAACTTTTGGCCATGATGCAGTGTTACCAGCAGAAATTTGTCTTCAATCTGCAAGGGTTCAGAGGCATTATGATATTCCTTCTGAAGTTTATTGGAACATGATGTTAGACGAACTAGTGGATTTAGACGAAGAGAGATTACACGCTCTCGACCTACTCAGGCTTCAGAAGAAAAGAGTAGAGGACTCTTATAATAAAAAGGTAAAACCTAAGGTATTTTTGCCTGAAGAACTAGTTTGGAAGGTAATTCTTCCCATGGATCGGAGAGATCGAAGCATGGGGAAATGGTCACCCAAATGGGAAGGACCCTTCAGAGTTGTCCAAACTTTTTCTGGTGGAGCCTATGAAGTCAAAGAGTTAGGTGGAGATAAAAGGCTCTTGAGAGTAAATGGTAAATATTTGAAAAAATAAAAACCTATACTTCAAGAGATAAAAATAAAATAATAAAAGAACAAGTCTAAATTAACCATAAAAATGCCAAAATAGAAATTTTATTAATTTCAGCCAAGATGGCAATTGTTGTCGAATAACGATTACAGAAGATGGTTACAAAAGAGAATCAATCAAAAGGTAAGAGAGTTCCTGAGTCGAAGATACTTGGCGTGCTGTAGCTCCAACCTCTTCTTGCACCAGGAGTTTTCCTGCACTAGTTTGGCAATTTGAGCGTCGAGGCTTTGGGCCCTTTCAGCAAATTCCAGGCCTTGTTTGATCTCAGTCTGGCTCTCGGTGTCTGAGATGGTCGAAAGAAGTTCCTCCTTGAGTACAGTGTTGGCGTTTATCTTCGCCTCTATTTCTGCGATTTGTGCCCGGAAGGAAACATTCTCTCGATCAATGGCATCGACTCTTTCCTGTGCAGACGCTTTTTGTTTCGACAACTCAGCAATTCGAGAAGTCGAATCTGAGACAGCAGTCCATGCAGAGGAGCTTTTGCCATACAACACCTCAAGCTGACTGTTAAACCCTCTTTGGCGCCTGTAATCTGCTGAAACTTGATCAATCATAGAGTGTAACTCCATGATCAAGTCTGAGATTTCTGGGGCTACAGCTTCAAAGTCGACAGCATTCAAGACCTCCTTTAAGCATGATGGAGCAGTGGGGTCCCCCTCTAAAGTCTTCATCAAGTCCCTCTTGAAGAACTGGGCCTTAACCTTCGCCAAAGCATCATCAAGAGGAGAAGTTTCAGTAGACTTCCCCGACAGGGTAGGAATTTCCTGACTAGCGTCAGACGAACTCTTACTCTCGATGATTGCATTGAGGTAGCTGTGATCGGTGGATCTGGAACTGACTGTTTTAAAGCTGGTTCGCGAAATGTCGCGGAAGCAAGAGTCGCCACCGTCTTTTATTTTCTCCAAATGGAAAGGACAAAAGCACAGAAAAATTCCTTAAAGAGATTGCTCTCGGTTCGGGAGGTAGGTTATAGAAAGGGAAGGTATTAGCACCCTTTCTATCCATGGTTATCCATGGGCTCTTAGGTACTTGCTCAATGTGTTTTCAAAAATGTTTGCTTGCTTTTCAATTGTGGGTAAAAAAAGTTTCTTTGAAAAATTTCAGTTCGACTCGTACGTCAGAGTGTTTGAAAAATTTGCTTTGAAAGCTTTTGAAAATGTGTTGGTGAAAAGATGTTTTGATTTGTTTGAAATTAGAGCAAGTATCCTTGAGAACCTACCTACCCTAAGGAATTCGTCTGTGTAAATGTCCTTTAAAGTAGTGCCATCCCACTATTGAGAGGTAGGTAGCACCACCATTGGAGGGGTTCGGGTCAATTCGAGTTTTAGGGACATGGTGATCACCGGAGCAATGGGAAGACACCTTAGAAGCTACCCTCATGCCAGGTTCCCGGATCATGAGGACTTACTAAGACGTCCTCTACTCGACGATCATCTTTCGAAAGGCAACAGTGAGGCGTACCCTAGGGGTGGTGGGTGCGATTCGTGTGTCATGTTTCAATTATTTTATCTTGTCATGTTTGTTGTGATCTACGCTTGATTTTATTTTTAGGGCCATACATTCTTTCATGCTTTTTGTTAACAGTTATATACTTGCGAGAAAATAAATCTAAACTATTACAAATGGCGCGGGTCCACATCGCCAAAATAAACCGAACCCGATTTGACTGAAAGTAAAGAAGCAATAAAATAAAAGTGCGAGAGATAAAGTAAAAATTATTACAAGGCTTTGGGGCATATACATAATTATTTAAACGATATAAAATAAATGTGCGAAATAAAGGAATTAAAAACAAAACTAGGGCGTTGGACCCTTTTTGCAAAAGTATTTAAAGTTAATGAATTAGTTAATTAGAACTAATGAAGAATTAAAATTAAAGAAAAAGGAATATTTTTTGTATTTCTATTGTTTTTTAAGTTTATTGTAAAAATGTTATATTAATCTAAATTAAACCCTAATTTATTTATGTGCAAATTTGATTATAAAAAATAAATAAATAAATAATATTGTGATAAAAAAAGAAAATTAAAAAGGTATAAAAATTATTAATTAACCTAATTCTATATTTTTGGATTTTATTAAAAAGGAATTAAAGTTAAAAACCTAATTTAAACTAAATAATTACATGTAATTTATTTATAAAAGTAATTAAAATAAAAATTATCTTTTTTGCCTTTTTCTGATTTTTTATGATATTTTTCATATTTTTTAAAAATAATTAATTAATTAAAACAAATAAAATAAATAAATAACATAACAATTGAGAAAATGAAATATAAAAAAAGAAAATCAAACCAGGGGGGGGGGGGGGGGGGGGGGGTAGCCCCAGAATTGGAGGTAAGGCCTAGCATTCTGGCCCATTAACATTGAAATCCACTTGACTTTTCAGTTCACGTGCCAATGCGTTGACCATAGCGTATCATGTGCCTTGAATCTGAGCCCTTTGATTGATCTACTGGGACGTGTGGATGATGAGTTTTGAGTGTGTATGGTAGGCATCAATGATAGTGCTGCATGGGAATTCATGTTGAAAAATAATATGAGAAATATGTGAGACCTGGGGTTTGAACCCAGGTCATGAGAGTCACCAGCGTATGTCCTTGCCAGCTGAGCCACTAAGCTTCATTTAATATATAATGGCTATTAAATAATAAAAAGAACAAACAAGACATTAATGATTCCGCGCGCGCATTTTCAAATCCCCCAATCCGCTTGTGCCACGCTATCATCGTCTTCATCCCCTGAAACATAAAAAAACGAAGGCCACGGTTTTGCAAGCGTGGTGTTAGGCTGCCTTTGGAAAAATAGCGATTAGCGCTATAGTGCATATAAATTGATCGCGAGGCTTGTATCTTCTTCGTCTTGATGAGCTGATTGCAACGGCATAAGTCTGGAGCCCTAATTTTACTGTATTGTGAAAGCCCTAAATCAAGCTCTGAAAAAACCTAGAATATGAAAATGGTAGAATCGCGTATGGCCAATGAAAACTCAATTGAACATGATGGTTAGTCTCAAAACGTTATGGTAAACATGAATCAATGGACAAAATGCTGTAAAAACGTTTAAATCATGATGCACGATTTTTGGAAATTTTGCTATACAGTTCGAGTTCTAACTACCGATTCTTGGAGATTGGCTTGTTGTTTGTGATTGATACACGTTCAGAATTTGTCCAGGAAGCTATTAGAATCAGTCTTAGGGCTTAAAACTACTTAGAACCTTGATTTCAGATTTGAGTTTTTTATCCAAAATTTTCAATGTTGCAATAAGCTTTTGAGCGCAGCATATGATGTGTTAGGCTTAGGGTTTGACTCAGTGCTTATGATGGAAGAGAATTAGCTTGTTATTTGGCCTTAATTCATGCTCATGAAAGAACTAGTCCTAGGGTTTTCACCATTAACCAATTTTTCCTTCTTTTAAGCCAAGACCAAGACTTAGTGTGCAATTTAACCCTAGCCTGAGTTTTTGAGTTGGCCCATGATATATGGAAGTTTTCCAAATTCAAATGACACTATTCCATTGGTTTTTGAATTTTATTTGAATTTTTAAAGATTTAAAATGAATTAAATTATCAAAAATTAAATAAAATAGAAAAATCAGTATTTGGTCTTGAAATTAATCATGGGACACGTGTGTGGCATGACAAGGATGAATCAAGTGGAAGAAAGTGGGCCCTTTTGTCAAAAATTGGAGTTTCAAGGATAGTTGACTTTTGCCATTTCACAAAAATTTCCCAACTTCTACAAGGCATAACTTGCTCAATTATTAAGCTTTTCACATGTTCTTGGACATTTTGGAAAGGTCTTTGAGTCCTTTAACCAATGCCTTTGGTCCCATGTCATTTTGATTTACCAATCTCAAGTTATGGCCTTTGACTTAAAGTCCCTTTTTGTTGACTTTTGAAAATGACCTGTAATGTTGAAATTGATAACTTTTTGTGAGAGCATTTCTTGGACTTGAAGTATGAAGATGAGTTGTAGGAAATGTCTTTCTCTTCAAAATGAGCTTTGGATGGAATTTTTCTGATAATCCATGTGAAAGTTATGCCCTGGTCAATTTCAGTTGACTTTTTCAGCTGTCCAAATATAGCAACTTTTGCATCTTTGATGATTTCTGAGCCAAATTTGAGAATCATGATCAAGCATTGATCAAATGATGTTTGTGGCTTCAAAATGATATGTTGACCAAAAATTTGAACTTTTGACTGTCAAATGACCATTTTGCCCCTACAGTTGACTGTAGTGCAATCTAGGGTTTTGACTGTGCAATTTTGAGCTGAATGCCTTGAAACTTGATATGAGGATGCTTGACCATGTTTGTAAGCATATGAGACTTGATTGGGCCTTTGAACACTTCCTTTTCTTGATCAGACTCAAAACCCTAATTTTGACTATATGGGAGACTGTTGCACTGCACAACCCTTGGGGAATTTTGTAGCTTGGCTTGGCAATTTCTTGAGGAATATGGGAGGGCAAATTTTTGGGGTATAACAGTTGCCCCTGTTCAATCTTCTTAGACCTGAGGATGCAGATTGGCTGACGTGCCTTTCGTAATCCGAGGGTAAAAGATGATTGGACACTAGAGTGCCCGGAAATTTGCGCTCACATGTTAGCAATGAGGGTGGGATGGGCTTATAGATGCCATTTGGAGATTGCTGGATAGGATGATGGGCTTATAGATGCCATCTGGATGTTGATCGCGTAGGAGATTCCTTAGCGAGAACCTGCATACCTGCAAAAGAGAAAATGAGTACCTGACACGTTGCAGGAGCTGATTTTAGATGCTTGGTATAGATATGTCCTGACAAGTTACAGGAACTGAGTCTGGAGCTTCAAACGCTGATGAATGAACCAGGGATGGTTACTGCCTTAGCATGGATGGTAAGAGAACCTTGGGCGATTTTAACTTCAACAACGCTCGTTGAGAAAAATCTCGGGTGTCTTCTACTGGGATAAGAATCAGGGAGATCTTAGGGTCGATCTGACTGAACCAGAGAGGCCTTTGACTGGGTAAGAATCAGGAAAATCTTAGGGTCGATTTAACTGAACCGGTCTAGGTCTTGAAATGTCTTCAACTGGATAAGCATCAGGGAGATCTTAGGGTCGATCTGACTGAACCAGAGAAGGCCTTTGACTGGATAAGCATCAGGAAAATCTTGGGACGATTTAACTGAACCGGTCTAGGTCTTGAAATGTCTTCCACTGGATAAGCATCAGGGAGATCTTAGGGTCGATCTGACTGAACCAGAGAAGGCCTTTGACTGGATAAGCATCAGGAAAATCTTGGGACGATTTAACTGAACCGGTCTAGGTCTTGAAATGTCTTCCACTGGATAAGCATCAGGGAGATCTTAGGGTCGATCTGACTGAACCCGAGAAGGCCTTTGACTGGATAAACATCAGGAAAATCTTGGGACGATTTAACTGAACCGGTCTAGGTCTTGAAATGTCTTCAACTGGATAAGCATCAGGGGGATCTTAGGGTCGATCTGACTGAACCAGAGAAGGCCTTTGACTGGATAAGCATCAGGAAAATCTTGGGACGATTTTAACTGAACCGGTCTAGGTCTTGAAATGTCTTCCACTGGATAAGCATCAGGGAGATCTTAGGGTCGATCTGACTGAACCAGAGAAGGCCTTTGACTGGATAAGCATCAGGAAAATCTTGGGACGATTTAACTGAACCGGTCTAGGTCTTGAAATGTAGCTTGAGAACTTAACTGGATCTTTCCTGAAAGGTAAAAGTCAGTCATATGCAATGCATGATATGGATCAAGCAATGATGTTCTCAACATAAATGAGATTCGTATGATACAGTGCGTTATGCATGCTATAATGATGTATGTGATGTTTTATGTATGTTTTTGTCTAGGAAAATGAATCCTTGACGGGTGCCGGGAAGTTGTATCCTGGGCTGATGTCGAAGAATAGATTTTGCTTCCGCTGGGGATGATAACTGCAAGGATACCGGTAGGAGAGGATGACTCCGTTGCGGAATAAACTCGGCGAATGGAAGATTCTGCGGGGAGGAAAGATACTCTAGCGATCATGCTGGGAAGCAATACTCTGTGGGGATAGAGATGCTTTGCTGAGTGTTGATAGTAGTAATTTGCTGGCGATACCGTTGTTATGTTGGAAGTATTGATGGACTTCGCTGGGGATAGGAAAGAACTATGTCGACGACGCTCTTTCCGCGGCTTTTGGCTGAGAATAACCCAGTTATATCCTGTTAAGGAAATAACTCTTTGAATAAAGCCGAGCGCGTTCGTGCTCCGCGAGGGATAAGCTTCCAGAATCCACTGGGGATAAGCTCACTGCTTGGGGAGATGGACTCCAATTTTTCTAGGGGAGCTGGATTGGACTCTCCTGGGGAGACTAATTGGACTCTCCTGGGGAGTTTTGATGTGCTGGGGAAGTGATTCCTTTGAATGTTGATGTATGCCGCCGGGGAACAATCTTTAGACCAAGACTGCCGGGGATGCTTGTTAAGAATATATGCTGCTGGGGAATATTATGATCTACTGGAGGATACCCAATTTCCTTGAGACTTGTTAACTTTGTTTGGGGAAGAATGCACTGACTTGCTGTCTCACTCTCTGGGGAATTTAAGATGCCTGGTTAGGTTCTTTAGCTGAACCTACCTTGGTACCTTGGAGGATAGAACAATTAGACGGCTCAGACAACTCTTTATTGCCCCTGTTTC
This sequence comes from Vicia faba, assembly GCA_948472305.1. Lineage (NCBI taxonomy): Eukaryota > Viridiplantae > Streptophyta > Magnoliopsida > Fabales > Fabaceae > Vicia > Vicia faba. Next base: position 1,536,851,247 of record OX451738.1, read on the forward strand.
TAGTGTCACCTGCAATTAATTCTTTGTTTTGTATGCAAATATTTATGAGCTAGCAAATTATTGTCAATGCATATATCATAAATTGAACCTTGGACGTTCTTCGCAAAACAAAACAGAAAAGAAAAACAGTTGGCACGTTTAACTGAAAAGTATATTTGTATTGATTTTGAATAGCCTGTGAATAGGCGTTTTGTGTACAAAAGGCTGACATCCTAGTAAGAGAAACGTCGCCGAGCAAAAGAGTTTATACAAGTTTTGTACAAAAGAAAATAAAACAGCTGTGTGAAAGATGAATGATCCACTGGGTTTCAACTCTGCTATTGCCTTTATACTCCGTGCGTCTCATCACTTGATGACCTTGGTTGAAGGTGAAGCTGACTGATCGATGCTGTCTGAACTTGATGTAGACACCGGATTCTGGATGCAAGGTGATCCAATGAGACATAGTATTACGTTTTTATCCCTAACTTTTGCCTGGACTGCCCTTTCGGGTTTTCAGTCCACCGGGATACCTATTTTTGCCCAAGCCGCCTTTTCAGGTTTTCGACTTGCCGGGTGTACAGAATTTTCATTTTCATCCCTTCATTTTGCCCGAACCCTTTTGGTTCGACGGGAAGCCCTAATTTTTGCCTAGACATGTCAGCCTAGCGGGTCTTTTTTTCATGCGTAGTATTTTTTAACTATGTCTGCATTGGCGGGGTGAGGAAGGTCGTCACCATCCATGTTGGTTAATATCATTGCTCCTCCTGAGAACACATGCTTAACCACAAATGGCCCTTCGTACGTAGGGGTCCATTTTCCCCTTGGGTCACTCTGAGGAAGGATGATTCGCTTGATCACCAGATCCCCGACTTGATATTCCTGTGGTCTGACCTTTTTGTTAAATGCCCTGATCATTCGTTTCTGATACGTCTGACCATGACAGATAGCAGCAAGTCTCTTTTCGTCAATAAGGTTGAGCTGATCAAGTCGTGTCTGGATCCAATCATCTTCATTCAGATTTGCATCCTTCATTATCCGGAGAGAAGGAATTTGTACTTCGATCGGCAAGACTGCCTCCATGCCATAAACCAGAGAGAAAGGAGTTGCCCCGGTTGACGTCCTAGCTGAAGTACGATACCCATGCAGAGCGAACGGTAACATCTCGTGCCAATCTTTATACGTTACTGTCATCTTCTGCACGATCTTCTTGATGTTTTTATTAGCTGCTTCTACAGCCCCATTCATCTTCGGTCTGTAAGGAGAAGAATTGTGGTGCTGTATCTTGAACTGTTCGCAGAGCTCAGCGATCATCTTATTGTTCAGATTGGTGCCGTTATCTGTAATAATCCGCTCAGGGACACCGTACCGACAGATCAGATTGTGCCGAATGAACCGTGCCACAACAGTCTTGGTTACCGTAGCATAGGATGCTGCCTCAACCCACTTCGTAAAATAATCAATCGCCACTAGGATGAAGCGATGTCCATTAGATGCCGTAGGTTTAATCTCACCGATCATGTCTATGCCCCACATTGCAAATGGCCAAGGCGCAGTCAGAACATTCAGGGGAACCGGAGGAACATGCACCTTGTCTGCGTAGATCTGGCATTTATGGCATGTCCTAGAATGTTGGTAGCAATCAGCTTCCATGGTGGACCAGTAATACCCTGCCCGTAGGATCTTCTTTGCCATGGTATGTCCACTGGAGTGTGTACCAAAGGTCCCTTCATGTAGCTCTTCCATGATTCTTTCTGCTTCAGTCTTATCTACACAACGCAGTAGGGTTGAATCCTGGTTTCGCTTGTACAAAGTGCCGTTGCTAAGAAAGAACTTGGCTGCAAACCTCCTCAGGAATTTCTTATCATTGACAGATGCTCCTTCAGGGTATTCCTGAGCTTCCAGATATCTCTTCACTTCGTGGTACCACGGCTTCTCAGTTACCAATTCAGTTTCGAGATCACAACAATATGCCGGTTCGTCCAATTTCCAGATGATGATCCAGGGAGCTTCATTATCCCATTTAACCTTGAACATTGAAGACATTGTAGCTAACGCGTCCGCCAGCTGATTCTCTTCTCTTGGAAAGTGCTCAAATGTTATCTCTGTGAAGTGGGGGATCAGGGCCAACACACATTCTCTGTAAGGAATCAAGTTTGGGTGTTTCGTATCCCACTCTCCTTTGATCTGATTGATCACAAGAGCGGAATCTCCAAAGACACTCAGAAATTTGATCCTCAGGTCGATCGCCGCTTGAAGACCCATGATACACGCTTCATACTCCGCCATGTTGTTGGTACAGTTGAAACACAGCCGGGCGGTGAGTGGAGTATGAGTACCTTGTGGAGATATAATGATGGCGCCAATGCCATTTCCCAAAACGTTGGATGCTCCGTCAAAATGCATAGACCATCGGGATCCTGGTTCAGGTCCTTCATCCGGTCCAGGTATTTCACAGTCAGTTACTATCATAATGCTTTCATCCGGAAACTCGAAGTTCATTGATTGGTAGTCATCCACAGCTTGATGTGCTAAGTGGTCTCCCAATACACTTCCCTTGATGGCCTTTTGGGTCGTGTACTGAATGTCGTATTCCGTCAAGATCATCTGCCATCTTGCAATTCTCCCAGACAGAGCAGGCTTTTCGAATATGTACTTTATAGGATCCATTTTTGAGATCAACAAGGTAGTGTGAGTCAGCATATACTGTCTCAGCCGGCGAGCAGCCCATACCAAAGCGCAGCAAGTTTTCTCAAGCAGTGAGTATCGGGTCTCACAGTCGGTAAACTTTTTGCTAAGGTAATAAATGGCATGCTCTTTTCGGCCAGACTCGTCATGCTGCCCCAGCACACACCCCATTGCATTATCAAGTACCGTCAGGTAAAGTATCAAAGGTCTCCCTTCAACTGGTGGCATAAGGATGGGTGGTTCTTGGAGATATTCTTTGATTCTGTCAAAAGCAGCCTGACATTCATCATTCCAACGTACTACCTGATCTTTCTTCAGCAGCTTGAAGATTGGTTCACAGGTAGCAGTTAAGTGTGAGATGAATCGAGCAATGTAATTCAGACGTCCTAGAAAGCCTCTGACTTCCTTCTCTGTCTTAGGAACTGGCATCTCTTGAATGGCTTTGACCTTAGCAGGGTCCACTTGAATTCCCTTGTCACTTACCACGAAGCCTAGCAACTTTCCCGATCTTACCCCGAAGGTGCACTTATTCGGGTTTAACCTCAGCTTGTACAGTTTCAAACGGTCAAACAGTTTCTGCAGATGATCAAGGTGTTCTTCCTCAGTCTGGGACCTAGCGATCATGTCGTCAACATACACTTCTATCTCATGATGGATCATGTCATGAAATAAAGCAACCATGGCACGTTGGTAGGTTGCCCCAGCATTCTTTAGTCCAAAAGGCATGACTTTGTAGCAGAAGGTGCCCCACTGAGTAACAAACGTAGTCTTTTCCATGTCTTCCGGAGCCATCTTGATCTGATTGTAGCCTGAAAAACCATCCATGAAAGAGAATACTTTATGCTGAGCTGTATTATCAACAAGGACATCAATGTGGGGTAGAGGGAAATCATCCTTGGGGCTGGCCCTGTTCAGATCCCTGTAATCGACACACATCCTGACCTTGCCGTCCTTCTTAGGTACCGGCACCACATTAGCAACCCACTGAGGGTAAGAAGTCACTGCAAGAAACCCGGCATCAAACTGCTTCATAACCTCGGCTTTAATCTTCTCAGACATCTCTGGACGCATACGGCGGACCTTTTGCTTAACTGGAGGGCAATCTTCTTTAGTTGGTAAGTGATGGACCACAATGTCGGTATCTAATCCGGGCATATCTTCGTAGGACCAGGCAAAGATTTCTTTATAGTCATGCAGCATCTGAGTCAACCGTTGCTTCACGCTGAGTTCTAGGTTGGCACCAATCTTCACCTCTTTCTTGTCTTCCTCAGTACCCAAGTTTATTATTTCCACTGGTTCTTCATGGGGTTGAATTGCCCTCTCTTCCTGTTGTAACAGTCTTGCAAGTTCACCAGGCACTTCGCAATCATCTTCACCTTCGTCTTCGGCTAAGTTGATCGGATTTTCGAAGTCATAACTGGCAGTAGCAGAGTCGTTACCAGTGAGATCCAGAGTGGATTGAAACCTGTATGAGTGAGTGTGTGTGTAAATACAGCTGTTTTGCAATATGTAAAGAAAGGAAAGAAAAGGAGCGCAAAATTTGAAATGTGAAAAACGTCCAATGCTTTTATTCATGATATATGACAGTGACAAACAAAAGCCCTCACAAATAAAACCACGGTGCCCCGGGTAAGACACCGGGCCATATAGTTTCAAATTATTGTTTATTACAAATCAAAAACAAAGAAATTCATTACTGGGGAACAAAAGTTATGGGTGTAAAATCTTTAGCAGTCCAATTGGTCAATCCACCGTCGGTCGTCGGGTAGATCCAGCTATCGAACTCTGACTCTTCCACTTTGTCTTCCTCTCCAATAGCATTCACTTCTGAGTGGGTGATGAGCACAGGAGGTCTTCCAATTCTCGCCTTGCGCACTGCTTTCTGAGCTTCTGTGGTGAAACCCAGCCCAAACTTGTTAGTCTTAGGAGTAAGATCAGGGAGCTTGCCCCAGTTTGCACATTCACCTTTTTCGATCACAGCCCGGGCGTCCTTTAAGGAGGCCATCTTCATAGGGGAAACCTCTTCATCTGCTTCTGCTGCTGCCAAGGTTTGTGGTACTTCCTCAAAATGTTGAAAGGGGGTTTCAATGAACTCCCCATCCATTTCTACGTATCTGAAGGAGTTGAGGTGGCTGACCATGTACTCCTCTTCCCCTTGCACTGTTACGATTTTCCCCCTGACCGGGTACTTGAGCTTCTGATGCAATGTGGAGGTCACAGCTCCAGCCTTGTGGATCCATGGGCGACCCAGCAAACAAGAATAGGACGGATGGATGTCCATCACATAGAATTTTGAATCAAATACCTGTGACCCAACCCTGATTGGGATGTCCACCTCACCATGTACCATTCTTTTGGACCCGTCAAAGGCCCGGACAACAATGTTACTTGGTTTGAGCTCTAGACCCTCACAATCCAGCCTATCCAGAGCCTTCTTGGGCAGCACGTTTAATGAAGAACCTGTGTCAACCAGCACATGAGCAAGAGTAGTGCCCCTGCATTCAATGGAGACATGCAGGGCATCATTATGGTTCTTCCCCTTTGCTGTCAGATCGGCATCAGAGAAACCCAGGCCATTATCAGCGGTTAGGTTGGCCACACAGTCGGTGAACTGGTCAGCAGACGTCTCTTGGGGTACGTGGGCTGTTTTTAAGAAAGCAATCAGAGCCTTTGCATGGGCCTCTGAACACAGCAGCAGTGACAACATGGAGATTTTAGAGGGGGTGTGCCCCAGCTGTTCTACAACGTTGAAATCACTTTTCTTTATTATCTTGAGGATTTCTTCCATTTCCTGCTTGGAAGCCTCAACAATGGTCTTTGGTGCCTCCGTCCTGGCAGGCACCTCAGCAGCAATCCCCTTGCCCCGAGTATCAGATGACTCAGTAGCAGGGGTGGATACTTGGTCAGGGGGAGAAACAGGCACCCTGGCAGGTGTGAAGATCAAAGGCCTATGAATTACCGGAGGAGCAATGTCTGGCAAGAACAGTCTTCCACTACGAGTGACCTTAGCAGGCCCAGTGATGTTGGAGACACCAGTATCAATGTTGAACTCTTGTTTCACACCCAGAACATAAACATCCGCCCCATAGTGCCATGGGACAGCCTTATCAGATTTGTAGGGTATAGGCCCCGGAACAGTAATGGTGATGGGAGCACTCTTGTGAACTGACAAAATTTGTACAGGCTTCTTTGAAAGAGCCTTGGAATGGTTGTTGAAGATGGTAACGATCGACACTTCTTCAACAGGAGCGGCAGGAACAACAGTCTTTCTGAACAAAATCTCTCTACTATCTATCAGGTTTTGGACGCCTGACTTCAGCAGAGAACAACCAGCAGGGGAAGCAACACATAGAGGGCAACCTTCGCTACATCCCGGAAATAAACCGGCTAGCAACAGATTCCTCTTGACCATCAGCAACGGAGTAGCAACATCATCCACCGAAGCTACATACAAATCCTCCTCAACAGCATTCACTCCATGCTGGGGCATGGGAGCAGTTACAACATTCGGCCTCTCGGGCGCCTCAAACTGTATTTCCTTTGCATCAATGAGGTCTTGAACCTTATTCCTTAGGGCCCAACAGTCATCTGTGTTATGCCCCGGGCTATCAGAGTGATAAGCACAGCGAGCATTTGGATTGAACTTGGGGGATGCAGTATTGGGAAACTTTGGAGCCTCCCTGACAGTCACTAAATTGGTGGATAGCAACTGTGGCAGGATCTGTGATAAGGTCATGCTTAACCGGGTAAACTCTCTCCGGGGTCTTTCAAACTTTTGAGGATTAGTTGGCCGAGGAGCGGCAGCAGGTTTGGCAATCATTACCGCACTGACAGATTGGTGGCGTTCAGGTCGCTCTGTTCTCCGGGAGCTATATACAGCACTAGCCTCCTTTTTGAAGGGTTTCTTCTCAGTACTGGAGGAGGCAACTTTTTGTATCTTCCCCGATTTTATACCGGCCTCGATCCTTTCACCAGTTAGGATCAGATCAGTAAACCCAGCAGAGGAATTACCAATGAGATGATTGAAAAATGGACCAGATAGGGTCCCCAAAAACATATCTACCAGCTCCCGATCCGTTAATGGTGGCTGCACCCTGCCAGCTAGGTCTCTCCATTTCTGGGCATACTCCTTAAAACCTTCACCCGACCCTAGCGACATACCCTGGAGCTGGGTACGCGTAGGAGCGAGGTCGGAATTATATTGATACTGCTTGTAAAAAGCAGTGGCCAGATCCTCCCAGTTACGAATGCTGATTCCATCCAGCTGATAGAACCAATCGAGGTGAGTCCCTGAAAGACTCTCCTGGAAGAAGTGGATCCAAAGGTTCTTGTCTGCTGTGTAAGGCTGGATCTTCCTTACATAAGAACGGAGGTGCATCTTGGGACAGGAAGCCCCATCATACTTCACGAAGGCAGGTGTTTTGAACTTGTGTGGGATCACCACCCCAGTAGATAACCCCAAGTCTCCGAAATCCAATCCAGGCACCCGCTGAACTTCCATAGCCTTTAATCTGTCTTCCAGCTGTTTGTACCGGTCTTCAGCAGGAGGGTATTGTTCGTCGTTGAAGTCTGTTTCAGTATCAGAGCCCACAGGAGTAGGGACCTCCCTTTCTTGGTGACTACCTTCCTCCACAGATGGAAGAGTCCTTTCAGCTTCAACCAAAGTGTTCCCGAGTCTGCGCCCAGTGTTAAATAGCACAGTCCTCCTCTTCTTCTTAGTCTTCTTCAGAAGCATGGTCTTCAACTCTTGTTGACCCTGAGCCAAGCCCTTGATCAGCTCCTGAAATTGGGCGTTCTGCGCCTGAAATTGAACGTTCTGCGCCTGAAGAGCCTTGATAGATGCCTCGGTTGATGATTCAGGATTCATGATGCTGAAATAAACAGCGAAGAACGGTAAACAACCTGAAAAGAAGAGTACCTATGATGCACATGATGAATGATATGTGTTTATGCAATGCATTCAAGAGTTCGAAAATTCAAATTTGTTGTAGACCAAAAGGAACACACATTATTATTAAGAAAATCATTGTTTAATACATCAAAGCCTCATGGGCAAAAGTACAAAAAGATCAAATCAATCCCAAAATATGTTGCGCATCTTCTTTGGAGCTATGTAAGTGTTGAGGTTCCTTTCCTCGTGCAACAGGCGGGTGAGCTCCAAGACCTTCTTTTCACTGGCATGCAAACTAGTCTCAAGAGAATTCCGCTCTTCCTTAAGCTGGATCCAGCTCTTCTGCATCTCTTCCCAGGATGTGGGCATATCAGGGTGCTGAATAACGTGAGACACCTCTCCTTCCAAGGCAGGCTCTTTGATTACTGGAAGCATGTGAGGATAAGGCATTACTAACTTCTGAGAGCGGGCTCGTACCCACTTGAGGTAAGGCTCCAAAGGGATGGAGTTCCTGTGCCCCAGTGTCTTGCTGTCTATCCTACTAGGCATCCTCCAGGCTCTGATAAATCTCTGGCGAAGTCCTTGAGTATCGTTGTTGAAGTCAAAAACTATGTCAGGAATTAACATGTCATGAGGACCATCTCTTCGAGCATAACCAAATTGTCTCCAAGCCAGGCATGGGATATAAGTAATACCCCCTCTGATTCCAAGTAAAGGAACATTAGGATACTCCCCGCAACGATCAATGATAGTGACATCTTCTCTGGACCTAGGGCACCAATGTATATCTGCATGTGTAAGAGTCATCAACCGTTGTGACCATCTCAAACCCCGCTCGTTCTTCAGGACTGATTGTGGAAGGTGCGAAATAAACCACTTTCCCAGGAGAGGAGTGCAACACATAAGGACACCTCTTTTTCTCATGGTTCGAGTGTAACATGAGTGAAGGAGGTCCCCCAGCAACGTAGGTATAGGATTCCTGGACATAAAGATCTGGACAGCATTGATATCAACGAGCTGGTCTGGGTTAGGGAACAACACCAAACCATAAACAAGAAGGGCCACAACCTCTTCAAAAGCTTGTAAGTCAAGGGAGTTCCAACATTCATAGGCCTTTTCAAACAGAAACCTGGCTAAGAACCCTTTGATACCACTTCTAACTTCCCAATGTCCCTTGAGGTCAGATGACTGTAGGTGCAAGGCTTTAGCAATCTCTTCCAGCTTCGGTTCCTTTTCTGTACCGTTGAAGGGTAGCTGATCAAGGATAGGGATCTTCAGGAGCCGGGAGAACTCCTCCAATGTAGGTACCAACTGATAGTCCAAGAAGGTAAAACAGTGATGCAGAGGGTCAAAGAACTGGAACAAGACCTTTATCATATCTTCCTCAATGTTGGTGTTGACCAAGCTGATGAGGCTTCCATGCCTTTCACTGAATGAAGAGTTCTCGGGAATCCTGGATATAAGCTCCTTAAGCTGAGGAGGTACCCTTACAAGACTGATTTGAATTGTCTTTCTACGAACAGTTTCCATGTCCTACAAAACAAGAACAAAGATGAAAATTCGAACCCCTGAAATGGTTAGTCAATGCATATGATGCTGGATGATGTCATGATGCTATGATTAAACACACCACAGATATGTACAAAGACAAACATGTAAGGCACACAAGGCACACAAGACAAGCCCTTAAGGTTTAAGGCCAGCATGGGGTCTGGGTAGTACCCTCTTGAAGTTGGTGGGTTCAACCTGTCCTAATCAAAGTAACCGGGTTCTAAGGTTCCCAATATCACGGGATTGCTTTCATTGTTCATCGTTTCAATTTAGCCACTGAACTGGCGACCGAAATATTCCAGGAAAGCAACCCTCAATTGAGTGTAGTATCGAGTATCAACCAACCTCGGACTGCACCAAAGTCAGTTATCTCACTACCCTAAAGAGGCCAAGATTGTTCAATTAAGGTTCCTAAGGTCTGTTGATGCTTCATGACACCACATGGAGGCCCCGTACTCTCCTTGACTGAACTCAAGGGTTACCGGTACACACCAAAGTGCCACATCAACGTAGCAGACTGTTTCAACCATGTCGGTATACCCCGCACAGTTCCCTCACAGCCTTGTTGCTACTTTCTAAGAAAGGTATCCCCAGATCCGGGTTTAGGATCTATAGAACTCCCAAGCAACCCCACAATAATAAAGCAAGCAAGGAAAGCAATTGAAAACACAGTGATCTTAGTCCTAAGGTACACCTCACTTTAAGTTTATTCCCCAGCAGAGTCGCCAGTTCTGTGATCGGTGGATCTGGAACTGACTGTTTTAAAGCTGGTTCGCGAAATGTCGCGGAAGCAAGAGTCGCCACCGTCTTTTATTTTCTCCAAATGGAAAGGACAAAAGCACAGAAAAATTCCTTAAAGAGATTGCTCTCGGTTCGGGAGGTAGGTTATAGAAAGGGAAGGTATTAGCACCCTTTCTATCCATGGTTATCCATGGGCTCTTAGGTACTTGCTCAATGTGTTTTCAAAAATGTTTGCTTGCTTTTCAATTGTGGGTAAAAAAAGTTTCTTTGAAAAATTTCAGTTCGACTCGTACGTCAGAGTGTTTGAAAAATTTGCTTTGAAAGCTTTTGAAAATGTGTTGGTGAAAAGATGTTTTGATTTGTTTGAAATTAGAGCAAGTATCCTTGAGAACCTACCTACCCTAAGGAATTCGTCTGTGTAAATGTCCTTTAAAGTAGTGCCATCCCACTATTGAGAGGTAGGTAGCACCACCATTGGAGGGGTTCGGGTCAATTCGAGTTTTAGGGACATGGTGATCACCGGAGCAATGGGAAGACACCTTAGAAGCTACCCTCATGCCAGGTTCCCGGATCATGAGGACTTACTAAGACGTCCTCTACTCGACGATCATCTTTCGAAAGGCAACAGTGAGGCGTACCCTAGGGGTGGTGGGTGCGATTCGTGTGTCATGTTTCAATTATTTTATCTTGTCATGTTTGTTGTGATCTACGCTTGATTTTATTTTTAGGGCCATACATTCTTTCATGCTTTTTGTTAACAGTTATATACTTGCGAGAAAATAAATCTAAACTATTACAAATGGCGCGGGTCCACATCGCCAAAATAAACCGAACCCGATTTGACTGAAAGTAAAGAAGCAATAAAATAAAAGTGCGAGAGATAAAGTAAAAATTATTACAAGGCTTTGGGGCATATACATAATTATTTAAACGATATAAAATAAATGTGCGAAATAAAGGAATTAAAAACAAAACTAGGGCGTTGGACCCTTTTTGCAAAAGTATTTAAAGTTAATGAATTAGTTAATTAGAACTAATGAAGAATTAAAATTAAAGAAAAAGGAATGTTTTTTGTATTTTTGTATTTTTTAAGATTTAAAAGAAAAAGAAAAAGAAGGAATTAATTATAATTGACTAACCCTAATTCTATTGTTTTTTAAGTTTATTGTAAAAATGTTATATTAATCTAAATTAAACCCTAATTTATTTATGTGCAAATTTGATTATAAAAAATAAATAAATAAATAATATTGTGATAAAAAAAGAAAATTAAAAAGGTATAAAAATTATTAATTAACCTAATTCTATATTTTTGGATTTTATTAAAAAGGAATTAAAGTTAAAAACCTAATTTAAACTAAATAATTACATGTAATTTATTTATAAAAGTAATTAAAATAAAAATTATCTTTTTTGCCTTTTTCTGATTTTTTATGATATTTTTCATATTTTTGTAAAAATAATTAATTAATTAAAACAAATAAAATAAATAAATAACATAACAATTGAGAAAATGAAATATAAAAAAAGAAAATCAAACCAGGGGGGGGGGGGGGGGGGGGGGTAGCCCCAGAATTGGAGGTAAGGCCTAGCATTCTGGCCCATTAACATTGAAATCCACTTGACTTTTCAGTTCACGTGCCAATGCGTTGACCATAACGTATCATGTGCCTTGAATCTGAGCCCTTTGATTGATCTACTGGGACGTGTGGATGATGAGTTTTGAGTGTGTATGGTAGGCATCAATGATAGCGCTGCATGGGAATTCATGTTGAAAAATAATATGAGAAATATGTGAGACCTGGGGTTTGAACCCAGGTCATGAGAGTCACCAGCGTATGTCCTTGCCAGCTGAGCCACTAAGCTTCATTTAATATATAATGGCTATTAAATAATAAAAAGAACAAACAAGACATTAATGATTCCGCGCGCGCATTTTCAAATCCCCCAATCCGCTTGTGCCACGCTATCATCGTCTTCATCCCCTGAAACATAAAAAAACGAAGGCCACGGTTTTGCAAGCGTGGTGTTAGGCTGCCTTTGGAAAAATAGCGATTAGCGCTATAGTGCATATAAATTGATCGCGAGGCTTGTATCTTCTTCGTCTTGATGAGCTGATTGCAACGGCATAAGTCTGGAGCCCTAATTTTACTGTATTGTGAAAGCCCTAAATCAAGCTCTGAAAAAACCTAGAATATGAAAATGGTAGAATCGCGTATGGCCAATGAAAACTCAATTGAACATGATGGTTAGTCTCAAAACGTTATGGTAAACATGAATCAATGGACAAAATGCTGTAAAAACGTTTAAATCATGATGCACGATTTTTGGAAATTTTGCTATACAGTTCGAGTTCTAACTACCGATTCTTGGAGATTGGCTTGTTGTTTGTGATTGATACACGTTCAGAATTTGTCCAGGAAGCTATTAGAATCAGTCTTAGGGCTTAAAACTACTTAGAACCTTGATTTCAGATTTGAGTTTTTTATCCAAAATTTTCAATGTTGCAATAAGCTTTTGAGCGCAGCATATGATGTGTTAGGCTTAGGGTTTGACTCAGTGCTTATGATGGAAGAGAATTAGCTTGTTATTTGGCCTTAATTCATGCTCATGAAAGAACTAGTCCTAGGGTTTTCACCATTAACCAATTTTTCCTTCTTTTAAGCCAAGACCAAGACTTAGTGTGCAATTTAACCCTAGCCTGAGTTTTTGAGTTGGCCCATGATATATGGAAGTTGTCCAAATTCAAATGACACTATTCCATTGGTTTTTGAATTTTATTTGAATTTTTAAAGATTTAAAATGAATTAAATTATCAAAAATTAAATAAAATAGAAAAATCAGTATTTGGTCTTGAAATTAATCATGGGACACGTGTGTGGCATGACAAGGATGAATCAAGTGGAAGAAAGTGGGCCCTTTTGTCAAAAATTGGAGTTTCAAGGATAGTTGACTTTTGCCATTTCACAAAAATTTCCCAACTTCTACAAGGCATAACTTGCTCAATTTTTAAGCTTTTCACATGTTCTTGGACATTTTGGAAAGGTCTTTGAGTCCTTTAACCAATGCCTTTAGTCCCATGTCATTTTGATTTACCAATCTCAAGTTATGGCCTTTGACTTAAAGTCCCTTTTTGTTGACTTTTGAAAATGACCTGTAATGTTGAAATTGATAACTTTTTGTGAGAGCATTTCTTGGACTTGAAGTATGAAGATGAGTTGTAGGAAATGTCTTTCTCTTCAAAATGAGCTTTGGATGGAATTTTTCTGATAATCCATGTGAAAGTTATGCCCTGGTCAATTTCAGTTGACTTTTTCAACTGTCCAAATATAGCAACTTTTGCATCTTTGATGATTTCTGAGCCAAATTTGAGAATCATGATCAAGCATTGATCAAATGATGTTTGTGGCTTCAAAATGATATGTTGACCAAAAATTTGAACTTTTGACTGTCAAATGACCATTTTGCCCCTACAGTTGACTGTAGTGCAATCTAGGGTTTTGACTGTGCAATTTTGAGCTGAATGCCTTGAAACTTGATATGAGGATGCTTGACCATGTTTGTAAGCATATGAGACTTGATTGGGCCTTTGAACACTTCCTTTTCTTGATCAGACTCAAAACCCTAATTTTGACTATATGGGAGACTGTTGCACTGCACAACCCTTGGGGAATTTTGTAGCTTGGCTTGGCAATTTCTTGAGGAATATGGGAGGGAAAATTTTTGGGGTATAACAGTAGCTAACAGGGTCAGTTTGTTTCAAGAGTTCCAAGTCCTCTTTTGACCTGTGCTTCGAGGAGGTAACCCTTGCAACAGTATTATCTTGGGTTTGAGGCTGTTGAATGCTAAGTGCCTCGACTGGTTGCTCTTCGACTCGGACTGAGGCGGTACCAGTGTCGACTTGTGGTTCTTCGCTAGCATCACCCTGGGGCCCTTCGCCAGCGTCATCTTGGTGTTCTTCGCTAGCGTCACCCTGGTGTCCTTCGCCAGTGCCACCCTGGTGCTCTTCGTCAGCAGCATCTTGATTTTCTTCGCCATTGCCTTGGTCCCTTTCTTCATGATTCTCTTCTGACAGATCCACTACCTGAACCGTTTCTGGCTGTTGTGCCTCCACCAGAGGTTCCTCTGTTGGTTTCTCTACTGTTTCAGCATTGGCCTCATTCTCAGTATGGGCTTCGTCATTGCCCAAGCCTTTTTCCTGAGGCCTGCTAAGTTCAGCAGATTCCAGCGTTTCTGAGGTCCTTGGCGGAGAACTTTCAGTAGTGTCCTAAAAAAGGAAAGAAGACAAATCTTCAGATGTCGAAAGAGACACAATCGAATACGGGTATCTACACCTAAATTATAAAAAGGTCTAAGGGATTACCTGTGGATTAACTTCAGCCCCAGGGCTGGAATTGTCACTTTCGACAGGCTTGTTAAGAAGAACGTTCAGTTCATCCTCAGTTGGCTCCTCGATGATCACTGGAGGTGGCCTAGGCTTTCTCACAGCAACCTTTATTCTGACGGTTCGACCTTCAGGAGCAGGAGCATGAACAGAAGCATCCTTCGTTAACTTTCGCCTCTTTAAGGGGGCAGGAGGAGAATCGCTTTCTTCATCACTCCCAGATTCGACCACCAGTTCTGGCCGTTTCTTGGGCGAAGGTGCCTAGAAAACCAATAGGAATTCGATTGGATAATTACATCGAAAATCAAAAATCGAAAGCCAGAAGAAAAATGAAGAAAATCTGGTTACCGATACAGAAGGCTTCCTCGAAGAGCCTTCCCCCTGTTGGTTGCTTATGGTCTTCGCCGGCGCTGTAGACTTCGCCGGCGGTGGAGGTTTTGTTGAAGGGCCTCCTCCTTGTTGGCCTTCTGTAGCCTTTTTGGCTACAGGCTTTCGAACAACTGAAAGCAAAGAAAAAGTTAACAGGCTAGCGGTCGAAGAGAAAGACAAAAAGTAATGTGGGAACATGAACTTACATTTCTTTACTTTGTCCAACACAAGGACAAAAGACTTCTGCAGCTCATCTATGAAGTCCTTCTCGTCGAAGAAGTACTCAGCATAATAGCTTCTCCACCACTCCTCGAAGGATGGTGAGCAAAGGAAATTAAGCTGGTAGTCAAACAACGAGAGGATTGTTCGACCAGCATATCTTCCGATATGCTTGATGGCAGCTTCTTCTGTATAATCGTTGCAGAAGTACAACATTGACTTCTCTCTTTGAAAAATCGGAGAAGGTAGGGTTTGGATAATACCAAACTGGCGAGATACCAGATTTGGTTGGTAGGCAAGCAGACTCAAATGAGTCTTAGAACTCTTGAATCGAAGAGGCATGATCCTTGGTGTAAGGAACGCCTCCCACAGTATTGTATGCTCATCGACATTAGGACCACTCGACGCCTTTGGGTGTGGCCTTGTGAACCATGCTGGGCCTACCTGCCGTCGAGCAAATGGAGCCATAGTTGAAACAAACTCCTTCCTTCGAGAAAACATTAGAACGAAGTTGGTGAAGGTTTGTTGAAACTCCAGTCCATTGTCTGTAGGTGTCAGCAGAGCCAGCCTGATTCCTTCGATGCGTCTATTCGCTATCGCTGGAGCCTGTTCATTTATCTGAACCTTCTTGGGCAGGAAAGATTCGAAAGTGGCGTTGAGCCACAGTTGGAGTAGCCAAAAAGGCCCAGCGAGTAGCAAACTGGCCCTGTCCTCGATATGTTTCAGAAGAGTTGCCCCATTGCTGATCGAATCATAGAGGCTGGCCAGAATCAGTTCTGCCAAACAGATGTTTTGGCGGTGATGCAGTTGAGTAGCAAGAGTGACCATCTTTTTGGTCACCTGTAGAGACTTCGAGCAAAACACAAAGCGAGTCAGCCATAAGGCTAGAAACGCTATGTGTTCGACATCCGACACAGCATCTGTCGACCTGTCATGATAATGGTTGATGAAAGTGGTGTATGTTGGTTTGGTCTCAGAGAAGCCAATTTGGTCCTCCGACATCTCCTCCGGATCGAAGTAATCCCCGGTGGGTCGAAGGCCAGTAATAGCGGCCACATCGAAGAGTGTGGGGGTTAGCATCCCACATGGAAGATGAAAAGTAAAATGGGAGTAGTCCCAGAATAACAGTGAAGCTATCAGCATCTCCGGGGAGTAGTTCAAACCCGTCTTCGACAGCATCACTAGGTCGAAGATTCCCATATCCTTCCAAATCGAAGTTTGGTGCTTCTCCAACTTCGTTAGCCAAGCAACATAATCAGAGGTAAGATTAGGGCAAGACCTGAAGACCCTAACACCTCTGTTGAAGAAGCGGAGGTCAATTTTTTCACGTGTAGGGTCTTCATTGTCTTCTGCGTCTTTCTTGGCGCATGCTACTGGTTTGAGTTTCTCGACTATTGGGAAATAGCTCTTGATCTTCAGAGCTTCAGAGATACTTGGATTCATGGGGCCAGACATTGCAAAGATCTGGTTGGAGTATCCAACCGGGATCATCAAGTGGCGTGAGTAGGCGTCGCGAACGGCGATGTCAGAAGGTTCAGGAACCCTTCGTTTGCCTGTAGAGTTTACTACCGGGGCAGTGACGAAAACTTTGGGTTTAGCATGTTCAGTTGGTGCGTTAGCACTAGGAGCAGTAGAAGCAGATGCCATTGTTTGAAATGAGGTTGAAGATGAAGAGGAAGAGTTTTCTGCAAAGATAGCAAACTTGTATGAAAACAGGGAAGTTTGAAGGCTAGATGGCGTAAAAAGTCCCACAATGGGATATTCACTGCTATTTATAGTAGTGGGAAAAATCCCCAATAACGAGGACATTAAATGCCATTTAATGCTGCAGGAGTTAGTGGGACGCGTGGCAGCCCCTTGTTGTTTTGGCCGTTTCTGCAGAAATAGAGGGACGCAGCGTGCGTCCTCGTTTTTGGGAATTGTCATAATGAAAAATTCTGAAATGACGTTTGGTACTGCACGCCGTACTGAAAGTGACGTCCTAGGATCAAATCAATGATGGTTTTCTTGGGATTGCCAATAGTTGGTAGAAAACAACAAAAAGTGCACAAGTTAATTTGTGACTAAGCATAAAAAGACAAGTGTCGAATGGCGTTTTCAAAGAATGCCTTTTTCTTTCAGAGTCGAAATAAGGCATTCTTGGGGGGCAATTTGTTGGCTCCTAAATTCGACACCTTTGTTTTGATTGATGTCAGCCATTAAAGCTGAAGGATGTCTTCGACTGGTTAAGTCTGTCGAAGTACCCGTCGAAAGATGGCAAAATACTTAGAAGATTTCTTCCAAGGAAGAAGGCTGGTTGCCTTCAACGTCGAAGGAGTTTCTCGTCGAAGATGTCTCTTGACGAAAGTGTTCGATGGTCCAGAGTGGAGCAGTTTGAAATTCAAGCGTTTGGAGGGAAAACGGTTTCCAGCAGTTACCACGTGCAAACGTGCAAGGATCTGGAGCGTCGAGCATGGAGAACGTGCCAAGTGGATTGATCTCGAAGCAGTGTAACTGCCCGACGGTTACCTGGGATGTTTTAGTATAAATAGGAGTAGATATGTAGTTTCTCGCGTGTGTTCACAATTCTATACAAAGTCACTCATATAGATTCGAGTACCCAGCGTGTGAGAAAGAATTGTTGAGAAATGTATGCGTGAAACACCAATTTTATCAATTAAAGTCATTTACTTTTCCAGAAATTTACTTGCTTTCTCCTTTAAATTCCTGTCGAACCTTTTACTTTAAGCCTTGTTTATTTTACAAAATCTTTCCTTCATGCAAATTTACTTGAAACCTTTTTATTTAAAGCCTTATCCAACTTAATCAAACTTCAAAATCAACCTATGTCCTAGGATCAATCTGATCGATCCTGCGAGTAACCAAATAAGTAACCATTTGGAGGATCAGCGGTTGTTTACCAAAACCCAAGGTAAACAGGCCCATACAAACTTCATCCCTGACCTTGAGACACCACGCGCGTGCTTCTGTTATGCAAATCCTGTTCTCTCTACTGCTTGCATGAAATCAAAAACGCACAACATGAAACTTATAGCATTTTAACTCACGATTCTAATGATATAAAAAACTTGACCTAACTCTCAAAGACCAGAGAGAATTTTAGTGGCCCTAAATTCTAACCTAGTTTTTTCAGCAACTTCAACTATCAAATACTCCTAGCTCAGTTAATATAAATGAAATCTACGCATATGTACAGCTCAAGGAACTTAAGGACTACATTTTTGCTTCACAAACCTAAGCCTAATGATGCCTAAATAAGGAGATAGAACTTTGAAAATTACCTTGTTCAGTTGAGTTTGGATATGGCAATGTAGCAACTTTGAGTGAGGCCTGAAGTTCTTTTGAGTTTGCTTGAAGTTCCCCCAACCTTTCCCAATGCTCAGCTTGCTTTGAAATTGCCTGAATCTCCCTGTATAAGTCAACCTGCAAAGCTTCAAAATGAAAATGGTGATCCTTGAAACAGAGGTTACAGTTGCTTGAGAAAGGTCTGGACAACTTAGGTGTGATGTATGGAATGTGTTTGAAGTCTTGAAACAAAAAACGCACGAGTGAAATTTGTTTTGGCTAGTGATCTGCAGAGGTTGCCCTGTTTTGGGCAGAAATGGTGATTTTGGTGTTTTAGGGTGTTTGCAATGCTATGAGCTCGTGTATTGGCTTGTTACAATATGCTGAAGTTGTTTGAAATGATATCAAAGCTTGGTTTTATCAGATAGAAGAGATATGTTCACTTTTGCAAGTTTTCTTGTTTTTGAAGAAAAGGTGAGTTGACAAAGCTCAAAGCCTGTACAGGCTAGCTCAAGGCCTGATGAGAGTTGGTACCAATTTCTTGATATCTGTGGATATTGTTTGCAAAAAGATATTAGGTCCATGGCTCAAGATAAACAAAGTTACATAAAGTATGCTTTATCAAAATAGCAATGTAAACTTTTTGCCATAAATGGAATAAATCAATGTACAATGCTCTATAGCTCAGAACAAAGCCATTGTCCAATGTATTTGCATTCAATTTTGGAGTATAAAAAGGATTAGAACCTGTAATGTAAGTACAAGCATGATTCAAACTGATTTGCAACTTGAACCAATGTGAAAAATGCTTTGGACAAAAGTGATAATTTTCCATTTTCATTTCTTCGATTCTCCCTAACCATAAATGATTTTGGAGAGTTCTTGGACATTTTGGAAATCTTGTAACATTATATACAATCCATATTTGAAATTCATTTTGAGATTCCACTTGGAACTAGGTGAAAAGTTTCCATGAAGTTAGGTCAAAAATCTGCCTAAACTAGGGCAAAATTTCACTAAGTTAAAAGTTTCATGGACCCCTATTCACAAAATCATAACTTGAGATCCAAGCATCTTTTGGGAAAACTTTGTGAATCAAAGTTTTATATTTTGTGGAGGACTACAACTTTCATGTTGGAAGTTTTATTTGAATCCAATTGCATCATGGTGAAAAAGTTGGGAAAAAATAAGAATTTTTCATAACTTAGAAAAATTCTAAGTTATGAAATTTTTCAAACTTAAACCCTAATTTTCAAAATTAGGTTTCTTGGTGAACAAGTTTCATGTTTTGACACATTTTGATGAAATATGACCCTTGGCACTTGATTTTTACCAAAAAGTCAAAGTTTGACTTTTCAGTGTACAGTTGATTTTTGACCAGTTGACTGGAAAACTCATCTGTCAATTTAATGCATTTGAGATCTTTTGAACCTTGTGATTAGGTCAAGATGATGCCATTGAGTCCTTGAAACCATGCTTGAACCCAATTTGCCATTGGCTAGGTGAAAAATCAGAAATTTCCTTTCCTCAGTAAAAACCCTAATTTTGACCATTTTGCCCTTTTGATGATCTGATCAAATTTCTTGAGGAGTTGTGGTCCAAAATTGATCAAATGGTTCATATGAGTCTGTAATGTTTATGTGGTTAAAAAATTATGAGGTTTGACTGTAAATTGGCCACATTTGACTTTTTCCCCAATATAGCTGATTTTTAGGTCAACTGTCCAATTGACTGGGCAAAAATTTGATTCAAGACTTGAAACTTGGTATGAGCAATCTTAGAGGTACAACATGAAGTATGAAAGTCACATGAGGCATTGAAAGTCCAAAAATCCCTGTGCAAACTCAAACCCTAATTTCAGGTCATCAGTGCAAGGAGAGGTCTTGAGCTGAGCAAACCCTAATTCTGTCTTGAGTCAAAAGAGTCTTGTGGGGAAAATCTTGATAAAATGAGAGGGCAAATTTTGGGGTATAACAGATGGTGAATTTGGTCAAAGAGAATTTGGCTCTTTGATCAAATTCACCATCAAAGTTGCTTGACATGCACAAAGAGAAACATCTATGTATTCTGCTTCGCATGATGATATTGCCACTACTGGTTCCTTTCTCGAACTCCAAGAAATTGGTGCACCACCTAGCATAAACACATATTTTACTGTGGATTTTCGATCCTCAGAATCACTACACCAACTCAAATCAGTGTATCCTACTAACTTGCATTCTTTTCCCTTATCAACTGTAGAAAATAAAATGCCATAGTCGAGAATTCCTTTGAGATACCTTAGTATACTCTTCGTCTCTGCTATATGTGATACCTTTGGCTTCTGCATGAATCTACTTACCATATCTACACTGTATGCTAAGTCAGACCTCGTATGAAAAATGTATCTTAATGACCCAATAAGTATTTTGTATTGGGTTGAGTCGACATCATCTTCTTCTGCATCTTTCAATAGTTGTAGTCTTGGTTCTGCAGGTGTAGAAGTCAGGTTCCATTCTTTAATATCAAATCTCTTGAGAATTTCACTTGCATATCTTCTTTGATGTATCATCAAACCTCTATTGCTCTTGTAGAATTCGATGCGAAGGAAGTATGAGATGTCACCCAGGTCTGACATTTTGAATTCCTTGCTGAGATCACCCTTGAAGTCTCCGATCTCCTTCTTGCAGCTACCTATTATTAACAATTCATTGACGTAGATACATAGTATAAGCAAGTTACTATTGCTTCTTCTTACATATACCCCATGTTCAGTTGTGCACTTCAAAAATTCCTTCTCCCTTAGAAAACTACCAATTTTCTTATTCCAAGCTCTTGGAGCTTGTTTCAATCCATATAGGGCTTTATGCAACCTGTCCATATTTCTCTCTTCGTCATGTTTCACAAACCCAACTAGTTATTTAACATAAACTTCTTCATTTAAGGGTCTATTTAGGATTGCACACTTCACGTCCATCTGACATATGTGCCAACTGTTTATTTCTGTAAGACCAACAATCAACCTGATTGTTTTGATTCTAGCCAGAGGTGCAAAAACTTCGTCGAAGTCTATTCCTTCTTTCTGGAGAAATCCTTTCGCCATGAGCCTCGCTTTGTGTCGAGTTACTTCCACTTTGGGATTCATTTTCACTCTGTATACACACTTGACATCAATTTTATTCTTACCTTGAGGCAATTCGATAAGTAACCAAGTGTTGTTGTCTCCGATGAACTTCACTTTTTAGTTCATTGCTTCCACCCACTTCGAATCCTTCAATATTTCAGCTGCATTGACTAGTTGACATATTCCTAGAAAGCATAATGTACCTGCTCACCTTTGTTATCAACCATATCATCTGATGTAATCACATAATCTTGCAACCTTGCAGACATGTGTCTTGTTCTCCGAGGTCTGCTTGGTCTTGGTTGTTCTATAACTTTTGTTTGAAGGGGTAAGAAAACACTTAGAAGGGGGGGGGGGGGGGGGGTTGAATAAGTGACTCTTTTCGAGTTTCAATACAAAGCTCAAACAATAATTGAATAACACAATTATTTTTATCCTGGTTCGTTTGAACTCAAACTACTCCAGTCCACCCGCCAAGGTGATTTCGCCTTTCTCAACAAGGACTTAATCCACTATAATCAACTGATTACAATCACACAACAACTGTTGTGACTAACAATGCACAAGTAATCTTACAAGTGACTAACCACACTAAGACTTAAATCTATTCCTAGTCTTCTTGAGAAATCTGACCAAACTTGGTCTCTCAAGGAACAAATACAGAAGTATAATATTTACAGATAATTAAAATAGAGTTTGCTTCTAACCAAGCTATATCACAACTGTGATTTTTCACTTAGAATATAATACACAAAATGTATGAACTATGAGTTTGTTAGCTTTTGAATCTTTCACGTAGTTTCTTGTTTTTAACATTGTTGTTGGCTTGCAATAAATGTCCTTCTATTTATAGTAGGAATAATAAGACCGTTGCTGCCTTCAGAGAAAATGGAGAGCATTAAATGCTTTGCGTGTATCCTTGCAAAATTCCATTCTCCAAGAAACTAGTTGTAGGCACTTGAGTGCTTTCAGCCGTCTTTGCATTAACTAGCAAACGTCAGAATGTAAGAACGTGTTTCCTTTATTTTGACAAGACACGTTGATTAAGACGTTGTTTCAGTATTTGTTTTAACTCAGAACATGCTTCATTCAACTTCTGGTCAGTGCGTTGCTTGCTAAGAACTTTGAACAGCGCTTGCTTTCAAGTTATCTTCAGAATCAAGAAGCATGCTAGAAGTTAGAAGATACATTTAAAAAATAAAGGTTCTTACCAGAGTCAGCAGATGCGTTTGAATAAAAGGTTCTTTTATCAAAGAACTTCTTCATAATCTTTTGCTTAGTACTTTGGAATGTTTCTTGTCAGAACATTAACTAAGACATTCAAAACACATTCATTAGAGCATAAATTATCTTAAATATAATTTAGTTATCATCAAAACACTTGGGATAGGTCTGAACTAATCTTGTTCTTTCAATCTCCCCCTTTTTGATGATGACAAAAAAAATTATTTGATAAAGAAAAGAAACAGATTAAGAGATAAGAATCTCCCCCTGAAATGAATATTTCTATGCATAAGACATCCTGAGATTATTTAGTCAGAGTGATACACAGCCTTCTAGAATTTCTTCATAACTTCTTCAAGAAGATAAATCTTAGCTGGAATATTCTTTCAGAGTTAAATGATACCTGCAAAAAAAATCTTTTGCACAGAAGGAATTTTTGCAAATTTGTTAGAATGTCTGAGACATAGTCCCATAACTGTTAAACAGTGATTAGTTCAAAAATGCACATTTTCTCCCCCTTTTTGGCATAATCAAAAAGTGTAATAAATGAGAAATTTTGAAATATTTCATAAGAAGTTAAAAAAAAATCAAGAAGTACAAACAAAACATCCAAATAAGAGACAAAAATAAACTAGGATTTCTTAGAGACAAGAGCCATTAGAAGGTTCTTGATCTCAGAGGCAGATTCACTTTGCATTGCTATCCAGTTCTTGAACTCTATATTTGTTTGATCTTGCTTATCCATGCGTCTATTCAAGACTTCATTCTCCCTCTTTAGCTCTTTCAGAGTGTCCATAATGAGTGAGGTAGGGGCAGAAGATGATGAAGCTTCAGTAGAAACAGGGTCAGAAGCAGCAACTGATGAATCAGACTTCACAAAGGTGGAGAGCAGAGTTCCCAGATCCATTGCAAGAGTTGGCACAAGTTCAAGTCCATCCTTAACTGAAGGTTGATTCAATAGAACAATAGCTAGAGGATTTGAATCTTCAGAGTATTCTTCAGATTCATCTTCTGATATGTCCATCTTATCAGCTGGTGTATCAGCAATCAGTAGCGAAGACTTCTTATTCCAAGTATCAGCAGCTTCTGTCTTGAAAACATGCAGAAGTTTGGAAAAGTTGTCCAGCACCTGAGAGTGGCACAAATCCTGTAACTTCCGTGATTCAGCAACCAAGGTTCTTCTGAAAGTTTCCCATAGAAGATCTGTTGCTGCTGTGTTCACACTTCTGAGGCAATCTTCTTTCAGCGGTTGTAACCATGCTTGAACATTTGTTATAAAATTCTGAAACAAAATATTTACATCTGGCTGAATAGGTTTAGGGACAGCCGTTCTGTAAGATTTGTTTTTCAAGAATTGTAGAGATTGAGAGTCCACTACAGTTCTTAAAAAGCTATTGGTCTCAGGAGTATTTGTAGGTTCAGGTTCAGGTTGGTTAACACAAATAGGAGGTTCTGATATATCATGAGGTACAGATGGTTCAACAATTTTAGTTTGTTCAAAAATTTGTTGTTCTGGAATTTGAGGAGTTGAGATAGGTGTTGTATGTTGTGGTGAGGTGGGTGGAGTGATATCAGGCGAAATAATTATTGTATAAGCAGGAGTGGGAATGGGATTTTGAGGTTGTGGTTGGTTCATAGTGAAAATATTTTCAGTTGGTAGATTGAAAGGAGGTTTTATGGTTGCTAGAGGTTCATTAATCCCTGGTATTCTCCAAGATCCAGCATCATACCATCCAGTGGGTCTGGGTGATAAAGGTCTGGGAGGGGGTCTTGAGAAACGTTCAGCAGGAATAGGTTGAAAAACAGATGGTTCAGGGGGTTCTGAATGAGAGGGTTCTGATTGGCTGTCAGAAAGTTCATCAGAGTCAGAATCACTTAAATCTGTTGAAAACTGATTTTTACTAGGGTTGTCAGCAAGGGGTTCAGCAGGTAAGGTCAGATCAATGTCTACATCTAAGTCTCCTAAGGTTTGAGAGGGTTCAGCAGATGCAGATACATTTTCAGAATTATAAACAGGTATAGTTTCAGCATGATTACCTGTCTTCTTTTTCTTCTTCTGAGGAGTGTCAGAAGGTCCTTCTACAACTTTTCTCTTCACAGATCCTTGGAGAACAACATCAGCAGCAGCCTGATTTCTTCCTTGAAGCCAAGATGGATCAATAGGTGATCCTGTTTCTCTGCAGGTCTCAAGATAGTGCAAAACCATACGAGAATTCTCCCCTGAGTTGAACATAGGAAATTCAGCAATAGGAATTCTTCTCTTCTTTACAATAGTTGACAGACATGGAAAGGGTTCCACCAGCAGTTTGTCAATAATTTTCCTCTTCAGCAAGTTCTTTCCAGTCATAGTCTTACCACATATAGGTTCAAGCTCCCCCAGAAGATTTGCTTCTTTTAGGTGAGCAATCAGACCATTCTCAGTCAGAATGTCTGATAATAACCTCCCCATGGGAATCCAATTCCTCTTTGATTTAGGATTCTTCATCCTTTCATCTTCTCTGGTTTCTTTGACATGGTTCCAGAGGTGTTCAAAAAGTAAGTAGGGAAAATCAATTTTGACATTGGTTCCAAGGCAAAACAGCAGATATTGTTGATCAGCATTGATGTAATTAGGAGAACTGGTGTCTTTCCTATGGTGAATACATCCATGAATAATCCTTGACCAAATCTTATACTTTTCTTTCAAATCCCTGACTTTGGAGGAACCTTGACCGTTGGTAAAAATCTCTATATATACCCTAGACATCTCCATTCTTCCAGTGGGCATTCCTGTAACTCCAAGTCCTTTAAATCCCAGCAACCTTCTGATTTGATTTTCTGTAATGGATATTTCCTTGCCCATTACAAAGGAGAGAATAACCTTGGGAGTTTCAATAGCATGAATCCAAAATTCTTTTACCAAATGAGGAAAGACTGGACCAATAAGACGATTAAAGTAGCTTTCCCAACCTTGAAACTTCACAGTAGGGAACAAGTTAAATCCATTCTCTCTGAGATTCTCAAAGTCTACCATTAGCTCACTCAGAACTTCCAAACTTTCTACCGGAATGAGAGTTGTCCTTTCAGGTATACTGTATTGCTCAGAGTGGGTAGAGGAAGAAGAAGCCATTGAAGTTCTTTGGAAAAGAGAAATTTTCGAAAAGGGTTTTCAGAGAAACGTACAATAAAAACTTGAGTTGAAAGAGACGGTAAAGAATGAAAAGGGTTTTTCAAAGAGTATTTATAGGCAATAATTTCAGAGAATAGGTTAAGAATTAAAATTAAAAGTATTTAAGACAAATTAAAATAATGATTAAGACGGATTTAAAAATGAATCTCATCATTACTTGCATTTAATGATTTGCTAAAAATGAGGGAAAACGTGAGATTATGGCTAATCATCAACAGTTACCTAGAACGTCATTAATAGCTTTTGCACGCTTGACCTTTCAGAAACACACCACGTTTTCATCTCCTGAAGGATGCATGTAACAACTGTTTGTTCTAATGAATTTCTGAACTACACTTGGACATGAAGCGTTAGAATGATTCATAACTTTTTCATATAGCTTCTGTTACAACTTCTCTTCTAACTTCTGAAGAGTTGTTGATCAGAGCATTCATTTTAGAAAGTTCTGAAGCCAGTCACAGAAAATAAATATATTTTATTCAGGACATAATTCCATACAAATATTTTTCAGAATGAAATTAAATCTATCTTCTGAAAGGGGTTTGGTAAAAATGTCAGCCCATTGATGGTCTGTTTTTACAAAAATAAGTCTAGAATTCCCTTCTGAATATAGTCCCTTATGAAATGATATTTAATTTCTATATGTTTGGCCTTAGAATGTAAGATTGGATTTTTAGAAAGACAAATAGCAGAAGTATTGTCACAGAAGATAGGAATCTTACTTTCATAAAGGTTGAAATCTTCTAGTTGACTTTTCATCCAAATCATCTGAGAGCTATATCCAGCAGCAGATATATATTCAACTTCTGTGGTTGATAGAGCAATTGTTGCTTGCTTTTTGCTGTACCATGTGATAAGATTGTCACCCAAAAACTGGCAGCTTCTAGAGGTGCTTTTTCTTTCAATTCTATCTCCAACAAAGTCAGCATCACAATAACCTGCTAGTTTGTAATCTTGTGATCTTCTATAACACAGACCAAGATTAGCAGTACCTTTCAGATACCTAAGAATTCTCTTAACAGCTGTTAAATGAGATTCTCTAGGATCTGATTGGAATCTAGCACACAAGCACACGCTAAATAATATATCAGATCTAGATGCAGTCAAATAGAGAAGGGATCCAATCATACCTTTATAGAGCTTCTGATCTACTTTCATACTTACCTCATCTTTACCTAGAATGCAGGTTGGATGCATAGGTGTCTTGGCATCTTTGCTTTCTGACATTTGAAATTTCTTCAGAAGTTCTTTAACAAACTTCGTCTGATGTATGAAGGTACCTTCTGGAGTCTGGTTGATTTGAATTCCAAGAAAGAATTTCAATTCACCCATCATGCTCATTTCAAATTCTGCCTGCATTGTCTTAGCAAATTCTTTTCCAAGGGAGATATTAGAGGTTCCAAAAATTATATCATCAACGTAAATTTGACAGATTAAAATATCATTTTTAAATTTTTTTCCGAAGAGAGTTGTGTCCACTTTTCCTCTGGTAAAATCTTTTTCTAATAGAAAATTACTCAGACGATCATACCAAGCTCTGGGAGCTTGTTTTAAACCGTATAAAGGATTTTTCAATTTAAAAACATGTTCTGGATGCTTTAAATTATTAAATCCAGGAGGTTGATGAACATATACTTCTTCTTCAATATAACCATTTATAAATGCACTTTTAACATCCATTTGATACAATGAAATGTTATTTTGTACAACAAAAGAAATTAATAATCTTATAGATTCTAACCTGGCGACTGGGGCAAAGGTTTCATTATAATCAATTCCTTCTTGTTGACTATAACCCTGTGCAACCAGTCGTGCTTTGTTTTTGATTACTTCACCTTGTTCATTCAATTTGTTTCTGAAGACCCATTTGGTTCCTATAACATTGAATCCTTTGGGTCTTGGAACAAGATTCCATACATCATTCTTTGAGAATTGATTTAGTTCTTCTTGCATTGCAAAGATCCAATCACTATCTTCTATAGCTTCATCAATGGTAGTTGGCTCAATCAGAGAGACTAAACCAAACAAAGATTCTTCATTGATTCTGAGAGATGATCTTGTTCTGATGGGATCTTCTTTTCTTCCAATGATTACGTCTTCTTTGTGAGCTGAAGATAATCTAGGAAACCTTTTATGTGTGGGTTGGTCAGAGATTCTGAGATTGTTCAGAGCATTGTCAAGAGTATGATCTGCTACGTCTTCTTTTGCTTCTGATCTTTCAGAGTTTGAGTGATGATCTTTTGTACCTACAGAAAAATCAATTTGCTTTGGCTGTTGTTGGCCAAGCTTATCATCAAACCTGACTTTGATTGATTCTTCAACAATCAGAGTTTCTGTGTTGTATACTCTATAGCCTTTTGAGAATTCAGATTATCCAAGCAGGAAACACTTTTGTGCTTTGGAATCAAATTTATTCAGAGTTTCTTTGGTGTTTAGAATAAAACAAGTACATCCAAAAGGATGGAAATAAGAAATGTTAGGCTTTCTGTTTTTCCACAATTCATAGGGAGTCTTTTCAAGAATAGGTCTTATAGAGATTCTACTCTGAATATAACACGATGTATTCACAGCTTCTGCCCAAAAGTTGCTTAGCCATATTTGTTTCTTTGATCATGGTTCTGGCCAT
Organism: Vicia faba; assembly: GCA_948472305.1. Classification (NCBI taxonomy): domain Eukaryota; kingdom Viridiplantae; phylum Streptophyta; class Magnoliopsida; order Fabales; family Fabaceae; genus Vicia; species Vicia faba. The sequence goes on from OX451738.1 coordinate 1,536,879,476, forward strand.
CTCTTGTAATGTTCTATTCTTTCTTTCTACAACTCCATTTTGCTGGGGAGTTCTAGGACAAGAAAAATTATGAACAATACCATTTTCTTTAAAATATTTTTCAAAATAATGATTTTCAAATTCACCACCATGATCACTTCTAACTTTTGTGATTTTAAAATCTTTTTCATTTTGCACTTGAGTACAGAAGTCAATGAATACATAATGTGACTCATCCTTGTGTTTTAAAAACTTTACCCATGTCCATCTGCTGAAATCATCAACAATGTCCAATCCATACTTCTTGCCTCTGATGGATGCAGTTTTAACTGGCCCAAACAGATCAATATGAAGGAACTCTAATGGCTTAGAGGAAGAGACAACATTTTTAGATTTAAAGGAAGGTTTTGAAAATTTTCCTTTTTGACATGCTTCGCACATAGCATCTGAGTTGTACTTCAAATTGGGAAGTCCTCTGACTAAATTTAATTTATTTAGTTGAGAAATTTTTCTAAGACTGACATGTCCCAATCTTCTGTGCCATACCCATTGCTCATTGCTAACAGACAAAAGGAATTTTACGTTTTGAGATTTAAGATCTGATAAATCAATTTTGTAAATGTTGTTCTTTCTCTTACCAGAAAAGAGGATTAATCCATCCTTTTGACTTACAGCTTTACAGGAGTTTTGATTGAAGATAATGTCATAGCCATTGTCACTTAATTGACTTATGGACAATAGATTATGAGCTAATACTTCTACTAATAAAACATTAGAGATAGAAGGAAGGTTACTGTTTCCTATGGTTCTAGAACCAATAATCTTCCCTTTCTGATTACCTCCAAACTTCACATCTCCTCCAGCTTTAAGTTCCAGGCTTTGGAACATAGACCTTTTTCCCGTCATGTGTCGTGAGCACCCAGAGTCCAGGTACCATGACTGGTGTTTCAATTGAGCTGTTAAGGACATCTGCAACAAATATTATTTTATCCTTAGGCACCCATATCTTTTTGGGTCCTTTTGGGTTAGCATAAGAGTTTCCAGAATGTGATGTATATTTTATATTATGTGAGTGTCCAAACTTGAATTTCTTATTCAGAGGTTTGTAAGTGAAGGTCATTTTGGCAACATGTTTTGGAATGTATGTCTCATTCCCTTTGGGAGGTTCATATCCAATTCCTCTTCTGTTTTTCCCACTAACTCCATAGATCATTGAAGCCATTTTGCTTATGTATATGCTTTTAGCAAGAAAAAATTGAAAGCTATAGTCATATTCTTTCAGAATATCTTTTGAACCAGACACAGACTCTGAACTAAAATTCGTTTGAACAATTTCCTTTTCAAGTTTAAGATTGTTTTCTAAAAGTTCAGATTTTTCTGTCTCAAGTTTCTTAAAATCAGATGCAAGACTCTTCTTGAGTTTCTTGTATTTGATTTTGAGCTTACTATAGTTTTCCAGAAGTTCTGATAAACTATCAGCAAGTTCTTCTCTAGAAAATTCAGAAAATACCTCTCTTGGTTCTGACTCGCAGTCTGAGTCATTTTCTGTGATAGCCATTAAGGCTAGGTTGGCATTTTCATCTTCAGAACCAAATTCATCTTCAGAAGAATCTGAGTCATTCCAGGTTGCCATCATTCCTTTCTTCTTTCCAAATCTCTTCTTTGGTCTTTCTTTTTGAAGCTTTGGACAATCACTTTTGAAGTAACCAGGTTCTTTGCATTCATAACAGATGATCTCTCTTCTGTTTGGCTTTTTGTGTCCAGAAGATTCTAGTTTATCTTCTGACTTCTTGAAGTTCTTGAACTTCTTTTGCTTGTGCTTCCACATATGATTGATCCTTTTGGAGAGCAAAGATAGTTCGTCTTCTTCTGAAGCTGATTCTTCAGAGTTTTCTTCTTCAGCCTGAAAAGCGTTAGTATCAAATTTCTTAATTGATTTAAGGGCTAGAGACTTACCTTTCTTCTGAGGCTCATGTTCATCCAGTTCAATCTCATGACTTCTGAGAGCGCTGATGAGTTCCTCTAGAGACACATTTTTCAGATCTTTTGACACCTTGAAGGCGGTGCCGTTGGTGCCCATCTTTTGGGTAAGCTTCTGATGATCTTTTTCACATGATCTGCTTTGGTATACCCTTTGTTCAAAACTCTCAGACCAACGATCAGAGTTTGAAATCTAGAGAACATTGCTTCTATAGACTCACTCTCTTCAACTTTGAAGGCTTCATACTTATAAAATAAAGCCAGAGCTTTAGACTCCTTAACTTGAGTGTTTCCTTCATGAGTCATTTTGAGAGATTCAAACATATCATGCGCTGTATCTCTATTAGTGATTTTTTCATATTCAACTTTAGAGATGGCATTTAAAAAAATATTTCTAGCTCTGTGATGATTTTTAAAATCAGCTTTTTGTTGTCTATCCATATTTTTTCTATCCACTTTGTTTCCTTCAGAATCTGTAGGATGTTTGTAACCATCCAAGACAATATCCCAAATATCACTATCATGACCTAGAAAGAAACTTTCTAGTCTATCTTTCCAGTACTCAAAATCTTCTCCATCAAACACTGGAGGTTTGTTCTAACTATTATTGTTTTGTTCAACGGACATTGTGTTTTCTTCTGGATCTTTTCCTGACACAATTAAGTGTTGAGCTCAGAGTCAAGCTCTGATACCAATTGAAGGGGTAAGAAAACACTTAGAAGGGGGGGGGGGGGGGGGGTTGAATAAGTGACTCTTTTCGAGTTTCAATACAAAGCTCAAACAATAATGGAATAACACAGTTATTTTTATCCTGGTTCGTTTGAACTCAAACTACTCCAGTCCACCCGCCAAGGTGATTTCTCCTTTCTCAACAAGGAGTTAATCCACTATAATCAACTGATTACAATCACACAACAACTGTTGTGACTAACAATGCACAAGTAATCTTACAAGTGACTAACCATACTAAGACTTAAATCTAGTCCTAGTCTTCTTGAGAAATCTGACCAAACTTGGTCTCTCAAGGAACAAATACAGAAGTATAATCTTTACAGATAATTGAAATAGAGTTTGCTTCTAATCAAGCTATATCAAAACTGTGATTTTTCACTTAGAATATAATACACAAAATGTATGAACTATGAGTTTGTTAGCTTTTGAATCTTTCACGTAGTTTCTTGTTTTTAACATTGTTGTTGGCTTGCAATAAATTTCCTTCTATTTATAGTAGGAATAATAAGACCGTTGTCGCCTTCAGAGAAAATGGAGAGCATTAAATGCTTTGCGTGTATCCTTGCAAAATTCCATTCTCCAAGAAACTAGTTGTAGGCACTTGAGTGCTTTCAGCCGTCTTTGCATTAATTAGAAAACGTCAGAATGTAAGAACGTGTTTCCTTTGTTTTGACAAGACACGTTGATTAAGACGTTGTTTCAGTATTTGCTTTAACTTAGAACATGCTTCATTCAACTTCTGGTCAGAGCGTTGCTTGCTAAGAACTTTGAACAGCGCTTGCTTTCAAGTTATCTTCAGAATCAAGAAGCATGCTAGAAGTTAGAAGATACATTTAAAAAATAAAGGTTCTTACCAGAGTCAACAGATGCGTTTGAATAAAAGGTTCTTTTATCAAAGAACTTCTTCATAATCTTTTGCTTAGTACTTTGGAATGTTTCTTGTCAGAACATTAACTAAGACATTCAAAACACATTCATTAGAGCATAAATTATCTTAAATATAATTTAGTTATCATCAAAACACTTGGGATAGGTCAGAACTAATCTTGTTCTTTCATTGGTTCCTCTTGTCGAACTTCTCTTTCGACTTCAACTGTTGGTTCTTTGAATAAGATTCTTACTGAATCTTTCTTGACATTTTTTGTCCAATCCCATTCCTTAAGCTCATCTATGATCACGTCCATGCTGATCACAGTCTGCTTGTTCACTGGATCTAACAACTTGTAACCTCCTGTCGAATGATATCCTACTAAGATCTTCAAACTCGACTTGTCATCAAGTTTTCTTCTCAACTGATCTGGCACATGTCTATGTTCAATAGATCCAAATATCTTCCGATGACTCAATCTAGGCTTTATACTAGACCGGAATTCTTTTAGAGTAATTCCTTCTAGCTTCTTCATCGGACATATGTTAAATATGTATGTTGTAGTCGACACAACTTCACTCCAAAACTCATTAGGTAAATGTTTGCCTTTCAACATACTTCTCACCATATTCACGATGGTTCAATTCTTCCTTTCTGCAGTTCCATTCTGCAGTGGAGTATAGGGTGACACCATCTCATGTACAATCCCCACTTTTTCAAATAACTTATTGAAGTATTTCGACACATATTCTCCACCTCCATCAGTTCCCAAAACTTTGAGCTTTCAACCACTCTGTCTTTTGACCATAAACTTAAACTTGGCAAATACCCCGATCACTTTACTTTTCTTCTTAATCAGGTAAGTCCATAGTTTTGATTGTAATCATTGTTGTACCCCATAATTTACCCTCTCATGTTTCCCAAGGTTTTTTTCTCTCTTATATGGGCGGTTACAAACACTTGCCTAAAGAAAATGAAATTTTTGAATGTTAGTAAAGTGTTTTTCGATTGGAATTTCAACAATTTCCTCCGATTGGTATTTAAACTATGTCCTTCGATTGGCATAATAGCAAGCTTCGAATGGGCTCCTAAAACCCTTCGACCAAGCATTGGCACACAAGCTTCAATTGGGCGCTGAATCTCCTTCGATCAAGCTTAGTTCATAAAGCTTCCACTGGGAAAAAGGCCCCTTCAGCTTGTCATCAGCACACGTGTGCCTCTTCATGCTTGTCTTTGGTCTACTAGGCAAAAGCTTCCTCATGCATTCCTTGGTTTCACAAGGCAAAGACCCATCAGCTTGCCTTCGATCTACAAGGAAAAAGGCCCCTTTTACTGGTCTTCGATTCACAAGACAAAAGGTTGCCTCAGACATGCTTCGATTCACAAGGCAAAGGCTCCTTTTCAGCTTGCCTTCAGCATACAAGGCCAAGACTTCTTCAGATTTGCCTTCAATCTACTAGGCAAAAAGTTTCCTTTGACCCACAAGGCAAATACCTCCTCCATACCTGATTCGATTCACTAGGCAATAACCTCTTTTATGCTTTCTTTGACCTGCCTTATGCTAGCACCCACAAGGCATTGGCTGCCTTTGTGCCAGCTTCGATTGGGCAATGGTCCCCTTTGAAATAGTTTTTTATACTTCGACACGCATGTTAGTTCCTTCGAAGGCACATTCACGAGGTCCCTTCGAAGGAGCATTCATTGGTCCATTCGAAGGATACATGGTTACTGAATACAAGCTTGTCTTATAATGGGTATTGGTCCTACATGTGGCCAGGCCCATGCCTCTTGTGCAATGGCATTCGAAGGAGGTGACAAAGGAGGCTTCGATTGGCCAAAATGAAGTTTTCGTTTGGGTTATTTGAATCAAGCAGTTAAGGCAAAAAGATGGGTCTCAATCGAAGGAGCTATAAGGATATACCTGTGGTCCATTCGAAGGAGATAACTCTAGGCCAATCAAAGAGCAATGCTGGAGGGCATTCAAAAGAGCTAAATATGTCCAGGTTCATAGCAAATTCAAAAAGGGACAATAAACCATGTCTTTGGCAAAGTTTCAAAGTGATATTCATGGCCTTTAAAACACAAACTTAATGGCTGTTTATTCCTTTGTCCTCTTGTCCCCTCCATCCCCTCTATATAAGGAACACACTAACACACGAAAAGAGGAGACAAGCTCATACACGCACACACTGCCTCAAAAAAGTATACTGAATTATAAGAAATCTTATAATTCAAAGCTAGTATTACAGGTATCCCCAGTCCACACAAATACTAAAGTTGTGCTCCTGAGGCTCCAAAGAGTCTATTCGAAGCCCTTCCATATCCAAAAGTGCCAAATCGAAGGAATCCTTAAACAAGGGTACCCACGCCTGAAGCCACAAATTCATACATCACCGTTGGTAAGAACTGGTAAAAGATCAAACTTTACATTTGCATGATACATTAACACTTGTAGTTCATTCTATTTGTATTCAAGATTAAGGATCTGGATTCGACACCCAGGTCTGCATTTGTTTTATTTCTAACATTTGTTGCAGATCCAGCCTGAACAGACCAACACGCACATGATCGAAGGACCCGAGTTCGATACCCAGGTCCTGCATCTTTGTTTTGCTAACACATCTTTGCAAGTTCAGTGCCCTCACAAGTGATCTGTCAGGCCCTTTCAACAATGCCCTCTAGATCGAAAGTAACATTCTTTCACTGGGTCGAAGGATAGCCATCTTCCTTTGGATCGAAAGATACCTTCCTCTGAATCGAAAGCCTCATATTCCTCCAAAAATCACAAAAAAGCAATAGGTTAGTGTTTTATTAATCAAATTAATTTTGTAAACAAATTAATTAATTATTTTAACTTTTTTTCTTGAAATTAAAATTAAATAGACTTAAGTTTTATTTTCTTTTATAAATAAAAACAAAACAAAAAGATTTCCTTTTACCTTAGGATTTTTAGACGTCTTTTCGAATTTACGCGCATTTACTACTCTAGCATTATTACTTTTATTTCATTATTGAATGTATCTGCTCACGGGATGTAATAGAATTAATTAGGACTTTTACCGTCTTTCTTTATTTTCCCAAGTTTTAGACATGTAAAAACCCCCTCCCCAAAGCCATGTAATAGTGTAGGATTTACTTTCCCGCACTTTATATTTATGCACTTTAAATTTTTTGTACATATTAACTATTAGTAATTAGGCTTGTATGGAAAGACTAATAATAAAAGGTTAGTAAACCTAACACAAAAGATAAAAAAATAACTGAACATAATACACATTGCACATATACACCTCTAGGGTACCCCACTTTGGTTGCCTTCGGAAATAAAGAGTCATGTCCCTCAAAATAGGGACGCTTTAGCAAAGACCTGTAAAATAAAAGATCATAGTCCCTCGATGACCCTACGGTTTCCTTTCAGTAAATGATCTAGTGCCTAAAAAAATTGCTAAAGCGTCTCCACATGTTGCCTTTATGACTGTACATCCATTCGAATGTCCCTCATACATCCAACGATAGGTCTACCTACTCACTAATAGTAGGATACCACTTCTTAAAGGATAGGAGGAAAAGAACAAACCTTTCAAGTACAAGTAGATAGCTGCTAGATGCTTTCTCAAATAAAATAAACTTTTCACACTTACACATTTCAAAAACAACTTTCAAAAATACATTTTCTTTTTCAACACTCGTGAGGACTGATACAAGAGTTATCACAAAGCAAATCGCCGCACTAAGGCATTACAAAACATTTTTCAAAACACACAAAGTACAAGGTACTTTTAAAATGAGCTAAGCATCTAAGAGCCGGTAGATAACTACGGATGGAAAGGGTGCTAACACCTTCCCTTTCCATAATCTACCCCATTACTCAGAAAATTCTCGAAAAGGTATTTTTCTGTTCTTTTCACCCTTTCCTTAATTTGGATAAAAGAAAAGTCGGTGGCGACTCTTGCTTACCGTAACATTTGCGAATACATATGCAAAACCATTATATAACAGTCGGTTCTGCCACCGTATCACAGAATTGGCGACTCTGCTGGGGACTGTGAATAAAAAGTGGGGTTACCTTAAGAGTTAGTTCATTTTAAAACTGTTTTAATTGTTTGCTTTGTATGCTTTATCCTTGGAGGGTTGTTTGGGTTGTTACTATAGATCCTACACCCGGATCTGGGGACATCTTTTTAGGTAAACAACAATAGATCGTGGAGACTGTACGACATATACCAATATGGTTGAAGCGATAGCTGTGTTGGTGTGACACTTTGGTTGGTACCGGTATCCCTTATGTTTAATCGAGGAGAATACAGGTCTGTCGCGTGGTATCGTGAAGCACTAACGAACCTTAGAACCTTAGTTGAACAAACTTGGCCATTATAAAGTAGTGAGATAGCTAGCCTCAGTGTAAATCTGGGGATTGGTTGATACTCGATGCTACACTGATTAAGATCGGACTTTCGAGATGTTTCAGCCGCAAGAAAAGATTGCAAAACTGAAATAACGCTCGATAGAGAAAGATCAATGATATTGAGATTCCTTAGAACTCGATTAATTTTCTAAGACAGGTTAAACCAACTAAACTTTAAGAGGGTACTTACCTACAAACCACATGAAATCCTGAACCTAAGGCTGCTTGTGTGACTTGTTTGCCTTCATTATCTAACAACTTGAACTCATTGCAGGGCTTTTGTTGGTATTCCTTGCAGGACCTTGTTTGTATACATTATCCAATAAACTGGTTTTCTTGCAAGACATACTTGTGTTCATCACCCTACATTTTTGCTTGATGCATAATATACACATCATAACATCATACCATAACATTTTCTTAACCATTTCAAGGATCTCAAGGGCCTGTGGTGCATATTATGATAAACCAGACGTCTAGCAAGGGGCAAGGGGATTTATTTTCCTCTAACTACAAAAGACTAAAACACAACAACTTGAGTCAGAGGCGATGACCCACTCGACATGGTGAGCTTGACTCTCGTAGAAGGACCTTCAACAATACAAAGTTCTTCAACCAAAGCTGCAAAATTCAACTTCTGACATTTTCTTATTTAACCTGCGATATCCTTGAAACATTTACATATCATACATGTCATTGCATAACAGGTATTCTCCGGACAGGCTTCTTATCCCTTCGCTGTTTATTTCAGCAAATAAAATGACTCTCGAACAGAACGACAGAGATCTCTGAACTCAAGAGGCTCAGTTCATGGAAATGTTCTTCAACCTATCCAAGGGGCAGGAAGAGTTGAAAGCACTCCTCAACGGGAACTTGACCAAGAAACATCCTGACAACAATAAGGATGACCAGTTGGAACAAATGCAGGATGAGATGGAAAGGATGAGAATCCAAATGATTAATCAGATGGTCCTTATCCAAAGTTTAGCTCGGGAACAAGAAGAATTGAGGATTCTCATCAGCAAGCTTCTTCAAGACATATACGATAGTCTGGGGAAAACTGCTAGAGCTTGGAGCCTAATCAATGATCAATCTCTCTTGGCAGATAGGGAATTGGGTGACATGTTCATACGGGGGCATGTTGAAAATAAACTTAGGAGCAGTGGCATTCAAGGGACTACATCTTCAAGTACTCAAGAGACCATACAATGGGAAGAAAGAGTCCAATGCCATGTACGACCAGAAGGGTCTCAATAAGAGTAATCTCAACCAATCTGTGGGGGTAATGCGGACTTCTATTCTAGCACTGATGCAGAAATAACAATAATGCAATCAACATAAGCAGGACACACCCAAAAGGCAATTCACCAAAATTAACATGTCCTTGGCTCAGGTATTGCAACACATGTTGAAGATGGAGTTGATTACATTAAGGGATCCTCCTAGAAATCCCAATGTCTCCGCTATTAGCTATTGTCCTGATGCAATGTGCGCATACCATTCTAATAGTCCTGGACATGATACGAATGACTGTTGGGCATTGAAAAATAAGATTCAAGACTTGATCAATGAAGGAGTGCTAGAGTTCACACAAGATGGCCAGACTGAATTCTTCTGCCATCCCTCAAAGGAACATCATCTGAAGTGACAAGCAAAGAGAAAGAGGATTTTTGTTCATCTAGAATTTTTACTTTGTAATTTCTTTTGATTGTTCAAACATTTGTTTCATGTCAAACTTTTTTATTTTATCAATGCATTGCATATGTTTGTCTTGAATCAATTCATTCGTATTCACTATATTCAAACTGCATTTTTATTTCCTTTTTGTGATATTCAACTCTCAATTAAAAGCTTTAAGCCTTTAGAGGGAGGATGACAAAGACGATACCACAATCTCTACGGTATGCTTTGAGCAGACCCTGCTGACGATGTACAAGCGTTGTTTTAAATTCTAAACAGTGGAGTTATAAGGAAGATAATCCCTAGTCAACCCCTTTTAGCCTAAGAAGTAGGAGTTTTTCTTTTCACACAAATTAAAACCCTTAATCATAACCTAGGGCATGGTAGTCTCTCAGTTAATTCAAAGGTGCATTCAATCACAAGCTTTCCCCTTCATACACGACAAGTGGTGTTAGAGGAATCATTCCAAAATGGAAAATGGCGATGGTTCCATATAATCATTAAAACAGACAATCATTAACTCTCAAAATAAAAGCCCGTTAAGTCAAAAACCTATGAAGGAGACTTAAGAAAAACTGGGGCATCCCACTGACTGCAATCACAAATGAAACAGTTCAGGAAAAAGTAGGGATAAAAAAAAAAGGTCCTACAAATCCTCAACAAAAAAGAAAAGGTAACAAAAATTACTGCCTTGTCAAACAAACATTCAATTCCCGATCCATCACCAAGTATCAGAGCAAAGATTCCAGACTCAATTGGGATCTAAACGCATAATTAGCTGAGAATAGGATTGAAGAACATCATGAAGAACAGGTGGCGTACAAATAAAGTTTGAGTCTTTACCCTTTGTTTCTTGAACCATGAACCAGGCTACGCTACAACCCTTAAAAGTCCTAACTGAAGCTTGGGTTAGTTCGGAAGCATACTATTACAAAAGGTATCCTGACTCCTCTAGGGTTCGCTATAAATCCTGAGCTGATATCACACTCTTACAAAATTTGTTTGTTTTACTAAGAAATGAATTTTCAAACTTCAAGACAGACATAAGCTTTGCATTCTTAAAATACCATTGTTTGCATATGACTATTTGTTCAACAGCAGAGAAATTCGCACGATGGATATTCGATGAACAGAAATCCTCTCAGTGGATAGAATCACCTCAGATGGAAATACATCCCAGTGATAGGCCTTTCATAATTAAGGGGCATAGCATGGTGTCCAGCTGATCTGGGACAGTCAAGTCAAGGTTCAAGGATACTCTCAAAAGTTCCAAATAGCTAGTGGTAGATCTCCATCTGAACCAGTTGGGGCATTGGACATGAATTCCAGCAACGAATACTGTACGATCAAACAAAAATCTTCTGGAAGTGCGGAAACACTTACCACTATGAACAATGATAATTCTCCGTACCCGGTGAACATGGACATAGTCAAAAAATACTACGCATGAACAAAGACCCGCTAGGTTGACTGGCCTAGGCAAAAGTAAGGGCATCCCGGAGAACCAAAAGGGTTCGGGCAAAAATTAGGGATATACATATGAAAAAAAACTGTACACCCGGAAAGTCGAAAACTTGAAAAGGCGACTTGGGCAAAAAAGGGTATCCCGATGGACTGAAAATCTAAAAGGACAGTCCAGGCAAAAGTTAGGGAATAAAGCGTACGACTACATCCCGTCATCTCATCACTTGTCTATCAATAGAAGGTTTATTATCCCGATCTGCATTCACCAAGGACTCCAAGAGTTAGGATAACAGTTAAACCATATAGAAAATCCCCAACATATACCTTCTCCAGCAGGTACCGAGGCAGGGACATTCTACTACAAGGTCACCGCCACATTCTTAGTATAAAGCCTAATGGTGTCGAGTTCTCATATCCCCGGCTGAGCAAGAATATCCAACTACTGCTCCGACACCGAAAGATCCCCCTGTGAAGTCGCCAAGCTTATCAGGATTCCCCAACAGATTTCTTCTCAAAATAACAAAATAGAAATCCCCAGTGGAAACATTCTAAATAAAGAAGACTCTCCTCTAGAAACGGTTCAGGTGTGATCCAAAGACGGATGTCATCCTGATACTTACTATAGTTTCTCATCTAGAAACGGTTCAGGTACGATCCAAAGACGGATGTCATCCTGACACTTACTCCGGATTCTCATGTAGAAACGGTTCAGGTACGATCCAAAGACAAATGTCATCCTGATACTTATTCCAGACTATCTTCTAGCAACCGTCCAGGTATGATCCAGAGACGGATGTCATCCTGATACTTATTCCAGACTATCTTCTAGCAACAGTTCAGGTACGATCCAGAGACGAATGTCATCCTGATACTTATTCCAGACTATCTTCTAGCAACAGTTCGGGTATGATCCAGATACAGATGTTATCCAGATACCTATTCTGATTATCTTCTAGAAATGGTTCAGGTACGATCCAGAGACGAATGTAATCCTGATACTTATTCTGGACTATCTTCTAGCAACAGTTCAGTTCACAGAGTTTACCTTCCCCAACAGAGTTTATTTCTCTAACAACGGAAGTTCATCTCTCAACGTTTCAATTTCAACAAATCTATTCTTCACTTCCAACAACAATTAGGGATTTATTTTCCCTAGTTCAACAACACTGCAGTAGAACGACTAACACGTTCACACATTGCATTCATACACCATTTTAAAAACGTCATAGCATGTGCAACACAAATACATATATCACAATCAAATTTATTTTGAGAGCATCATGCAATTCATACATCATGACATCGCATGAAACTGGTTTTACCTTTTTAGGTTAAACATTACCAAATTATATAACAGGTCAAAGATTAATGCCCGAAAACAGAAGGGGAACTATCTATGTGACCAACATTTTCAAGTTCCAAATTAATACCTGAAACCAGACAGGATAACTATCTGTGAACAAATTGCAGAGAAGTTCCCGAAACACGACGGGGTGACTAGCTACATGATGAACACTTCCTCCAGACTTCTGCTGGTCCATTTTAAATATACAAATGGTTTATCCGGATTCCGTTCTAGTAGACACTTTCTCTCGTTCAGTTAAATCACTTTAAAGATTTATTCTGATTCCTTTCCAGTTAAAGATTATTCAAGACCTCTGCTGGTTAAGTTTAAACCGACCAATGGTTTATCCTGATTCCGTTCTAGTAGGAACTATCTCTGGTTCAGTTAAATCGCTCCAAAGTGTTATCCTGATTCTTTTCCAGTTAAAGATTATTCAAGACCTCTGCTGGTTCAGTTTAAATCGACCAATGATGTATTCTGATTCCATTCCAGTAGACACTTTCTCTGGTTCAGTTAAATCGCTCCAAAGATTTATTATGATTCTTTTCCAGTTAAATATTATTCAAGACCTCTGCCGGTTCAGTTTAAATCGACCAATGGTTTATCTTGATTCCATACTAGTAGACACTTTCTATGGTTCAGTTAAATTTCTCCAAAGATTTATTCTGATTCTTTTCGAGTTAAAGATTATTCAAAACCTCTGCTGGTTTAGTTTAAATCGACCATTGGTTTATCCTGATTCCGTTCCAGTAGAAACTTTCTCTGTTTCAGATAAGTCACTCCAAAGATTTATTATGATTCTTTTCCAATTAAAGATTATTCAAGACCTCCGCCGATTCAATTTAAATCGACCAATGGTTTATGCTGATTCTGTTCCAGTAGACACTTTCTCTGGTTTAGTTAAATCGCTCCAAAGAATTATTCTGATTCTCTTCCAGTTAAAGATTATTCAAAACCTCTGCTGGTTTAGTTTAAATCGACCATTGGTTTATCCTGATTCCGTTCCAGTAGAAACTTTCTCTGTTTCAGATAAGTCACTCCAAAGATTTATTATGATTCTTTTCCAATTAAAGATTATTCAAGACCTCCGCCGATTCAATTTAAATCGACCAATGGTTTATGCTGATTCTGTTCCAGTAGACAAGTTCTCTGGTTCAATTAAATTGCTCCAAAGGTTTATTCTGATTCTTTTCCAGTTAAAGATTATTCAAAACCTCTGCTGGTTCAGTTTAAATCGACCAATGGTTTATCCTGATTCCGTTCCAGTAGACACTTTCTCCGGCTCAGTTAAATCACTCCAAAGATTTATTCTGATTCTTCCCCGGTTAGAGATTATTCAATACATCTGCTGGTTCAGTTTAAATCGACCAATGGTTTATCCTGATTCTGTTCCAGTAGACACTTTCTCTGGTTCAGTTAAATCGCTCCAAAGATTTATTTTGATTCTTTCCCGGTTAAAGATTATTCAAGACCTATGCTGGTTCAGTTTAAATCGAACAATGACTTATCTTGATTCCGTTCCAGTAGATACTTTCTCTGGTTCAGTTAAATCGCTCTAAAGATTTATTCTGATTCTTTTCCAGTTAAAGATTATTCAATACCTCTGCTGGTTCAGTTTAAATCGACCAATGGTTTATCCTGATTCCGTTCCAGTAGACACTTTCTCTGGTTCAGTTAAATCGCTTCAAAGATTTATTCTGATTCTCTTCCAGTTAAAGATTATTCAAGACCTCTGCTGGTTTAGTTTAAATCGACCAATGGTTTATCCTGATTCCGTTCCAGTAGACACTTCCTCCGTTTCAGTTAAATCACTCCAAAGATTTATTCTGATTCTTTTCCGGTTAAGGATTATTCAAGACCTCTGTTGGTTCAGTTTAAATCGACCAATGGTTTACCCTGATTCCACTCCAGTAGGCGTTTTCTCTGGTTCAGTTAAATCGCTCCAAAGATTTATTCGATTCTTTTCCAGTTGAAATCAAGCTTAGATTTAGTCTAACTTCTATCAACAATCATATGTGGATGGCATCTTTAAGCCCATCTCCGAAAATTCTCTGTCATCTTATCCAAATGGCATGTGTAAGCCCATTCCCGCATCATTAACATTCAGTGTTACTTCATGCCTGTGCAAATTTCTAGGCACTCTAATGTTCAATCATCTTCCACCTTCAGATCACGAAAGGTAGACAAGCCAATCTACATCTTCAGGTTTAAGAAGATTGAACAGGGGCAGCTGTTGTACCCAAAAATTTTCCCTCTCATGTTTCCCAAGGTTTTTTTTTCTTTTATATGGGTGGTTACAAACACTTGCCTAAAGAAAATTAAATTTTTGAATGTTAGCAAAGTGTCTTTTGATTGGCAGTTCAACAATGTCCATCAATTGGTATTTAAACAGTGTCCTTCGATTGGCATAACAACAAGCTTCAACTGGGCTCCTAAAACCCTTCGACCAAGCATTGGCCCACAAGCTTCGATTAGGCGCTGAATCTCCTTCGATTAAGCTTAGTTCACAAAGCTTCCACTGGGAAAAAGGCCCCTCCAGCTTATCATCAGCACACGTATGCCTCTTCATGCTTGTCTTTGGTCTACTAGGCAAAAGCTTCCTCATGCTTGCCTTGGTTTCACAAGGCAAATACCCATCAACTTGCCTTCGATCTACAAGGAAAAAGGCACCTTTTACTGGTCTTCAATTCACAAGATAAAGGATTGCCTCAAACATGCTTCAATTCACAAGGAAAAGGTTCCTTTTCAGCTTGCCTTCAGCATAAAATGCCAAGACTTCTTCAGATTTGCCTTCAATCCACTAGGCAAAAAGCTTCCTTCGACCCAAAAGGCAAATACCTCCTCCATGCCTGATTCGATTCACTAGGCAATGGCCTCTTTTATGCTTGCTTTTACCAGCCTCATGCTAGCGCCCATAAGGCATTGGCTGCCTTTGTGCCAACTTCGACTGGGTAATGGTCCCCTTTGAAACAGTTTTTTATACTTCGGCACACATGTTAGTCCCTTCGAAGGCGCATTCATGAGGTCCCTTCGGAGGATAATTCATTGGTCCATTCGAAGGACACATGGTTACTGAATACAAGCTTGTATTATGATGGGTCTTGGTCCTACATGTAGCCAGGCCCAAGCCTCTTGTGCAATGGCATTCGAAGGAGGTGACAAAGGAGGCTTCGATTGGCCAAAATAAAGTTTTCGTTTGGGTTATTTGAATCAAGAAGCTAAGGCAAAAAGATGGGTCTCAATCGAAGGAGCTATAAGGATATACCCGTGGTCCATTCGAAGGAGATAACTCTAGTCCAATCTAAGAGAAATAATGGATGGAATTCGAAAGAGCCAAATATGTCCAAGTTCATAGTAAATTCAAAAAGGCACAAGAAACCATGTCTTTGGCAAAGTTTCAAAGTTATATTCACGGCCTTTAAAACACTAACTTAATGGCTGTTTATTCCTTTGTCCTCTTGTCCCCTCCATCCCCTCTATATAAGGAGCACACTAACACACGAAAAAGAGGAGACAAGCTCATACACGCACACGCTGCCTCAAAAAAGTATACTGAATTATAAGAAATCTTATAATTCGAAGCTAGTATTACAGGTATCCCCAGTCCATACAAATACTAAAGTTGTGCTCCTGAGGCTCCAAAGAGTCTATTCGAAGCCCTTCCATATCCAAAAGTGCCAAATCGAAGCAATCCTTAAACAAGGGTACCCACGCCTGAAGCCACAAATTCATACATCACCGTTGGTAAGAACTGGTAAAAGATCAAACTTTACATTTGCATGATACATTAACACTTGTAGTTCATTCGATTTGTATTCAAGATTAAGGATCTGGGTTCGACACCCATGTCTGCATTTGTTTTGTTTCTAACACTTGTTGCAGATCCATCCTGAACAGACCAACACGCATAGGATCGAAGGACTTGGGTTCGATACCCAGGTCCTACATCTTTGTTTTTCTAACACACCTTTGCAGGTTCAGTTCCATCACAAGTGATCCGCCAGGCCCTTTCAACAATGCCTTATGGATCGAAAGTAACATTCCTTCATTGGATCGAATGATAGCCATCTTCCTTTGGATCGAAAGATACCTTCCTCTGAATCGAAAGCCTCTTATTCCTCTAACAATCACAAAAAAAGCATTAGGTTAGTGTTTTATTAATCAAATTAATTTTGACAATGATACCGATTATAATGATGAGCAATATCCTCCTGATGAGGATAGATACAAACAGTTGGAAGATCGTCTAAGTGCCATGGAAGTTCAGAGGATACTTGGACTGGATTTCAAAGAATTGGGATCGGTGTCGGGAGTAGTCATCCCGCAGAAGTTCAAAGCTCCATTTTTTGCTAAGTATAATGGGGTGTGCTGCCCAAAACTCCATCTCCGTTCTTATGTCAGAAAGATCCATCCCCATACCGCTGATAGAAATTTGTGGGTTCATTTCTTTCAAGATATTCTGTCAGGGACTCAGCTTGAATGGTTCTACCAACTGGAGGGAGCCAATGTCCGAAATTGGGAAGATCTGGTTGTTTCTTTCTACAAGCAGTATCAATACAATGCCGACCTTGCTCCTACTCGTACTCAACTCTAGAGTATGTCCATGGGTGCAAGTGAAGGCTTCAAGGACTATGCGCAGAAATGGAGAGACTTAGCTGGGAGAGTTCAACCCCCGTTGTCTGATAGGGAGTTGGTTGATATGTTCCTGGGGGCGCTATCTGGTCCATTTTTCAATCATTTGATCGGCAGCTCATCAGCTGGTTTCACCGAGCTGATTTTGACTGGAGAAAGAGTAGAAGCTGGGATTCGAAGCGGAAAAATATAGAAGGATGCCTCTTCGAGTTCGGTAAAGAAGCCTTTCGCTGGTGAGAAGGAAGCTAGTGCCGTCTATAGCTTGAGGGGCCAAAACAGGGTTAAACATCATCAGACAGTAAGTGTTGTGATGATACCTAGACCTGCAGTTGCTCCACAATGCAACAATCAACAAAGGGTGGAAAGACCACAACGGCAATTTACCCCCATCAACATGACATTGGCTGAAGTGGTACCTCACCTGTTGAGATCCAACTTGGCAACCTTGAAAGAGGCTCCCAAGAATCCAAATACCACATCTCCCAAATATAATCTGAATTCCCGGTGTGCTTATCATTCTGAGAGTGCTGGCCACAATACAAATGACTGCTGGTATCTGAGGAACAAAGTACAAGACTTGATTGAAGCCAAGGAAATAGAGTTTGATGCTCTGGAGAAGCCAAATGACATAACGGCCCCCATGCCCAAGCACGGTCGTGGAGTCAATGTTGTTGACACTGATTTGTTTGTTACCTCTGTTGATGAAGTTTCTACTCCTCTCATGACTGTCAAGAAGAATTTTTTGTTGGCCGGTTTATTTCCGGGTTATGGTGAAGGTTGCCACATGTGTTCGTTTCTACCTTCTGGTTGTCGTTTGCTGAAATTAGGTGTTCAACGCCTGATAGATAGCAAATAAATTTTGTTTGAGAAAACTTTGGTTCCCTCTATTCCATATGAAGACGTTGCTATTATAACCATTTCCGCCAATTCTTCCAAGGTCTCCTCGAGAAGACCTGTTAGGATTACATCTACTCCAAGAATTGCTCCGCTGATAATTATTGTTCCTGGTCCTGTCCCGTATGTCTCAGACAAAGCTGTCCCCTGGAATTATGGTGTCGGTGTGTACTATCATGGCATCAAACAAGATTTGAAAGATGAAGAAGTTGATCCTGATATTGGTAACATTGTTGGAATTAGCAAAGTTACCCGAAGTGGAAGGGTTCTCTCTCCCGAGATTTCCCTGAAGACTGTCAACAAGCCAATTGTCATTCCATCTGCTGTTCCTGCTAGTACATCCACTACTGTTCCTGTTTTTACTCCGGTTATTACTCCTGTCGGTGAATCGTCTGATACCCACAACAAGGAAATTATAGGTGAGCCTGCCCAAACGGAGGCGCCTAAGAAAATTGCTGTAGAAGTCTCTAAGCAAGAAATAGAGGAAATACTAAAAATCATTAAGAAGAGCGACTACAATGTGGTCGAGCAGCTGGGGCAGACCCCATCAAAGATATCCATGTTGTCTTTGCTATTGTGTTCCGAAGCCCATGCAAAGGCTTTGATTGCATTCCTCAAGATTGCGCATGTGCCGCAGGAAACTTCAGCTGATCAGTTCAAAGATTGTGTGGCCAGCCTGACCGCTGATAATGGGCTGGATTTTTCAGATGCGGATTTGACACCAAAGGGAAGGAAGCATAATGATGCTCTGCATGTCTCGATTAAATGCAAGGGTACCACTATGGCTCATGTACTGGTAGATATCGGGTCTTCACTGAATATTCTGCCGAAGAAGGCGTTGGACCGTTTGGATTGCGAGGGTCTAACTCTAAAGCCTAGTAACATTGTGGTAAGGGCTTTTGACGGATCAAAGAGAATGGTGCACGGGGAAGTGGACATCCCTGTCAAAGTGGGTTCTAAGACTTTTGGGTCCACCTTCTATGTGATGGATATCAGGCCGTCGTATTCTTGTTTCTGGGTCGTCCTTGGATCCACGAGGCTGGGGCAGTTACTTCCACACTCCATCAAATGCTGAATTATCTGGTAAAAGGAAAGATTGTCACAGTACGGGGTGAAGAAGAATATATGGTGAGCCACCTCAATTCCTTCCGCTACATAGAGATGGATGGGGAATTCATTGAAACTCCTTGTCAGAATTTCGAAGAGGTCCCTCAGATCTTGGCATCAATTGAAACTACTACCGAAAAACCTCCTTTGAAGATGGCTTCCCTCAAGGACGCCAGGACCGTGGTTGAAGAAGGTGGGTGTGCCAACTGGGGTCAGCTCCCTGACTTCACTCATAAGACTGACAAATTTGGTTTGGGCTTTACTACAAGGGCTCAAAGGGCTGTTCGACGCGCTCGGGATGAAGGACCTCCCCTATGCATCAGCAATCGGGGAATTAACGCCATTGAAGACAGCGAAGAGGACTCAAACATCGACAACTGTATCTACCCAACTACCAATGGTGGACTGAGTAACTGGACGGCTAGGGACTTTATACCTGTTTCTTTTATTCCGCAATAATTGACTTACTTGTTTTGAGATTTGTAATAAACAATTTTAAACTTTACGGCCTGGTGCCTTGCCCTAGACACCTTGGCTTTGCTTGTGAGGGCTATTATTTGTCATTTCATATATCATTAATAAAGCATTGGACATTTCTTGCATACAAATTTTGCGCTCTCTGTTTTTCTTTCCTGTTTTCACTTTATCAAAACAACTATTCTCTTACACACACTCACGTATCATAATTTAGATCCATATCCACTCTGGATCCGATTGATAACATCTCTGCTATTGCCAGTTATGACTTCAAAAATTCGATCAACCAATCCGAGGACGAAGGTGAGGATGATTGTGAGGTGCCTGGAGAACTTGCTAGACTACTACAACAGGAAGAAAGGGCCATACAGCCTCATGAAGATCCGATTGAGATAGTGAATTTGGGTACTGAGGAAGATAGAAAAGAGGTTAAAATAGGTGCAAATCTGGAGCTTAGCGTCAAACAGAGGTTGATACAAATGTTGCACGACTATGTTGAGATCTTTGCCTGGTCCTATGAAGACATGCCTGGTTTGGACACTGATATTGTGGTACATCGCCTGCCGACTAAAGAAGACTGTCCTCCGGTTAAACAGAAGGTCCGTCGTATGCACCCTGAAATGTCAGAGAAGATCAAGGCAGAGCTCATGAAACAGTTCGACGCAGGATTCTTAGCTGTCACTTCCTATCAACAGTGGGTTGCAAACGTCATTCTGGTACCTAAAAAGGACGGTAAGGTACGGATGTGTGTGGATTAGAGATCTGAATAGGGCAAGCTCCAAGGATAACTTCCCACTTCCTCACATTGATGTTCTGGTCGACAACACCGTGCAACACAAAATCTTCTCCTTCATGGATGGTTTCTCTGGCTACAATCAGATCAAGATGGCTCCTGAAGTCATGGAGAAGACGACCTTAGTTACACAGTGGGGCACCTTCTGTTACAAAGTGATGCCTTTTAGGTTGAAGAATGCTAGGGAAACTTATTAGCGCGCCATGGTCGCTTTGTTCCACGATATGATTCACCATGAGATCGAAGTTTATGTTGATGACATGATAGCCAGGTCTCAGACTGAGGAAGAGCACCTTGATCATCTCTAAAAGTTGTTCGATAGGTTGAAGACGTACAAGCTAAGGTTGAATCCGAACAAGTGTACCTTCGTGGTAATATCTGGTAAGCTTCTGGGTTTTATCGTCAGTGACAAGGGTATTCAGGTAGACCCTGCGAAGGTAAAGGCCATACAAGAGATATCGGTTCCCCGTACAGAGAAAGAGGTTAGAGGTTTCTTGGGGCGTCTGAATTATATTTCCAGGTTCATTTCACATATGACTGCTACTTGTGAGCCAATCTTCAAGCTTCTGAAGAAAGATCAAGTGGTAAAATGGAATGACGAATGCCATACCGCTTTCGAAAGAATCAAAGAATACCTTCAAGAACCGCCAATTCTGATGCCTCCAGTTGAAGGAAGACCTTTGATATTATACTTGACAGTGCTAGACAATTCAATGGGGTGTGTGTTGGGGCAGCATGACGAGTCTGGTCGAAAAGAGTACGCAATTTATTACCTTAGCAAAAAGTTTACCGACTGTGAGACACAATACTCATTGCTCGAGAAAACTTGCTGCGCTTTGGCATGGGCTGCTCGCCGACCGAGACAGCATATGCTGACTCCCACTACCTTATTGATATTGAAGATGGATCCGATCAAGTATATTTTCGAGAAGCCCGCTCTCTCCGGAAGGATAGCAAGGTGGCAGGTGATATTAACTGAGTACGACATACAATACAAAACCCAAAAAGCAATAAAGGGGAGTGTATTGGCTGATCATTTGGCTCATCAGGCCATGGATGATTACCAATCCATGAATTTTAAGTTCCCGGATGAGAATATTATGTTGGTGACTGAATACGAAGAACCTGGACCGGATGAAGGACCTGAGGAAGGATCCCAATGGTCCATGTATTTTGATGGAGCCTCGAACGCACTGGGTAACGACATTGGCGTTATGATCATATCTCCTGAGGCCTGTCATACTCCATTCACCGCCCGATTATGTTTCAACTGCACCAACAACATGGCGGAGTATGAAGCATGTATTATGGGTCTTCGAGCTGCTATCGACCTAAGGATCAAGTTCTTGAGCGTATTCGGTGATTCTACTCTGGTGATAAGTTAGATCAAAGGCGAGTGGGATACGAAGCACCCGAATCTTATTCCTTACAAAGAATATGTACTAACATTGCTCCCACACTTTAAGGAGGTAACCTTTGAACATTTCCCAAGAGAGGAGAACCAGTTAGCGGACACGCTAGCTACCATGTCTTCTATGTTCAGAGTTAGGTGGGACAATGAAGCTCCCCATATTACCATCGAGAGGTTGGATGAACCAGCACACTGCTGTGAGATCGATACCGAAGAAGTGGCAGACAAACCCTGGTTTCACGAAGTAAAAAAGTATCTCGAGGCTCAAGAGTATCCCGAAGGGGCATCTGTCAATGATAAGAAGTTTCTGAGAAGGTTCGCTGAAAAGTTCTTCCTCAGTAATGGAATACTCTATAAATGCAACCATGACTCCACACTACTATGGTGTGTAGACAAGAGCGAAGCAGAGAGGATCATGACAAATCTACATGAAGGCACCTTCGGAACCCATCTAGTGGACATACCATGTCTAAGAAGATCCTACGGGCAGGATATTATTGGTCCACTATGGAAGCCGATTATTATCAGCACTCTCGAACTTGTCATAAGTGCCAAATCTACGCTGATAAGGTGCATGTGCCTTCAGTCCCCTTGAATGTCTTGATGGCTCCTTGGCCCTTTGCAATGTGGGGAATCGACATGATTGGAGAAATCAGGCCCATCGCTTCCAATGGACATCGTTTCATCTTAGTAGCCATTGATTACTTCACGAAGTGGGTTGAGGCATCTTACTTTGCTACGGTTACTAAGAACGCCGTGGCGCGGTTTATCCGACATAACCTGATCTGTCGATATGGTGTGCCAGAGAGGATTATTACTGACAATGGTACGAATCTCAACAACACAATGATCGTCGAGCTCTGCAAATAGTTCAAGATACAACATCATAATTCTTCTCCCTACCAGCCGAAGATGAATGGCGTTGTTGAAGCAGCTAACAAGAATATCAAGAAGATTGTGCAGAAGATGACGATGACATATGAAGATTGGCACGAGATGTTACCATTCGCTCTTCATGGGTACCGCACCTTAACACGGACGTCGACAGGGGTAATACCCAATTCTCTGGTATATGGCATGGAGGAAGTCCTACCCATCGAAGTCCAGATACCCTCTCCTAGGATTATGAAGGATGCGGGCTTGAACGAAGACGACTGGATCCAAACCCGACTTGATCAGCTGAATCTAATCAATGAAAAGAGACTTACTGCTATCTGCCATGGTCAGACATATCAAAAGCGAATGATCAAGGCTTTTAACAAGAAAGTCAGACGCCAGGAATATCAAGTCGGGGATCTAGTGATCAAACGCATCATACTACCACAAGGTGATCCCAAGGGAAAATGGACCCCCACATACGAAGGGCCATTTGTGGTTAAGAACATTTTCTCGGGAGGAGCTATGATCCTAACCACCATGGATGGTGACAACCTTCCTCACCCTGTCAATGTATACATAGTGAAAAGATACTACGCATAATCAAAGACCCTCTAGGTTGACTGGCCTAGGAAAAAATAAGGGCTTCCTGGCGAACCAAAAGGGTTCGGGCAAAAATAAGGGATGAAAATAAAAAAAATCTGTACACCCGGCAAGTCGAAAACCCGAAAGGGCGGCTTGGAAAAAAAACGGTATCCCGGTGGACTCATTGAAGCGTATCACTATGTCTCATTGGATCATCTTGTGACCAGACTTTGGTATCGACTATCAAGCTCAGACAGCGCTAATCAATCTGATCAACCTTCGGCCAAGAAGCAAAGTGATGAGACGCTTGAAGATATAAAGGCAATAGCAGAGTTGGAACCCAATGGGGTTGTTTCACATAGATGTTTTTCTTACTTTTACACAAATTGTAATTTCTTTCGGCGGTGTTCTCTTACTAGGACGTCAGCCTCTTTGTACAAAAACGCCTATTACAGGCCAATTTCAAAAATCAATACAAGTCATTTTCACAAGAAACTTCAATTTGTTTTTTCTTTTTTCTGTTTTGTTTTGCAAGAACGTCCAATGATTTATTTTTGATATATGCGTTTGAAAATGATGGCTGCTCATAAATATTTACATAAGAAACAAAAGACAATTACTCGTAATTCCAGAAACAGAGAAAACACAAGAA
The DNA here is from genome assembly GCA_948472305.1 of Vicia faba. Lineage (NCBI taxonomy): Eukaryota > Viridiplantae > Streptophyta > Magnoliopsida > Fabales > Fabaceae > Vicia > Vicia faba. The sequence continues at coordinate 1,536,903,356 of OX451738.1, forward strand.
GTGCCACACTCTACAGTTACTCTGCCCAGTAGGCATCGAGATAGAGCCAGATTGGGAACATAATTATTGGTACATACAGTCCCCCCATAGAGTAAAAGTATCCAAAGGAATTGATGTCAGCTTCCCCAAAACAGGACATAACTATCCCCACCCGAGGTTCATAATCGCGGGCGAGTCAGTAAATTTCATCCCCCAAGCGGAGTTTATTTCTCCAGATACAGAAGCTCAATCTCCAATAGAGCTCAACATCTCCAACAACGGAATTTCATCCCCAGCTGAGTTTATTCCTCCAGATCAGCAGGTCTACCAACAGAGTATCTCTTCCCCCTAAGTTTGGTCCCCGTAGAGTTATTCTCCAGCATCTCTTCCCGACAAAATATTTATAAATCTCCAGCGACCGTCAGGGATTTATTTTCCCAGACATGAGCATACCCCGATAGAATTTCATGAACATACATCATGACATACACATGCATATCATATACAACATAATCTCATTTATTTTGAGAACATCATCTCACCCTGCATTTCATGCATCGTATATAACTAACCTTGATATCTTTTACAGGAAAAGATGATTAGCTTCAGCTAATCCAGCAGTTATACAGATCACATCTACAGACGACTAATGGAGACTCAGTTCCCTAAACCAAACGGGTCAACTAATCTATGCTATCAATTTGAAGTAACCCTACCACCCAGGTTCCTTCTCACAACCCTACTATCCAGGCTTTCATATCGAAGTAACCCTACCACCCAGGTTCCTTCTCACAGCCCTACTATCCAGGCTTTCATATTGAAGTAACCCTACGACCCAGGTTCCTTCTCATAGCCCTACTATCCAGGCTTTCATATCGAAGTAACCCTACTATCCAGGTTCCTTCTCACAACCCTACTATCCAGGCTTTCATATCGAAGTAACCATACTATCCAGGTTCCTTCCCATAGCCCTACTATCAAGGCTTTCATATCGAAGTAACCCTACTATCCAGGTTCCTTCTCACAACCCTACTATCCACGCTTTCATATTGAAGTAACCATACTATCCAGGTTCCTTCTCACAGCCCTACTACCCAGGATTTCATATCGAAGTAACCCTACCACCCAGACTCCTTCTCATAGACCTACTATCCAGGCTTTCATATCAAAGTAAGCCTACGACCCATGTTCCTTCTCACAGCCCTACTATCCAGGCTTTCATATCGAAGTAACCCTACTATCCAGGTTCCTTCTCACAGCCCTACTATCCATGATTTCATATCGAAGTAACCCTACTATCCAGGTTCCTTCCCACAACCCTACTATCCTGGCTTTCATATCGAAGTAACTCTACTATCCAGGTTCCTTCTCAAAGCCCTACTATCCAGGCTTTCATATCGAAGTAACCCTACTATCCCGGTTCCTTCTCACAGCCCTACTATCCAGGCTTTCATATCGAAGTAACCCTACCACCCAGGTTCCTTCTTACAGCCCTACTATCCAGGCTTTTATATCGAAGTAACCCTACGACCCAGGTTCCTTCTCACAACCCTACTATCCAGGCTTTCATATCGAAGTAACCCTACTATCCAGGTTCCTTCTCATAGCCCTACTATCCAGGCTTTCATATCGAAGTAACCCTACCACCCAGGTTCCTTCTCACAGCCCTACTATCGAGGCTTTCATATCGAAGTAACCCTACGACCCAGGTTCCTTCTCATAGCCCTACTATCCAGGCTTTCATATCAAAGTAACCATACTATCCAGGTTCCTTCTCACAACCCTACTATCCAGGTTTTCATATCAAAGTAACCCTACTATCCAGGTTCCTTCCTACAGCCCTACTATCTAGGCTTTCATATCGAAGTAACCTAACTATCCAGGTTCCTTCTCACAACCCTACTATCCAGGCTTTCATATCGAAGTAACCCTACTATCTAGGTTCCTTCTCACAACCCTACTATCCAGGATTTCATATCGAAGTAACCCTACGACCCAAGTTCCTTCTCACAGCTCTACTATCCAGGCTTTCATATCGAAGTAACCCTACGACCCAGGTTCCTTCTCACAGCCCTACTATCCAGGCTTTCATATTGAAGTAACCCTACTATCCAGGTTCCTTCTCATAGCCCTACTATCCAGGCTTTCATATCGAAGTAACCCTACTATCCAGGTTCCTTCTCATAACCTTACTATCCAGGTTCCTTTTCTCCTATCTCCAGACAATAGTTTACAACACCGTAAGACCGGGACCTGATCTAACACGATTGGTTTCACATTTCCCCAGTAAGATGCGGTGCAACATGTATCCTGACCAGATATCCAGTTTACTTCCGCTTCCTCAGGCGAGAGTTATTTCCCCAATAGAGTAACAGACAACTGAAGCTCCTAAAGTTCTATTTCTCCCAAGACAAAATCCAATAATCCTTAGCATATTCCTCATCAACAACAGTAACAGGAACTCTCATCAAAGGAATGTCTCAGGAAATCAACACTCTCTAGATGGCATCTTTAAGCCCATCTCCGACAGTACTCCGTCACATCCAGGATGGCATCTTTAAGCCCATCTCCAAAAATCTTCTATTATCGACCTCCAAATGGCATCTGTAAGCCCATTCTCGATATCATAAATCAAGTGCCACTTCATGCGAGTGCAAATTTCTGGGCACTCTAGTATTCAATCATCTTCCACCTTTAGATCACGAAAGACAGACGAGCCAATCTACATCCTCAGGTTTAAGAAGATTTAACAGGGGCAGCTATTGTACCCCAAAATTTTCCCTCTCATTTTACTCAATACATGTCCATTGAGATCCTCAAATTGCTCAAGGTTGCCCAAGAGTTAACCAGCCAAACTCTCTCCTAAGACAGTGTACCTCAAATTAGGGTTTCCATTTTCATCAAGATGGGTGAACCACAAAGGCCTCATATGCTCTCCATGGTCTTAATATGTTCTCAAGACCCTACATGTCAAGTTTCACGCCTTGCACAAGAAGTTTGCTCATTCAACTACTTAGATGCTTGAGAATCGACTATATTAGGTCAAAAGTCAACTGTGGCCCACATATAGTCAAACTTCAAGATTTTTGGTCAGCATCGACATTATGAAGTTATATTCATAATTTGATCAAGTTTTGATCATGATTCCCCAAGGAATGCACCAAATTCATCAAAACCCAAAAGTTGCTAAATTAGGGTTTCTTAGTAAAAGTCAACCCAACTTTGACCAAGCATAACTTCCACATGCTTTATCAGAAATTTTCCATCCAAAGCTCATTTTGAAGAGGATGAAATTCCCTACAATTAATATTCATCTCACAAGTTCAAAATATGCACTCACAAAAAGATATGAATTTCTACATTATGGGTCCTTTTGAAAAGTCAACAAAAACACCTTTTGGGTCAAAGCTTCTTACAGGAACGTGGAAGACTCAATTGAGATGAGACTAAAAGGGTTGGTTAGGGGACATCCTAAGATTTCTAAAAAGTCCAAGAACACCTCTCTAGGGTTAACATTGGAGTAGATATGCCTTGTCAATGATGACCTTTTTTGCAAAATTGCCAAAAGTCAAATGTGCTCAAAAATGCATTTTTTGCTAAATGGACCTAACTTTTTATGCTTGCACCTCACTTATGATGTAGTACATGACTCAAATATTCACCCACATATTATTTGTTTCATTTTTCAATTTATTTTGATTTTTTTGTTAATTAAAAATTGAATTAAATCAAATAATTAATGAATAACAACAAAGATATGATTTGATTTGGTTTTTGGACAGGTTGGCAATCAAAATATGCTGAATTATCAAGGCCAAAACGAATCAAGCATGATTGGTACAAGAAAGGGAAGATTTGGCTCAAAATAGCAAGTTTGCATATGGATAAATAATCAAATCAAATCTCATAAAATTACAAGATTCAATCCAAATTTGTAACCCTAATTCATCCCTAGGTATATATTGGACAAGAACAAAGAAAAAAAAGGGGTTAACAGTCGTGAGAGGCATAAAACAAACTCAAAAAAAGTTGGCAAAAAGTGTGATTCAGTTTTCAGGTTAGGGGACGATTTAAAGCAATTTAAGGCCAACAATCTCTTCCTGGGCGTGCACTGAAGCTATTCCAATCACTCCCAAGTCATTAAACCATCAGAAACACAAGCTACACATCACGGTTTGCATCCTCTAAACTCAAACCTGTTCTTCTAGTTTTATGCGTTTTCAGTCCAATTTGTTTGCATATACATGTTTATGATCATGCCAGGAAGCTTTTTGATAGCCTGGATTTAAGCTTTAATGCAGGAATAACTATTTTCCATAGTTAGGGTTCACGAGCTCCAAATTGGGTAACCCTAGCTAGAGGTAAAATTGGGCCAAATTAAGAGCCTCCTCATGTTCAGGGGATGAAATAGGCTTGATTCATGCCTTTTAATGGAATTCATGTTGCTTGTATGTCATTTTAAGATTTTTGCAGGTTTTAGCTATGCATAAAAACTGTCACTATAGCCTATAGTGACGATTTTGTCCGTAGGTAAAGGGTCAATACCAAAAGTGATGGTTCCCTGGAGAAGATGATGGCGTGTCCAATCATCATTGGACCATTTAAAAATTCACACACGTGGGAATCATGGACTTGATTTCTTTATATTATATTTTGTTTTCCTTATACTAACAACAAAAGCGCGTAGCACAGATGGCGAGCAAGCATAGTGGAAAGGGTGGAGGACCTGGGTTCGATCCCAGGTCCCACCAACGCCTATTTTCCTATTTTCTGAACACAGATTGCATGCACTTCTTATCAAAGGGTCTACCATACTCCATCAACATCCAACCACTTGATTCAGCGTGCCATCAGATCTAACGCTCCATCCATGAGGGACCATGGTACACGTTCAAGTCAACGCTACACATGATCTAATATTGACCAAGTTTGGAGCATTTTGGGCCTTAGAGAATTCAGAATGACACCCCCCAGAATTGATATTCAACACATGCCCATTCTCTTTTTCTTTATTTATTTATTTTCTTTTATTATTTTGTTTAATTATTTTTCACCAAATTAATTACCTTTTTTTAGTCATAAAATCAATAAATCACAAAAATACCAAAAAAAAGCATTTTTTTAATAAAATATTTATTTTAATTTAATTAGAAATATAGGTTAATTTAATTTCTTTTATAATTAAAATCAAATAAAAACTAGGTTTTAATTTTACAATTATATTTATTTTCTGAATTAAAAAAAAAACCAAAAATACACAAAATCTTGTTTTTTTGTAAAATATTTTATTTTCTTGAAATTATTTAATTTAGCTAGATTAGGTTAATTTCAATTTCTTTTTCATAATTAAAATAATTAGAATTAGGGTTTTAGTCGTACATAACTCAATTAATTCTTTTCTCAAAAATAATTTAATTACTTTTTCAATTAGATTTTAGGGTTTTCAATTTCTCCTCGTATTTAATTCGCCGCGCATTTAATCATTTCTTTTCCATTATTTTTGTAACTGCCAATGGTTTGTAATAGTTAAACTAGGGTTTTATTTACTTCTTTAATCCCCGATTCTTCGGTTATGTAATTAATCCCCATCCCCGAAGCCTTGTAATAGCTAGGTTTATTTTCTCGCATTTTTAATTCCTGCAAATATTTAACTGTCTAGATGTATGCTAATAGGATTGTATGGCAAGAATGTCTGGAAAATTAAAATGGTAGATCGCCTAATGTGCAAAGATTAAATAACTGAAACAAATCATATGCACATATTTCACTCCTAGGATTTACCTCACTTCGGTTGCCTTCGGTAAACAATCATTAAGCATAGGAGATTTTAGTGGTTGCCCTCCAGTCTAAAAGATCAAATTGTCCCACTTGAACGTTGCCTCAGAAATGTTGCCTCAGAGATGTTGCCTCGGAAAGATCTTAAGACTCTAGGGTTACTACTAAAGTTTTCTAACTATTTCTTTAGTGATTTTACTTGTCCCTTTCGAATGTACCTTACAACTCCAACGACGGTGCTACCTATTCCTTAATAGTAGGATAACACTGTCTAAAGGAAACGAGAACAAACAATCTTTTTTCGAGTAGGTAAAATCTTAAGTACTTGCTCAATTAAAACTTTTCACACAAACACCTTTCGAAAACAAAATTTCAAAATAACTTCATCACATCCTTGAGGACCGATACAAGGGTTATCACGAAGTAAAAACATTTTCAAGACAAACACACACAAGCAATTTGAAAAATGAGCAAGTACCTAAGAGCCCATGGAAAACCATGGATAGAAAGGGTGCTAACACCTTCCCTTTCTATAATCTACCCCTTGTACTCAGAATATCTCGAAAAAAGGTTTTTTCTGTTCTTTTTCCTTTTCCATGATTTGATGAAATAAAAGTCGGTGGCGACTCTTGCTTACCGCGACATTTTGCGAACACAAAACGCAAACCAGTAAAAACAGTTGGTTCTGCCACTGTATCACACTGAGAAACCGTCCATGAAGGAAAACACTTTATGTTGCACCGTATTGTCAACTAGAACATCAATGTGGGGAAGTGGGAAATCATCCTTATGGCTTGCCCTATTCAAATCTCTGTAGTCCATGTAACACCCCAGTTTCAATTATTTGATTTATTTAATTGGAAAATTATTTTATTAGAATTAATAAAATAAAAAGGAATTATTTATTTTGGAATATTGGAAGAAAATAAAAGAAATAAGAAATATGGGTTCTTTTAAGTTATTGGGCTTGGATGTTGTTAGTGAAGAGTGGGGGTGCAAGAGAAATAAAGTTATGTTTTGGAACTCAAGTTATTTTTCTCATTATTCACGATAACACAGAATTTGGGAATTGGGAAGCAGAGCTCTGAAGGTACGAAGAACGAAGAACATCGCTTAAAGAGTTCAAAGCTGCAAATTGATAAGGTAAGGGGGGGCTACTACTCGATTTACTTTTGCTTATGGGTTTAGGTACGGTTGATTTGGATAATCGTAGGGAGAAACCCCAATTGTTAGATGTTATTAGGAATCGATACCCCTAGGATTGAACCTTGTTAGAGAAGGTTTAGGTTCCCAATTTTATGAAATCAATTAACGATTTTAGGTTCCTAATGGTGGAATTGGGAGTATATCTGTATGATCGTGAATTTACCTTAGAGGTTCTAGGGATAACCGCAATGTTATCAGATTTCCCCAAAAGGACGAATAATCACTTTTAAGGTTACTATGATAATTGTTGGTAATTAGGGAATTGATGTGTTGTTGTGAGTTATACAAATCGATGTCGCTAGGTACCGAAATGCGCGTTTTGGCTGGCATTTTTCGCGTTTGGCTGCTGTTCTGAGCTACTGCAGGTTCAGGAAAAATCTGACCCGCGCTCATCAACACGGGCCGTGTTGTTTAACACGGGCACCCGTGTTGATTCACTGTATTGCCAGAAAATGTGTTTTCCAGACACATTTCAACACGAGACGTGTTGATTTACACGGGCACCCGTGTTGACCCCCTGTAATGATATAAAAATGTGTTTTATGGGCACATTTCAACACGGGCAGTGTTGATTTACACGGGCACCCGTGTTGATGCTGCTGTGTTGATTTTCTGAATTTTGTTTTCTGTGCTTTATTGTGGATTTTATTGTCATGCTTTTAGATAATGTTATCAAGCATGAATTATGATATAACTTGATATGATTGATGTTTAAATAGTATGCTGAGTGATTACATGCTATTCATATCCTGTTATGATTGATGTTGTTGATGTTGCATGATATGTTGATTGATGTTAATAGTATGCTGAGTGTTACATACTTTACATATCATGTTGCATTTGTTAATTCCCATTGTGTGGAATTAACATGGTGGCCAATATACGTGTCCGCGACTTAATGGAACGTTGAGGTGGTAGCCGTGTCCGCGATATAATGGAACGGTGAGTTATCCGTGACCCGAGATTTAATGGGGCGGTAAAATGGTACCTCATGCATGGGTGTGTTGCATTACATTGAATATGACATGAATGGACGATCTTTCTAATGTTGTATTTGATTGATTGTATGCATGTATTGATACTAAATTGTTAACGATGTTTGATGTTAACTATAAGTATGAAAAGTAAGATATTATGAATATATGAATTGTAAAGGTTTTTGTATTCTATAAAACATGCTAATTGTTGGGTAATGCTTATGGTTTCCTGAATTGATTGTTATGAACGTATAATCAAATGTATAGTTGAGATGCTCACCCTTACTGTTGAATATTTCAGATTGAGGAGCTTCGTTCAGGTGCTTGGCGAAGGCTTGTCGTTTCTAGTTTATTCCCGTTTTAGTATTGTCCGGGTCATGCTCTGATAGTTGTAACTCCGGGAACGTTTGTTTGTCGAGCTGCTTTAGTCAGACTCGTTTATTTCCTTATGTTTTGTTATAATATGATGTTGACATTTTCCAGGTGTTAATCCCTGATGATTTTGAAAATATTATAACATTGGTTTTATTAATTAAATTATTCCGCTGTGTAAGCATGTATGAGTTACTACTATGTTATGCATGACAGGAGCTTGTTTTTTTATTAAAAGAGAATTGTGACATCCTCGTTTATACATGTACTCTGAAATTATGATTTTAGTTATTTGCGAAAATTTATTCGGGGTTTTTAGAGGGTGTTACAATAGTGGTATCAGAGCATAGTCGGTCGTTGCGACCAGAGTCTTGAGTCAGTCATCCCTTTTGTATGCGATTAGTGTAAGGTAACACTGTCGATACTGTATTCTAATGAGGAGTATGTTTTAATTCTCAGGAATATGGCTGGAAGAGGTAACGGAAGAAATGATGCTGCACTCGCTGAGGCTTTGGGGATGTTAGCTGGTGTACTTGCTGGAAATCCAAGTGGAGGCGTGATTGGTGCTGATAGGCAATTAGGGAATTTCCAAAGGAACAATCCTCCGTTGTTCAAAGGTACACATGACCCTGAAGGTGCTCAGAAGTGGCTGAAGGAAATCGAAAGGATTTTCCGTGTGATTGATTGTGCTGAAGATCTGAAAGTCAGATATGGTACGCATATGTTGGCAGAAGAGGCCGACGACTGGTGGGTTGCAACAAGGACTGAAATGGTTCAGGATGGAGAGGCACTGACTTGGGCTAACTTCAGAAGAGATTTTCTGAGGAGGTACTTTCCTGAAGATGTTCGGGGAAGAAAGGAAATTGAGTTTTTGGAGCTTAAGCAGGGCAATCTGACTGTTAGTGAGTATGCTACTAAGTTCACTGAGCTGGCAAAGTATTATGCACACTACAACAATGATGAGGCTGGAGAATTCTCTAAATGTATCAAATTTGAGAATGGTCTCCGAGATGAGATTAAGCAGGGAATCAGGTACCAGCGTATTCGTAGATTTTCTGATCTGGTGGATTGTAGCAGGATCTTGGAAGAAGATATTACCAAGAATAGGTCGTCTCACTCTCGTGGGGCTGTTGATAAAAGAGGAAAGCAACATATGGACCGTGGCAAGCCATATGGTAGAGATAACCAGAAATCAGGTGGTTGGAAAAGGCCTAGTGGGGGAGATTCTAAGGCTCCTATCAGATGCTACAGGTGTGGTGAGTTGGGTCATCATATTCGAGATTGCAAGAGCGATGAGAATAAGTGCTATAAATGTGGAAAGGCTGTTCATTTGTCTATTGATTGCAAAGGGAAGTCTGTTACTTGTTACAATTGTGGCGAAGAAGGTCACATTCGTCCGCAGTGTCCTAAGCCTAGGAAGGATCAGTCAGGTGGAAAAGTGTTCGCTTTGTCTGGATCTGAGACTACTCCAGAGGATCGATTGATTAAAGGTACATGTTTTATTCATGGCACACCTTTAGTTGCAATTATTGATACTGGTGCGACTCATTCTTTCATTTCATTGGATTGTGCTGAGAGGTTGAAACTGGACATATCTGATATACGAGGTAGCATGGTTGTTGATACTCCTGCATCGGGTTCAGTGACAACTTCACTTGTATGTAAGAATTGTCCTATTGAGATTTTTGGTAGAGGTTTCGGTATAGATTTAGTGTGCCTACCGCTTGAACAAATTGATATTATCCTTGGGATGAACTGGTTGGAATTCAACCGGGTTCATCTGAACTGTTTTGCTAAGACGGTGATTTTTCCAGAAGCAGTTGGTGTCGAGAATTTGACTATGACTGCTAGGCAGGTACAAGAAGCAATGGAAGATGGTGCTAATGTGTTTATGTTACTTGCTTCGTTAGATGCAACAGGAAAGGTCAGGAGTGGGGAATTGCCAGTGGTGTGTGAATTTCCAGAAGTCTTTCCTGATGATGTTGGTGAGTTACCTCCTGAGAGAGAAGTGGAATTTTCTATAGATTTGATTCCTGGTACGAGACCGGTGTCGATGGCTCCATATCGTATGTCTGCGTCTGAGTTGGCTGAATTGAAGAGTCAGTTGGAGGATTTACTGGGGAGGAAGTTTATTCGTCCAAGTGTTTTGCCTTGGGGTGCTCCGGTATTGTTGGTTAAAAAGAAAGAAGGTTCTATGAGACTGTGTGTTGATTACAGGCAATTGAACAAAGTAACCATTAAAAATCGGTATCCTTTACCAAGGATTGATGATCTAATGGATCAGCTAATTGGAGCCAGTGTATTCAGTAAGATTGACTTGAGATCTGGATATCATCAGATTCGTGTGAAAGCGGAAGATATTCAAAAGACTGCTTTTCGAACGAGGTATGGGCATTATGAATATTCTGTTATGCCGTTCGGAGTTACTAATGCACCTGGTGTTTTCATGGAATATATGAATAGGATTTTTCATCCGTATCTGGATAAGTTTGTTGTGGTTTTTATTGATGACATTCTGATTTATTCCAAGAATAACGAAGAGCATGCGGAACATCTCAGAATTGTGTTAGAGTTGTTGAAAGATAAGAAGTTGTATGCAAAGTTGTCCAAATGTGAGTTCTGGCTGAATGAAGTTAGTTTTCTTGGACATGTGATTTCTAAGAATGGTATTGCAGTGGATCCTACAAAAGTAGAAGCAGTATCTCAGTGGGAAGCGCCGAAGACTGTTTCTGAAATCAGAAGTTTTCTTGGTCTTGCAGGTTATTACAGAAAGTTTATCGAAGGATTCTCAAAGTTAGCATTGCCGTTGACGAAATTGACTCGAAAAGGACAAGCGTTTATTTGGGATTCTGATTGTGAGAAAGGTTTCCAAGAATTGAAGCGGAGATTGACTAGTGCTCCTATTCTGATTTTGCCGAATCCGGTGGAATCTTTTGTGGTCTATTATGATGCATCTCTGTTGGGTTTAGGTGGTGTTTTAATGCAGAATCAACAGGTAGTTGTGTATGCTTCGAGACAGTTGAAGGTTCATGAAAGGAACTATCCTACTCATGACTTAGAGTTGGCAGCAGTTGTGTTTGTCTTGAAATTGTGGAGACATTATCTGTATGGTTCAAGATTTGAAGTGTATAGTGATCATAAGAGTTTGAAGTATCTTTTCGATCAGAAAGAGCTCAATATGAGGCAAAGAAGGTGGTTGGAATTTCTCAAAGATTATGATTTTGGTTTGAATTACCATCCTGGTAAGGCAAATGTGGTTGCAGATGCTTTGAGCAGGAAATCCTTGCATATGTCTATGATGATGGTTCGTGAATTGGATTTAATTAAACAATTCCGAGATTTGAGTTTAATTTGTGAAAGTACTCCGAAGTGTGTTCGTTTGGGTATGTTGAAACTTACTAGTGGTATTCTAGAAGAGATCAGGATCGGGCAGAAATCCGATGTTAATTTAGTTGATAAATTGACATTGATCAACCAAGATCAAGGTGGTGAGTTTAGAATTGATGAGAATAATGTTATGAGATTTGGCGATAGAGTTTGTGTTCCTGATGTCGCAGAAATCAAGAAGAGTATATTAGAGGAAGGACATCGCAGTGGGATGAGTATTCATCCGGGTGCCACGAAAATGTATCATGATTTGAAGAAATTGTTTTGGTGGCCGGGAATGAAAAAGGAAATAGCTGAATTTGTGTATGCATGTTTAATCTGTCAGAAATCGAAGATTGAGCATCAGAAGCCGTCTGGATTTATGCAGCCGATGTTTATTCCAGAATGGAAGTGGGATAGTATTTCTATGGATTTTGTATCCGGGTTGCCGAGGACTCCTAAGAATTGTGAAGCGATATGGGTTGTTGTGGATAGACTGACTAAGTCTGCTCATTTTATACCGGTGCGAATGGATTACTCAATGGAGAGATTGGCACAGTTATATATTGAGAAAATAGTGAGTTTTCATGGAGTTCCTTCTAGTATTGTGTCAGATAGAGATCCGAGATTTACTTCGAAATTTTGGAAAGGATTGCAGAAGGCTTTGGGTACTAAATTGAGGTTGAGTTCAGCTTACCATCCTCAGACTGATGGACAGACGGAGAGGACGATCCAATCGTTAGAAGATTTATTGCGTGCTTGTGTTTTAGAGAAGGGTGGAGCTTGGGATAGCTATTTGCCATTGATTGAATTTACTTATAACAATAGTTACCATTCGAGTATTGGTATGGCTCCGTTTGAGGCATTGTATGGTAGACGGTGTAGAACGCCTTTGTGTTGGTATGAATCTGGAGAGAGTTCAATAATTGGGCCAGAGATTGTTCAGCAGACTACTGAAAAGATCAAATTGATTCAAGAGAAGATGAGAGCTTCTTAGAGTAGTCAGAAAAGTTATCATGATAAGAGGAGAAAGAATTTAGAATTCAGTGCTGGAGATCATGTGTTTATGAGAGTTACTCCGATGACGGGTATTGGTCGAGCGTTGAAATCTAAGAAGTTGACTCCGCGTTTTATTGGTCCGTTTCAGATTACGAAAAAAGTTGGAGAAGTTGCTTATCGTATTGCTTTACCTCCGAGACTTGCGAACTTGCACGATGTTTTTCATGTTTCTCAGTTGAGGAGATACATTCCAGACCCATCTCACGTAATCCAAGTAGATGATGTACAGGTGAGAGATAACCTGACAGTAGAAACATTGCCTATGAGGATAGAAGATCGGGAAGTGAAACAGTTAAGAGGTAAAGAGATAGCATTAGTGAAGGTTGCTTGGGGAGGTCCAGCAGATGGAAATATCACTTGGGAGCTGGAGAGCCAGATGAAAGAGGCTTATCCGGAACTGTTCGTCTAAGGTATGTTTTCGAGGACGAAAACTCTTTTAGTGGGGGAGAGTTGTAACACCCCAGTTTCAATTATTTGATTTATTTGATTGGAAAATTATTTTATTAGAATTAATAAAATAAAAAGGAATTATTTATTTTGGAATATTGGAAGAAAATAAAAGAAATAAGAAATATGGGTTCTTTTAAGTTATTGGGCTTGGATGTTGTTAGTGAAGAGTGGGGGTGCAAGAGAAATAAAGTTATGTTTTGGAACTCAAGTTATTTTTCTCATTATTCACGATAACACAGAATTTGGGAATTGGGAAGCAGAGCTCTGAAGGTACGAAGAACGAAGAACATCGCTTAAAGAGTTCAAAGCTGCAAATTGATAAGGTAAGGGGGGGGGGGGGGGGGGGGCTACTACTCGATTTACTTTTGCTTATGGGTTTAGGTACGGTTGATTTGGATAATCGTAGGGAGAAACCCCAATTGTTAGATGTTATTAGGAATCGATACCCCTAGGATTGAACCTTGTTAGAGAAGGTTTAGGTTCCCAATTTTATGAAATCAATTAACGATTTTAGGTTCCTAATGGTGGAATTGGAAGTATATCTGTATGATCGTGAATTTACCTTAGAGGTTCTAGGGATAACCGCAATGTTATCAGATTTCCCCAAAAGGACGAATAATCACTTTTAAGGTTACTATGATAATTGTTGGTAATTAGGGAATTGATGTGTTGTTGTGAGTTATACAAATCGATGTCGTTAGGTACCGAAATGCGCATTTTGGCTGGCATTTTTCGCGTTTGGCTGCTGTTCTGAGCTGCTGCAGGTTCAGGAAAAATCTGACCCACGCTCATCAACACGGGCCGTGTTGTTTAACACGGGCACCCGTGTTGATTCACTGTATTGCCAGAAAATGTGTTTTCCAGACACATTTCAACACGGGCCGTGTTGATTTACACGGGCACCCGTGTTGATCCCCTGTAATGATATAAAAATGTGTTTTCTGGGCACATTTCAACATGGGCAGTGTTGATTTACACGGGCACCCGTGTTGATGCTGCTGTGTTGATTTTCTGAATTTTGTTTTCTGTGCTTTATTGTGGATTTTATTGTCATGCTTTTAGATAATGTTATCAAGCATGAATTATGATATAACTTGATATGATTGATGTTTAAATAGTATGCTGAGTGATTACATGCTATTCATATCCTGTTATGATTGATGTTGTTGATGTTGCATGATATGTTGATTGATGTTAATAGTATGCTGAGTGTTACATACTTTACATATCATGTTGCATTTGTTAATTCCCATTGTGTGGAATTAACATGGTGGCCAATATACGTGTCCGCGATTTAATGGAACGTTGAGGTGGTAGCCGTGTCCGCGATATAATGGAACGGTGAGTTATCCGTGACCCGAGATTTAATGGGGCGGTAAAATGGTACCTCATGCATGGGTGTGTTGCATTACATTGAATATGACATGAATGGACGATCTTTCCAATGTTGTATTTGATTGATTGTATGCATGTATTGATACTAAATTGTTAACGATGTTTGATGTTAACTATAAGTATGAAAAGTAAGATATTATGAATATATGAATTGTAAAGGTTTTTGTATTCTATAAAACATGCTAATTGTTGGGTAATGCTTATGGTTTCCTGAATTGATTGTTATGAACGTATAATCAAATGTATAGTTGAGATGCTCACCCTTACTGTTGAATATTTCAGATTGAGGAGCTTCGTTCAGGTGCTTGGCGAAGGCTTGTCGTTTCTAGTTTATTCCCGTTTTAGTATTGTCCGGGTCATGCTCTGATAGTTGTAACTCCGGGAACGTTTGTTTGTCGAGCTGCTTTAGTCAGACTCGTTTATTTCCTTATGTTTTGTTATAATATGATGTTGACATTTTCCAGGTGTTAATCCCTGATGATTTTGAAAATATTATAACATTGGTTTTATTAATTAAATTATTCCGCTGTGTAAGCATGTATGAGTTACTACTATGTTATGCATGACAGGAGCTTGTTTTTTTATTAAAAGAGAATTGTGACATCCTCGTTTATACATGTACTCTGAAATTATGATTTTAGTTATTTGCGAAAATTTATTCGGGGTTTTTAGAGGGTGTTACAGTCCACGCATATTCGTACTTTGCCGTTTTTTTTTGGGCACAGGAAAAATATTGGCAACCCATTGCGGATAGGATGTGACGACCAAGAATTCAGTGTTGAATTGTTTCATGACTTCTACTTTAATCTTTTCTGACATGTTTGATCGCATTCGATGGACCTTTTGTTTCACTGGTGCACAATCTTCTTTTGTTGGTAGACGATGTACTACAATATCTGCATCAAGTCCTAGCATGTATTCATACGACCAGCTAAAGACTTCAACATAATCGTGTAACAACTGAATCAGACGCTCTTTGATATAGGGTTCCAGATTGGCACCCACCTTGACTTCTCTTTTGTCTTCTTCGGTACTTAGGTTGATTTTGTCCACTGGTTCCTCGTGGGGCTTAATGGTCCTCTCTTCTTTTTGCAGTAACCTGGCGAGTTCCCCTGTGTTATACCCCAAAATTTGCCCTCCCATATTCCTCAAGAAATTGCCAAGCCAAGCTAGAAAATTCCCCAAGGGTTGTGCAGTGCAACAGTCTCCCATACAGTCAAAATTAGGGTTTTGAGTCTGATCAAGAAAAGGAAGTTTTCAAAGGCTCAATCAAGTCTCATATGCTTACAAACATGGTCAAGCATCCTCATATCAAGTTTCAAGGCTTTCAGCTCAAGATTGCACAGTCAAAACCCTAAATTGCACTACAGTCAACTGTAGGGGCAAAATGGTCATTTGACAGTCAAAAGTTCAAATTTTTGGTCAACATATCATTTTGAAGCCACAAACATCATTTGATCAATGCTTGATCATGATTCTCAAAATTTGGCTCAGAAATCATCAAAGATGCAAAAGTTGCTATATTTGGACAGCTGAAAAAGTCAACTGAAATTGACCAGGGCATAACTTTCACATGGATTATCAGAAAAATTCCATCCAAAGCTCATTTTGAAGAGAAAGACATTTCCTACAACTCATCTTCATACTTCAAGTCCAAGAAATGCTCTCACAAAAAGTTATCAATTTCAACATTACAGGTCATTTTCAAAAGTCAACAAAAAGGGACTTTAAGTCAAAGGCCATAACTTGAGATTGGTAAATCAAAATGACATGGGACCAAGGGCATTGGTTAAAGGACTCAAAGACCTTTCCAAAATGTCCAAGAACATGTGAAAAGCTTAAAAATTGAGCAAGTTATGCCTTGTAGAAGTTGGGAAATTTTTGTGAAATGGCAAAAGTCAACTATCCTTGAAAATCCAATTTTTGACAAAAGGGCCCCATTTTTTCCACTTGGTTCATCCTTGTCATGCCACACACGTGTCCCATGGTTAATTTCAAGACCAAATATTGATTTTTTTATTTTATTTAATTTTTGATGATTTAATTCATTTTAATTCTTTGAAAATTCAAATAAAATTTAAAGACCAATGGAATAGTGTCATGTGAACTTGGACAATTTCTATGTATCATGAACCAACTCAAGAAATCAGGCTAGGGTTCATTTGCACACTAGGTCTAGGTTTTGGCTAAAAAGGAGGAAAAATGGTTAAGAGTGAAAACCCTAAGACTAATTCCTTCATGAGCTTGAATCTAGGTCAAAGAGTAAGCCAATTCCATTCCATGATCATCACTGAGTCAAACCCTAGGCCTAAGAGATCATAAGCTGCGCCCAAACAAGCTTTTGAATATTGAAAATTTTGACATAAAAAGACAAATCTGAAATCAAAGTGGGGGGAAGTTTTAAGCCTTAATTTTTGTTCCATAAGCATCCTTAGACATTCCTGAAGGCACTCCAATCACAAACAACAACAAAAGCGTAAGGAATTGGTGGATCGTACTCAAACTGTACATAATTTTTTTTGAAATCGTGATCTCAATTCTAAGCATGATCATTGCATTTTAATTGTAGATTCTTGTTCCTTACAAAGTTTCAAAGCTAACCTTTACATTTAATTTGATTTTTGCATCGTGTATAGGATTTCACCATGACCAAAATTTAGGGTTACAGGTTGCTTGAATTAGGGCTTTTGCGTAGAGGTAAAATTAGGATTTCAGAGCAACACCATCACACTCAACGCATCTGGACGAAAAGATTCATACACTCGCGCCTAATTTATATTAGGAAATGAGCTAATCGCTATTTTTCTGTAGCTAGCCTAAGGAAACATCCACAAAACCGTTGCCAATGTGTTTTAGTTACAGGGACGATGAAGACGAAGGCATCGTGTCAGCTGGTGATTGATCCATTCAAATTTCGCGCGAATTTCCAAAAGCATTGATGTTTTCTTTTTATAATATTTATTTACTATTATATATTAATTGAAAGTGAAGTGGTTCAGTGGCAGAGGGAAGCGCTTGCAATGCTTATGTCCTGGGTTCGAATCCCAGGCCTTGTAAAATTTCCATATTATTTTTCCATTGGTAATTGCATGCAGGCCTCACATTAAGACTCACCATGCACATTCAAAATGCATTGTCCACGTGTCCCAGGAGGTCTATCAAAGGGTTCAGAACAAAGGCATATGGTGGATGCCAGTCAACATGCCACACCTGATTGGAAAAGTCAATGGATTCAAAATCAAATGGGCCAGAATTTCCAGGCCTACACCCCACCCTGGTTTGCCAAATTTATTTATTTTTCTTATATTCTTCATTTATTTTAATTGTTATGTTATTTTAATTATTTGTTTTATTTAATTTTTAATCAAAATGCAAAAACATCACAAAAATCAGAAAAGTCAAAAAATTAATAATTATTTTATTTTAAATATTTTTTTTTGTATAAATAATAACATGTAAATATTTAGTTTTAATTAGGTTTTCAATTTTAATCCTTTTTAATAAAAATCCAAAAAAATAGAATTTAGGTTTAATAACTTTTTATTTTCTTTTTTAATTTTCCCTTTTTTCAGAATAATAATATTATTTATTTATTTTCATAAATTAAAAAATTGTACATAAATTAATTTAGAATTAAATTAGGTTAGAAATCAAACCTTTTTCTTAATAACTTAAAAAACATTAGAACTAGGGTTTAGCATTTTAGTTTTAATTAATTTGTCTTTTTTTCTTTTAAATCTAAAAAACACAAAAATACTATTTTTCATTTAATTTTAATTTTAGATTCCTTGATTAATTTTAATTGTTTGTAAAAGGGTCCAACGCCCGTTGTTCTAATTATTTTATTTCGCGCATTTTTCTTTATCGCTTATTATAATTATGTAAATCTCCCAAAGCCTTGTAAAGTTATTTCTCGCACTTTTATTTATTCGCTTTATTTATTTTCAGTCAAATCGGGTTCGGTATTTTTTGGCGATGTGGACCCGCGCCGGTTGTAATAGTTTAGATTTATTTTCTCGCAAATATATAACTGTTAATAAATATGCATGAAAGAATGTATGGATTTAAAAATAAAATCAAGCGTAGATCACGACAAACATGACAAGACAAAATAAACTGAAAATGACACACAATTCGCACACACCACCCCTAGGGTACGCCTCACTGTTGCCTTTCGAAAGGTGATCATCGAGTAGAGGATATTTTAGTAAGTCCTTGTGTCCATTGATCTAGTTGCCTAAAACAAAGTTGCCTCGAATAAGTTGCCTCGGAATAAAAGATCAATGGCATAAGGGTAGCTTCTAAGGTGTTTTCCCATTGCTCCGGTGATCACCATGTCCCTACAAACTCGAATTGACCCGAACACCTCCAACGGTGGTGCTACCCACCCCTCAATGGTGGGATGGCATTACTTTAAAGGACATTTACACAGACGAATTCCTTAGGGTAGGTAGGTTCTCGTAGATACTTGCTCTCTTCAAAAACAAAACAAACTAAAATCTTTTCACACCAACACTTTTCAAAAGCTTTCAAAGCAAACTTTTCAAACACTCTGACGTACGAGTTGAACTGAAATTTTTCAAAGAAACTTTTTTAAAACCCACAATTGAAAAGCAAGCAAACATTTTTGAAAACACAATGAGCAAGTATCTAAGAGCCCATGGATAACCATGGATAGAAAGGGTGCTAGCACCTTCCCTTTCTATAACCTACCTCCCGAACCGAGAGCAATCTCTTTTAAGGAATTTTTCTGTGCTTTTGTCCTTTCCACTTGGAGAAAATAAAAGACGGTGGCGACTCTTGCTTCCGCGACATTTCGCGAACCAGCTTTAAAACAGTCAGCTCCAGATCCACCGATCACAGAACTGGCGACTCTGCTGGGGACTAAACATAAAGTGAGGTGTACCTTAGGGCTAGTTCATAACTGTGTTTTCAATTGTTTTCCTTGTGTGCTTTAAATTGTGGGTTGCTTGGGAGTTCTATAGATCCTAACCCGGATCTGGGGAATACCTTCTTAGAAAGTAGCAACAAGGCTGTGAGGGAACTGTGCGGGGTATACCGACATGGTTGAAACAGTCTGCTACGTTGATGTGGCACTTTGGTGTGTACCGGTAACCCTTGAGTTC
The DNA here is from genome assembly GCA_948472305.1 of Vicia faba. Taxonomy (NCBI): domain Eukaryota; kingdom Viridiplantae; phylum Streptophyta; class Magnoliopsida; order Fabales; family Fabaceae; genus Vicia; species Vicia faba. The sequence continues at coordinate 1,536,923,061 of OX451738.1, forward strand.
AGTCAAGGAGAGTACGGGGCCTCCATGTGGTGTCATGAAGCATCAACAGACCTTAGGAACCTTAATTGAACCATCTTGGCCTCTTTAGGGTAGTGAGATAACTGACTTTGGTGCAGTCCGAGGTTGGTTGATACTCGATACTACATCCAATTGAGGGTTGCTTTCCTGGAATATTTCGGTCGCCAGTTCAGTGGCTAAATCGAAACGATGAACAATGGAAGCAATCCCGTGATATTGGGAATCTTAGAACCCGGTTACTTTGATAGGACAGGTTGAACCCACCAACTTCAAGAGGGTACTACCCAGACTCCATGCTGGCCTAAACTTTAAGGGCTTCTCTTGTGTGACTTGTGTGCCTTCCTACTTGAACTACTTGCATGCTTGTTAGCTGACACATGAACTACTTACAGGTTTTGTTTATAGTCCTTAACTAGGACTCATGACAAGGTTTACCAAATTTCTTGCAGGTTTTGTTTATAGTCCTTAATTGGGACTCATAACAAAGTATACTGAATTTCTTGCAGGGTCTGTTTATAGTCCTTAATTGGGACTCATAACAGGGTTTACCTACATCACCCCACGCATAGCATGACATCATAACATTGCATACATCCTAACCCATTTCAAGGATCTCAAGGGCTTGTGATACAGGTCATATAAATCAAACATCTAGCAAGGGGCAAAGAGGATTTATGTTCCTCTAGCCAATGTTGTCAGAGGCTATGACCCACTTGATATGGTGAGCTCTGACTCCTGAAGAAGGTTCTCTAACCAAGGTTGTTTGGAAGTCAAAACCAGACATGATGACTAAAGTCAGGGGCTATGACCCACCTGATATGGTGAGCCTTTGACTCTTGAAGAAGAGTTCTCAATAACATGGGTGTCCTTCAATCAAGCTCTAAATTCCAATGCTAATTTTCTGGTTTACCCCGCGAGATCCTTGAAAACATTGCATGCATATCATACTCATCCTTACATAACAGGTATCTTTGTTGCAGGTCACTTACCTTTCCCGCTGTTTATTTCAGCAATGGTTTCACAACAAGACAACCAGGACCTTCTTGCTCAAGAGACTCGGTTCGGGGAAATCCTCCTGAATCTATCCAAGGGGCAGGAGGAGCTAAGAACACTTCTCGTAGAGACTTTTGCCAGGAACAGTGCTGAGGATGAAAGGCTGAAACACCTACAAGCTGAGATGGATGCTATGAAAGCCCAAATGCTGGAGCAGAGGAACGCCATTCAGGGTTTAACTCAAAGACAAGATGAGCTCGGGGTTCTCGTCAACAAACTGCTTCAGGGTAACCAACTGGGGCAAACATCTAAGGGTAAAAAGCCAATCATCGTTCAACCACCTTTGAGACAAAGAGGCAAGGAGAAAGCTCCTCATATGGCTCCAGTATCACCAATTCAGTAGCAACTTCACCAACTTCAGACAGACAAGCCCAGGAGGCAGTTCACCCCGCTCAATATGTCGCTGTTTCAAGCTTTACAACGCCTGTTGAGATTGAACCTGATCACATTAAGGGCTCATCCCCAGAACCCCAACACAGCACATCCTGCTTATGATCCCAATAAAAGGTGTGCCTACCACTCTGCCTGTCCAGGACATGATGCAAACGAGTGTTGGGCTTTGAAAAACAAGATCCAGGACCTGATTGATGAAGGAGCACTGGAATTCACACAAGATGGTCAGGCTGAATTTTTCTACCATCCCTCCAAGGCTCACCATTTGAAGTGACAAGCCCTGAGACTAGAAATTTTTGTTCATTCGAATGTTCAAGTTGCAATTTTCTTTTGTTCAAACATTTATTCATGTTAAAACATTGTTATTCCATTAATGCATCACTTATGTCTATTTTTGAATCAATATATTCGCATTCACTATATGCAAACTATTTTCATATGTTTTCTGATGTCAACTCTCGATTAATAGTTCTAAGCCTCTTGAGGGAGGATGACGAAAACGATACCATAATTTACAGTATGCTTTTGAACAGATCCCGCTAATGAGGTACAGGCGTTGTTTCAATCCCTAAACACTGGAGTTATACGGATGATAATCCCCCGTCAACCTATCTGAGCCAAAGAAGTAGGAGTTTTTCTTTTCGCAATTTAAAACCCTTAATCATAACCTGGGGCAGGGTAGTTCTCTCAATTGATCCAAGTGCATGACGAATAGTACCGAAGAGATCTTTACAAAACGAACAAAGACAGTGATGGTTCAGAACAATCAAAAAGACAGGTAGTCATCATCAAAACTCATAAACGAAAGGCCCAAAAAGTCAAACCCATGAAGGAGACTTACAAAACTGGGGCATCCCGCTGACTGAAATTCCAAAAAAGGAAACAGTTCAGGCAAAAAAATAGGGATAACAAAATCAAAAAGAAAGAGGTCCCACAAACCCTCGACAAAAAATGATGACTGCCTATTCAGAACAAATCATCAATATCCGAACCATCACTGGAAAATCAGAACAAAGACTCAAACTAGGTCTAACGTATGATCAACTGAGTTTAGGTTTGGAGAATATCACGAAGAGCGGGTGGGTACAAATAATTTGAGCCTTTATCCTTTGTTTCTTAAACCGTGAACCAGGCCATGTTATAACCCTTAAAAGTCCTAGCTGAAGCATGGGTTAGTTCGAAAGCATACTGTTACGAAGGTATCCTGACTCCTGAAGGTTTGCTGTAAAGTAACGAGTTGACATCACAGTTTACACAGAAAAACTCACCTTTATCAAAAATGCATTTTCAAAATTCAAGACAGACATAGGCTCTTGCATTCTTAAAATAACCTTGTTTGCATATGACTATTTGTTTGAACAGCAGGGAAATTCGCACGATGAACACCTTGTGAACAGAAGTACCTCCAATCAAGGGGCACGGTAGGAGTATTGCCCATTATATGGGGCATGGCAAAATACTTCCAACAGGGGCAACTCCCTACATTCTGAGAGCGTGGACATAGTCGGAAAAATACTGCGCATCATCAAAGACCCGCTAGGATGACATACCTAGGCAAAAATAAGGGCTTCCCGGCGAACCAAAAGGGTTCGGGCAAAATAGGGGATGAAAACAAAAACATGTACACCCGGCAAGTCGAAAACCTGAAAAGGTGGCTTGGGCAAAAAGGGATATCCCGGTGGACTGAAAACCCGAAAGGGCAGTCCAGGCAAAAGTTAGGGATCAAAGCATACGACTATGTTCCGGTATCTCATCATTTGTCTACCCGAAGATTTGTCAATCACCCACACAGGTATCCTCTTCCCTCATCTCCGAAGCAGGGGCAATAATGAGTTATCCAGGCGATCCAATTGCTCTGCCAACCAAAGTACAAAGTAAAGATCAACATAAGGATGATTACCATCTACCTTTACAAATTCCAGATCATGGACAATCATCCACTTAATCAAAATCATGCAACCCTACACCGGTTCCTTCTCAATTTTCATCCAGAAGTTTTTACACAAACTTATCCAAGTAACCTAACCCCGGTTCCTCCAGAAATCTCACATGGATTTATCCAGGTAACCTAACCCCGGTTCCTCCAGAAATCTCACATGGATTTATCCAGGTAACCTAACCCCGGTTCCTCCGGAAATCTCACATGGATTTATCCAGGTAACCTAACCCCGGTTCCTCCAGAAATCTCACATGGATTTATCCAGGTAACCTAACCCCGGTTCCTCCAGAAATCTCACATGGATTTATCCAGGTAACCTAACCCCGGTTCCTCCAGAAATCTCACATGGATTTATCCAGGTAACCTAACCCCGGTTCCTCCAGAAGTCTTACACGGACCTATCCAAGTAACCTTACCCCGGTTCCTCCAGAAGTCTTACATGGACCTATCCAAGTAACCTTACCCCGGTTCCTCCAGAAGTCTTACATGGACCTATCCAAGTAACTTTACCCCGGTTCCTCCAGAAGTTTTTACACAAACTTATCCAAGTAACCTTACCCCGGTTCCTCCCGAAGTTTTTACACAAACTTGTCCAGGTAACCTAACCCCGGTTCCTCCAGAAGTTTTTACACGAACTTATCCTGCCGCAACCTAACCCTGGTTCCCCCCAGAAGTCTTACATGGATTTAGCTCAAGATAACCTCACCCCGGTTCATCAAAGAAGTTTTACATGAACTTACCTTGCCAGGCAACCCTACACAGGTTCTCCTTCTCCGGACGTAGTTTTACACGAACTCGACATCAAGCAACCCTACACCGGTTCCCCCTATTCAAGATGCAGTTTTACATGGACTCGTCACCCGGACACCCTACACAGGTTCTCCCTTTCCAAGAACGCAGTTTTACACGAACTCGTCATCAAAGTAACCCTACATATGTTCCCTCTTTCAACTTACAGAAATTACAGTTCAAGATTTCCCCAGGAGAGTCCAGTTTCCCCAGGAAAATTGGAATTCATCTCTCCAAGCAGTAAGCTTATCCCCAGTAGATTCTGGAAGCTTATCCCCTCGCAGAGCACGAACGCGCCGTCCGGCTTTATTCAAAGAGTTATTTCCTTAACAGGATATAACTGGGTTATCCTCAGCCAAAAGCCACGGAAAGGTCATCGTCAACATAGTTCTTTCCTATCCCCAGCGAAGTCCATTAACACTTCCAACAACAAAGACATCCTCAGCAAATTACTGCTATCAACACTCAGCAAAGCATATCTATCCCCACAGAGTATTGCTTTCCAGCATGATCGCTAGAGTATCTTTTCTCCCCGCAGAATCTTCCATTCGCCAAGTTATTCCGCAACGGAGTCATCTTCTCCTACCGGTATCCTTGCAATTATCATCCCCAGCGGAAGCAAAATCTATTCTTCGACATCAGCCCAGGATACGACTTCCCGGCACCCGTCAAGGATTTACTTTCCTAGACGAAAACATATATAAAACATCACATACATCATTATAGCATGCATAACGCACTGCATCATACAAATCTCATTTATGTTGAGAACATCGTTGCTTGATCCATATCATGCATTGCATATGACTGACTTTTACCTTTCAGGAAAGATTCAGTTAAATTCTCAATCATATTTCAAGACCCTAGACCGGTTCAGTTAAATCGTCCCAAGATTTTCCTGATGCTTATCCAGTCAAAGGCCTTCTTTGGTTCAGTTAAATCGTCCCAAGATTTTCCTGATGCTTATCCAATTGAAGACATTTCAAGACCTAGACCGGTTCAGTTAAATCGTCCCAAGATTTTCCTGATGCTTATCCAGTCAAAGGCCTTCTCTGGTTCAGTCAGATCGACCCTAAGATCTCCCTGATGCTTATCCCAGTTGAAGACATTTCAAGACCTAGACCGGTTCAGTTAAATCATCCTAAGATTTTCCTGATGCTTATCCAGTCAAAGGCCTTCTCTGGTTCAGTCAGATCGACCTTAAGATCTCCCTGATGCTTATCCCAGTTGAAGACATTTCAAGACCTAGACCGGTTCAGTTAAATCATCCCAAGATTTTCCTGATGCTTATCCAGTCAAAGGCCTTCTCTGGTTCAGTCAGATCGACCTTAAGATCTCCCTGATGCTTATCCCAGTTGAAGACATTTCAAGACCTAGACCGGTTCAGTTAAATCGACCCTAAGATTTTCCTGATTCTTACCCAGGCAAAGGCCTCTCTGGTTCAGTCAGATCAACCCTAAGATCTCCCTGATTCTTATCCCAGTAGAAGACACCCTAGATTTTTCTCAACGAGCGTTGTTGAAGTTAAAGTCGCCCAAAGCTCTCTTACCATTCATGCTAAGGAAGTAATCATCCCTGGTTCTTTCATCGCCGTTTGAAGCTCCAGACTCAGCTCCTGTAACCAGTCAGGACACATCTATACCAGGCATCTAAAAAATCGGTTCCTGCAACGTGTCAGGTACTCATTTTCTGTTTTGCAGGTATACAGGATCTCGCTAAGGAATCTCCTACGCGATCAACATCCAGATGGCATCTATAAGCCCATCATCCTATCCAGCAATCTCCAAATGGCATCTATAAGCCCATTCCACCATCACTGCCACTATGTGAGTGCAAATTTCTGGGCATTCTAGTGTCCAATCATCTTCTACCCTCGGATTACGAAAGGCACGTCAGCCAATCTGCATCCTCAGGTCTAAGAAGATTGAACAGGGGCAACTGTTATACCCCAAAATTTTCCCTCCCATATTCCTCAAGAAATTGCCAAGCCAAGCTAGAAAATTCCCTAAGGGTTGTGCAGTGCAACAGTCTCCCATACAGTCAAAATTAGGGTTTTGAGTCTGATCAAGAAAAGGAAGTTTTCAAAGGCTCAATCAAGTCTCATATGCTTACAAACATGGTCAAGCATCCTCATATCAAGTTTCAAGGCTTTCAGCTCAAGATTGCACAGTCAAAACCCTAAATTGCACTACAGTCAACTGTAGGGGCAAAATGGTCATTTGACAGTCAAAAGTTCAAATTTTTGGTCAACATATCATTTTGAAGCCACAAACATCATTTGATCAATGCTTGATCATGATTCTCAAAATTTGGCTCAGAAATCATCAAAGATGCAAAAGTTGCTATATTTGGACAGCTGAAAAAGTCAACTGAAATTGACCAGGGCATAACTTTCACATGGATTATCAGAAAAATTCCATCCAAAGCTCATTTTGAAGAGAAAGACATTTCCTACAACTCATCTTCATACTTCAAGTCCAAGAAATGCTCTCACAAAAAGTTATCAATTTCAACATTACAGGTCATTTTCAAAAGTCAACAAAAAGGGACTTTAAGTCAAAGGCCATAACTTGAGATTGGTAAATCAAAATGACATGGGACCAAGGGCATTGGTTAAAGGACTCAAAGACCTTTCCAAAATGTCCAAGAACATGTGAAAAGCTTAAAAATTGAGCAAGTTATGCCTTGTAGAAGTTGGGAAATTTTTGTGAAATGGCAAAAGTCAACTATCCTTGAAAATCCAATTTTTGACAAAAGGGCCCCATTTTTTCCACTTGGTTCATCCTTGTCATGCCACACACGTGTCCCATGGTTAATTTCAAGACCAAATATTGATTTTTTTATTTTATTTAATTTTTGATGATTTAATTCATTTTAATTCTTTGAAAATTCAAATAAAATTTAAAGACCAATGGAATAGTGTCATGTGAACTTGGACAATTTCTATGTATCATGAACCAACTCAAGAAATCAGGCTAGGGTTCATTTGCACACTAGGTCTAGGTTTTGGCTAAAAAGGAGGAAAAATGGTTAAGAGTGAAAACCCTAAGACTAATTCCTTCATGAGCTTGAATCTAGGTCAAAGAGTAAGCCAATTCCATTCCATGATCATCACTGAGTCAAACCCTAGGCCTAAGAGATCATAAGCTGCGCCCAAACAAGCTTTTGAATATTGAAAATTTTGACATAAAAAGACAAATCTGAAATCAAAGTGGGGGGAAGTTTTAAGCCTTAATTTTTGTTCCATAAGCATCCTTAGACATTCCTGAAGGCACTCCAATCACAAACAACAACAAAAGCGTAAGGAATTGGTGGATCGTACTCAAACAGTACATAATTTTTTTTGAAATCGTGTTCTCAATTCTAAGCATGATCATTGCATTTTAATTGTAGATTCTTGTTCCTTACAAAGTTTCAAAGCTAACCTTTACATTTAATTTGATTTTTGCATCGTGTATAGGATTTCACCATGACCAAAATTTAGGGTTACAGGTTGCTTGAATTAGGGCTTTTGCGTAGAGGTAAAATTAGGATTTCAGAGCAACACCATCACACTCAACGCATCTGGACGAAAAGATTCATACACTCGCGCCTAATTTATATTAGGAAATGAGCTAATCGCTATTTTTCTGTAGCTAGCCTAAGGAAACATCCACAAAACCGTTGCCAATGTGTTTTAGTTACAGGGACGATGAAGACGAAGGCATCGTGTCAGCTGGTGATTGATCCATTCAAATTTCGCGCGAATTTCCAAAAGCATTGATGTTTTCTTTTTATAATATTTATTTACTATTATATATTAATTGAAAGTGAAGTGGTTCAGTGGCAGAGGGAAGCGCTTGCAATGCTTATGTCCTGGGTTCGAATCCCAGGCCTTGTAAAATTTCCATATTATTTTTCCATTGGTAATTGCATGCAGGCCTCACATTAAGACTCACCATGCACATTCAAAATGCATTGTCCACGTGTCCCAGGAGGTCTATCAAAGGGTTCAGAACAAAGGCATATGGTGGATGCCAGTCAACATGCCACACCTGATTGGAAAAGTCAATGGATTCAAAATCAAATGGGCCAGAATTTCCAGGCCTACACCCCACCCTGGTTTGCCAAATTTATTTATTTTTCTTATATTCTTCATTTATTTTAATTGTTATGTTATTTTAATTATTTGTTTTATTTAATTTTTAATCAAAATGCAAAAACATCACAAAAATCAGAAAAGTCAAAAAATTAATAATTATTTTATTTTAAATATTTTTTTTTTGTATAAATAATAACATGTAAATATTTAGTTTTAATTAGGTTTTCAATTTTAATCCTTTTTAATAAAAATCCAAAAAAATAGAATTTAGGTTTAATAACTTTTTATTTTCTTTTTTAATTTTCCCTTTTTTCAGAATAATAATATTATTTATTTATTTTCATAAATTAAAAAATTGTACATAAATTAATTTAGAATTAAATTAGGTTAGAAATCAAACCTTTTTCTTAATAACTTAAAAAACATTAGAACTAGGGTTTAGCATTTTAGTTTTAATTAATTTGTCTTTTTTTCTTTTAAATCTAAAAAACACAAAAATACTATTTTTCATTTAATTTTAATTTTAGATTCCTTGATTAATTTTAATTGTTTGTAAAAGGGTCCAACGCCCATTGTTCTAATTATTTTATTTCGCGCATTTTTCTTTATCGCTTATTATAATTATGTAAATCTCCCAAAGCCTTGTAAAGTTATTTCTCGCACTTTTATTTATTCGCTTTATTTATTTTCAGTCAAATCGGGTTCGGTATTTTTTGGCGATGTGGACCCGCGCCGGTTGTAATAGTTTAGATTTATTTTCTCGCAAATATATAACTGTTAATAAATATGCATGAAAGAATGTATGGATTTAAAAATAAAATCAAGCGTAGATCACGACAAACATGACAAGACAAAATAAACTGAAAATGACACACAATTCGCACACACCACCCCTAGGGTACGCCTCACTGTTGCCTTTCGAAAGGTGATCATCGAGTAGAGGATATTTTAGTAAGTCCTTGTGTCCATTGATCTAGTTGCCTAAAACAAAGTTGCCTCGAATAAGTTGCCTCGGAATAAAAGATCAATGGCATAAGGGTAGCTTCTAAGGTGTTTTCCCATTGCTCCGGTGATCACCATGTCCCTACAAACTCGAATTGACCCGAACACCTCCAACGGTGGTGCTACCCACCCCTCAATGGTGGGATGGCATTACTTTAAAGGACATTTACACAGACGAATTCCTTAGGGTAGGTAGGTTCTCGTAGATACTTGCTCTCTTCAAAAACAAAACAAACTAAAATCTTTTCACACCAACACTTTTCAAAAGCTTTCAAAGCAAACTTTTCAAACACTCTGACGTACGAGTTGAACTGAAATTTTTCAAAGAAACTTTTTTAAAACCCACAATTGAAAAGCAAGCAAACATTTTTGAAAACACAATGAGCAAGTATCTAAGAGCCCATGGATAACCATGGATAGAAAGGGTGCTAGCACCTTCCCTTTCTATAACCTACCTCCCGAACCGAGAGCAATCTCTTTTAAGGAATTTTTCTGTGCTTTTGTCCTTTCCACTTGGAGAAAATAAAAGACGGTGGCGACTCTTGCTTCCGCGACATTTCGCGAACCAGCTTTAAAACAGTCAGCTCCAGATCCACCGATCACACCCTGGTACTTCAAAATCTTCCTCACCTTCGTCTTTGGCTTGGTAGATTAGATTTTCAGAGTCATAAAAGGCCATAGCAGAACCGTTACCCATAGGATCCCGAATGGATGTAGACCTGCATTGTGAGTGTGAGTGTGTGTAAGAGTATAGCTATCTTTGAAGGAAATGAAAACGTAAAAAGAAAAACAATGAGCACAAAGTTTGTATGCAAAAACGTCCTTGATTCGTTGATGGCATATGGAAATGAGATAATAACCCTTACAAATGGACCATTGTGCCTCGGGTAAGACACAAGGTTTTAAGAGTCTGAATTGTTTTAATATTATAAATCCAACAAAATGTAAAGACAAATTATTGTGGGATAAATGTGATCGGGACGGAATCTCTAACTTCCCAATTGCTGAGCCCTCCATTGACAGTTGGGAAAATCCAATCCTCCAGGTTGTATCTGTCTTCATCATCCTCTACTGTGTTGACTTGGTGGTTGTTGATCTTCAAGGGTGGTCCTCTGGAACGAGCACGACGTACGGCCTTCTGAGCACCTGAAGTGAAACCCAGACCAAATTTTTCAGATTTGTATGGGATATCCGGGAGTTGTCTCCAAATAGTGCACCCACCTTCTTCTATCACTATTCTGGCATCTTTCAAAGACGACATCTTGAGTGGAGGCCTTGTGATCTTGGGAACTTGAGACACATCCTTGGTTACCGTTACAGTCTGCGGGACTTTTTCAAAGTGCTGGAATGGAGTTTCAATAAATTAACCATCTAGTTCCACATATCTGAAGGAATTTAGATAGATGACCATATACTCTTCTTCTCCATGAACAATGATGATCTTCCCTTGAATTGGATATTTTAGCATTTGATGCAACGTAGAAGTAACAACGCCAGCATTGTGAATCCACGGTCGGCCTAGCAAGCAGGAATATGAAGGCCGAATATCCATTACATAAAAAGTTGAGTCAAATGTTTGGGTCCCAACCTTTATGGGGATGTCCACTTCCCCATGCACCATCATTTTTGAGCCGTCAAAAGCCCTCACTACTATGTCGCTTGGTTTCAATGTCAATCCCTCACAGTCAATCCTATCAAGAGCCTTTTTAGGCAACACATTCAGAGACGAATCAGTGTCCACCAAAACATGAGCCAAAGTCGTTCCCCTGCATTCCACTGAGACATACAATGGCTCATTATGCTTCCTCCCTCTTGGCGTTAAATCAACATCTGAAAAACCTAGACCATTATCTGCAGTCAAGCTGGCTACGCAATCTTGGAACTGATCGACAGATGTTTCTTGGGGTATGTTGTACCCCAAAATTTGCCCTCCCATATTCTTCAAGATTTGCCAAGATCAAGCTTCAAAATCTCTCAAGGGTTGCACAGTCCAATTGCCTCCTAACACAGTCAAAATTAGGGTTTTGGTTCTGGCAAAGAAAATGAGGTTTTCAAGGGTCCAATCAAGTCCCACATGCCTATATACATTGTCAAGCATTCATATGCCAAGTTTCAAGACTCACAGCATCAAATTGCACAGTCAAAAACCCTAATTGCTTCACAGTCAACTGCAGGGGCAAAATGGTCATTTGACAGTCAAAAGTCCAAATTTTTGGTCAACATATTATTTTGAAGCCACAAACATCATTTGATCAATTCTTGATCATGGTTCTCAAAGCATGGCTCAAAAAGTCTCAAGATGCAAAAGTTTCCATTTTGGGCAGCTGAAAAAGTCAACTGCAAATTGACCAAGGCATAACTTCCTCATGGTTTATCAGAAAAATCCCATCCAAAGCTCATTTTGAAGAGAATGACATTTCCCACAACTCATCTTCACACTTCAAGTCCAAGAAATGCTCTCACAAAAAGTTATCAATTTCAACATTATAGGTCATTTTCAAAAGTCAACAAAAAGGCACTTTAAGTCAAAGACCATAACTTGAGATTGGTAAATCAAAATAACATGGGACCAAAGGCATTGGTTAGAGGACTTCAAGACATTTCCAAAATGTCCAAGAACATGTTCATAGCTTCAAAATTGAGCAAGATATGCCTTGTAGAAGTTGGGAAATTTTTGGGAATTTTGAAAAGTCAACTTTGCACAAAAGGCTTCAAAAATACTAATGGGCCACAAATTCTTCCATGAATCATTACCCAAAGGCTATGCACGACCCATTAGGCTCAAAGGGAGTTATTTTCTTATTTTTGATTAATTATTTGAATTTTTATTATCATTAATTCATTTAATTAAATTTAAATATAAGAAAAATACCAAATCATGTTTTTAAATCTTTTTTATGCAGCAAATCAAACTAGGGCAAGGTGGAAAATTGTTTCTCATTCAAAAAAGGAAAGATTCTACATGATTGGCAATGATTGGCATGGAAAAGATTGAAAAAAAGATATGGAAAATCAAATATTCAAAACATTGATTCAATGGACTATGGGCTTGGTTTTTGACCTAGAAAGCTTCACTTACATATGCATAACCAAAACCTATTCCATAAAACACGAAATATTGCATACAAGCGGCATACCAAATTTGCAAAAGTTCATCAAAAATTGAAATCTGAAAACATAGCTACAAGGCGATTCAAGGTCCAAAAGCTTGTCCATTGTCTTCCTGACATTGCTAGGAAGCATTTGCAATCAAAACCAAGTCTCCAGACCTCAAGAATTGGTAGAACGACATCACACTTTTCTTGAACTTTTCCATAATCGTGTTTTAATCTACATGCATTATTCATGAGTTTTAATTGATGATTTACACTAATGTTGATGTTCTGAAGCTAATGGTACCCTTTAATTGAACTAACAATGCCTGTATCGTGATCCACCATTAACGTATTTTAGGGTTTCAGGAGCTTTGAATTAGGGGTTCCTTCATATGGAAAAATTAGCCCTTCAAACTGGTACCATTGAGTTCGTGACAACAAGACAAGACTAACTCACTATTCGCGCCCTTTTTATGTTAACCCATATGCTAATCGCTATTTTTCTGAATTGCAGTTAGTGGGGGTTTAAAACCCCCGCTATTTCATTATGTTACAGGCAGAAAAAGGAAGAAGACGCATGCGTGTCTGAACGTGGTTGGATAATTTGAACGTTGGCGCGTTTTTTGATTGTTTCAGCATAATACTTTTTTTCACATATATTATTTATGTTCTATAATATTAACAAAGAAACGCATTAGCCTGGTTGGTTGTTGAGCTGTCTGGCAGGTATTGGGACCTGGGTTCGATTCCCAGGTCCCCCCAAACGCTTAATAATTTTTGTCTTAAGGTGTTCCAGCGTAGCACTTCATCCAAAGTCCATCATGCATGTTCACATGCTAGCTTGCCACGCGCCCCTGAGCTTTAATCCAATGGCCATAACGTGAATTCCACCATGTACCTCAGTCAATGCTCCTACACACGCGCTGAAAAGTCAACAAGGCTTTGATTTCTAATGGGCCTGAATTTCTCAATTTACCTCCCTTTGGGTCTGAATACCCCCATTGTTTGTATTCTTTTTTTTAATTTCCTTTTCTTTTTAGTTATTTTAATTGTTTTCTTTAAATTCCAATAATTAATTTTCATAATATAAAAAAAATCAGAAACTAAAATATATTAATTAATTTACTTATTAAATATTTTTGTAAATAAATGTACATTAATTATTTAGTTAAATTAGGTTTTAAAACTTAAATCTTTTTCTTAACAAATTAAAATATGTAGAAATTAGGGTTTTGATATTTTTTCACCTTTTCTTTTTAATAAGTAATTTTCTCTCATTATTATTATTATTATTAATTATTAAATATTTTTGTAAATAAACATGTACATTAAATATTTAGTAAATTAGGTTAAACTTGAATATTTTTTCATTAATAATTAAAAACAACTTAGGATTAGGGTTTCTTTTAATTTTAATTTTCTCAATCTCATAAATACCAAAAACATAAAAAACATTTCTTTTCTTTAAATTAATAATTAACTAGCTTTCTAATTCCATTTAATTTCAAAAGGGTCCAACGCCCTCGAACGTTCTATTTTTATTTCTTTCGCACGTTTATTTTTCTTTTCGAATATTATGTAATTGCTCAAGCCATGTAATCGTAACTAGGTTTTACTTTCCGCACTTTTATTAAAACGGGTCTTTGTTAATTTGGCGATGTATAGACCCGCGACTTGTAATAGCGTAGGATTTACCTTTCCGTCATTTAAATTTCCGCACTTTTAAACTGCTAAACTTTGCATGAAAGAATGAATGCCTAAATTAAAAACAATGCGTAGCTCACCAAATGCATGATCAAAGACAAATATTAACATGAAAATAACACACAAATTCACACACCACTCTTAGGGTACGCCTCACTGTTGCCTTGCCCTCGAAACGTGGTCGTCGAGTATAGGACGTTTTAGTAAGTCCTTATGTCCATGACATGATCCAGTTGCCTCGAAACGGTTGCCTCAGAATTAAAAAGGATCAATGGCATAAGGGTAGCTTCTAAGGTGTCCTACTGTTGCTCTGGTGACCACACTGTCCCTACAAACGAATTGACCCGAACACCTCCAACGGTGGTTCTACCTACCTCTCAATGGTGGGATGGCACTACCTTAAGGACATTTACACAGCCTAATTCCTTAGGGTAGGTAGATGACTCATAGATACTTGCTCTAAAAAACAAATCAAAACTCTTTTCACACCGACACTTTCAAAAAAGCTTTCAAAACAATTTTTCAAACACTCTTGAGGATTGATACAAGAGTCGATCTGAAATCTTTAAAACGAAACTTTTTCAAACTCACTCACAATTGTAAAAGCAAACACTTTTGAAAACACAATGAGCAAGTATCTAAGAGCCCATGGATAACCATGGATAGAAAGGGTGCTAACACCTTACCTTTCTATAAATCTACCTCCCGAACCGAGAAACTATCTCATAAGGAATTTTGCTGTGCTTTTGTCCTGTCCATGTTGGAGAAAATAAAAGACGGTGGCGACTCTTGCTTACCGCGACATACGCGATCCAGCGTTAAACAGTCAGTTCCAGATCCACCGATCACAGAACTGGCGACTCTGTTGGGGACACTTTTAAAGTGAGGTGTACCTTAGGATAGCTCATACTTGTGTTTTCAATTGTCTGAACTGTTTGCTTTATTATTGTAGGCTGCATCGGAGTTACATAGATCCTAACCCGGATCTGGGGAATACCATTTTAGGTAGCATAAGATGTGAGGGACCTGTCCGGCGTAGACCAACACGGGTGAAGCAGTGGCTACATTGGTGTGGCACCTTGGTCTGTACCGATATCCCTTGTGTTGCAACGAGGAGAATATGGGTCTTCTGAGGAGTCATTAAGCACCAACCGACCTTAGAACCTTAAATGACCCAACTTGGCCATAGAACAGTAGCAGTATGCTACACCCATTGAGGCTAAACTCTCGTGATGGTTCTGGCCGCAAGAAAAGATTGCGATGCTGGAGTTATGACCGATTGAGGGTAGGCAGTGATATTGGGATCCTCTAGAACCCGGTTACTTCTGATAGGACAGGTTGAGCCCACCAACTTCAAGAGGGTAATACCTAGACCCCATGCTGGCCTAAACTCTAAGGGCTCTCTGTGTGACTTGTGTGCCTTCAAACTTGACTACTTGCATACTTGTTATCTGACACTTGAGTTTCTTGCAGGTTTTGTTTATAGTCCTTAATTGGGACTCATAACAGGGTTTACCTACATTACCCCATGCATAGCATAACATCATACCATTGCATGCATCCCGCATAAAGACTAACCCATTTCAAGGATCTCAAGGGCTTGTGATGCAGGTCATGATGAATCAAAGTGTCTAGCAAGGGGCAAAAGGGATTTATTTTCCTCTAGCCAAGGTTGTCAGGGGCTATGACCCACTCGATATGGTGAGCCTTGACTCTTGAAGAAGGACTCTCTACAATATGCAGTTCCTTCAATCAAGCCAAAAAATTCAAATGCTAACAATTTCTTGTTTACCCCGCGAGATCCTTGGAAACATTGCATGCATACATACATATCATTACATTACAGGTACCCCTTTCACAGGTTGCTTACCTTCTTCGCTGTTTATTTCAGCTCACCATCATGAATCCTGAATCATCAACCGAGCAATCCATCAAGGCCCTCCAGGATCAGAACGCCCAATTCCAAGAGTTGATCATGAGTCTAGCCCATGGGCAACAAGATCTGAAGACCCTGCTTTTGAAAAAGAAGAAGAAGAGGACGGTGCTGTTCAACCCTAGACACAAATCTGGGAATGGATCACAAAATGAAGTTAAGCAGACTACCCCATATGTTGGGAAAGACAATCCCCAAGAAAGGGAGGTTCCTAGTCTAGTGGTCTCCGACAACGAGACCAATTACAATGATGAGCAGTACCCTCCAGCTGAGGACAAGTATAAACAGTTGGAAGACCGGCTAAGTGCCATGGAGATACAAAAAGT
Organism: Vicia faba; assembly: GCA_948472305.1. Lineage (NCBI taxonomy): Eukaryota > Viridiplantae > Streptophyta > Magnoliopsida > Fabales > Fabaceae > Vicia > Vicia faba. The sequence goes on from OX451738.1 coordinate 1,536,939,394, forward strand.
GCCCGGCCTGGACTTCGAGGATCTAGGTCTGTCTTCTGGGGTAGTGATCCCGCACAAGTTCAAAGCACCTGCTTTTGCAAAATATGACGGGGCCTCCTGTCCTAAGCTGCATCTCAGGTCTTACACAAGGAGGATCCAGCCCTACACGGCTGACAAGAATTTGTGGATTCACTTCTTTCAGGATAGTCTGGCCGGAACTTAACTCGACTGGTTCTATCAACTGAATGGAGCCAACATCCGCAGCTGGGAGGACTTGGCCACTGTGTTCTACAAGCAATACCAGTATAATGCCGATCTTGCTCCCACGCGTACTCAGCTTCAGGGGATGTCTATGGGTACAGGCGAAGGCTTCAAATAATATGCTCAAAAATGGAGGGACCTTGCTGGAAGGGTACAACCACCTCCGACTGACTGCGATCTCGTCGACATGTTCTTGGGGACCCTGTCTGGTCCATTCTTCAACCACCTGACTGGGAATTCTGCTGCTGGGTTTACAGATCTGATCTTGACCGGGGAAAGAATAGAAGCTGGCATCAAGTCGGGGAAAATACATAATGGTGATTCCGCAAACATTGAGAAGAAACCATCCAAGAGAGAATCTAGTGCTGTCAACGCGGTAACTATTGCAAAGCCGGCCGGTGCTCCTCAGCGTCACCATCAATAAAGGGAAGAAAGACCTAAAAGGCAATTCACTCCCCTCGGTATGACTTTGTCACAGATATTGCCACAACTGCTGGAAATCAAGTTGGTAACTCTCATGGACCCTCCAAATAATCCTAACAGGACACCTTCAAGGTACAACCCCAACGTTCGCTGCGCCTATCATTCTGACAGCCCGGGGCATGCTACAGATGACTGTTGGACTTTGAGAAACAAGGTTCAGGATCTGATCGACGCAAAGGAAGTCCAGTTCGACTCTCCAGAGACTCCGAATGTGATCACTGCTCCCCTGCCAAAACATGGCTAGGATTGGAAATTTTTTTTGTTCATTCGAATGTTCAAGATTGTATTTTTCTTTGATTGTTCAAACATTCTATGTCAAACATTATTATTTCATTAATGCATTACACATGTCTGTTTTGAAGTAATTATTTCGTATTCACTATATGCAAACTATTTTCATATGTCAACTCTTGATTTAAAATTCTAGGCCTCTTGAGGGAGGATGACGAAAACGATACCACAATCTACAGTATGCTTTTGAACAGACCCCGCTGATGAGGTACAGGCATTGTTTCAATTCCTAAACACTGGAGTTATAAGGATGATAATCCCTCGTCAACCCCTCTGAGCCAAAGAAGTAGGAGTTTTTTTCTTTTCGAAATTTAAAACCCTTAATCATAACCTGGGGCAGGGTAGTTCTCGCAGTTGATCCAAGTGCATAACAAATGGCACCAAAGAGGTCCTTACAAAACAAAAAAAGATAGTGATAGTTCCGAACAATCATAAATACAGGCAGTCATTACTTCTCAAAATAAAAACCCATTAAGTCAAAACCTATGAAGGAGACTTACAAAACTGGAGCATCCCGCTGACTGTAACCACAAAGAAACAGTTCAGGAAAAAAACATGGATAACTAAATCAAAAAAGAAAGAGGTCCCACAAACCCTCAACAAAAAAGGAATGACTGCCTATTCAAAATAAATTGTCAACATTCGAACCATCACTGGAAAATCAGAGCAAAGACTCAAACAAGGTCTAACGTATGATCAACTGAGTTTAGGTTTGGAGAACATCACGAAGAGCGGGTGGGTACAAATAAAATTTGAGCCTTTATCCTTTGTTTCTTAAACCGTGAACCAGGCCACATTACAACCCTAAAAAGTCCTAGCTGAAGCATGGGCTAGTTCGAAAGCATACTGTTACAAAGGTATCCTGACTCCTTAAGGCTCGCAGTAAAATAACGAGTTTGACATCACAGTTTACAAAAAAACTCACTTGTTTTATTAAAAAATTGCATTTTCAAAAACTTCGAAACAGACATAAGCTTTACATTTTTAACATAACTTTGTTTGCATACGACTATTTGTTTGAACAGCATAGAAGCTCGCACGACGAATATCTGATGAACAAAAGCACCCCCAAACAAGGGGCATGACATGATCATTGTCCGTCATCTGGGGTAGTTAAGTCAAGATTCAGAGAATATCTCAAATGCCAAATGGCCTGGGGCAAATCTCCATCTAGATCACTTGGAGCGTTGGACGATCAAACAAAGATCTTCTGGTAGTATGGCAACACTACACTACTGACAGGGGCACATCCCTACATCCTGAGAGCGTGGACATAGTCGAAAAAAATACTACGCAAAATCAAAGACCCGCTAGGTTGACACACCTAGGCAAAAATAAGGGCTTCCCGGCGAACCAAAAGGGTTCGGGCAAAAATAAGGGATGAAATGAAAAAATCTGTATACCCGGCAAGTCGAAAACCTGAAAAGGCGACTTGGGCAAAAATGGGTATCCCGGTGGACTGAAAACCCGAAAGGGCGGTCCAGGCAAAAGTTAGGGATCAAAGCATACGACTATGTCCTGTCCTCTCGTCACTTGCCTACCAGAAGAAGATTTGTCAATCGGCAGTCATCAAACACCTTCACAGGTACCTTCTTCCCCAACAGAAACTGGGGCAATAATGAGTTATCTAAACGATCCGGTTGCTCTGTCCACCGAAGTGCCAAGATAAGTTCAGCTGAAGAATGCGACCAAGATACCTTCACTCCCTGCAGAGCGAACGCGTCTCCCCAGGTTTTATTCAAAGGTTATTTCTCCACCAGAGCTTATAACTGGGTTATCCTCAGCTAAAAGCCACAGAAAGATCGTCCTCGGCGAAGTCTTCCTATCCCCAGCGGAGTTCATCAAATCTCCCAACATAACTTATCAATGGTATCCCCAGCGGAGTTATCATCAAATCTCAGCAAAGTATCTCTCTCCCCACAGAACGCTCCCCACAGAGTAATCTATTCGCCAAGTTTATTCCCCAACGGAGTTATCTTCTCCGACCGGTATTCTTGCAATCATCATCCCCAACGGAAACGAAGAATCTCACTCTTCAACATCAGCCCAGGATTTGACTTCCCGGCATCCGTCAAGGATCTATTTTCCTAGACGAAGATACATTCATAAACATCACATTGTTATACATCATGATACATGCATATACGCATCATATCATACAATCTCATGTGTTGAAAAATATTATTGCTTGATCCATATCATGCATTGCATATGACTGACCTTTACCTTTCAAGAAGGATACAGTTAAAAGATCGGCTATGTGGACGAATACAGTCAAAAGAGACCAACCCAGTCAAAGAATACAAATCCAGTTAAATCAATGCCTAAAGATTTCTCTGATACAACTCGTCGCTATAGACACTCGTCGTTATAGACACTCGTCGTTATAGACACTCGTCGTTATAGACACTCGTCGTTATAGACACTCGTCGTTATAGACACTCGTCGTTATAGACACTCGTCGTTATAGACACTCGTCGTTATAGACACTCGTCGTTATAGACACTCGTCGTTATAGACACTCGTCGTTATCGACACTCGTCGTCATAGACACTCGTCGTCATAGACACTCGTCGTCATAGACACTCGTCGTCATAGACACTCGTCGTCATAGACACTCGTCGTCATAGACACTCGTCGTTATAGACACTCGTCGTCATAGACACTTGTCGTTATAGACACTCGTCGTTATAGACACTCTTCGTCATAGACACTTGTCGTTATAGACACTCGTCGTTATAGACACTCGTCGTTATAGACACTTGTCGTTATAGACACTCGTCATTATAGACACTCGTCGTCATAGACACTTGTCGTTATAGACACTCGTCGTTATAGACACTTGTAGTTATAGACACTCGTCGTTATAGACACTCGTCGTCATAGTCACTTGTCGTTATAGACACTCGTCGTTATAAACACTCGTCGTCATAGACACTCGTCGTTATAAACACTCGTCGTTATAGACACTCGTCGTTATAGACACTTGTAGTTATAGACACTCGTCGTTATAGACACTCGTCGTCATAGACACTTGTCGTTATAGACACTCGTCGTTATAGACACTCGTCGTCATAGACACTCGTCGTTATAAACACTCGTCGTTATAGACACTCGTCGTTAAAGACCACCCGTCCATGGAAATAACCTGTCAGTAGAGACAACTCACCAACCTTTCTGAATTCCAGACTCGATTCCTGTACCTTGCCAGGGCACGTCTGAAGAGTTCGAGGATCCGATTCCTGTATCTTGCCAGGGTGTATCTGTTGACGACTATATTCTCCGGACTCGATTCCTGTATCTTGCCAGGGCACGTCTGAAGAGTTTGAAGATTCGATTCCTGCATCCAGCCAGGGCACATCTACATAAAGAGTTTGAAGATCAACTCCTGTAATAGGCCAGGTAATTATTTTCTTTCTCAAGTACGCAAGTTCTCGCTAAGGAATCTCTTACGCGATCGACAACCTCCCGATGGCATTTATAAGTCCATCTCCACATACCGACAGTCTCCAAATGGCATCTATAAGCCCATTTCCGAAAAGCTCTGTCATACTTCCAGATGGCATCTATAAGCCCATCCTCCTGTCTAGCATCTCTCCAAATGGCATCTGTAAGCCCATTCCCTGCATCATACTGCTGACACTCTACTATGTGAGTGCAAATTTCTGGGCACTCTAGTGTTCAATCATCTTCCACCTTCGGATTACGAAAGGAACGCAAGCCAATCTACATCCTCAGGTATAAGAAGATTGAACAGGGGCAACTGTTGTACCCCAAAATTTGCCCTCCCATATTCTTCAAGATTTGCCAAGATCAAGCTTCAAAATCTCTCAAGGGTTGCACAGTCCAATTGCCTCCTAACACAGTCAAAATTAGGGTTTTGGTTCTGGCAAAGAAAATGAGGTTTTCAAGGGTCCAATCAAGTCCCACATGCCTATATACATTGTCAAGCATTCATATGCGAAGTTTCAAGACTCACAGCATCAAATTACACAGTCAAAAACCCTAATTGCTTCACAGTCAACTGTAGGGGCAAAATGGTCATTTGACAGTCAAAAGTCCAAATTTTTGGTCAACATCTTATTTTGAAGCCACAAACATCATTTGATCAATTCTTGATCATGGTTCTCAAAGCATGGCTCAAAAAGTCTCAAGATGCAAAAGTTTCCATTTTGGACAGCTGAAAAAGTCAACTGCAAATTGACCAGGGCATAACTTCCTCATGGTTTATCAGAAAAATCCCATCCAAAGCTCATTTTGAATAGAATGACATTTCCCACAACTCATCTTCACACTTCAAGTCCAAGAAATGCTCTCACAAAAAGTTATCAATTTCAACATTATAGGTCATTTTCAAAAGTCAATTAAAAGGCACTTTAAGTCAAAGACCATAACTTGAGATTGGTAAATCAAAATGACATGGGACCAAAGGCATTGGTTAGAGGACTTCAAGACATTTCCAAAATGTCCAAGAACATGTTCATAGCTTCAAAATTGAGCAAGATATGCCTTGTAGAAGTTGGGAAATTTTTGGGAATTTTGAAAAGTCAACTTTGCACAAAAGGCTTCAAAAATACTAATGGGCCACAAATTCTTCCATGAATCATTACCCAAAGGCTATGCACGACCCATTAGGCTCAAAGGGAGTTATTTTCTTATTTTTGATTAATTATTTGAATTTTTATTATCATTAATTCATTTAATTAAATTTAAATATAAGAAAAATACCAAATCATGTTTTTAAATCTTTTTTATGCAGCAAATCAAACTAGGGAAAGGTGGCAAATTGTTTCTCATTCAAAAAAGGAAATATTCTACATGATTGGCAATGATTGGCATGGAAAAGATTGAAAAAAGATATGGAAAATCAAATATTCAAAACATTGATTCAATGGACTATGGGCTTGGCTTTTGACCTAGAAAGCTTCACTTACATATGCATAACCAAAACCTATTCCATAAAACACGAAATATTGCATACAAGCGGCATACCAAATTTGCAAAAGTTCATCAAAAATTGAAATCTGAAAACATAGCTACAAGGCGATTCAAGGTCCAAAAGCTTGTCCATTGTCTTCCTGACATTGCTAGGAAGCATTTGCAATCAAAACCAAGTCTCTAGACCTCAAGAATTGGTAGAACGACATCACACTTTTCTTGAACTTTTCCATAATCGTGTTTTAATCTACATGCATTATTCATGAGTTTTAATTGATGATTTACACTAATGTTGATGTTCTGAAGCTAATGGTACCCTTTAATTGAACTAACAATGCCTGTATCATGATCCACCATTAACGTATTTTAGGGTTTCAGGAGATTTGAATTAGGGGTTCCTTCATATGGAAAAATTAGCCCTTCAAACTGGTACCATTGAGTTCGTGACAACAAGACAAGACTAACTCACTACTCGCGCCCTTTTTATGTTAACCCATATGCTAATCGCTATTTTTATGAATTGCAGTTAGTGGGGGTTTAAAACCCCCGCTATTTCATTATTTTACAGGCAGAAAAAGGAAGAAGACGCATGCGTGTCTGAACGTGGTTGGATAATTTGAACGTTGGCGCGTTTTTTGATTGTTTCAGCATAATACTTTTTTTCACATATATTATTTATGTTCTATAATATTAACAAATAAACGCATTAGCCTGGTTGGTTGTTGAGCTGTCTGGCAGGTATTGGGACCTGGGTTCGATTCCCAGGTCCCCCCAAACGCTTAATAATTTTTGTCTTAAGGTGTTCCAGCGTAGCACTTCATCCAAAGTCTATCATGCATGTTCACATGCTAGCTTGCCACGCGCCCCTGAGCTTTAATCCAATGGCCATAACGTGAATTCCACCATGTACCTCAGTCAATGCTCCTACACACACGCTGAAAAGTCAACAAGGCTTTGATTTCTAATGGGCCTGAATTTCTCAATTTACCTCCCTTTGGGTCTGAATACCCCCATTGTTTGTATTCTTTTTTTTTAATTTCCTTTTCTTTTCTTTTTAATTATTTTAATTGTTTTCTTTAAATTCCAATAATTAATTTTCATAATATAAAAAAAATCAGAAACTAAAATATATTAATTAATTTACTTATTAAATATTTTTGTAAATAAATGTACATTAATTATTTAGTTAAATTAGGTTTTAAAACTTAAATCTTTTTCTTAACAAATTAAAATATGTAGAAATTAGGGTTTTGATATTTTTTCACCTTTTCTTTTTAATAAGTAATTTTCTCTCATTATTATTATTATTATTATTATTAATTATTAAATATTTTTGTAAATAAACATGTACATTAAATATTTAGTAAATTAGGTTAAACTTGAATATTTTTTCATTAATAATTAAAAACAACTTAGGATTAGGGTTTCTTTTAATTTTAATTTTCTCAATCTCATAAATACCAAAAACATAAAAAACATTTCTTTTCTTTAAATTAATAATTAATTAGCTTTCTAATTCCATTTAATTTCAAAAGGGTCCAACGCCCTCGAACGTTCTATTTTTATTTCTTTCGCACGTTTATTTTTCTTTTCGAATATTATGTAATTGCTCAAGCCATGTAATCGTAACTAGGTTTTACTTTCCGCACTTTTATTAAAACGGGTCTTTGTTAATTTGGCGATGTATAGACCCGCGCCTTGTAATAGCGTAGGATTTACCTTTCCGTCATTTAAATTTCCGCACTTTTAAACTGCTAAACTTTGCATGAAAGAATGAATGCCTAAATTAAAAACAATGCGTAGCTCACCAAATGCATGATCAAAGACAAATATTAACATGAAAATAACACACAAATTCACACACCACTCTTAGGGTACGCCTCACTGTTGCCTTGCCCTCGAAACGTGGTCGTCGAGTATAGGACGTTTTAGTAAGTCCTTATGTCCATGACATGATCCAGTTGCCTCGAAACGGTTGCCTCGGAATTAAAAAGGATCAATGGCATAAGGGTAGCTTCTAAGGTGTCCTACTGTTGCTCTGGTGACCACACTGTCCCTACAAACGAATTGACCCGAACACCTCCAACGGTGGTTCTACCTACCTCTCAATGGTGGGATGGAACTACCTTAAGGACATTTACACAGCCTAATTCCTTAGGGTAGGTAGATGACTCATAGATACTTGCTCTAAAAAACAAATCAAAACTCTTTTCACACCGACACTTTCAAAAAAGCTTTCAAAACAATTTTTCAAACACTCTTGAGGATTGATACAAGAGTCGATCTGAAATCTTTAAAACGAAACTTTTTCAAACTCACTCACAATTGAAAAGCAAACACTTTTGAAAACACAATGAGCAAGTATCTAAGAGCCCATGGATAACCATGGATAGAAAGGGTGCTAACACCTTCCCTTTCTATAAATCTACCTCCCGAACCGAGAAACTATCTCATAAGGAATTTTGTTGTGCTTTTGTCCTGTCCATGTTGGAGAAAATAAAAGACGATGGCGACTCTTGCTTACCGCGACATACGCGATCCAGCGTTAAACAGTCAGTTCCAGATCCACCGATCACAGGGTACATGGGCAGTTTTGAGGAATTTTACCAAGGCTTTTGCATGAGCCTCAGAACATAGTAATAGAGCCAGCATGGAAATTTTTGATGGAGTTTGCCCCAGTTGCTCGACTACATTGTAGTCGCTTCTTTTTATGATCTTTAGAATTTCCTCCATCTCTTTCCGGGAAGTCTCAAGGATAACGACTGATTGTGCCTTCGTCCGGACAGGCTCAACCAGAATATCTTTACCTCGAGTCTCGGTTAAATCGGCAGTAGGAATATTTGTAGGGGTGATAGCAGGGATTGTAACAGTTTTGTCAGCAGGAGTATTATCAGAGATGATTGTAGGACTACGAATAACCTTTGGAGGAGCAACAACAACAGGAACGATTACGGGTCCAGGAACTACTTTTGGGGGAGCAATTTTTGGAGAGAATATCCTTCCACTTCGGGTTATCTTACTAGTCCCTGCGATATTACTCATATTGGAATCAACTTTCTCAGAACTTGAATCTTCGGCAGCTGGCCAATCCTGCTTGATACCGTGGCAGTAGATATCCCCTCCATAATTCCATGGCACGGTTTTGTCTGACGAATACGGGATTGGTCTAGGCATTGTAATTATCAATGGAGCTACTTTTGGAACTAATGTAATTCTAACGGGTCTTTTGGTGGAGACCCTAGAAGAATTGTCGGAAATGGTCACGATGGAAACATCATTATAAGAAACAGTTGGAATAGAAGTCTTTTCGAACAAAATTTCCTTGTTATCTATTAGGAACTGAACGCCTGTTTTCAATAAAGGACAGTTGGCTGGTGAGGATAAACAGAAATGACATATTTCATCACAACCTGGGAAAACACCAGCATTCAACAAATTCTCTTTGATAGTCAGGAGTGGCGTCACAAGTTCATCAACTGAAGTAACAAACATATCTTCCACAACGACATTGATACCACGACCGTGTTTGGGCATAGAGGCAGTAATGACATTAGGTTTTTCTGACGCGTCGAACTCAATCTCTTTGGCTTTAAGGAGGTCTTGTACTTTGTTCTTTAGAGCCCAACAATTGTTAGTGTCATGGTCGGGACTCTCATAATGGTATGCACATCGGGCATTAGGATGATAGTGAGGAGAGGTTGTGTTAGGATTCTTTGGAGCTTCCTTCAAAGTCACTAGATTGGATCTTAACAAATGCGGTAATACTTGAGATAATGTCATATTAATTCAGGTGAATTGTCTGACTGGTCTTTCTGTTCTTGGTTGGTTGCTTCTTTGCTGGGCAGGCTCTGGTTTAGGAATCATGACAGCTCCCGCCATTGGAAGGCGTTCAGCCCTATCTTGATTTCTCTGAGGATATACAGCAACCACTTATTTCTTCCTAATGAATGGTTTCCTTACAGCAATAGAGGATGCATCTTTCTGAATGTTCCCATTCTTTATCCCGGCTTCAGTAAATCCCGCTGATGAACTCCTAATTAAGTGATTGAAGAAAGGTACGGACAAGGTGCCTAAAAACATATCAACTAACTCTCTTTCAGATAGGGGAGGCTGGACTCTTCCTGCCAAGTCCCTCCATTTTTGCATATAGTCCTTAAAGCCTTCACTTGAAACCATGGCCATACTCTGGAGTTGAGTACGAGTGGGCGCAAGATCAGCATTGTATTGGTATTGTTTGTAAAAGGCAGCAACCAGATCTTCCCATTTATGAACATTGGCTCTTTCCAACTGATAGAACCAATCAAGTTGAGTTCCAGACAGACTGTCTTAGAAGAAGTGTACCCATAAATCCTTGTCAGCAGTATGAGGCTGGATTTTCCTCACATAGGACCGGACATGCATTTTGGGACATGAAACTCCTCATATTTGGCGAACACCGGTGCTTTGAATTTTAGAGGAATGACAATCCCCAATACTAATCCCAACTCCTCAAAGTCCAATCCAGGCACTTTTTGGATTTCCATTACGCTCAACCACTCTTATAGATGCTTATACTTGTCATCGGCTGGAGGATATTATTCTTCAGAATAGTCTTCTTCTTCCTCTTACTCTTTTTACTCTGACTGGACAACTGTTTCTTTGCCCTTCCCATCTTGATTGTCTTTCTCACTGGATGTCGTTACAAAGTCTAAGGTCCTTCTTGCTTGTCCTTGGAATCTTCTTCCCATATTTAGAACTCCGGTTATTTTCTTTGTCTTCTTTTTCTTCTCCTCAACTAGAAAGGTCTTTAACTCTTCTTGTCCTTTGGCTAAAGTTAAGAACGTCTGTTGAAACTGGGAATTTTGAGCTTGGAGGTCCTTCACCGTTTGCTCGAGATCCATCTTACTGAAATAAACAGTAGAAGATTAGGAGACTTGTTGCAAGAAACCTGCTTATGTTATGATGAATGGTAAATGCGTATGCAATGATTTCAAGGATTTTAAAGATTCAAATTTGTTTTAGACAAAAAGGAAACACACGTTATATTAATAAATTAAAGCTGCCCACGATCATTATGAACTTTCAAATGCATAATTACGACATTCAGATAGAAAAAGATAAAGAAAATAGAAGACTGACATACCGCAAAACAATGTACTTAAACTTTCATTTTATCAAAGGTCACGCACAACTTAAATTAGTAAATCTATCAACTAATAATTCAATACAACATAACTCGAATTTTAAATTGAAATTTGAGTTTATTTATTGAGAGTGAAACTTTTTATAGTCAATATTAACATACGCTTAAATAAAATGCACTTTATCAAATTCAAAAAATTATAAAATCGATCAATTTTTTAGTTTAAAAGTGTTGAGTTGTAACTCCTTGTGATGAAAGAAGTATGTTTGACACAAGGTGTGTCGAAATAAGCCTTATGTGTGTCAAAGTTGTAGTTGAGTTTTATGTGCCAAAGTGTCAAAGCAGGTTGTTTCACATAGTATTTCGACTTAGGTCTAAAATAGTTATTTTGAGCTTTTATAATTTCGGGTTTTAGCTTAGGGAGAAAGTTGTTCAATTATAAATAGAGGGAGTAACCCCTATTATAGTAACACAACTTGTATTAACAAAATTTTGCAATTGCAAAGTGAATAAGAGTTTTCCATAATTTGTGTGTAGAGAAAAACTCTGCAGAAATTACCATCTTCTTCCTAATTTTGTCAAACCCTAATTTTCTTTCTTCCTTAATTTTTCATTGTTATCGTGTATTGATAAAAATCTTGTTCATCAAGATTGATAGAAATTCTTCATAGATTTTGGTGTATTTGCAACATCTGGTATCTAGAGCTCCGATTGAGCGATTCAAGGAAAGAAAATCATGATGACAATGAATCATCCGAATGGACATTTTCCAGCTATTCTTCCAATTACGAAAGTTGGTAATTATGAGAATTGGTGCAAGCAAATGAAGGTTGTGTTCTGTTGTCAAGATCTTAGGGATCTTGTGAAAGAAGGATTAGAACCGTTTGCAGAAGAAGCAATGGATGAATAAGAGGCAACACCCAAAGAATGGAAGAAGAAGAATTATAAAGCTCTCTTTATAATTCATCAATGTCTGAGTCCAAATAACTTCAAAAAAGTTAGTGATGTAGAATCTATGTAAGAAGCTTGGGAAATTCGGGAAAAGTCTTTTGGAGGTTCAGAAAAGGTGAAAGATGTGAGGTTACAAACTCACAAAAGAACGTATAAATTTCTTCAAATGAAAGAAAGTGAGAGAATAACTAATTTTTTCACTAGGATTACAAAACTGGTGAATCAAATCGAGGTATGTGGAGAAGTGTTGACAATAAGATTAGTTGTTGCAAAGATCTTGAGGTCTTTGGCTCTGAAGTTCGACCACATGGTGGTAGCCATAGAAGAGTCAAAATATTTGTTGAAATTGACAAAAGAAGAGCTTCAGCGGACGCTTGAATATCATGAACAAAGAATGTCTAAAAGAGCTGTAGAAAATTCGAAGAGTGATGTGGTTTTACAGGCGCATCTAGCAAGAGAAAAGAAAGGTAAAGGAAAATGCTTCGACAAAAAAGGTAGAGGAGGCTTGATAACGCGAAATTATATCGTATATTTGACTTGACTCGCATGAATTTTTAGTTTATTTTTCCTTTATTTATGTCTTGTTATGCTGATATTATTATCCTATTTCAGGTATCTTAAGCAGAATTGAAGAGTTGAGTGAAAAGATGAAAATAAATAAATAAATTCAACTAAAGTAGTAAAAGATCAAAGAGGGGGTGAAGTGTTAGAAAAAAGAATAAAGCCCAAAAACAAGACCCAAATTATCAAGTGTGGCGCCCACCACCAAAGCACGTGGCGTCTGCCACTATTATATGTGTGGCACCCACCACCACTAAACGTGGCTCCTGTCACTTCAAATTTTCAAGAAAGTGGCGCCTGCCACTTCCATACGTGGCCCCCTCCACTAAGCAATCATCTCCTGGATTCTCTTTGTGTCCATTTTTCTCATTCAACGCAATCGTTCCTAAATGCACGTATTCGCCAGATTTTCAAGGAGGAGGTAACACTATAAATTAGAATGGACGCTGACAGTAGAGGGTTCATTATTTTTTTTACCAGCCAGAGCTTTGTTCTTAGAATTCTTAGGCAGTTAAATTACTCCCAAATAGTGATAGCTCTTACACATCGGGGGACTATCACAACTCTAGTATTAGGATGTTATTATTTTCAATTTTGTACTAGATTCTTCAAGCGTGTCATCATAGTTTCAATTGCTTTCGAGTCTTTGTACACGGAGATATTTTCAATTTAATCAGATTTAATTTTATTTCAGGTTCTATGTTTATTGCATTTTTAGTTTTAGTTTTGATTCTCATTTTAATCTTATCTCAGTATTGTTATATTTTCTAAAATAATGTTTTGTTTATTGTTTAATAGTCATATTAGCATGTTAGTGTTTAGAACCATGTCCGGCTAAACTATTCGATATCGATATGTAACAACAGTCGTTCGGACGAGTTCGACAAATATTGGCGTTATTAGTTATAAGTTATTTTCTGGTTTTAGTTTCTAATTTAAAAATAAAAACAGTTTTTGTACGAGAGTAAACAAAACTAGAAAAGGTTAGGGTTAATAGAGCGACAATTTGAGATTTTAAACGGATAGTGGAAATTAGGCATTAATCCTAAACACAGCGACATCTCTTTAGGATTAATTAGAAATTATTGATTTTCAAAAGTTACTTTTAATTCAAATGAGTGAGTGACAGCAAAGCATTTTGGCTTAAAAGTATGGTCAGAGTCAATAGTATGATAGTGTGAGATATATTCTTTTAAATCAAGGTTTTCCGTAAAAAATTATTTTTACACGCTAACATTTTATCAAATCCCCGAAGTACGATAAGTTACATAGCAGTGTCCCATCATTGAATATTTTTATTAAGTTAGAATTTATTTCCCATTTTCCTCAAACCCAAGATTAATCATTAGCCATAGATTTATACAGTAACATTAGATAACATTAGTTTGATTATCAGTCCATGTGGGTTATGTTAGAACATAGTTTGATTCTACAACCCTTGTAAGAGTTTTGATGATAACAAACACTCAAAGAACAATTATGCTCCCTAAATAAGTATTTTGTTTTGCAGAGAAGTTATAATGGAAGGAACTATTTTCTGATTTTGAAGAAACTAAGAAACTAAGATCAGAAAACTGTGAGCTTAAAGAAACAATTTCTAAACTAGAAAATAAATTACAAAAGGATCAGAAAGAAACTATCTCAAGTTCCTATTAACTCTGATAAGATCATAAAGGAATATGATCATAGCTTTCAAAAATTTCTTGCTAAAAACAAAGATAAAAGCAAAATGGCTTTAATGATCTATGGAGTTAGCAGAAATGGAAGAAAAGGAATAGGATACAAGGGTAAAGTATCTCAACCTAAGAAAGTTAAGGATATAATCATAAAACACACACCTCTTTACTCTCACTTCACCTATGGGCACACACATGACATAAAGTATACTAGTAATGATTTTTATGCTAAACCAAAATTCAAACAGAATTTTGGTAACTCTAACAAACAAGGACCCAAAAAGATATGGGTACCTAAGGATAAAATTGTCTATGTTGCAGATGTCCTTAAAAGCTACGTTAAAACACCAATCTTGGTACCTGGACTTTGGATGCTCATGACACATGACGGGAAGAAAGCATATGTTCCAAAGCCCGAAGCTTAAATCTGGAGGCTACATAGGTTTCAGAGGCAATCAGAAAGGAAAGATTATTGACTCTGGAACTATTGGTAACGATACACTTCCTTCTATAACTAATATTCTGTTAGTAGATGGATTAATGCATAACCTATTATCCATAAGTCAATTAAGTGATTTTAATCCAAAGTCCTGTAAAGCATTTAGTCAGAAAGATGGATATGTCCTCTTTAATGGAAAGAGAAAGAACAACATTTACAAATTAAAAATTTATGAACTAAAAACTCAGAATGTAAAATGCCTATTGTCTTTTAAGGATAAGAAATGGGTATGGCACATAAGATTGAGGCATATTAGTATGAGAAGGATATCTCAGATTAACAAACTCAATCTGGTTAGGGGACTTCCTAACCTGAAGTTCAGCTCAGATGCTCTGTGTGAAGCATGTCAAAAAGGCAAGTTTGCAAAACCTTCTTTCAAAATAAAAAATGTTGTTTCTACCTCTAGACCATTAGAACTGCTGCATATAGATCAATTTGGACCAGTGAAAACTGCATCCATTAGTGGCAAGAAGTATGGATTAGTGATCATAGATGACTATAACAGATGGACATGGGTAAAGTTCTTAAGACACGAGGACGAGTCACACTCTATGTTCTTTGCTTTCTGTAACCATGTACAAAATGAAAAAGATCTTAGAATTATTAAAGTCAGAAGTGATCATGGTGGGGAATTTGAAAACAAAAATTTTGAATTATTTTTTAATGAGAATGGCATCTCTCATGATTTCTATTATCCTAGAACTCCTCAATAAAACATAATTGTAGAACGAAAGAATAGAACTTTACAAGAAACGGCCAGAACCATGATCAACAAGACTAATATTGCTAAGAACTTATGGGCAGAAGCAATTAACATAGTGTGTTATATTCAGAATAGAATCTCCATAAGACCTATTCTAGATAAGACTCCATATGAATTGTGGAAGAACAGAAAGCCTAACATTTCTTATTTTCATCCATTCAGATGTACTTGTTTCATTCTAAACACTAAAGAACATCTAAACAAGTTTGACTCTAAAGAACAAAAGTGTCTCATGTTAGGATACTCTGAATATTCAAAAGTTTATAGAGTATATAACACAGAAACACTGATTGTGGATGAGTCTATCAGTGTCAGATATGATGATAAGTTTGGCTCTCAAAAGTCAAAGCAGGGTAAATTTTTTGTAGATATAGAAGTTCAACTTATAGGTACTGAAGACACTACATCAGAAGTTGCTCACAAAGAATCACTGTCAACTCCAAAAGAAGCTGTCACAAAAATTACAGCAACATCTGAAGAGCCTCTCCAGAAAAGACAATCCAAAAGTAGTTTAGCTCATCCGAAAAACAAGATTCTGGAAAAGAAAGAATACCCAATCAACACAAGATCTACTTTCAGAAATTATGAAGAATCTCTCATGAGATTAGTGTCTCTAATTGAGCCAACTTCCATTAACGAAACTCTTTTGGACAATGATTGGATACTTGCAATGCAGGAAGAATTAAACCAGTTCACTAGAAACGATGTGTGGGATCTAGTTCCTAAACCAAAAGGTTTTAACATCATTAGAACCAAATGGGTATTCAAAAAAAACTAAATGAACAAGTAGACATCGTCAGAAACAAACACGACTGGTGGCACAAGGTTATAGTCAGCAAGAAGGGATAGACTATACAGAAACCTTTGCTCCTATTTCCAGGCAGAATTTGAAATGAGTTTGATGGGAGAACTCAAGTTCTTTCTGGGTATCCAAATCAACCAAACTCCATAAGGAACCTACATACATCAAAGCAAGTATGTCAAAGAAATTCTAAAGAAATTTGACTTCTCATAATGTAAGCCAGCCAAAACTCCTATGCATCCCACATGCATTTTGGAAAAGGAAGAGGTAAGTAAGAAGGTATAAGAGAAGATCTACAGAGGTATGATTGGTTATCTCTTATATTTAACATCTTTAAGACCTGATATTTTGTATAATGTCTGTCTGTATGCTAGATTCCAATAAGATCCTAGAGAATCTCTCTTAACAACTGTTAAGCGAATTTTCAAGTATCTGAAAGGTACTACTAATCTTGGTCTTTGTTATAGAAAAACCAAAGAACACAAATTAGTAGGGTACTGTGATGCTTGCTTCGCTGGAGACAAAATAGAAAGGAAAAGTACTTCTGGAAGCTGCAAATTTTTGGGAGACAATCTAATCTCGTGGTCTAGCAAGAGGCAATCCACCATTGCATTATCAAATGCTGAAGCTGAATATATAGCAGCAGCTGAATGCAGCACACATATGCTCTGGATGAAAAGGAAACTTGAAGACTTCAACATATATGAAAGTAACATTCCTATTCTCTGTGACAATATTTCTTCTATATATCTTTCAAAAAATCCCATTTTACATTCTAGTGCCAAGCATACAGAAATTAAGCATCATTTTATTATGACTATATTCAGAAAGGAATTCTTTCATTAAAATTTATAGACACGGACCATCAATGGGCTGATGTTTTCACTAAACCCCTTTCTAAAAATAGGTTTAATTTCATTATGAAACATCTCAACATGAAATTCTGCCCAAAATGATAGTTTTGTTTATGTATATGTTAGCCCTCAGAACTTTATGCCTTTATTTTTTGTGTCAACATCTGATCAATAGTTCTTCAGAAGTAAGAAGGATAGTTATATCAGGATCTATCTAAGAAGATCTGAACATTCTCCAAACGGTTCATTTCAAAGATAGAAGCTTGCAGTTCACAATATCAACATTTGTCAACTCCACGCAAGGTTTTCCTCTAAGGCTGAACACGTGTTCAAATTCTGAAGAGACTAAAATGGTGATTGGATGCATTGAGACTAGTGTCATATCGGTAACTATTGTACCCCAAACTTTTCCCTCTCGTTTCTTAATATTTTTCTCACAAAATTCCTACAGGGTCAAGGCTACAGAAGTACAATTGGATTTTCCAGCATCAAGTTAAAGAGGAAACTGTTAAAAAGGGGAAAAATAGATAAACATGATTTTTTTAAGAAACAACAAGTTTGCTTCGATTTCCCTTACTTCAATTGGACAAATGGCTTCCTGCATGCCTGCTTCGATTGGACATTTGACGCCTACATGTTTGTTCGATTGGATAAGTTTCGATTGGATAAATGGTTGCCAGCATGCCTATTTCGATTGGATATTTGATGTGTGCATGCCTGTTTCGATTGGATAAATAACTCCCGCCATGCTTGCTTCGAATTCACCTTCATGTCTAATTTGAATCCACCTTTAGCATTGGCCTCCTACATGGTGCACAAGGCAAGGGCCTCCTGCATGCCTGCCTACACAAGGCAATGGCTTCCCTTCATGCTAGCGCCTACAAAGCAAGTGGCCTCTTGCATGCAAGATTTGATTGAAGCAATGACCCTTTACATGTTTGCTTTGATTCACAAAGCAATGGCCCCTTACAGTGTTTGTTTCGATCCAGAAAGCAAAGGCTTCTTTCCTGCTTGTTTCAAATCACAAGGCAGGAACTTTCCTCATGCATTGGCTATTTTCATACTAGTTTTGAATTGACAATATCTCCCTTTGAAATAACTTGCTTCGATTCCACCCTTGAAAATCTTCAACACACAAATTCTATACTATGACACACAATTGTTGTTCCATTCGAAGGACCTGTAAGACATACCTGAATGTCCCATTCGAAGGACATATTTAGTGGCCCATTCGAAGGACCTACAAGACATACCTGGATGTCCCATTCGAAGGACATATTTGGTGGCCCATTCGAAGGACCTGTAAGACATACATGGATGTCCCATTCAAAGGACATGTTTGGTGGCCCATTTGAAGGACCTAAAAGACATACCCGGATGTCCCATTTGAAGGACATATTTTTGTGACCCATTCAAGGGGAACACATTTGGCCCCTTCGAAGGATGCACAAAAAGGTCCCTTTCGAAAGACACTTTGATTGGAAACAAATATTGCTTTCTAAAGAGGAGTCTGGTCGAAGGTTGGACCTATGAGGTCAAAACAAAGAGATGAAATATTCAAAGATGCTTGCTGCAAGTCCGAGCCTAATGCACTGTCCATAACGCTCCAAAACTGCTGCACATCAGTCCTGCTACACTGCTCCTGTAATTGCACCAATTTGGCATACAAATACTGCCCCTCAAAAGCTACAAAAACTGTATACCCAATGTGTTCAAATTCTTTTCTTTTCTCTCCTAAACCCCAGCCAACTTCATCTATAAATAAGATGTCCCACAACACATCTTAAGGGGCTGGACAACACATCTAGAGGTTTTTGATAGCTGGAGAAACCTTGATTGTGTGAAAATCATCAAACCCTTAACACATTCTCAAACCCAGAATCAAAAGACCATACCTTTGTTTATGTCCCTTTCGAATCCAACACTAGAAACACAACACCTTTTCCTCTTCCCTTTCGAATCCAGGAGCAACCCCGTGCTTTGTTTTTCTTTCGAATCCCTCAAAAGGAACACCTCACCTGTTCTTCTCCTTTGAATCCAAAAACAAAAAACACAATCCCACTCTTCTTGACCTTCGAATCCAATCAAAGAAACACCACACTTGTTTATTTCTTTCGAATCCAGGAGCATCCAGTCCAATCACTCAAGGTCCAGAAGCACTAACTTCAGAAGCAAGGTAAGTCCCCCGACCTTAACCCTTTCGTTTCCAACATGTACATGACATTCGTTTACTTTTTCGTTTATGCCCTTTTCGTTTGTTTTTCTTGTCAAAATGTATGGTAGAACTAACCTGTATAAACCCCAAACAAAAGAAGAAGTTTTTTGTGAAATGAAGCCTTATGCTTCTCCCCTTACTGTTCACAGTCCCAAACGAAATACAAAGAGGGCGTGAACGGAGGATGCGCTCTCATGCTGCTTTGCAGGCCCACATTGCTTCACAGTCCAAATTAAGGAGCAAGAAGGGAGAAACAAAGGTTGTTCACACTGACTTCCAGGCCCAATCAAAAGAAGCATCCAGAAGGATGAATTGAAGACTTCCTCTCACGCTGACTGTTAGGCCCAAATCGAAAGAAGCCCAAAAAAGCATAATCGAAGGGTGCATTCTGCTTGGATCGAAAAACTTATGTTCCCTTCTTTTATTTTGTTTTATCTTTATATTTTCTTGCTATTCGATATGGTTATAATAGTTAGGATATTTATTTTCTGCATTTTTACTGCTTTATACAAATGTTAGTAATTAGGGTGTATGGCAAGATAAAACCAACATGTAGACCACCCTAATCAAAGACTAAATGCATGCAAATCAAACACATTATTTGCTCACATGCACCTCTAGGGTAATCTTACTTGTTGCCTCGGAAAATAGTCATGTCCTTTGAATATGGGCGTTTTAGCAAAGACCCTCGATAAAAGATCGTAGTCCCTCGATGTTGCCTTCGGTAAACGATCTAGTCCCTATACGAAATTGCTAAAACGTCTTATAGGTTGCCTTCTATGACTATACAAACGACCCACGCCCATCCCTTCACATCCGACGATGGGGCTTCTTATCAATCAATGGTAAGATAGAAACATCTAAATAAGGAGGAAAAGAACAAAGACCTTTTGAGTAGGTAGGATGCTCATAGTTGCTTGCTTGCTCACAACTAAAAAACTATTTTCACACCAACACTTTCAACTGAAATATTTTCAAAAGACAAAGCTCTTTGTACGCATTTTTATAGAGACGAGAATCATTACAAAGGAACTTTTCAAAATAACTTTCAAAAAAAAATCTTCCACAAACATCTCTTTGAACTATTTTCAAAACCAACACTTTGTACGCGTTCTTATAGAGACGTTTTCAAAATATTTTCAAACCCACACCACAAGTACATTTTCAAACAAAAGCAAGTGATCTAGCAAGCAACTAAGAGCCCGTAGATAACTACGGATGAAAAGGGTGCTAACACCTTCCCTTTTCATAACCTACCCCCTGAACTCAAGAAAACTTCTCTAAAGGTCTTTCCTATTCTTTTCACCCTTTCCTTTGTTGGATAAAATAAAAGTCGATGACGACTCTTGCTATCTACAACAATTGCGATAAAATGCAAACAACCAAGTCGGTTCCTCCGCCGTATTACAGAACTGGCGACTCTGCCGAGGATTACTTAAAAGTGGGGTTACCTTAGGGCTAGATCACCTTTACTTGCTTTCTTTGTTTGACTTGCTTGCTTTACATTATGGTTCCTTGTTTAGGTTTGTTTTTATCCTCTACCCGAATATGGAGCACCTTTTAGGTAAGTAGCAATAGATTGTGGAAACTGTGCGAGGTATATCGACATGGTTGAAGCCATGGCTACGTTAGTGTGACACATTTGTTGGCATCGGTAGCCCTTGAGTAGTCAAGGAGAATACGGGGCCATTGTGTGGTGTCATGAAGCACTAACTAACCTTAGAACCTTAATTGAAAAACTTGGCCATTAGGAAGTAGTGAGATAGCCGAATTTGGTGCATTCCAAAGTTGGTTGATACTCGATGCTACGCTCATTGAGATCGGACTTTCGGGATATTTCAGTCGCCAATAAAGAGGCTTGTGCTGAAATAATGCTCGATGAAGAAAGATCAGTGATATTGAGATCCCCTAGAACCCGATTACTTTCTAGGATAGGTTGAGCCAACTAAACTTCAAGAGGGTACTTACCTACAAACTCCATGCAAGCCTAAACCTAAGGACTTGTCTGCTTTGTGTGTATATGACTATTTGTACATAATAACTTGCTTGCTCTACATACTTGTACATAAACATCATGACATCATACCATAGCATTTTCAATAACCATTTCAAGGATATCAAGGGCCTATGATGCATGGTCATGTAAAACCAAACGCCTATCAAGGGGCAAGAGGATTCGTTCTCTAATCAAACACCGCCAAAGACCAAAGCACGGTAACTTGAGTCAAGGGCTATGACCCACTTGACATGGTGAGCTTGATTCTCGTGGAAGGATATCCACCGATACGAAGTTCTTCAATCAAAGTGGTTGATCAACATTCAACTTCTAACATCTTCTTGTGTTTACCCCGCGAGATCCTTGAAAACATGAATCCACATACCATGCATCATATCATGACATGTTTCCTTATCTTCCTACTGTTTCTTTCAGTAAGATGGATATGGAACAAATAGTGAAGGATCTTCGAGCACAAAATTCTCAATTCCAACAAATGTTCCTGACTTTGGCTAAAGGGTAAGGGACCTAAAGTCTCTTCTTCTCAAAGACCAGAAGAAAAAGACAAAGAAGTCAGTGGGTGTCTTGAAACTGGGAAGGAGGTTCAGAGGACCAACAAAGCGAGCTCTAGAATTCGCAATCCCTTCAACTGAGGGAGACAACCAGACAAAAGAATGGGACCACAGTCTGGGGTCTAACAAAGAAGAGGCTGACTATGCTGAAGAACAGTATCCTCCTACGGACGACAGATACAAACAACTGGAGGATCGTCTCAACGCCATGGAAATCTAGAGAGTACTTGGTCTGGACATTGAAGAAATGGGATTGGTTTCTAGAATGGTCATTCCACTGAAATTCAACATTCCTTCTTTTTCCAAGTATGATGGGGTCTCTTGTCCTAAGATGCATCCACGATCTTATGTCTGCAAGACTCAACCATACACCACTGATCAGAAGCTCTGGGTCCATTTCTTCCAAGAGAGCTTATCTAGGATGCAACTTGAGTGGTTCTATCAATTGGAGAGTTCCCACGTTCACACCTGGGAGGATCTAGTTGTTGCTTTCTACAAGCAGTACCAATACAATGCTGATCTTGCACCAATTCACGTGTAGTTGCAGAATGCGACCATGCGTTCCAACAAGGGCTTCAAAGAATACGCTCAAAAATGGAGAGACCTGGAAGGAAGAGTATAACCACCCTTAACTGACAGGGAGATGCTTGATATCTTTATAGGAACTTTGAAATGACCATTCTTCAACCATGTAATCAAAAGCTCTTCAGCCGGGTTCACCAAGCTAATACTGACTAGCAAAAGAGTCGAAGCTGGCATTAAAAGCGGTAAAATCCAAAGGGGGTGCATCTTCAAGTGCAGGGAAACAACTTTTCAATGGGAAGAAAGAGTCCGGTGCTATGTACGGTCAAAAAGGTCGTAACCAGAGTAACCACGACCAACACGTGAGGGCAATCCTGATCTCTAATCCTACACCTGTTCAACAACGACGGGGAAATAGGCGTAGGGTAAAGTACCAAGAAAGGCAGTACGCTAAGATTAATATGCCATTGTCTCAAGTGTTACAACATTTGATGAAAGCGGAGCTGATCACACTAAGGGATCCTCCTCAAAACCCCGATACCTCCTCTCCTAAGTATAATCCAAATGTAAGATGTTCCTATCATTCTGATAGTCCTGGACACAACATCGACAACTGTTGGACTTTGAAGAACAAGATTCAAGATTTGATCGACAACAAAGAGATCGAATTTGACCCTCCTAAGGCTCCCAACGTGATCACTGCTCCCATGCCAAATCATGGCCAAAATTGAGAACATTTATTTCATTTTTGAATTTTCAATTGTAATCTCTTTTGTTGTTCAAACACTTATCTATTAATGTCAAACTTTGTTTCATTAATGCATTGTATATGTTTGTCTTGAATTAATCCATTCATTTTTAAACTATGGTTTTTACTCCCTTTATAATATTCAACTCTTGCTAAAAGTTACGAGCCTTTAGAAGGAGGATGACGAAAACAATGCCATTTTCTCATACAATACATTTTTGGACAGACCTTGCTGATGATATACATGCGTTCTTTCAATTCCCAAACAATGGAGTTATAAGGAAGATAATCCCTAGTCAACCCCTTTGAGCCAAAGAAGTAGGAATTTTCTTTTTTACACAAATGGAAACCTTTAATCATAAGCTGGGGCAGGGTAGTCTCTCAGTTAATTCAAATGCGCGTTCAGTCACAATCTTTCACCTCGTACACAATGAGTGAAATCAAGAACATCCTGATGAATCCAAAGACGACAATGGTTCCCTATCAAATAGGCAGTCATTATCTCTCAAGAGAAAAGCCCACTAAGTCAAAACCTACGAAGGAGACTTAATAAAAACTGGGGCATCCCGCTGGCTGTAATTTCAAAATAAGAACAGTCAGGAAAAATCAGGGATAATAAATCAAAGAGGTTACTACAAATCGTCGACAACATGAGAAATGTTACAAAAATGACTGCCTTCCGACAAACTTAACTTGTCTGAACCATCACCAAAACATTATTCCAGATTCAATTGGAATCCAAATGCGCAATTTAAATGAGTTTAGGATTGGAGAACATCATGAAGAACGGGCGGGTACAAATACACTTTGAGCCTTATCCTTTGTTTCTTAAAACTGTGAGCCAAACCATGCTACAACCCTTCAAAAGTCCTAATTGAAGCATGGGTTAGTTTGAATGCATACTGTTACAAAAGGTATCCTGACTCCTGTAAGGTTTTACTCTAAATCCTGAGTTTGAATTCACATTTTTACAAAATTCCTTATTTGTTAAAACTGCATTTTCAAAACTTCAAAGACAAGCATAAAACTTTGCATTGTTTGAATACTTATGTTTGCATATAGCTACTTGTTGGACAACATAGAAAAACACACGATAATTATCCGTTGAAAAAAAACTCTTTCAATGAGCAGAGTTACTTCAAATGGAAAAACACTTCCCATGACAAACTCTCCCATAAGCAAAGTAGGCATGATGTGTCACTGTCCAACTCGTCTGGGGGAAGTCAAGTCATGATTCCAAGAAATCTCCCAAGAAATGATGAATAACCAGGGGCAGGTCTGTATCTGAATCACTCGGGGCATTGAATGTGAATTCCAGTAAAGGGTTACATATGGTCAAGCAAACGTTTTCCGGCAGTACTATAACACTTACTACTTGGGGAAGTGACAAATCTCCATAATGTCCTTTTCATAAAGTGATCCCCAGTCAATCTCCATAGAATCATCTCTATAAGGTTATCCCCACATAATATTCTTCATGAATAAGGGTACAAACCCCTCAAGGCCAAATTCATAGATATCTCCATAAAGTTGGATCCAGGCAATCCCCATCCAGAGTTTTAATCTCTAAAAACTTCTCCCCAACTGAGTTGATCTCAAGAATCCTCGAGGAGTTCTGCTTAAGGAAAACACCTCTCCAGCAGATTGGCACAGGGTTTATTTCCCCAACAAACTACATATTCCCCAACTTAAGTTTGTCTTTCCGACTACTACAAATCAAGGGACCACAACCCCTCTTCCCCAATAGACTTTCCTACAATCCCTAGTGAGTTGCTGCAAAGCCTGGGAGACAACCAGATATCAGTTAACTTCTTTGTCCCTAACAAGTTATTAACTTCCTTTCTCTTTCATCAAGATATAAGTCCCCAGTAGAGCAACGGACAACTAAGACTCCTGAACTCCTTCCCCCAAGTAGGAATCAACATTATCCATAGAGTTTCCCTCAAACAAATTCAACATTCCCCAACGGAGTTCTCCTCAAACAACAAAACAGGAATCCCCAACGGAAACATTCTAAACAACGTTCGAAGATACACATACTCTTCAACAGAAGTCCGGGATTTAACTTCCTAAGGCTCCCCAACATTTGTCAAGGAGTCATTTTCAAATACAAAGTTACATTTCAACAACATTCACAGCATATGCATACGAAAGGCAGATAACACAATCTCATTTATTTTGAGAAACATCATTACACCATGTATTTCATACATCTTGACATTGCATACAACTAACTCTTTAACTTTTCAGGAAAAGATTAACAGATAAGTGTCATTAATTATCTGTAAACTTCTCCAAGACAAAATCAAGATTGGATTTCTTCATTAGCTTTTAGAGTAGCAGTCGTCAAAGATTCCTTCATTACCTTATGAGTAGCAGTCGTCAAAGATTCCTTCATTATCTGTTGAGGTAGTAGTCATCCAAGATTCCTTCATTATCTGTTGAGGTAGTAATCATCCAAGATTCCTTCATTATCTGTTGAGGTAGTAATCGTCAAATATTCCTTCATTATCTTTTGAGGTAGTAATCATCTAAGAATCCTTCATTATATCTTGGGGTAGTAATTATCCAAGATTCCTTTATTATCTGTTAAGGTAGTAATCATCAAAGATTCCTTCATTACATTCTGAGGTAGTAATCGTCCAAGATTCCTTCATTATCTATTGAGGTAGTAATTATCCTAGATTCCTTTATTATATGTTGAGGTAGTAATCATCAAAGATTCCTTCATTACCTTTTGAGGTAGTAATCATCCAAGATTCCTTCATTATCTGTTGAGGTAGTAATCGTCCCAGATTCCTTCATTATCTGTTGAGGTAGTAATCGTCCCAGATTCCTTCATTATCTATTGAGGTAGTAGTCGTCAAAGATTCCTTCAATACCTTTTGAGGTAGTAATCGTCAAATATTCCTTTATTACCTTTTGAGGTAGTAATCATCCAAGATTCCTTAATTATCTGTTGAGGTAGTAATCGTCCCAGATTCCTTCATTATCTGTTGAGGTAGTAATCGTCAAAGATTCCTTCATTACCTTTTAAGGTAGTAATAGTCCAAGATTCCTTCCATATCTGTTGAGGTAGTAATCGTCCCAGATTATTTCATTATCTGTTGAGGTAGTAATCATCAAAGATTCCTTCATTACCTTTTGAGGTAGTAATCGTCCAAGATTCCTTCATTATCTATTGAGGTAGTAATCGTCACAAATTCCTTCATTATCTGTTGATGTAGTAATTGTCCCAGATTCCTTCATTATCTATTGAGGTAGTAATCGTCCCAGATTCCTTCATTATCTATTGAGGTAGTAATCATCCAAGATTCCTTCATTACGTTTTGAGGTAGTAATCGTCAAAGATTCCTTTATTACCTTTTGAGGTAGTAATCGTCCAAGATTCCTTAATTATCTGTTGAGGTAGTAATCGTCCCAGATTCCTTCATTATCTGTTGAGGTAGTAATCATCAAAGATTCCTTCATTACCTTTTAAGGTAGTAATAGTCCAAGATTCCTTCCATATCTGTTGAGGTAGTAATCGTCCCAGATTATTTCATTATCTGTTGAGGTAGTAATTATCAAAGATTCCTTCATTACCTTTTGAGGTAGTAATCGTCCAAGATTCCTTCATTATCTGTTGAGGTAGTAATCATCCTAGATTCCTTCATTATCTGTTGAGGTAGTAATTGTCCCAGATTCCTTCATTATCTATTGAGGTAGTAATCGTCCCATATTCCTTCATTATCTATTGAGGTAGTAATCGTCCAAGATTCCTTAATTATCTATTGAGGTAGTAATCCTCCAAGATTCCTTCATTATCTGTTGAGGTAGTAATCGTCCAAGATTCCTTCATTATCTGTTGAGGTAGTAATTGTCCAAGATTCCTTCATTATCTGTTGAGGTAGTAATCATCCCAGATTCCTTCATTATCTATTGAGGTAGTAATCATCCAAGATTCCTTCATTATTTGTTGAGGTAGTAATCGTCCAAGATTCCTTCATTATCTGTTGAGGTAGTAATCGTCCAAGATTCCTTCATCATCTATTAAGGTAGTAATCGTCCAAGATTCCTTCATTATCTATTGAGGTAGCAATCGTCCAAGATTCCTTCATTATCTGTTGAGGTAGCAATCGTCCAAGATTCCTTCATTATCTATTGAGGTTGTAATTGTCCTAGATTCCTCAATTATCTAATGAGGTAGTAATCGTCCAAGACTCCTTCATTATCTGTTGAGGTAGTAGTCATCCCAGAGTCCGTCATTATCTGTTGAGGTAGTAATCATCCAAGATTCCTTAACTATCTGTCACAGTCAAGCTTCATACTTACCAACAAAAAACAAGTTCCAGATTAATACATGAAACAAGACAGGACAACTATCTGTGAACAAATTGATTGTAGATTAATTTCTGAAACAAGATGGGGTGACTATCTACGCGACAAACACTTTATCAGACCTCTGCTGGTTCTGTTTAAATCGATCAATGGTTTATCCTGATTCTGTTCCAGTAGACACTTTCTCTGGTTCAGATAAATCGCTCCAAATATTTATTCTAATTCTTTTCCAGTTGAAGTCAAGTTTAGACTTATTCTAAATTTTTGTCAATAATCACTTTTGGGTGGCATCTATAAGTCCATCTCCGACAACTCTCCATCACCTCTCCAAATGGCATCTTTAAGCCCATTCCCTACACAATCAACCACCACATCATTGAGTGCAAATTTCTGGGCACTCTAGTGTTCAACCATCTTCCACCTTCAAGTCACAAATGGAGGATTCACCAATCTAACTCTACAAGTTTAAGAAGATTGAACATGGGCAGCTGTTGTACCCCAAAATTTTCCCTCTCACTTCTTAAGATTTTTCTCACAAAATTCCTACTAGGTCAAGGCTGCACAAGTACAATTGGATTTTCCAGCATCAAGTTAAAGAGGAAACTGTTAAAAAAGGGAAAAACAGATAAAAATGATTTATTTTAAGAAACAACAAGTTTGCTTCGATTTCCCTTGCTTCGATTGGACAAATGGCTGCCTGTATGCTTTCTTCGATTGGAAATTTGACGCCAGCATGTTTGTTTGATTGGACAAGTTTCGATTGGACAAATGGTTTCCTGCATGCCTATTTTGATTGGAAATTTGATGCCTGCATGCCTGTTTTGATTGGACAAGCTTCGATTGGACAAATAACTCCCTCCATGCTTGCTTCGAATTCACCTTGATGTCTGCTTCGAATCCACCTTTAACATTGGCCTCCTACATGGTGTACAAGGCAAGGGCCTCCTGCACGCCTTCCTATACAAGGCAATAGCTTCCCTTCATGCTAGTGCCCACAAAGCAAGTGGCCTTCTGCATGCAAGCTTCGATTGAAGCAATGACCCCTTACATGTTTTCTTTGATTCACAAAGCAATGGCCCATCACAGTGTTTGTTTCGATCCAGCAAGCAAAGGCTTCTTTCCTGCTTGTTTTAAATCACAAGATAAGAACTTCCCTCATGCATTAACTATTTTCATACTAGATTCGAATGGACAATATCTCCTATTTGAAATAGCTTTCTTCGATTCCACCCTTAAAAATCTTCAACACATAATTTCTACACTATGACACACAATTGTTGTTCCATTCGAAGGACCTGCAAGACATACCTGGATGTCCCATTCGAAGGACATATTTGGTGGCCC
Organism: Vicia faba; assembly: GCA_948472305.1. Taxonomy (NCBI): domain Eukaryota; kingdom Viridiplantae; phylum Streptophyta; class Magnoliopsida; order Fabales; family Fabaceae; genus Vicia; species Vicia faba. The sequence continues at coordinate 1,536,968,291 of OX451738.1, forward strand.
ATTCGAAGGACCTGCAAGACATACCTGGATGTCCCATTAGAAGGACATATTTGGTGGCCCATTCGAAGGACCTGCAAGATATACATGGATATCCCATTCGAAGGACATGTTTGGTGGCCCATTTGATGGACCTGCAAGACATACCTGGATGTCCCATTCGAAGGACATGTTTGGTTGTCAACTCGAAGGACCTGTAAGACATACCTGGATGTCCCATTCGAAGGACATATTTTGGTGACCCATTCAAGGGGCACACATTTGGCCCCTTCGAAGGATTCACAAAAATGGACCATTCCAAAGACACTTTGATTGGAAACAAATATTTATGTCTGAAGAAGAGTCTGGTCGAAGGTTGGACCTATGAGGTAAAAAAAAAGATGAAATATTCAAAGATGCTTGTTGTAAGTCTGAGCCTGATGCACTGGCTATAACTCTCCAAAATTGCTACACAACAGTCCTACTACACTGCTCTTGTGTTTCCACCAATTTGGCATACAAATACTTCCCTCAAAAGCTATAAAAATAGTATACCCAATTTGTTCAAATTCTTTTGTTTTCCATCCTAAACCTCAACAAACTTCATCTATAAATAAGATGTCCCACAACACATCTTAAGGGGCTGGACAACACATCTAGAGGTTTTTGATAGCTGGAGAAACCTTGATTGTGTGAAAATCATCAAACACTTAACACATTCTCAAACCCAGAATCAAAAGACGATACCTTTGTTTCTATCCATTTCAAATCCAACACTAGAAACACAACACCTGTTTCTCTTCCCTTTCGAATCCAGGAGCAACCCCACGCTTTGTTTTCCTTTCGAATCCCGCAGAAGGAACACTACACCAGTTCTTCTGCTTCGAATCCAGAAACAACAAACACAATCCCACTCTTCTTGACCTTCGAATCCAGTCAAAGAAACATCACACTTGTTTCTTTCTTTCGAATCCAGGAGCATCCAATCCAATCACTCAAGGTCCAGAAGCACCAACTTCAGAAGCAAGGTAAGTCCCCTGACCTTAACCCTTTTGGTTCCAGCATGTACATGACATTTGTTTACTTTTAGTTTCTGCCCTTTTCGTTTGTTTTTCTTGTCCAAATGTATGGTAGAACTAACCTGTATAGACCCCAAATGAAAGAAGAAGTTTTGTGTGAAACAAAGCCTCAGGCTTCGCCCCTTACTATTCACAGTCCCAAACGAATGACAAAGAGGGCGTGAACGGAGGATGCACTCTCATGCTGCTTTGCAGACCCATATTGCTTCCCAGTCCAAACGAAGGAGCAAGAAGGGAGAAACGAAGTTTGTTCACACTGACTTCCAGGCCCAATCGAAAGAAGTAGCCAGAAGGATGAATCAAATACTGCCTCTCATGCTGATTGCTAAACCCAAATCAAAAGAAGCCCAAAAAAGCAGAATCAAAGGGTACATTCTGCTTGGATCTAAAAACTTATGTTCCCTTCTTTTATTTTGTTTTGTCATTATATTTTCTTGCTATTCAATATGGTTTTAATAGTTGGGATATTTATTTTCTGCATTTTTATTGCTTTATACAAATGTTAGTAATTAGGGTGTATGGCAAGATAAAACCAACAAGTAGACCATCCTAATCAAAGACTAAATGCATGCAAATCAAACACATTATTTGCACACATACACCTCAAGGGTAATCTCACTTGTTGCCTAAGAAAATAGTCATGTCCTTCGAATATGGGTGTTTTAGCAAAGACCCTCGATAAAAGATCGTAGTCCCTCTATGTCCCTCGATGTTGCCTTCGGTAAACGATCTAGTCCCTATACGAAATTGCTAAAACGTCTCATAGGTTGCCTTCTATAACTATACAAATGACCCACGCCCATCCCTTCATATCCAACAATGGGGCTTATTATCAATCAATGGTAAGATAACAACATCTAAAGAAGGAGGAAAAGAATAAAGACCTTTTGAGTAGGTAGGATGCTCATAGTTGCTTTCTCACAACTAAAAAACCATTTTCACACCAACACTTTCAATTGAAACATTTTCAAAAGACAAAGCTCTTTGTACGCATTTTTATAGAGACGAGAATCATTACAAAGGCACTTTTCAAAATCACTTTCAAAAAAACATCTTCCACAAACATCTCTTTGAACTATTTTCAAAACCAACACTTTGTACGCGTTCTTATAGAGACGAGAATCATTACAAAGATGTTTTCAAAATATTTTCAAACCCACACCATAAGCACATTTTCAAACAAAATCAAGTGATCTAGCAAGCAACTAAGAGCCCGTAGATAACTACAGATGAAAAGGGTGCTAACACCTTCCCTTTTCATAACCTACCCCCCGAACTCAAGAAAACTTCTCTAAAGGTCTTTCCTGTTCTTTTCACCCTTTCCTTTTTTGGATAAAAGAAAAGGCGATGTCGACTCTTGCTATCCACAATAATTGTGATAAAGCGCAAACAACTAAGTCAGTTCTCCCACTGTATTACAGTAACTGTTTCATATCTTTACGTTATCCTTCTTTTCAGGAATCATTAATGCTAGTAATCATTCTCTTTAAACCCTTTCCTTGTTAATTAAGTCTCTTAGTTTCCTATATATATGTTGCTCACTTTCACTATCACTTTTCCACTTTCAATTTGTTTTTCTCTCTTAATTTTGTTCAATCTTTTAAAAAACCCTAAAGAGTCCGTGTGAACAATGGCTTCCTCCCAACAAATTGCTCAAAGCTCTCAAAGCATTCCTGGATCTTCTTCCTCAACATCATAAAGGTACGAAGAACTCTCAAGAACTCTCCTCACTCCCATTGATTCGCTGGAAGTTCTGTGTGAGCGCATTATAGACTTCATCGGCATGAAGGAAAACAAATACGAAGGATGGAACAAGTACTTTGATCGCCTATTAGGACCAATTTTTCCAAGACTTGTTAAAGAATTTTGGATCCACGCTATAACTTCAAATCATTAGGTCACTTATTTCGTGATGGGAAAGAAAATAGTCATCTCAGAAGATTTCATTGGGAAACTGATAGGTCACGACGGTGAAAGTATTCGTTGCAGTGATATGGCTGACAAAAGCTATGACCTAACAAAGATTTAAAAAGAAATTTTTACTTCTGGAAACCATCCAACAAAATCAAAGATCTGAAAGATTACCTCAGAATTTGGTCTAAAATCATTTTGGATTACATCAATCACAGAAAACCCACAAGTTCTCCAGACTATATCAACATTGATCAACAGTATCTTCTGTACTTCATAGCCACCAAAGAAAAGGTTAATCTCCCACATATTCTGTTCAATCATCTGAAGACCAGCGTCAAAGAGACAAGATAAGAAGAAAGAACAAAGAGATTGGATCCCTCTGGGTAGACTCATTTCAAATTTTCTGACAGAAAACAACCTGATAGAACATCTGACTAAGGCTCAACAAGTCAACACTCTGGAAGCTTGTGCTGGTAAACCTCTCAACACCAAGAATCAGAAGAAGATGAAGATTATTGAAACCATCAAGAAGGATCCAGAAATAATAACCAAGGAAGTCATTACCACTAGAAGAGTACCTCTGAAGAGTACCTCTGAAGAGTTTTCCTCTCTTCTCTCAAACATATGCTTCTCCAAATATTATTCCCAGATATCTGGATTCTTGCAAAAGGGACGGGACAAATCCAAAAGTGAACATCTATGATATAAGACAACAACCTCTGGAAGTTGCTCCTAGAAAATTAAGGAAAAGGAAAGCTGCCGCAGAAGGAACTTCTCAGAAGACTCCCAAAGCTTCCAAAAAGAAAGGTAATCCATCTTTTATTTTTGTTATTGAATCAGTATTGTTGTCAACATCTGAAAACCATCCTTCTCTAAAACCCATAGAAGATCCATCGCCTCAAACCTTTGATGACTTTGACATTGACTTTGACACCTCACTTTCTCTAGATAACCTTCTAAATAATCCACCTACTACCCATCTTGACCAAAATCAGCCTGAACTTGCTCAAGTTCTTACTAATATTGATCAATTTGATCCTCTGTTTGAAGCTCCCCACACAGATAATCCAAACTTTAACTCTGATACCCATAAATTCCATTCCTAGAATCACCTGCCCTCTCATGGTCTCTCAACCACCCACAATTCCCTCAACTTCCTCACAGAACCTCTCCATCCCAGATATTCCATCTCCCTATCAATCCACTCCACCGAAGTCACCAAATTCTCCCATTATTATTTTTGATTCTCCCTCCCTCAATAACCACCCAGAAGATCCCCTTCGAGCAATTATAGACTTAGAAGCCTTGGACAATCTCGTCACATGTTCTCAGAAAATTGCCACTCCAAAACCAAAACCAAAAATTTCCAAAGAAGATGTTGGTAAATCTCTACTGATTTTTGTAACAGAAATACAGGAATGGGTTAACTCTCTGAAGCTAGCTTGTGTAGAGAATCTTAATCTTACTTCTTCTGATTCTCATTGGAACAAGTTTAGAAAATGGTTCAACTCTGAATCCCTTAAACTCAAGGAGATGAGTTATGAAATTGCTCAACAAAACTTTTGTGATCATCTGAATATCTTCAAGAATTAAGTTCTGCGTCACTGGGAAAAGAAGCCACTCTTTCTGCTGGACAATGTCCCTTGGGAAGATCATCAGCCAATAGAATATGGTGAACCATCCTCTGATCCTCTTCCTCTGTTTATGTTTCAAGACAAAGGAAAGGAAGTTGAAGAAGCTCCCGAGTCAGAATCAGCCATAGCTTGCTCTAAAAAAGTGGTTCCTTCGGCTTATGTACCCTCTTCATCTCTTGTGCTGCAAAATCTGCAGGCATTGAAGAAAGAGAATGATGTGTTTAAGGAAAGGCTAGACAAGCAGAATGATATGTGCAAGGAAATCAAGGGGATGCTTGGAAAACAAGAGGAATCAAACAGTCAGATCAAGAGTTTATTGGAAGCCCTGTTCACACGACTTCCACCACCTCAAACTTAGTTCTGAAATTTGTTTTCTTCATTTTTTTGTTTGTTTCCTTCAGAATGTGTTTTTATTGGAATCTTTTTTAATACAACATGCGTTTTATTGTCTAAAGTGTTTTTATTGCTTTTTGATTCTTGACAAAAAGTGGATGAACGTAAGATATTTAAAATATAACAATATCGAGACTCAGTCTCAAACATTTTGAATATCATAACTTCTATTGTTTTTTTTTTGAAAGCAAAACAGGAACAAACTCTGTTGAGTACAGAAGTGGACGCATCAAAAATCTTTTTCTCCAAACTCTGATCAGAACAATCTTCAGGGAAGTATTTATTCTCTATCTGAGTATCCAACTCAGGGGGAGACTTTAAATGCTTTATGTTCTTTAGGTTTCTATCAAAATATCCAAGTTTTTGTCATCACCCAAAAGGGGGAGATTGTTAGAACATAGTTTGATTCTACAACCCTTGTAAGTGTTTTGATGATAACAAACACTCAAAGAAAATATATGCTCCATAAATAAGTATTGTTTTATAGAGAAGTTCTGATGGAAGATGCATAGAAGATGAGTTAGATCATTGTTTCAACTCTTATTCAACACTTCTTATATAGAAAGCGATCTGCATAACACACTTATATAGAGAAGTTCTCAAGATACAACTTCTGAGTGCACTAAACACTATGAACAGGAACTTCGTTATACTGATTCATATAGTTCTGGAAAGAATTAAAGGAGTCCCAACAGCAACATTCATCTTCTGAAGCGTTTCGAAGCAAGCATGTTCTGAAGCATTACATTTCATTTATGGCTATTCAAAAGTAACGGCTGAAAGAGGACAAAAATCTCTATGTTTGGAAAGTTATTTAATTACCATTTATCAACATTCCAAAAGCTCCTCACATGCGTTTCCTATATATACAAGACTTGAAGGAGAAATTGTTTACGATTTTGTTAGGCACTATAAACAAGACATTTTCATCACCTTCATCTTACAAAAATTCATTTGTCTAAAACATCACTTGTGTGATACTGTTTTGTTAGAAAACACATATTGTATACGCTTTTAAATATTGTATTGTGTAATACCTTGAGAAAATCGGGTTGTGGTTTAAACTCAAGAAGACATTGATTGTTGTCATCTTATCTGTGTAATCAAGTTTGATAAATGGATTAAGACCTCGTTGAGAGAGGCGAAATCACCTTGGCGGGTGGACTGAAGTAGTTTGAGTTCAAACGAACCAGGATAACCAACATGTCTTTTACTTTAAGTTTTAAAAACCCTAATTCAAATGCCCTTCTTGTGTTTTTAAAACTACACGGTTAGACGTACACGGTTAGACGTACATTTTCATCACCTTCATCTTACAAAAATTCATTTGTCTAAAACATCACTTGTGTGATACTGTTTTGTTAGAAAACACATATTGTATACGCTTTTAAATATTGTATTGTGTAATACCTTGAGAAAATCGGGTTGTGGTTTAAACTCAAGAAGACATTGATTGTTGTCATCTTATCTATGTAATCAAGTTTGATAAATGGATTAAGACCTCGTTGAGAGAGGCGAAATCACCTTGGCGGGTGGACTGAAGTAGTTTGAGTTCAAACGAACCAGGATAACCAACATGTCTTTTACTTTAAGTTTTAAAAACCCTAATTCAAATGCCCTTCTTGTGTTTTTACATTCTTCAGGTTTGATATCTTTTAAAACTACACGGTTAGATGTACACTTGCAGTCAGTAAACCCGATAGACTCTTAAAGTCGCGATCAAGGCTACAATAATTAGACTAGTAGAGGAGACCAACAGGAAGGAATTGTGTCGAATCATAGAAGACCCCCATACTAAGGAAACCAAAGAGGTGGTGTTGGAGGTAAAGGAAGAGGTGGTGGTCGAAAACCTGACAAGAGTCACATTCATTGTTTCAATTGTTAGAAGTATGGTCATTATTCTAGTGAATGTCTAGAAAAATGAAAGAATCGAGAAAGTGATGCAAAGTTTGTAAAACATGAAGAAGAAGAAGAAGAGATGATGTTGATGGTCACAACAAGAGATGAAGAGAGATTCAAGGACCAACGGTACTTGGATTCAGGATGCTTGTCACACATGTGTGGAAGGAAAAATTGGTTTGTCAATATTAAACCCTCAATGAAGAACGTGGTGAAATTCGCAAATGACAATACCCTAGCAACTGGAGGTATTAGAGACATTCTGATTATGAGGAAGGATGGCAAGAGGTCAGTAATTTCAAATGTTTTGTACATACCAGGCATGAAGAGCCATTTTCTCAGCATAGGGCAATTGGTCGAAAAGAATTATAAAGTTTTAATCGAAGATAAGATGATGAGAGTCATCGATGCAATGGGAAAGCTAATCGTAAAGGCTCTTATGTATCAGAATAAAACCTTCAAGATTAAACTTAATATGATGGAGCACAAGTTCCTTGCGACTGCATCTAGCAGGGATGAGTGGATATTGTCTTATCGACTTGGCCATCTCAACTTCAAATACATCAGAGATTTGAAAATAAGAAATATGGTTTCAGGATTGCAAGAAATCGACATTCCAAATAAGGTGTGTGAGGAATGTGTACAGGCTAAGCAGTACAAGAATAACTTTAGCAAGGATGTCAGATGCAAATCGAGTTCTATTCTTGAAATCATATACTCTGATGTATGTGGACCAATCCAGGTGGATTTGAATGCAGGTAATAAATACTTTGTTACATTCATAGATGATTTCAGTCGAAAACTATGGACTTACCTGATCAAGAAGAAAAGTGAAGTGATCGAGGTATTTTCCAAGTTTAAATTTATGGTCGAAAGGCAAAGTGGTCGAAAGCTTAAGATTTTGAGAACTGTGGTGGTGGAGAATTTGTGTTAAAAGAATTCGACATGTTATATTAAAAATAAGGGATTGAGCATGAGGTGGTGCCACCCTACACTCCATAACAGAAGGGAACTACAGAAAGGAAGAATCAAACCATCATGAATATGGTGAGAGGTATGTTGAAAGGAAGGCATTTAACTAATGTGTTTTGGGGTGAAGTTGTGTCGACTGCAACATATATCTTGAACAAATGTCCAACGAAAAAGCTAGAAGGAATTACACCAGAAGAACGTTGGTCTGGTGTGAAGCCTATATTGAGTCATCTAAATGTTTTTGGATCTATATCACATAGACATGTGCCAGATCAGTTGAGAATAAAATTTGATGACAAGTCGAGTTAGGTGATCCTAATATGATATCATTCGACTGGAGGTTACAAGTTGCTCAACCCAATGAACAAGAAAGAAGTGATCAACACAGACGTGATCATATTTGAGCTTAAAGAATGAGATTGGATTGAAAATGTAAACAAGGAATTCAATGAGAATCTTATGTGAAGAACCAGCCACTGAAGTCGAAAGAGAAGAAGTTCAATAAGAAGAAGTCAGAGGTGATGCATGCCCAAGCATACCTCAAAGAAAAAGACATATGTCTGCAAGGTTGCAAGATTTTTTGATTACATCAGATGATGTTATCGATAATAAAGGTGAGTTGGTACACTTTTTTCCTATGAAGATGCCAAACCAATCAATGTTGTTGAGGCATTGAAGGATTCAAAGTGGGTGAAAGTAATGGATGGGGAATTTAGTCTATCAACGTCAACAACACTTGGTAAATTGTCGAATTGCTTTAAGGAAATAAGGAAATTGATGTCAAGTGGGTATACAAGGTGAAGGTGAAACCCAAAGGGAAAGTAAATCGACACAAGGCAAGACTTGTGGCGAAAGGATTTCTTCATAAAGAAGGAATCGACTTTGATGAGGTTTTTGCACCTGTTGCTAGGACCAAAACAATCAGGTTGGTTATTGGTCTAGAAGAAATGAACAGTTGGCACATATGTCAAATGGATATGAAATGTGTATTCATAAATGGACCCTTAGACAAAGAACTTTATGTTCCACAACCAGTTGGGTTTGTGTAACATGGAAAAGAAAGAAAGGTATACAGGTTGCATAAAGCCATGTATAGACTTAAACAAGCTCCAAAAGCTTGGAAAGAAGATTGATAGTTTCTTAAGAGAGAAGGAATTTGTAAAGTGCACAACTGAGCATGTATTATATGTAAGAAGAAGCAATAGTGAATTATTGATACTATGTCTCTATGTAGTGACTTGTTAATAACAGGTAGATGCAAGAAGGAGATTGGAGACTTCAAAGGTGATCTCAGGAAAAAAATTGAAATGTCTTATCTGGGTGACATTTCATACTTCTTTGGAATCAAATTCTAAAAAAGAAGTATATGTTTGATGATGCATCAAAGAAGATATGCAATTGAAATTCTCAAGAGATTTAAGATGGAAGAATGTAACTCGACTTTGACACCTATTGAACCAAGACTGCAATTGTCGAAAGATTTAGATTTAGATGATCTTGACCCAACCCAATACAGAATAATTATTGGGTCATTAAGGTAACTTTATTACATAATAGCCTGACTTATCATATAGTGTAGGTATGGTGAGTAGATTCATGCAGAAGCCAAAGGTATCACATCTAGCAGCGACTAAGAGGATACTAAGGTATTTGAAAGGAACCTTCGACTATGGCATTGTTTCCTACAACTGATAGAGGAAAATAGTGCAAGTTAGTTGGATACACCGACTCAAGTTGGTGTAGTGATGTTAAGGATCGAAAATCCACAGTCGTTATGTATTTATGCTAGGTGGTGCATCAGTTTCTTGGAGTTTGAGAAAAGAACCAGTAGTGGCATTATCGTCATGTGAATCAGAGTATATAGTTGATTCTCTTTGTGCATGTAAAGCAACACAGATGGTGAATTTGGTCGAAGAGATAACGTGGAAGAGTCATGGAGCAATTACCATGAAGGTCGACAACACGTCTGCTATCAATATGGCGTAGAACCGGATAGTACAAGGCAGAAACAAGAACATTGAAATGAGGTTGCATTATCTTTGTGAACAGGTAGCAGAATTGAGAATCCTATTACATGCATCATGACTAAGGGAGTGCAGGTCGAAGTGTTCAGAAGACTAAGAGCTATAATGAATGTAGATAGTTTAGAAAGAATGAATTAGGTGGGGTGTTAAGTTGTAATTCCTTGTGTCTAAAGAAACATGTTGCTCGACACAAGGTGTGTCGAAATAAGCCTAGTGTGCGTATGTGTATATGTGTGTGGAAGATTTAGTCGAGTTGTATGTATCGAAGTGTCAAAGCAAGTTGCTTCACATAGTATTTCGACTTAGGTCTAAAATAGTTATTTTGGGTTTTTATAGTTTTGGAATTTAACTTAGGGAGCAAGCTAACTCAATTATAAATAGAGAGAGTAACCCCTATTATAGTAACATAACTTGTATTCACAGAATTTTGAAGTTGCAAAGTGAATAAGATTTTTTCATAGTTTGTGGGTAGAGAGAAACTCTGTAGAAATCACCATCTTCCTTCCAAATTTATCAAACCTTAATTTTATTTCTTCCTTAATTTTTCATTGTTATTGTGTATTGATAACAATCTTATTCATTAAGATTGACACCACTACAAAACGCGCATATAATAAATGCCAAAGTCACCACGGTTTTCCCCAAAACCGTAGTGACACTGCTAAACTAAGGAACTAACATTTTTTTATTTTTAATAGAAAATTTTAAGGTTATAATTGCGATTAATTCCCTAGCGTGGTGAAACAGTCCAGCTTTTCTGGGTTCGATCCTCAGGTCCCTCAAATAGTTTATCCATTTTACGTTAATGTACGAGTTTTAAATTATATTTATATATGATTAAAAAATAATAAGGATATCACTACGGCTCTTTCATACAACCGTTGTTACACACTGGCGACTCTTTATATATATTAAACACTAAGTACCCATTCTTCCACTGATTAAAGAAACAACTCTAACAACAACACCATGGACATCGTCGGGATAAAGAAAACAACCCTAATACCACACTCATTATTGTTGTCCAGTTTTGTATCAATGTCGCATTTGAAGAGTAACTCATACAAATGTGTAAAATCTTAATCTGGAAATTTATGTGGTTGTGAATGTAACACCCCAAAATAACTAGATTATTTATTTAATTATTTGATTGATTTATGTTGAGTATTTGTGACTTAATTGTGATGTTTATATGATGTGTTTGTGATAATGATGTTTGATATGATGTTTTGTATGGTGTATGATGGGGTGGTAGGAATTAAGAAAATATAGAGTATTTTAGAATAATTTAGATAATTAGAATAATTGAGTTGGATTATTTTAATTAGTTAAATAGAATAATAATAATAGATACAGGCTATGATGACATGATGGTAATATTATGGTGTGAGTGAGGGTAAGATGGAAAGACCATAGAAAGATTCCAAGGGTTAAACAAGGAATATAGATAAAATAGTCTCATTCTGTACAATCGTGGAAAGAAGAGAACGTTATGGATAACTAGGGCACGAGAAGAGCTAAGGGATCTATGTAGAACACAAAGAGGAATATATTGCTTCTAGGAATCTAAGGTAATGGGGTTTATCGTTGTTATTATAATTGATCTAAGATTTAGATAATTGTAGGATTGTGTTGGGGTTTTAGGGTTGATGATGTTATTATGATGTTTGATAAAAATTGGTGAAATTATGATGTTTTATTGCAAAGAATAGATGCATATGATGTATGGTAATTTGTGTTGTTATTATTTGAGGAAACCATAAGGGATTATGAAGATTTAAGTCCTATAATATGATGAAATCGTGTAAAAATTGGATTGGTGCAGCGCAGTAACTGCAACAAGGAAGTCATATTTGTGTTGCATCGTCGGGAGATGGATTTGCATTGTCAGTGGGTGAACTTCGCCCAAGAAGCGCCAAGTGAGCAAGGGTAGAAGGAATGGGATGAAAAACATAGCCCATGAATTTTGTAAAAGGAGTGGTACGTCACTTGAGCGTCGTCGGGCGACACAGAAGCGAGAGGTGGTAGTTGGGCGAGCAAGATGCACCGATGGGCGATCGACACCAGAGAAACCAGAGCCCCTGGAGTTTTGTATGAGGATAGATATATCGCTCCCTCGTCTTCAGGAGAGCCTCAAGCGAGCATCCTGCATTGTCAGGCGATCACCAGGCGATGAACAACAATAGTATTTAAAAAGTGTCATAACTTGAGTTTCAGGACTCTGATTGATGCGTCGTTCGAAGCGTTAGGAAGCTAACGTGATGAACTAAACGTTGGTGGATTAAAAAGAGTCATGTGATGTGTTTTTCCAATACATATGTTTTTATAAATAAAATGATTGAGTGATTGTTTTAACATGGTGTAGGTGTATACAATGAATTATTGATGCTATGATGATGTTGTTTCGTGTTATAAAGTATGTGTTGGTATTTATAATGATTATATGAATGATGATGCATTTTGACTAGCATTCATCATTTGGTTATTAAGATGTTTCGCATCTTGCATTCATGGCATAAGTGAGGGCGTAGCTTAGTGATGGTTGCAAGACGTTATTCCAGTGAGTTTTGTAGGATGAATAGTCTAGTGATAGCCTTATTACCATAGTGTGGATTGAGTGCAATTTATGATGTGCTCCAATTTCAGGAGAGAATTGATCTTATTGGTGGGGATATTTGAAGAAAACGATGACGATGTCATTAATGAAGTTTTGGTACCACATGCATGAATCTAAATAAGTTGCATTGTATTATATATGGCATTGCATGATGATTTGATTGAATGATGTTTTATGGATGCGTATTGGTGATAATTTGTAATTGATGGTATTACCATGTGTATGATGCGTATTATGATGCTTAAAGGTATCAGTATGACATGAGGTGTTGATGGTGTGTTTCTTTGGTGTTGTATCATGACTACCATACTTACTCCTTACATTTTTTATAATGATTATGATTTACTCACCATTTCTGCTTGGAAATGTTGCCTTTATACATTGGTAACTTGCAGATGATCAGGAATAATTTGTTAAAGCTTAGAGGATAGCTTCGGAGTGCATTATTTATTTCTTGTAAAATAAAGTGGGTCTTGCTCTGATATATAACATCGGGGATGGGATTGTTTGACTTGAATAATTATGCCATTTGGTTAAATTTTAAGTTTTAAACTACCTTCCATGGTATTTGTTTTAATTGATTTGTGAATCATATATGAGAAAGTATGATAAGGATTCTATGAAGTATTTTTAATAAATTGCTTTCAGACTATGAATTCCGCTGCGAGAAGTTGAAGTGACATTATCATTAATGAAGTATTTGTTATAATTGATTTTTAAAACCCGTGTTACGTAGCTGGATGTTTTATATGGTGCTTGTATGAAGATGTGACATCCTTGTTGGTGATTCTATTTGTTTTATTTTTCGTAAAATTATATGCGAAATATATGTGGGTTTAGAAGGGTGTTACATTAGTGGTATCAGATCAGGTAGGTCCGTTCGAACAGGTTTTCTTATGATGTGTATGTCATATCGATCAATTAGGGTGAGTACACTGTCGATGCGTGTTTCTGACGTTAGTTTTCTGTGTGTACAATGGTCGGAAGAAACGATGATGCACTTGTTGCTGCTTTGCGGGTTATTGCTCAGGCTATGCAACATCAGCCTAATGCTAGCAGGAATGATGGATCCAGTGTTTTTGAGACATTTCAGAGGAATCATCCTCTTGTTTTCAAATGTAGATACAATCCTGATGGAGTTCAGACTTGGCTCAAGAAGATTGATAGGATATTTCGAGTCATGGATTGCTCAGAGGTGCAGAAGGTGCAGTTCAATATGCATTAACTGGCAGAGGAAGCTGATGACTGGTGGGTTGGCACCTGTCCGAGAGTGACAATGGAGGGTAAAGTTATTACTTGGGTTGTGTTCAGCAGGGAGTTTTTGAGGAAGTACTTTCCCGGGCATGTGCACGGTAAGAAAGAGATTGAGTTTCTGGAGTTGAAAGAAGGGAACTTGACTGTGACTGAGTATGCTTCAAGGTTTGTGGAACTGGCCTAGTATTATCCATATTACAGTGAAGCAACTGCTGAGTTCTCGAGGTGTATTAAGTTTGATAACGGGTTGCATTTAGAAATCAAACGGGAAATTGAATATCAGCATATTTGTGTATTTTCAGAGTTGGTGAATAGTTGTAGGATCTATGAAGAAGACAACAAAGCTCATTCAACTCACTATAAGAGTTTGAATAAGAAGAGAGGAAAGTAGTATCAAGACCGTAAGAAGCCTTATGATGCCCCAGCTGGTAAAGGGAAACAGAAGGCTTATGATGGGAAGAACACAACTGGGGTGGAGCTCCTACTCTTGTCAAGTGTTATAGGTGTGTTAAACAAGGTCACCGTTTGATCTCGAACTTTATGAGTTTGTCGGGTGTAGTGACTGCAAGTGCACAGTCTATCACTTAGTTTTAAAAGATATCGAACCCACAAGGACTGATGGTTAAACTATTGTTATCTTAGGGTTAATGTGTAAAGCTAAGGCTAATTATAAAATTTAGGTGTTTGAGTTCAATCGGGAATTAACTAAAATATAATAATTAATAATGGGACACCTGTATGTAATTTGTCAATTTCAGGGATTCAATAAGTCATTGGCATTTATTTTCAGTATTAAAACACTGTTTCAGTGGAAACTATTTATTTAAAAACCCTCGTCTCACACTTTCGTTCTACCGATTCAGGTCATATTATTAAACTCAAAATGACCGCTCTCGCTATTTCATTTTAAAATTCAAAATTATTTTTTGAAAACAATTAGAGTCCAATTAATTTTAAAGCGCTCTCGCTGTTTTTAAAATTAATGTTTAATAACCACTATCTGGTTAAAACCTCAAACTCTTGCTCTGTTGAATTTAACCTTAGACTATCTTTTACTCTCGTACAAAAATAATTAAATATCCAAATTGGAAATTAAAACCAGAAAGTGCTTTTGTAAAAAATATTAATGCCAATTATTACTGAATCCCTTCGGTTAAGATTTACATACCGGTATCGGGGAATTTAGCCAGACATAATTTTATTCCAGGACAACATAAAATGAAAACAAAAATTTAATAATGCATGCATGGTAAAAATGAATAAATTATATTTTAAAATAGGAACCTGTAATTAAATACTGAAGCAATAAATCTGAGTAGTGTGTATCCTCCACAAGCCGACAAGATTGACTTGTACAAAATATCTTGAATTAAACAAAACGGACCTAACAAATTCTGGAAGCTATGAAGAAAAAAACTAAGGTTGCAGTATCCCTCTGATGGAAAGAAATACTGATTTTACGGTGCAGTTTTCTATGCTTACGAGAATTATACGAAACTGGAAAATAGAGTACTAAAAACTATGAAACTGAAAATAATAGTAAGGTTGCAAAAACTGGAAATTAATAGAAATTATAATAGGTAGAAAATTATGAAAATGGTGCAAAAGTATGGACCCCCACAATGTTGGTAACTACCTCCTTTTATAGATTCCAAGCGTGAGTGAAAATATGAGCTATATCCTGGATTCTCGTTCTTCCATCATGGAGAAGAATCCGCCAACTATTCGTTCCATCCGCTTCGTGGATAAAATGTTGTAACAGTTATGTAAGACGTGGCGAGTGTCATGTGCATTGTGATGTGGGGGACATATCCTCCAACTACACTGGTCGTAACATAAAGCGTGCCGAGGGGCACACCTTTACAAACTGTGTCGGGAAGGACGCGCTTGTGGCGGGCGGGACACCTTATAGTACAAAATGCTCTAAAATACTTCTAAATGTCCATTTCTTCTTCATTTCTCCATTGTTTTTCTTCCTTTTCTCATTTATGCCTTGCAAAAGCTAAGTACCTGAAATATACTGCAAATACTGTAAATAGAGATAAAATGTGACATAATAAATGAAGAATCAGAAGTTTAATCTATGTAAATCGGGCAGAAAATGCTATATCTTTCCGTGTTATCAAAATCCCCTAAGATTGAACCTTTGCTTGTCCTCAAGCAATAAATTCAGAATAAAAATCAATAAGGCTTAAGTTAGATGCAAATTCACGATGCGATTCGAATCGTAAGAGGTTTCCAATGTTTTTGCGGAAATGTGAGCATAACATAATACAAAAGATACGGTAATAACACTAAACGCCCCACATTGTGCAGGCTAATTACAGTCGTGCCATTATAGCTCAACCTAATTATTTTCGCTAAATTTCACTGGTTTTCATTCTAACACAATCACATTAAGCACTTTATCTTTAAAACACACATAGTAGAGTAGCCGGTTAGTGACTATGATCCTTTTAAGCATGAGGTTCTGGAACATAAATGCGGTAACCTCTTTTAATTCACCCTATTGCAAGTTGTGGGGGATCGGACCGTAGTTCTCCATACCAAGTTCTGTACCAGACACCTCTGAACCAATCGACAACGGGTTTCTATGTTATATCATGTAGGTAATACATCTGTTGGATTAAGTGACCGAGTGAGGGTCTCCTAACTTAATTGGCCCATTCCCTATTTTCTTACAGTAAAGCATATATCTTTTAAATACTCTAGATCATTCACTTATATTTTACCTACATAGTTTGTGTTTAAGACGGTGTTGATTGCTAAATAAAATACTCGGGGATACTTTAAAACTAAAGTTTAAGGTTTCAGTATAAAGGGTACTAAAATCGATCTAGCGCAATCTGGGGATTTAGAGTGTTACGACGGTATCCGTCGTACTTCTAGTTCACTAAAGGTTTCTCATATATTCTTTAGAAAGTGAGCAACCTATACACTCTTCAAATGCATCAGATTATGCAAGTAACAAACAAAAATTTTGTTATGGCTCAAGAAAGTGGGGAAATTAGATAACAGCAGAAAATTGCATAAATGAAGTCGAAAATACAAAGATGTTTTTTATTTCAAGAAATACAAATGGGAATGAAAGATCTACTTAGAAAGCAAGAAAAAGTTTCTAAAATAACTAACTCCCCTAAGCTTGAAACAAGCAATGTCCCAATGCTTAAAAACAAAAAGGAAACGGGAAGAGAAGCAAAAATCAATCTATTCTTGTTCATTATCGCATCCTCTTCCACGTCCTTGTACTCAACCACGTGTACCCGGAGGATGAGGCATAGCCACATGGTATATATAATCCCAAAAACCATCCATGCGTATTGTTCAGGCTACCATTTCCTCGGTTAATCTTGCAGCCTGGCGCTAATTTCTTTCGTCATATTCCTGCTGCTGAGTTTGAATGGCAAACATAAGTTGCATCATTGCATTTTGATTGTTCTGCATAGCCTACACTCTTTCATCTTGTTGAATGATGGCAGACATAATATCATCATTTGAGGCCGGTACTCTTTCGTGTCTCCTTCTGGGCCTTGTGGACGTGCTTGCGACGTTTTTAGGAGGATCTTATTGTTCAGTATTTCCTTGTTCCATTTCTTGCTCCATTTCATCAGCTTGTACATCCCCTTGGTTTCTTTGCGCATTATCTCTAGGTGCAGGAGCATCAAGGTCATAAAGCCACTTATCCAAGTTTGTAATATCAGTAGATGCAATGTTTGGAAAAATGACACTAGGAACTACCTTGTTATGCACCATAAGGATGTACCTACCATCTCCTCTGACCTTAATTAAGGGCAAGCCCGATATTTGTCGATGTCAATGAAAATGGGCGGCAGTGGTGGTAGATTTTAAAGCTTGTCTTTGAGGTGAAGGCCAAGTTCTATAGAGGTGACTAGCCCGCCAATGCACAAAGGCGTAGATCCTCTTGCACACAAAGACTGGATATGTGATAGAAGGAACGTGCATGCATTGATCTTTTAGTGGGGAGTGGGTACAATGGAAGAGGAACAATTCTTTATAATTAACCTTGTTGTTGTTAATCCTCCCAAAAATGGTGTTGGAGATAACACGGTGAAAATACCCGATTGGGGGATTATGAATGGATGAAGCCTAAAGTCCCTCGCAACTGTTAAGTTCCTCATCAGTAAGAGCTTTCCAAAGCTTGAAAGCTGTAGATGCCCAGTCTTGGTCTGTAGGAATATGGTGGTGTACCACCCACTCACGAGGGAAGCGGGAGAAATCACTTAAAGTAGATTAACTTATAAAATATTCATCTTTGAACATTCTAAAAGTAACTAATCTGGATAGGTGCTCTCTTTCGTCACACGGCATGTTGTATGAGAACGAGCTTAAGAATTCCAAGGTCAACGACTCATACGTTGGAAGATTTTGAGTGCAGATGAATGCCAAATCAGAGTTTCAGAGTAACCATCACACACTATCGAGCAATCCTAATTTTTGCAAGCACTCAGTATCAACATACCGTGTAGGGACTAGAGATCATTGATAAAATTTAAGGTACTGTGTCCTTTGATGCTCTCCGGATTCGCCATTTCGAAAAATAATTTCGAAAAGATCTGGCTTTGGTCTTGAACTTCTACGTGCCATTATTGGAGCAAGGATGGAAGATAGGCAGGAGTTTGTGTGAGAAGTTGAGGGTTTTGGAATATGTTGTAACCCAATTTTTCCCCCTAAGATCCCTTCATCATACCATGTTGATTCCATTACAATAAGATCACACTAGGATTCTGGGTTCCCCTACCTATATTTAGCTTTGCACTTTGAGGAATCACCAAGCACCTTGACCTGTTTTTCTTGTGTAATCATTCATGTTTTGTTTTGACTTCCCTTTTAATTAATAAAATGCAATGTTGGTTTGTCTTACTTGTCAACAATACAGGTAAAGGCAATGGGCTTGGCAAGTTCATTCATGGGTTCATGAGTTTATTTCCATGCCCTAGTCAATAAAGCTTGAGAAGTTCAAGCCTCACCATGTAAGTTGTTTTGGAAGGTATGGCATGGTAATGTTATTTTGGTTCACTACATTTCCAAGTTATCCAGATTGATTCAAAAGTGCAAGGGGTTGATTGAAGAAGTTGTCATGCTTGGACAAGGCCTTGTTCCCATTGATCACAAGTGCATATTTCTATAAATTCTCAAGATATGGAAGTGGTTTTGGTGGTTATGAATTCTCATTTTTCATCCTCAACAACTTCTATTTACAAAGCAAGGGTGTTGGTACAAGAAGGTGGTTCAAAATTTTCAAGGTTCCTCCAAGCATTTTCTTGATCTAGGAGCTATGGTTTTGAACTTCAAAGGAGTATATCTTGCTCATATTTTGGTATTTTTGAGTGATTCTAAAGACATAATTCTCTTCAAAGGGTTATTAACAAGTCACTTCAAAAGTTCCAATGAGTTTTCATGTGGAAGAAACTTGATGAGGAAGAAAGATTACAAGTCCTCCAGATGAATCCCCAATTTTCTATGTGTAACTTCAAATGATCATAACTTGGGAAATTTTTATCACCTTGAGCCCATTATTTTTCCATAATGATCTTGAACATGTGAACTTTATGACTTCTTTTATGTGCAAAGTGAGAAAATGGATGGAAATTGCCTTAAGGATACAAAAGATTATAGGTCATTTCATTATTTTTTGCCAACTTCAACAATTCATAACTCTCTCAATTTTTGGAGATTTTGAATGGTTCAAGTCCAAAAATTTCATTAAAGAGATCTACTTCATGCCATGTTTTTTGGTCAAGAGCAAATTCCAAGTGGAAGGCTATGTTTGGATGCAAGACATTATAGGTCACTTTTGAAGAAAAATTTGAAATATTTCTAAGTATGGAAAGTCAACATTTTTTCTCCAACTTAAACTCAACACAACTTTCAGCTCAAGCATCCATTTGATTCCATTCTTTTTCCATTGCAAAGATTTTAACCTCATCTTTCTGAAGCATCAAGAATCATGCCCTAAGACCCCTTGAGTTGAAAATGCCATTGTTATGAAATTGGTAACTTGGAACTGAATTTCTCACCAAGTCAGAATTTTGAAATCCATAATGTGGCCTCTAATCACAAGATTTATACACGTTTTTGATTTAAACTTAATTAACAAACTTTCCAGAAGTGTTCAGCACCTCAAAATGGAAGTGTGATACGGTGGGAAGAACTGACTGTTTTTTTTGGAATGCTGGTTTGCGTTTTGCGTTTGTTTTCTCAAAATGTCGCGGTAAGCAAGAATCGCCACCGACTTTTATTTTATCCAACAAGGAAAGGAAAAAAGCATAGAAAAATTCCTTTTTCGAGATTTTCTAGGTACGGGGGTAGATTATAGAAAGGGGAGGTGTTAGCACCCTTTCTATCTGTGGTTATCCACGAGCTCTTAGGTACTTGCTCATATTGTTTTCAAAATATTGTTTTCTTTGTGCTTGTGGGTTTGAAAAAGTTTTTGTTTTGAAACTTCGATTTAACTCTTGCTTCTGTCCTTAAGAGTGTAATGAAGTGTTTTGAAAACTTTGTTCGAAAAAGGAGTGTAAGTGTGAAAAAGATTTTGTTTTTTGAAAGAGCAAGTATCTAAGAACCATCTACCTACTCGAAAAAGGAATCGTTCTATGCTAATATCCTTTAGATAATTCTATCCCACTATTAATGAGTGGGTAGCACCATCGTTGGAGTTTAAGGGTCAACTCGAATGAGGGACATGCGGTCACTAAAGCAATGTTAGGACGACTTAGCGGTAACCCTAATGTCTTAGATCATTTGTTTTGAGGCAACAATATCCGAGGCAACCGTTTCGAGGCGACTATGATCTTTAGACAAGAGGACGACCTCTAAAGTGACCTATACTCAATGACCGCGTACGAAGGCAACCAAGTGGGGTGTACCTTAAGAGTGCACATGTGCGAGTGTGTCGTTTTCAGTTTATTTTTATCTTTGTACATGTTAATGGTGATCTAAGTTGATTTCAGGTTAAAACATTCAGTCTTGTCATGCATACCCTATTATCAAACATCTAACAATTATAATTTGCAGAAATAAAATGCGGAATTTAAATTACAAGGCGTCGGGTATTTACATCGCCAAAGACAAACCCTTTAAAAATAAATAAAGCGATAAAAAATAAATAAAAAGTTCTATTAACTATTACAATCCGGAAACAAGTACATTATTGGATAAAAGAAAGTAAATCGCATGCGGGAAATTAAATCGAGCGCAAAGTTCTAGGGTTTTGACCCTTTTTGTTAAAGAAAAGAATTTTGTTTTGTTGTTTTTTTATTTTATGAAAGAAATTAACCTAAATTAATTACTAAATTAAATTTAATTAATTAATTAATAAAAATAAACTATTTTTGGTTTTTTTGTTATTTTGAGAAAGAAAAATAAAATAATAAAGTTAGTAATTAAACCTAATTAAATCTAATTTAATTCTAATTATTTATAAAAATATATTAAAGTTAGTCTAATTAAAACCTAAGTTAATTTAATTAGTGTTTATTAAAAAAAATTAAAATTTGATCTGATAAAGAAAATATTTTTATGGTTTTTATTTTATAAAGAAAGAAATTTTTTAATTGGTTAGTAAATTAAATAAAACAATAAAAATAATTAATAAAAACTAAATAAATAAAATAGAAAAAGAAAGGGGTTTGGGCCTGATTTAGGGTGTTTGAACAACAATCCTGTGGCCCAAAAACGCTGGCCCTGTTGACCTTTCCTGATTCAGTGGGCACACGTTGACCAATGCTCATGGTGGTCCCTCAGCTTGGACCTTCAGATTTGGCCTTTGGCCATCTGGCCATTGGATGCTTGATGGACTATAGTGGGCTGCATGCTTGGATATGTAAATGATCACCTGAAGGGCAAAATCAAACAGAAATTGGGGGACCTGGGATTCGAACCCAGGTCTTGTAGGATATTGGATGTGCACGCTTACCACTAGGCTACTTGGCTTTGTTTGTTAGTAATGTACGAAATAATAATAATAAAATGAAACAAGTTAATATGCTTGCAAAACAAAAATGCGCGAAAATTATTTGAATTGGCCAATGGGTGACTGCCAGCTCTTCGTCCCTGTCCTTCCACTACTGTAATTTTACCTGCGGATTTGAATCCGCAGCTAAAAACGCAGCTCGATCAAAAAATCACTTCCAGGCAATAAGAATGACTTTCAAGGGCATGGTTGGGTTCATCTCCTTCTCCTGAGTGCAACCATGCCCATTATATGGACCAATTTCACCTGAAATAAGAATCCCTAAAAACAAAAATGCAACCCTAGCTGTGGTGTTTTTGGGTTACAGCGCCTATAAACCAAATTGATTAATGCCAAAGGTTCATAAATGACATGAGGGTTATGAATATGCAATTATCTCATTCAAATGATGCCAGAATAGGCTAAGTCGAACCCAAGAACAGAGCTAGGTAACGAGGGACTTACAGTGCGTTTGGGCGTATGAGCAAGCTTGCTTTTGATCCAGCAAGATTCAGTGTACGTCCAGGAAATGATTGGGATAGGTCTTGGCTTCTGAAAACACCTCTAGCTATGAATTCGATTCCAATCTTTTTTGTATATTTTTCAAGTTTTGTCTTGCCTCTACCTGCAGCCTCTAACCCTTGTTTCGATCTCTTTTGCTTGCTTATGTACTATGGAATGTATTAGGGTAACAATTTTGGATTGAATCTCTCTAAATCAATGCATTCATATTTGATTTGATCTCCATTATTAACCTTTCCAAATTTGCCAATTTTCAATCTTTTTGCACATGGTTTGGTGTGATACGAATTTGATGATGTTAATGATGATGATCCAATCCTGAAATAGTCAAAACATCTCATGTAATCAAAGTTTGGGATTTTATATGATTTTATTTGATTAAAAATGAATAAATTCAATAAAAAATCAAATAAAATAAAAAAATAAAATATGAGCTCATGGCTGAATCTAGGACACGTGAGAAATGATGTAAGCTCAAATCAAGTGGAAAATACTGGGCCCATTTGACAAAATTTGAAGTTTTGGGGATAGTTGACTTTTGGCAATTTTGCAAAAATGCCCAACTTCAACAATGCACAACTTCTTCAATTTTGAACTTTTGGAAGTGTTCTTGGACTTTTTAGAAAGCTTGAGATGTACTCTAACCAACACTTTTGTTCTAATATCATTTTGATGTTCCATGCTCAAGTTATAAGCTTTGGAAAAAAGGTGTTTTTGTTGACTTTCAAAAATGACCTATAATGTCCAAATTTATAACCTCTTGTGAGTGCATTTTTTGATCTTGGGGTATGCAGATGGATTGCAGGAAATTGAATACTCTTAAAAATGAGCTTTGGATGGGCCATTTCTCATAAAGTATGAGAAATTTATGCTTGGTCAAAGTTGAGTTGACTTTTCCTGCAAAACCCTAATTTAGCAACTTTTGAGTCTTGATGAATTTTGACCAATCCTTGATGAATCATGATCAACCATTGATAAAATGAAGAAATATCCTTAAAAATGAGAATGTTGACAAAAAATCTTGAAGTTTGACTGTATGTAGGTCACAGTTGACTTTTTCCCTAGCACAGTCGATTTTTGGACCCTTTGAGCAATTGATTGAGCAAACTTCCTCTGCAAGGCTTGAAACTTGACATGGATGATCTTGAGAAAATATTAGGACATTGGGGAGAACTTGAGGTCATTTGGATTCAAATATCTTGGTGCAACACAAAACCCTAATTTGGGGTTGACTGCCTTAGGAGATGACTTGTCTGACCCACTCTTGAGCAAACTTGAGCAACTTGGAGATTTTTATTGAAATGTTTTGAGGAATATGAGAGGGCAAATTTTGGGGTACAAAAACAAGGATTGGATGAGTTTTGCTGAAAATAAGATCACCCTTCGCTCGTGCATCAAGTTTGCACGAATTCCCTCCAAAATGCATCATTCACTCTTCCTTTTGATCCCATTTGCTTCTCCTATAAATACATGAAATATCCCATTCATTTTGTCAAGCTTGGATAGCCAGAATCACCCTGCCAAACTTGTTCCATACCTCAGAATTTAGCAAGTTTGAAATCCATACACAAGCCTTTTTCAATCCAATTTTTTTATCAATTCACCTTCCTTGATCTTCGTTGAAGCTAACCATATAATTACATTCAATAATCATGCCCTATATTGGTCCATAGAAGCCCAGTTTCAGAGCTCTGCAACTTAACTTCAATAGGTAGATTCCTTCACCAATTCTTTAAAACTTTGATATCATTGTGATGCTCTCATTGCCCTGGTTCTAGTTGCAACACTTGATTTTTTTACTGGAAACACGTTTTGACCATGAAATTTTAAATCCCTTTTCAAAACTTTCTTTCCAAATTGCTTGAGCTACAATTTATAGAAATTTGGCGCGAGGGTGTGGTTGTCTTCATCTTGAAGAGATGAAGCGAATGGCATAGGTCTGAGCTTCTGATTTTACAGTTTAAGAGACCTGCTATTCACGTTGGCTGGAGGTTGAAGATGACCAACGTGTCATCTTCCAACCAATGATGGCACGCCACTTGTTATTTTTGAATTCTGATTTAATAATTGATTCAGTGCTTTATTCACTAATGACCATGATATGCACAGCACACCAAATCCCTTGGATTTGATTACTAACGCGTTTTGACTATCATCCAATGGTCCACATATTTTTTACTTTTATTTTCTTTTCTGATTTTTATATTTAATTGTTTTAAACTTCAAAAATCATAGAAATATCATTTTAAGTCCAAAAAATATGAAACAATTATGAAAAATATTTTTGATTATTCTCTTTCTGATTTTTATATTTTCACAATTTAATTTTGTGTTTTGGTATTTTTTTTTATAAATTTACACATTATTTGAATTGTTTTAAATGTTTAAAAATACTTTTATGCATTTTAAAATTCTGAAAAAATTATGGAATGATCCAATGATATTTTGACAAATATTGGTGACCTTATTTTATTTTTGTTTCTGACTTTGTCATTTTTTTTATCGTTTTTGGCTTATTTTACCCCTTTCTTTTAATTTTAAAAACAGTTTCTGACTTTAAAAAATTACCAAAAAATTTATAAAATCATTTGAGCCCTTTTCTGATTTTTCTTTGGTCTTACTTTTTATTTCTTGATTAATTTGAACATAGTTGATATTTTTCTCTTTTATTTCTATTTTTAAACATTATCTTTAAACCTTTTTGTATATATTAAAATGTAATATTATTTTGTGACTATTTTCTGGTTGATCTTGGGTTAAATTTTTGATCATGAACTTTATTAACATCAATGGATCCATGGTGTTAAGTCTAACTCCACAAAAATGGATGAATGATTTTAATAATAGTTTGATTAAATTTAATCCAAAAGTGGTTTGTATATTCTCTTCCACCCCTCTTCATTTCATCCCCTTCTTATTGCACTAAATGTTGTTGGAGTATTATCTCTATATCATGTCTCAAAACAAATGGTGCATAGATTGTTATTGACCGGCCTCAAAATAGGTGCGACTTTTATATAAGTCCACTTACGATTGCTTAACGTAGCGCTAAATTTTGTCCCGATTCAAATAAATGATCATTCGTGGCCCAAACTTATGTTTGCAAGCCTAAGTATATTAATTTGATCTCTTTGATCCAATAACCTTGAGATCCATTGTGTGGAGGCTTTGGTTCTACCAATCCTCTAATGGATCTACAACACCTTTGGTCAACGTGGATCCCTTAAACATCGTTGATCATTAAATGGTACTCATAAGGATTCCAAATGGATGATATACTTGACAAAAATCAACTGCAACTTGTTCTGTGGAGGCTTTGGTTCTACCAATCCTCTAATGAGTTTCAAATGCAAGTTTCAAGATGATCATCCAATAAACCACTAATCACTAATAATTGACTTTATCCTTTATTCTTTTATATGCCCCTTTTTATTTTTATGCACTATTTACTTTTAGCATTTACATTTCATTCCATTTTCATCTTTGATCCTACGAGTATTTACTTTCTTGTCATTTTTATTTTTGCTCACTTGAGTTTTACTTTTCTTTTTAAAACACCTAATAATCAACACAAACCCTAAAATTTTTTAATGATACTTGGACTATTTGGTTACTATCCTTGGCATTATGGAGCATTGGAATTTTTGGACTTAGGATTAGAAATTATGGCTTATGATTGGAGACCTTGTGATCTTATCTGATTATTTTGTTTGGAACTCTTGAGGTTTACCTCAAGACATTGGGTTGTTTGTTTGCTTTGTGTGCATGTTATTTTCATTACACCCTTTATTTGTAATCTGGAATTCGCCCGTATACAGCCGTTACTCTGCCCAATTTTTATGAAGACTTAATACACTTGAAGTTTGGTTCTCTCAAGAGGTCTAGTATCATTTCTTGTTTGGTTTCAATCTAAAGAATGGGAATTCTATCTTGGCTCATAGTGTCAAGTATTGGCTTCTTATTGGTTAGATGGTTCTTATTCCTAGATTTTACCTTATGTTTTAGGATAGCCTCTTCTTCTCCTCCCATCTTCTTTAATTTCAAAAATCTTCTCCCTCCTTTTGAAAACTCTTCTTGTTTTAAACTTGAACCACTTTCATAATAAACTTGGACTTAGGTCCATGAATTTTCAAACATTTTCATAAATAAACTTCAATAAACTTAATAATACTTTGACATTTTTGTGAGAAGATTAAAAGTCAATCAATCTCATTTCAAACCATTTTGCCACTTTGGCTTTTATCTTTAAACTTTTCTCAAAAAAGATTGAACTCTTGCCAATCCTTGTAGTGATGTAAACAACTATACTTTTAAAATATGTAGTGAAGAGAGATATTTTCCACTTGGGTGTTGAGTGAGGCATTGTTGATTTTCAAATCCAAGCGATATCCTCCACTTTGAGAGGATGCAAATTCTCGTTTCTCATGATTGTGGGTAGTAGGTATGTTTTCCACACGGACAATGACGATGATGTTTTATCTCATAAAATTGACCAACAAATTTGTGTTTTAAAATTTTTAAAAGAGGAACTACGTGTACCCTGATCCCCTATTGCATGAAAACTTGGTACGTAGACACTAAAGGTTCGCAACCGCGGCGGGTGCAAAAATTATAAAAAATATATTTCTTTTCTCACTTCCACCATCCATTTTTTATACAAAAATTTTTATAGCCAAAATATACAGATTTTTCAAAGAGGTTCCTGCCGAGTAACGTAGATGTTTAGGGTGCTAATACCTTCCCTTTGCATAACCAACCCCCTTACCTTGAATCTTTCCCCCTCTTTTTTGGGTTACTCGCTCTCACTATGCCAAAATTGACTTTAGACAGCGCCACATAGACAACGCTTATGCCTAAAGTGCTGCTATAGGTTTTCAAAAAAATTAATAATTAAAAATTAAAGGAGAAGCGTTGCTAAAGGTATACTATAAACAACTTTTATTATAGGCGTTGCTATAGGCCTTACCATAGACATCACTTTCTTTCCCTAAACGCTGCTATAGGTTTTCAGTAAAAAAAATTAAAAAATTAGAATAAGCGCTGCTAAAGGTTATACTTTAGACAACGCTTACTAAAAGCGCTGCTAAAGGTGTTATTCTAGGAAGCGTTGCTAAAGCCTAAAGCGCTGATAAAGGGTATACCTTAGACAACTCTTTCCATAAGTGCTGCTAAAGGGTATACCTTAGACAACGCTTTCCAGAAGCGCTACTAAAGGCATTACGCTAAAAGCGCTGCTAAAGCCTAAAGCGCTGCTAAAGGTAATACCTTTAGCAGCGCTTCTTGAAAGAGTTATCTAAGTTAATTAAATAGTGTCTTAATCCCTAAATTGGTTATCAGATTTCCAGAAATCCCAAATCGTACAAACGAAACCCCACACCTAAATTGGGATTTTATATGATTTTATTTGATTAAAAATGAATAATTTCAATAAAAAATAAAATAAAATAATAAAAATAAAATATGAGCTCATTTCTGAAGCTAGGACACGTGTGCAATGATGCAAGCTCAAATCAAGTGGAAAAGAATGGGCCCATTTGACAAAATTTGAAGTTTTGGGGATAGTTGACTTTTGACAATTTTGCAAAAATATCCAACTTCAACAATGCATAACTTCTTCAATTTTGAACTTTTGTAAGTGTTATTTGACTTTTTAGAAAGCCTGAGATTTCCTCTAACCAACCCTTTTCGTCTCATCTCATTTTGATGTTCCATGCTCAAGTTATAAGCTTTGGCAAAAAAGGTGTTTTTGTTGACTTTCAAAAATGACCTATAATGTCCAAATTTATAACTTCTTGTGAGTGCATTTTTTGACCTTGGGGTATGAATATGGATTGTAGGAAATTTAATCCTTTTTAAAATGAGCTTTGGATGAGCCATTTCTCATAAAGTATGAGAAAGTTATGCTTGGTCAAAGTTGAGTTGACTTTTCCTACAAAACCCTAATTTAGCAACTTTTGAGTCTTGATGAATTTTGAGCAATCATTGATGAATCATGATCAAACCTTGATAAAATGATTAAATATCCTTCAAAATGAAAATGTTGACAAAAAATATTGAAGTTTGACTGTATGTAGGTCACAATTGACTTTTGCCCTAGCATAGTCGATTTTTGGACCCTTTGAGCAATTGACTGAGCAAACTTCCTCGCAAGGCTTGAAAATTGACATGGATGATCTTGAGAACATATTAGGACATTGGGGAGCATTTGAGGTCATTTGGATTCAAAGATCTTGGTGCAACACAAAACCCTAATTTGGGGTTGACTGCCTTATGAGATGACTTGTCTGACCCACTCTTGAGCAAACTTGAGCAACTTGGAGATTTTTCTTGCAATGTTTTGAGGAATATGAGAGGGCAAATTTTGGGGTACAACAGCTGCCCCTGTTAAATCTTCTTAAACCTGAGGATGTAGATTGGATTTCGTGCCTTTCGTGATCCGAAGGTGGAAGATGATTGAACACTAGAGTGCCCAGAAATTTGCACTCGCATGGAGTGGTATTAACCTTATGATGTCTGGAATGGGATTACAGATGCCATTTGGAGGTTGTTGGCGGGAGGATGGGCTTAAAGACGCCATCTGCAGGAGTGTCGATCGCATAAGAGATTCCTTAGCGAGAACTTTGTGTACCTGTTGTTGTGGAAGATTCCGCTGGGGAAGCCTGATCTTTGTTGAGATTTAGGAACTTGACTGTACTTCAGCTGAGAGAAAATCTCTACTGAGTTTTAAGAACTTGTCCGTAATTCAACTGGGGGAAATTTGTCGAGATTTAGAACCTTATCTGTAATTCAACCGAGACTAATTCAGTTGAGATTTAAGAACCGATCAGTTCTTCGACTGAGGGAAACATCTTCATCAAGATCTAGGACTGTCTGTTACTTCAACGGAGGATAATTTTGTTGAGATTTAAGAACTCGTCCACACTTCGACGGAGGAAAATTTTCGAGATTTAGAACCTTATCTGTAATTCAACCGAGACTAATTCAGTTGAGATTTAAGAACCGGCCAGTTCTTCGACTGAGGGAAACATCTTCATCAAGATCTAGGACTGTCTGTTGCTTCAACGGAGGATAATTCTGTTGAGATTTAAGAACTCGTCCACACTTCGATGGAGGAAAATTGTAGAGATTTAGAACCTTATCTGTAATTCAATCGAGAATAATTCAGTTGAGATTTAAGAACCGGTCAGTTCTTCGACTGAGGGAAACATCTTCATCAAGATCTAGGAATGTCTGTTACTTCAACGAAGGATAATTCTGTTGAGATTTAAGAACTCGTCCACACTTCGACAGAGGAAAATTGTCGAGATTTAGAACCTTATCTGTAATTCAACCGAGAATAATTCAGTTGAGATTTAAGAACCAGTCAGTTCTTTGATTGAGGGAAACATCTTCATCAAGATCTAGGACTGTCTGTTACTTCAACGAAGGATAATTTTGTTGAGATTTAAGAACTCGTCCACACTTCGACGGAGGAAAATTACCGAGATTTAGAACCTTATCTGTAATTCAACCAAGAATAATTCAGTTGAGATTTAAGAACTGGTCAGTTCTTCGACGTATGGAAACATCTTCATCAAGATCTAGGACTGTCTGTTACTTCAACGGAGGATAATTCTGTTGAGATTTAAGAACTCGTCCACACTTCGATGGAGGAAAATTGTCGAGATTCAGAACCTTATCTGTAATTCAACCGAGACTAATTCAGTTGAGATTTAAGAACCGGTCAGTTCTTCAACATAGCTGAGAACTTAATTGCATCCTTCCTGAAAGGTAAAGGTCAGTCGTATGCAATGCATGATATATATCAAGCAATGATGTTCTTAACATAAATGAGATTGTGTTGTATGATGTGTATATGCATGTATCATGATGTATAGAAATGTAATGTTTTTAGCTGGGGAAAATAAATCCTGGATAGCTGCTGGAGAAAAGAGTTGAATTCTTCGTTTCCGCTGGGGATGGCGAACGAAGATGATTGTGAGAATAAACCTGCATGAGAGGATAGCTCCGTTGGGGAATAAACTGATGAAGAGATTACTCTGTGGAGAAGAGATGCTCTGCTGAGGATTCCACCGATAAATTCCGTTGGGGATGAATTACCGTTGCTAGTGATATTGAATCCTGTTGGGGATTTGAATTCTGTTTGTGAAAGGAAAGAACTCCGCTGGGGATGATCTTTCAGTTGCGACTTCACTGGGGATAACCTTTTAGACTCTTATGGGGATAATCCTTTGAACTTGCTGGGGACAATCTTCCAAAGTCTACTGGGGATGATTCTCCAAATTCCACTGGGGAAGCTTTTTCAGACTGCGTTGGGAAAAATTCCAAACTCCACTGGGGATATCTTGTATTTTGCCGGGGAAAATTCTTATACTCCGCTGAGGAATATTAAGACTGTCGGGGATACTAAGCATTTTCAGTGTTGATGGTAGATAAACTCTGCTTGGGGGAAAATATTATCGATTCATTCACAGTTGCAAGTCTCAGCTGGGGAGAGCTATCATTACTGTCTTACCCTGCGGGGAGTGAAATTACCTTAACCATATTCTTCAGCTGAATTTACTTTGTACCTGGTGGATAGAGCAACTGTACAGTTTGGACAATCCTTATTTGCCCCAATTTCTGATATTACAAGTAATGGTCTTTTGTTTCGCATGTAAATATTCATGAGCAGCAATTAGTGTCAAATGCGTATATCAAAAATGAACATTGGACGTTCTTTACAAAGCAAAACAGAAAAAGGAAAAATAGTTTAAAATTTCTCTGAAAATGAATTGTATTTATTTTTGAAGTTTGGCCTGTAAATAGGCGCTTTTGTACAAGAGGTTGAAGTCCTAGTAAGAGAACGTTGCCGAACAGATAGTTTATACATTTTGTGTAAAAGAAAACAAAACAGCTATGTGAATAACCCCACTGGGTTCCAACTCTGCTATTGCCTTTATGTCCTCGAGCATCTCATCACTTTGCTACTGGTTAAAGGTAGATCAGATTGATTAGTGTCGTCCGATCTTGATAGTTGACACCAAAATCTGGATGCAAGGTGATCCAATGAGACATAGTGTTACGCTTTGATCCCTAATTTTTGCCTGGACCGCCCTTTCGGGTTTTCAGTCCACCGGGATACCCTTTTTTGCCCAAGCCGCCTTTTCAGGTTTTTGACTTGCCGGGTGTACAATTTTTTTTTATTTTCATCCCTTATTTTTGCCCGAACCCTTTTGGTTCGCCGGGAAGCCCTTATTTTTTTCCTAGGCCAGTCAACCTAGCGGGTCGTTAATTATGCGTAGTATCTTTTCACTATGTCTGCATTGACGGGGTGAGGAAGGTCGTCACCATCCATGGTGGTTAGAATCATAGCTCCTCCTGAGAAAATGTTCTTAACCACAAATGACCCTTCGTAAGTAGGGGTCCATTTGCCCCTGGGATCATCTGGAGGTAAGATGATGCGCTTGATCACCAGATCCCCAACTTGATAATCTTGTCGTCTAACTTTCTTGTTAAATGCCTTGATCATCCGCTTTTGATACGTCTGACCATGACAAATAGCAGTAAGTCTCTTTTCATTGATTAAGCTCAGCTGATCAAGTCGGGTCTGAATCCAGTCATCTTCCCTCAAACCTGCATCCTTCATAATCCGAAGAGAGGGTATTTGTACTTCAATGGGCAAGATTGCCTCCATGCCATATACCAAGGAATAGGGTGTTGCCCCTGTTGATGTCCGTGCTGAGGTACGGTACCCATGAAGAGCAAATGGTAACATCTCATGCCAGTCTTTGTATGTCATCGTCATCTTCTGCACAATCTTCTTAATGTTCTTATTAGCCGCTTCTATAGCCCCATTCATCTTTGGCCGGTAGGGAGAAGAGTTGTGATGTTGTATCTTAAACTGCTTGCAGAGCTCAGTGATCATCTTATTGTTGAGATTAGTACCATTGTCTGTAATGATCCTCTCTGGTACACCGTATCGACAGATCAGGTTATGCCGAATGAACCGTGCCACGATGTTCTTGGTTACAGTAGCAAAGGAAGCTGCTTTAACCCACTTCGTAAAGTAATCAATTGCTACCAGGATGAAATGATGCCCGTTGGACGCCGTAGGTCTGATCTCGCCGATCATATCAATTCCCCACATTGCAAAAGGCCATAAAGTTGTCAAGACGTTCAGAGGGACTGGAGGTATGTGCACTTTGTCAGCATAGACTTGGCACTTGTGACAGGTCTGAGAATGCTGATAACACTCGGCTTCCATTGTGGACCAAAAGTATCCTGCCCGAAGGATCTTCTTTGCCATGGTGTGTCCACTGGAATGAGTTCCGAAAGTACCTTCATGTAACTTTGCCATGATCCTTTCTGCCTCGTTTTTATCCATACAACGTAGTAAGGTTGAATCATGGTTACACTTGTAAAGAATACCATTGCTGATGAAGAACTTCGCCATGAACCTCCTCAGAAACTTCTTGTCATTAACAGATGCACCCTCGAGGTATTCCTGAGCCTCAAGATACCTCTTCACCTCATGGAACCAGGGTTTATCAGCTACTTCTTCAGTTTCAATGTCACAACATTGTGCAGGTTCATCCAATCTTTCAATGATAATCAGGGGAACTTCGTTGTCCCAATTGACCTTGAACATAGAAGACATTGTAGCTAGCGCGTCCGCCAACTGATTCTCCTCTCTAGGGAAGTGTTCAAAGGTTATCTCTTCAAAATGTGGAAGCAACGTCAATACATACTCCTTGTAAGGAATAAGATTTGGGTGTTTCGTATCCCACTCGCCTTTGATCTGACTAATCACGAGAGCGGAATATCCGAAAACACTTAGAAACTTAATCCTTAAGTCAATTGTTGCTCGAAGACCCATAATGCATGCTTCATACTCTACCATATTATTGGTGCAGTTGAAACATAGTCGGGTGGTGAACGGAGTATCAGATCCTTTAGGAGATATGATCACGGAGCCAATGCCATTGCCCAAAGCGTTTGAAGCTCCATCAAAGTACATAGACCATCGGGATCCTTCTTCAGGTCCTTCATCCGGTCCAGGTTCTTCATAGTCAGTCACTAACATGATGTTCTCATCAGGAAACTCGAAGTTCATAGACTGGTAATCATCCATAGCCTGATGTGCCAAATGATCTGCTAACACACTCCCCTTGATTTCTTTTTGGGTCGTGTACTGGATGTCATACTCAGTCAAGATCATCTGCCATCTTGCTATTCTTCCAGACAAGGCAGGCTTCTCGAAGATATACTTGATTAGATCCATCTTTGATATCAATAGAGTAGTGTGAGTCAGCATATACTGTCTCAGCCGGCGAGCAGCCCATTCCAAAGCGCATCAAGTTTTCTCAAGCAACAAGTATCGGGTCTCGCAGTCGGTAAACTTTTTGCTAAGTTAATAAATAGCATGCTTTTTTCGGTCAGACTCGTCATGCTTCCCCAACACACACCCCATTGAGTTGTCGAGTACTGTCAAGTATAAGATTAAAGGTCTCCCTTCCACTGGAGGCATCAGAATGGGTGGCTCTTGGAGATATTCCTTGATCCTTTCGAAAGCGGCCTGACCTTCATCGTTCCATATTACCACTTGATCTTTCTTCAGTAGCTTGAAGATTGGCTCACAAGTAGCAGTCAGGTGCGAGATGAATCAGGCAATATAATCCAGACGTCCCAGAAAGCCTCTGACTTCTTTTTTTGTTCAGGGAACTGGAATCTCCTGTATAGCCTTCACCTTTTCAGGATCCACTTGAATACCCTTATCGCTTACAACGAAACCGAGCAGCTTACCAGACCTCACCCCGAAGGTGCACTTGTTCGGGTTTAACCTCAGCTTGAACAACTTTAACCTGTCAAATAACTTCTGAAGGTGGTCCAAATGTTCTTCCTCAGTCTAGGATCTTGCGATCATGTCATCGACGTATACCTCAATCTCATAATGGATCATGTCGTGGAACAAAGCGACCATGGCGCGCTGATACGTTGCCCCAGCATTCTTCAATCCGAAAGGCATGACCTTGTAGCAAAAGGTACCCCATTGAGTGACAAAGGTTGTCTTCTCCATATCTTCGGGAGCCATTTTAATCTAATTATAACTGGAGAAACCATCCATAAAGGAAAATACCTTATGTTGTGTGGTGTTGTCAACCAAAACGTCGATATGAGGCAGAGGGAAGTCATCCTTGGGGCTTGCCCTATTCAGATCCCTATAGTCAACACACATTCGAACTTTACCATCCTTCTTCGGCACAGGAACCAAGTTGGCCACCCACTGTGGGTAAGAAGTAACTGCTAGAAAACCGGCGTCAAACTGTTTCATAACCTCAGCCTTGATTTTCTCAGACATCTCTGGGCACATTCGGCGAATCTTCTATTTTACTGGAGGACAGTCTTCCTTGGTAGGCAGGTGGTGAACCACAATATCGGTATCCAACCCAGGCATATCTTCATAAGACCAGGCAAAGATCTCAACATAGTCACGCAGCATCTGAATCAATCGTTGCTTCACACTAAGATCTAGATTCGCCCCGATCTTGACCTCTTTCTTGTCTACCTTTGTACCTAGATTTACTGTTTCCACTGGCTCCTCATGCGGCTGTATGGCCCTATCTTCCCGAAGTAACAGTCTTGCAAGTTCACCAGGCACTTCGCAATCATCTTCACCTTCGTCTTCAGCTAAGTTGATCAGACTTTCGAAGTCATAACCGGCAGTAGCAGAGTCGTTATCAGTGGGATCCAGAATGGATGTAGACCTGTATATGTGAGTGTGTGTAAAATAGTTGTTTTGCAATATATAATAAAAGAAAAACAAGGAGCACAAAATTTGAAATGCAAGAAACGTTCAATGCTTTTATTAATTATATATGTAGATGACACACATAAAGCTCTCACAAATGAAGCCACGGTGCCCTAGGTAAGACACCGGGCCGTAAAATTCAAAACATTATCTGTTACAAATTCAAAACAAAAGTCTCATTACTGGGTGATAACAGAGACATGCATAGAATCCTTCGTTGTCCAGTTGCTCAATCCATTGTCGGCAGTCGTGTAAATCCAGTTGTCAATGTCAAACTCTTCATCATCATCATCCCTGATAGCATTCACTCCCACATCATGTTTAGGATTTTCTGGTGCTCCGAACTCGATCTCCTTAGCATCAATCAAGTCTTGTACCTTATTCTTCAAAACCCAGCAGTTATCCGTATCATGCCCCGGGCTATCAGAGTGAAAAGCACAGCGGGCATTCGGATTGTACATCGGTGATGTTGTGTTGGGACTCTTTGGGGCCTCCCTCGGAGTCACCAGGTTAGTCTTTAATAACTGTGGCAGAATCTGAGATAAAGTCATGTTGAGCTGAGTGAATTGTCTTCGTGGCCTTTCGGCCCTTGATTGATTGTTATGCTGAGGAGCACCAGCAGGTCTTGATATAACCACCACATTAACAGCTTGGCGGTGTTTAGGCCTATTCTAACTTTTTGAACTGTAAACAGCACCAGACTCCTTCTTAAAAGGCTTCTTCTCGGTTCCTAACGAAGCACCCTTCTGTATTTTACCGGATTTAATACCGGCCTTAATCCTTTCCCCGGTCATAATCAGCTCTGTAAACCCGGACGATGAACTTCCAATCAGATGGTTGAAATATGGACCAGACAAGGTCCCTAGAAACATATCCACTAGCTCCCTATCAGCCAAGGGTGGTTGCACTCTTCCAGCGAGGTCCCTCCACTTCTGAGCATAATCTTTGAAACCTTCGCCCGCACCCATAGACATACCCTGGAGTTGGGTACGCGTGGGAGCAAGGTCGGCATTATATTGGTATTGCTTGTAGAAAGCAGCAGCCAGATCTTCCCAATTACGGATACTAGC
The DNA here is from genome assembly GCA_948472305.1 of Vicia faba. Classification (NCBI taxonomy): domain Eukaryota; kingdom Viridiplantae; phylum Streptophyta; class Magnoliopsida; order Fabales; family Fabaceae; genus Vicia; species Vicia faba. Next base: position 1,537,004,407 of record OX451738.1, read on the forward strand.
TCCTTCCAGCTGGTAAAACCATTCAAGTTGAGTCCCTGAGAGATTATCTTGAAAGAAGTGGATCCAGAGGTTCTTATCAGTGGTGTATGGCTGAATCTTCCTAACATATGAACGAAGGTGCAGTTTTGGGCAAGAAACCCCATTGTATTTAGCAAAGGTCGGTGCTTTAAATTTGTGGGGAATTACCACCCCAGATGACATACCCAAATCACCAGAGTCCAGACCAGGCACTTTCTGAACTTCCATCGCGCTCAACCGGTCTTCCAATTCTATCCTCAGCCGGAGGATACTGGTCTTTGTCAAAGTCAGTCTCGTTGTCTGAAACCACAGGGCTAGGAGCCCTCCTTTCTTCCTGATCATCTCCCCCTCCAGATGAGTGGGTCAAATCAACCTCTTCTCGCAAATCATTTCCAAATCTGCAACCCATATTAAATAGGACCATCTTCTTCTTCTTCTTCTTCTTCTCTTTCAAGATAAGGGTCTTCAGATCTTGCTGACCCTTAGCCAAACTCATGAGCAATTCCTGGAACTGGGCGTTTTGAGCTTGCAGAGCCTTGATTGCTTGTTCAGTTGATGTTTCAGAAGACATGATGCTAAAATAAACAGCGAAGAAGATGAGGAAACCTGTAAGGGTACCTGTTATGAGGTACATGGGAATGATATGCGCATGATATGATTTCAAAGACTTTAGGGATTCAAATTTGTAAGCCAAAATGAAACACACTTTTATTAGATAAACTTTGAATTTAATTGTTCAACAGATGACTTTAAGGCGTTACAGGAAAGAAAAACTGAAAAGTAGATCAAAACTAGAAATAATCAAAAGATAATCAATGCTCACATGGTCGTTTCCTGTCGGTGCGGACATAGTCGTTGAGGATCCGCTCGTTCTCCAGCTGCCTTATCAACTTCTGAATCTTCTGTTCTTGCTCGTGATACTTTTCCCTGTAAGTATCCCGCTCTTCTCTCAGCTGCATCCAGGATCTATTTAATTCCCCAATGTCAGTAGGCATGTATGGATGGAGGATGGTAGGAGGAACTCCTTCTTCATCAGCAACCTCAACAATCATAGGCAAGACGGCTTCATACGACATTCCCAGCTTTTGGGCACGGATTCGAACCCATCGGAGATATGGCTCCATTGGAAGAGAAGTCTTCGCACCCAGTTCGTGCGGATCAGACCTGTGTGCCCTATCCCAAGCTCTTATGAATCTGCGGCGTTGCTCGTCACTATCCCCTTGGAAGTCAAAGACAATACTTGGCATCAGTAACTCATGAGGTCCTTCCCTCCTGGCTCGCCCAAACTGACATAAGGCTAAACACGGATTATAAGTGATCCCTCCATTGGTTCCTATCAGTGGAACATTGGGGTATTCCCCACAGTGATCAATAATAGCCACATCTTCCATACCCTTGATAGTCTAAATGATGTCATTATGAGAGAGAGACATAATCTTGTAGGCCCAGCCCATGCCTTCTTTATTCTTCAAAACTGATTTGGGGAGGTGAGAAATAAACCACCTCGCCAGCAAAGGCGCACATCACATAAGGGTTCCCCGCTTCCGAGCAGTACGGGCATAAAGAGAGTGTAAAATGTCACCCAAGAGAGTGGGCACAGGATTACCGGACATGAAAATCTTTACTGCATTCACGTCGACGAAGGAATCCGAGTTAGGAAACAACACCAAACCATATATGAGAAGAGCCGGAATGTCTTCAAATGCCTAGAAGTCTAGACTGTCCCAGAAATGATTAGCCTTACCAACCAAGAACTTAGTCAAGAAGCCTTTTGTCCCACTTCTAGTCTCCCAATTAGACATTACCTCAGCCTTTGTCAGATGGAGGGCTGAAGCAATCTCTTCCGGTCTAAGAACTTTCTCCCAACCTGTGAACGGGGTCTGCTCCAGAATAGAGATACCAAGCAGATCAGAGAACTCCTCCAGAGTGGGGACCAACTGGTAGTCCGGAAAAGTAAAGCAATGGTATAGTGGATCAAAGAAATGGACTAAGACACTCGTCATCTGCTCGTCCAATTTGGAAGTGACCAAACCCAGGAGGTGACCATGTCTTCTGATAAAGGAGGTAGTATCTGAAATCTTTACAACCAATTCCTTAAGCTGAGTGGGAATCTAGACAAAGTTGATCCGGATGGTGTTTCTACGCATGGGTGCCATGACCTACAAAACAGAACAAAGATGAATCCCTCCTGTCTTTGAAATAGGTTAGTCCAATGCAAGATGCATGCAATGTCATCATGCATGATGTCATGATAGAAAACACACCACAAGTATTCACAAATAGCAAACATGGTAAGGGCACACAAGTCACACAGATAACCCTTAAATTTCAGGCTGGCAAGGAGTCTAGGTACTACCCTCTTTCAGTTCAGTTGGTTCAAACCTGTCCTAAAAATAGTAACCGTGTTCTAGAGGATCTCAATATCACTGACCACCCTCGATCGGTCATAATTCCAGTTTAGCAACCTTTTCTTGCGGCCGGAATCATCGTCAGAGTTTGGTCTCAATGAGTGTAGCATATTGCTACTGCTCTATGGCCAAGTTGGTCAATTACAGGTTCTAAAGTCAGTTGGTGCTTAATGACCCCTTAGCAGACCCATATTCTCCTCGTTGCGCCATAAGGGATATCGGTACAAACTAAAGTGCCACACCAACGTATCTACTGCTTCAACCGTATCGGTATATGCCGTACAGTTCCCTCACAGTTTATTGCTACTTACCTACAGGGTATCCCCTAGATCCGGGTTAGGATCTATAGTAACTCCGATTCAAGCCCACAAAGATAAATCATACAAATCAAGCAATTGAAAACATTATGAAATATTCCTAAGATACACCCACTTATAAATCTCCCCAGCAGAGTCGCCAGTTCTGTGATACGGTGGGAAGAACTGACTGTTTTTTTGGAATGCTGGTTTGCGTTTTGTGTTTGTTTTCGCAGAATGTCGTGGTAAGCAAGAGTCTCCACCGACTTTTATTTTATCCAACAAGGAAAGGAAAAAAGCACAGAAAAATTCTTTTTTCGAGATTTTCTAGGTACGGGGGGTAGATTATAGAAAGGGAAGGTGTTAGCACCCTTTCTATCTGTGGTTATCCATGGGCTCTTAGGTACTTGCTCATATTGTTTTCAAAATATTGCTTTCTTTGTGCTTGTGGGTTTGAAAAAGTTTTTGTTTTGAAACTTCGATTTAACTCTTGATTCTGTCCTCAAGAGTGTAATGAAGTGTTTTGAAAACTTTGTTCGAAAATGGAGCGTAAGTGTGAAAAAGATTTTGTTTTTTGAAAGAGCAAGTATCTAAGAACCATCTACCTACTCGAAAAAGGAATCGTTCTATGCTAATGTCCTTTAGATAATTCTATCCCACTATTAATGAGTAGGTAGCACCATCGTTGGAGTTTAAAGGTCAATTAGAATGAGGGACATGCGGTCACTAAAGTAATGTTAGGACGCCTTAGCGGTAACCCTAATGTCTTAGATCATTTGTTTTGAGGCAACAATATCTGAGGCAACCGTTTCGAGGCGACTATGATCTTTAGATAAGAGGACGACCTCTAAAGTGACCTATACTCAATGATCGCGTACGAAGGCAACCAAGTGGGGTGTACCTTAAGAGTGCGCATGTGCGAGTGTGTCGTTTTCAGTTTATTTTTATCTTTGTACATGTTAATGGTGATCTAAGTTGATTTCAGGTTAAAACATTCAGTCTTGTCATGCATACCCTATTATCAAACATCTAACAATTATAATTTGCAGAAATAAAATGCGGAATTTAAATTACAAGGCGTCGGGTATTTACATCGCCAAAGACAAACCCTTTAAAAATAAATAAAGCGATAAAAAATAAATAAAAAGTCCTATTAACTATTACAATCCGGAAACAAGTACATTATTGGATAAAAGAAAGTAAATCGCATGCGGGAAATTAAATCGAGCGCAAAGTTCTAGGGTTTTGACCCTTTTTGTTAAAGAAAAGAATTTTGTTTTGTTGTTTTTTTATTTTATGAAAGAAATTAACCTAAATTAATTACTAAATTAAATAAAATAAATTAATTAATAAAAATAAACTATTTTTGGTTTTTTTGTTATTTTGAGAAAGAAAAATAAAATAATTAAGTTAGTAATTAAACCTAATTAAATCTAATTTAATTCTAATTATTTATAAAAATATATTAAAGTTGGTCTAATTAAAACCTAAGCTAATTTAATTAGTGTTTATTAAAAAAAATTAAAATTTGATCTGATAAAGAAAATATTTTTGTGGTTTTTATTTTATAAAGAAAGGAATTTTTTAATTGGTTAGTAAATTAAATAAAACAATAAAAACAATTAATAAAAAATAAATAAATAAAATAGAAAAAGAAAGGGGTTTGGGCCTGATTTAGGGTGTTTGAATAGCAATCCTGTGGCCCAAAAACACTGGCCCTGTTGACTTTTCCTGATTCAGTGGGCACGCGTTGACCAATGCTCATGGTGGTCCCTCAGCTTGGACCTTTAGATTTGGCCTTTGGCCATCTGACCATTGGATGCTTGATGGACTATAGTGGGCTGCATGCTTGGATATGTACATGATCACCTGAAGGGCAAAATCAAACAGAAATTAGGGGACCTGGGATTCGAACCCAGGTCGTGTAGGATATTGGATGTGCACGCTTACCACTAGGCTACTTGGCTTTGTTTGTTAGTAATATACGAAATAATAATAATAAAATGAAACAAGTTAATATGCCAGCAAAACAAAAATGCGCGAAAATTATTTGAATTGGCCAATGGGTGACTGCCAGCTCTTCGTCCCTGTCCTTCCACTACTGTAATTTTACCTGCGGATTTGAATCCGCAGCTAAAAACGCAGCTCGATCAAAAAATCACTTCCAGGCAATAAGAATGACTTTCAAGGGCATGGTTGGGTTCGTCTCCTTCTCCTGAGTGCAACCATGCCCATTATATGGACCAATTTCACCTGAAATAAGAATCCCTAAAAACAAAAACGCAACCCTAGCTATGGTGTTTTGGGGTTACAATGCCTATAAACCAAATTAATTAATGCCAAAGGTTCACAAATGACATGAGGGTTATGAATATGCAATTATCTCATTCAAATAATGCCAGAATAGGCTAAGTCGAACCCAAGAACAGAGCTAGGTAACGAGGGACTTACAGCGCGTTTGGGCGTATGAGCAAGCTTGCTTTTGATCCAGGAAGATTCAGTGTACGTCTAGGAAACGATTGTGATAGGTCTTGGCTTCTGAAAACACCTCTAGCTATCAATTCGATTCCAAGATTTTTTGTATATTTTTCAAGTTTTGTCTTGCCTCTGCCTACAGCCTCTAACCCTTGTTTCGATCTCTTTTGCTTGCTTATGTACTATGGAGTGTATTAGGGTAACAATTTTGGACTGAATCTCTCTAAATCAATGCATTCATATTTGATTTGATCTCCATTATTAACCTTTCCAAATTTGCCAATTTTCAATCTTTTTGCACATGGTTTGGTGTGATACGAATTTGATGATGTTAATGATGATGATCCAATCCTGAAATAGCCAAAAGATCTCATGTAATCAAAGTTTGGGATTTTATATGATTTTATTTGACTAAAAATGAATAAATTCAATAAAAAATAAAATAAAATAATAAAAATAAAATATGATCTCATGGATGAAGCTAGGACACGTGTGCAATGATGCAAGCTCAAATCAAGTGGAAAAGAATGGGCCAATTTCACAAAATTTGAAGTTTTGGGGATAGTTGACTTTTGGCAATTTTGCAAAAATGTCCAACTTCAACAATGCATAACTTCTTCAATTTTGAACTTTTGGAAGTTTTCTTGGACTTTTTAGAAAGATTGAGATGTCCTCTAACCAACCCTTTGGTCTCATCTCATTTTGATGTTCCATTCTCAAGTTATAAGCTTTGGCAAAAAAGGTGTTTTTGTTGACTTTCAAAAATGACCTATAATGTCCAAATTTATAACTTCTTTTGAGTGAATTTTTTGATCTTGGGGTATGAAGATGGATTATAGGAAATTGCATCGTCTTCAAAATGAGCTTTGGAAGGGCAATTTCTCATAAGGTATGAGAAAGTTATGCTTGGTCAAAGTTGAGTTGACTTTTCTTGCAAAACCCTAATTTAGCAACTTTTGAGTCTTGATGAATCATGATCAACCCTTGATCAAATGATGAAATATCCTTCAAAATGAGAATGTTGACAAAAAATCTTGAAGTTTGACTGTATGTAGGTCACAGTTGACTTTTGCCCTAGCACAGTCGATTTTTGGACCCTTTGAGTAATTGACTGAGCAAACTTCCTCTACAAGGCTTGAAACTTGACATGGATGATCTTGAGAACATATTAGGACATTGGGGAGCATTTAAGGTCATTTGGATTCAAAGATCTTGGTGCAACACAAAACCTTAATTTGGGGTTGACTGCCTTAGGAGATGACTTGTCTGACCCACTCTTGAGCAAACTTGAGCAACTTGGAGATTTTTCTTATAATGTTTTGAGGAATATGAGAGGGAAAATTTTGGGGTACAACAGCAAGGATTGGATTAGTTTTGGTTAAAATAATATCACACTTCACTCGTGCATCAAGTTTGCACGAATTCCCTCCAAAATGCATCATTCACTCTTCCTTTTGATCCCATTTGCTTCTCCTATAAATACATGAAATATCCCATTCATTTTTTCAAGCTTGGATAGTCAGAATCACCCTGCCAAACTTGTTCCATACCTCAGAATTTAGCAAGTTCGAAATCCATACACAAGCCTTTTTCAATCCAATTTTTTTATCAATTCACCTTCCTTGATCTTCGTTGAAGCTAACCATATAATTACATTCAATAATCGTGCCCTATATTGGTCCATAGAAGTCCAGTTTCAGAGCTCTGCAACTTAACTTCAATAGGTAGATTCCTTCACCAATTCTTTAAAACTTTGATATCATTGTGATGCTCTCATTGCCCTGGTTCTAGTCGCAACACTTGATTTTTTTACTGGAAACACGTTTTGACCATGAAATTTCAAATCCCTTTTCAAAACTTTCTTTCCAAATTGCTTGAGCTACAATTTATAGAAATTTGGCGCGAGGGTGTGGTTGTCTTCATCTTGAAGAGATGAAGCGAATGGCATAGGTCTGAGATTCTGATTTTACAGTTTAAGAGACCTGCTATTCACGTTGGCTGGAGGTTGAAGATGACCAACGTGTCATCTTCCAACCAATGATGGCACGCCACTTGTTATTTTTGAATTCTGATTTAATAATTGATTCATTGCTTTATTCACTAATTACCATGATATGCACAGCACACCAAATCCCTTGGATTTGATTACTAACGTGTTTTGACTCTCATCCAATGGTCCACATATTTTTTACTTTTATTTTTTTTTCTGATTTTTTATATTTGATTGTTTTAAACTTCAAAAATCATAGAAAATTCATTTTAAGTCCAAAAAATCTGAAAAAATTATGAAAAATATTTTTGATTATTCTCGTTCTGATTTTTATAATTTCACTATTTAATTTTGTGTTTTGGTATTTTTTATTTATAAATTTACACTTTATTTGAATTGTTTTAAATGTTTAAAAATACTTTTATGCATTTTAAAATTCTGAAAAAATTATTGAATGATCCAATGATATTGTGACAAATATTGGTGACCTTATTTTATTTTTGTTTCTGACTTTGTCATTTTTTATCGTTTTTGGCTTATTTTACCCCTTTCTTTTAATTTTAAAAATAGTTTCTGACTTTAAAAAATTACCAAAAAATTTATAAAATCATTTGAGCCCTTTTCTGATTTTTCTTTGATCTTACTTTTTATTTCTTAATTAATTTGAACATAGTTGATATTTTTCTCTTTTATTTCTATTTTTAAACATTATCTTTAAACCTTTTTGTATATATTAAAATGTAATATTATTTTGTGACTATTTTCTGGTTGATCTTGGGTTAAATTTTTGATCATGAACTTTATTAACATCATTGGATCCATGGTGTTAAGTCTAACTCCACAAAAATGGATGAATGATTTTAATAATAGTTTGATTAAATTTAATCCAAAAGTGGTTTGTATATTCTCTCCCACCCCTCTTCATCTCATCCCCTTATTGCACTAAATTTTGTTGAAGCATTATCTCTATATCATGTCTCAAAACAAATGATGCATAGATTTCTATTGACCGGCCTCAAAATAGGTGCGACTTCTATATAAGTCCACTTACGATTGCTTAACGTAGCGCTAAATTTTGTCCCGATTCAAATAAATGATCATTCGTGGCCCAAACTTATGTTTGCAATCCTAAGTATATTAATTTGATCTCTTTGATCCAATAACCTTGAGATCCATTGTGTGGAGGCTTTGGTTCTACCAATCCTCTAATGGATCTATAACACCTTTGGTCAACGTGGATCCCTTAAACATCGTTGATCATTAAATGGTACTCATAAGGATTCCAAATGGATGATATACTTGACAAAAATCAAATGCAACTTGTTGTGTGGAGGCTTTGGTTCTACCAATCCTCTAATGAGTTTCAAATGCAAGTTTCAAGATGATCATCCAACAAACCACTAATCACTAATAATTGACTTTATCCTTTATTCTTTTATATGCCCCTTTTTATTTTTATGCACTATTTACTTTTAGCATTTACATTTCATTCCATTTTCATCTTTGATCCTACGAGTATTTACTTTCTTGTCATTTTTATTTTTGCTCACTTGAGTTTTACTTTTCTTTTTAAAACACCTAATAATCAACACAAACCCTAAAATTTTTTAATGATACTTGGACTATTTGGTTACTATCCTTGGCATTATGGAGCATTGGAATTTTTGGACTTAGGATTAGAAATTATGGCTTATGATTGGAGACCTTGTGATCTTATCTGATTATTTTGTTTGGAACTCTTGAGGTTTACCTCAAGACATTGGTTGTTTGTTTGCTTTGTGTGCAGGTTATTTTCATTACACCCTTTATTTGTAATCTGGAATTCGCCCGTATACAGCCGTTACTCTGCCCAATTTTTATGAAGACTTAATACACTTGAAGTTTGGTTCTCTCAAGAGGTCTAGTATCATTTCTTGTTTGGTTTCAATCTAAAGAATGGGAATTCTATCTTGGCTCATAGTGTCAAGTATTGGCTTCTTATTGGTTAGATGGTTCTTATTCCTAGATTTTACCTTATGTTTTAGGATAGCCTCTTCTTCTCCTCCCATCTTCTTTAATTTCAAAAATCTTCTCCCTCCTTTTGAAAACTCTTCTTGTTTTAAACTTGAACCACTTTCATAATAAACTTGGACTTAGGTCCATGAATTTTCAAACATTTTCATAAATAAACTTCAATAAACTTAATAATACTTTGACATTTTTATGAGAAGATTAAAAGTCAATCAATCTCATTTCAAACCATTTTGCCACTTTGGCTTTTATCTTTAAACTTTTCTCAAAAAGGATTGAACTCTTGTCAATCCTTGTAGTGATGCAAACAACTATACTTTTAAAATATGTAGTGAAGAGAGATATTTTCCACTTGGGTGTTGAGTGAGGAATTGTTGATTTTAAAATCCAAGCAATATCCTCCACTTTGAGAGGATGCAAATTCTCCTTTCTCATGATTGTGGGTAGTAGGTATGTTTTCCACACGGACAATAACGATGATGTTTTATCTCATAAAATTGACCAACAAATTTGTGTTTTAAAATTTTTAAAAGAGGAACTACGTGTACCCTGATCCCCTATTGCATGAAAAGGTGGTACGTAGACACTAAAGGTTCGCAACTGCGGCGGGTGCAAAAATCATAAAAAATATATTTATTTTCTCACTTCCACCATCCATTTTTTATACAAAAATTTTTATAGCCAAAATATACAGATTTTTAAAAGAGGTTCCTGCTGAGTAACGTAGATGTTTAGGGTGCTAATACCTTCCCTTTGCATAACCAACCCCCTTACCTTGAATCTTTCCCCCTCTTTTTTGGGTTACTCACTCTCACTATGCCAAAATTGACTTTAGACAGCGCCACATAGACATCGCTTATGCCTAAAGTGCTGCTATAGGTTTTCAAAAAAATTAATAATTAAAAATTAAAGGAGAAGCGCTGCTAAAGGTATACTATAGACAACGCTTATTATAAGCGCTGCTATAGGCCTTACCATAGACAACACTTTCTTTTCCTAAGCACTGCTATAGGTTTTCAGTAAAAAAAATTAAAAAATTAGAATAAGCACTGCTAAAGGTTATACTTTAGACAACGCTTACTAAAAGCGCTGCTAAAGGTGTTATTCTAGGAAGCGTTGCTAAAGCCTAAAGTGCTGCTAAAGGGTATACCTTAGACAACACTTTCCAGAAGCGCTGCTAAAGGGTATACCTTAGATAGCGCTTTCCATAAGTGCTGCTAAAGGGTATACCTTAGACAGCGCTTTCCAGAAGCGCTGCTAAAGTCATTACGCTAAAAGCGCTGCTAAGGCCTAAAGCGCTTCTAAAGGTAATACCTTTTGCAGCGCTTCTTGAAAGCGCTGTCTAAGGTAATTAAATAGTGTCTTAATCCCTAAATTGGTTATCAGATTTCCAGAAATCCCAAATCGTACAAACGAAACCCCACACCCAGAAATTGCTCTTGTTCATCTTCTTCTCCAACTCGTCTCCTCCCATTCACCGTCCAACCGTGGTTCTTCCTCCAACTCGTCTCCTCACCGTCCAACCGTACTTTGGTGGTTCTTCCTCCATGCAGAAGCAACTCTCTCCGGTGTTCCGATAACAACAACAGGTTAGTTCTGATAACACCATTTATGCACTTTTACATTATTAAGTTGTTCTTTTCTATTGAATAAAAATGTGGGTGGTCATGATACTAGCTAGAGTTGGGTAGGAAGGAAACAATGCTTTTGTGAATAAGTGCTTTTGTTTAGGGGATAACACACCCTTTTGTGAATAAGTGCTTTCAAGAATCTCAAGAATCTCAAGAATGTCAGTGCTTTTGTAAATAAGTGCTTTTGTGTGTGAATTTAACTTATTTATGTTTTTTTTGTGACATTAACAGGAAGCTTATCTAGTGCAATTTTCCTGGTTGCAGGAACTACGGTGAGAAACTCTTGCTCTTTCTATTTCTTTGCTTCCAAGTTTTGTATTACTATAGTAAACCTCTATGGTCAAAAACAAAACTAGTTCAATTTTGTAACATGTGATTATTTATTGTGCAATTTTAATATGTTTATAAAAGCATATTATTTTTTTAAACTTGTCTATCACCTGCTAACTAAATAGCAATTACCAGCAGCTAAATAATGTGTAGTGAGATTCGTGAACTTGTGGTTATGGCATTGATAATGCGAAGAAAAAATAAATCATAATTAGGGGTGTTCAAAAAATCCACAGAACTGAACTGAACCACAGAACCGAACTGAACCGTTTTTAAATGATTGAACTGTTATTCATGGTTTATGAACCGAAACACATGTCATCAAACAGTTTAATAACCGAACTGAAACCATAGTTAACCAAACCATAACTTGCTGAACCAAACTGTAATTAACTACCCTTACTTATGATATGGTATTCCTTAGTTATGTTGGAACTTTAGATCAATTTTTATATTTTCTCCGAATTGATTTTTTAGAACTCAAATTTATTTTAAATCCGTGTATACATTGTGTTTTGATAGAAACGCATTATACCGTTTTGTGCCCTAATTAGTGTTTTTGTTTAACTTAGATAATAGTTAAAACCATGGATAAAAAATGGATGTGTGTCGATCGATTGTCAAAAGAGTACAAGAATGGGGTATTAGAGTTCGTTAAGTTTGCTGTTGAACACGCTAAAGACCCGAATAGAATGAAATGTCCTTGCTTGGGTTGTTGTTATGTGGGTCGGGTTGACGCAGATGGATTGAAATCGCATTTACTAATGCGTGGAATTGATCGAAGTTATACGTGTTGGATATTTCATGGTGAGAAAAGCATCGAGAATGTTGAACCGGGGGTGAAAAGTAATGCGACCTATGTTTCGTACGACAATGCCACTGATACATATGATTGTGATCGAGTCGAAGAGATTGCAGAAGCACTTGAAGAAGATCTTCTAGATTGTCCCAAAATGTTTGAGAGGTTGGTAAGTGATGTGGAGAAACCGTTGTATAAAGATTTCCCCAAATTCACAAGATTGTATGCGGTATTAAAATTGTACAACTTAAAGGCGCGCAATGGATGGTTGGATAAAAGTTTCACACAATTATTAGCCCTTTTGAGAGATATGCTTCCTGAGGATAATGTTCTTCCTAATCGAACCTACGAGGCCAAAAAAATGTCGTGCTCTATTGGCATGAGCTATGATAAGATACATGCATGTCTAAATGATTGTATTTTGTTTCGAAACGAATATGCATCGTTGAATGAGTGTCCAAAGTGCGGTTTATCTCGATATAAGAAAAAATTATCTCCAGCGAAAGTCTTATGGTATTTTCCTATTATTCCGAGATTTAGACGCATGTTTCGTAGTGAAACCGATGCTAGACACTTGACTTGGCATGCAGATGAAAGAATTATCGATGGAAAGTTTCGACATCTGGCAGATGCACCATAGTGGAAGAAAATTGATAATGATTATCCTGATTTTGGAGGAGAAACAAGAAACCTTCGCTTGGCATTATCTACGGATGGAATGAACCCGCATGGTCTTCAAAGTATCTCACATTCCACATGGCCTGTGATTCTTATGACTTATAACCTACCTCCATGGCTATGTATGAAGCGCAAGTACATGATGTTATCTATGTTAATTTATGGGCCTAAACAACCAGGGAATGACATAGATGTATACTTGAAACATTTAATCGAAGATTTGAAGATTTTATGGGAGAACGGTGTGGAGGTTTATGATGGATATAGGAGAGAAAGTTTCAATTTGAGGGCAATGTTGTTTGGCACAATTAACGATTTTCCAGCATATGGAAATCTATCCGGGTATAGCATTAAAGGTGAAAAAGCGTGTCCTGTCTGTGAAGATGGAACCGATACGACACGATTGAAACATTGTCAGAAGAATGTCTTTCTCAGTCATCGTAGATTCCTAAATTCAAAACATCAATATCGTGGATGGAGAAAAGCGTTCAATGGAAATACCGAACAACGTAGAGCTCCACCTGGATTGACAGGTGATCAAATTTGTGAAAAGGTGAAAGATGTGAGTATTCAGTTTGGCAAGCCTTTTACACATAAAGTTGTCACAGGTGGGTGGAAGAAGAGGTCAATTTTTTTTGAATTGCCATATTGGAAATCTTTGTACGTAAGACATTTTCTTGATGTTATGCATATTGAAAAAAATGTATTTGAAAGTGTTATTGGTACGTTACTCAATATAAAAGAAAAGTCTAAGGATGACCTTAAAGCAAGAGAGGACATGGTAGAGATGGGAATAAGAACTGAATAAGGACCCGTGAAGAAAGGAAGACGAACATATCTACCACCTACTGCTTGTACTCTATCTAGAAAGGAAAAGAAAATATTGTGTAAGTTTCTGAGTGAAGTTAAAGTTCCAGAAGGTTACTCCTCAGACATTAGAAGACTCGTGTCCATGAAAGACCTCAAGTTAAAGAGTCTGAAGACACATGATTTCCATGTCATAATGGAACATTTTCTACCAATAGGTATACGTTCTATTTTTCCAGAAAAAGTAAGAAGCGCTATAACTAAATTGTGTTTTTTTTCCAGGTCAATTTGTAGTAAGGTGATTGATCCTGAGATCTTACCAGTATTACAAAAAGAAATCGTTATTACTCCGTGTGACCTTGAAATGTATTTTCCTCCATCATTTTTTGACATTATGGTACATCTTGTTGTTCATCTTGTGAATGAGACACAATTGTGTGGACCAGCTTATATGAGATGGATGTACCCTATTGAACGTTATATGAAAATATTAAAAGGGTACGTGAAAAACCGAAGTCGTCCAGAGGGTTGTATCATTGAGCGATACGTTGTTGAAGAAGCGGTTGAGTTTTGTACTGAATTTTTGTCCAATGTGCAATCCATTGGACTCCCTAAATCTCATTTTTTCGAAAAAAATGAAGGTAAAACATTAATTGGAAATGAAATTGTGACAGTATCAAGGGATGAACGGGATCAAGTGCATTTGTATGTTCTGCACAATGACACTGAGGTTGATCCATTTGTTGAAATGCACAAGCCTATACTGCGAGGTGAGAATCAAAGTAGAAATGAAAATTGGATAGTACGAGAGCACAATCAAAGTTTTATACAGTGGTTTAAGGATCATATATATTCAAAGTTTCATTCAGATCCCGCTTAAATATCAGACAGGTTGAGATGTTTGGCATATGGTCTAAGTTCGATTGTGTTCTCTTATAGAGGATACATAATTAATGGATACACATTTTATACCAAAGAACAAGATGAGAAAAGTACTATGCAAAATAGTGGTGTCACGGTGGTATGTGAAGCAATGCACATTTCTAGTATGAAGGACTTAAACCCCAAATATGAAAATTTGTCATATTTTGGGGTTATCAATCACATCTGGGTGTTTGATTACGAGAAGTTTCAGATTCCTATCTTTGGTTGAAAGTGGGTACATACTAGTGGCATACGAATGGATAAGTCAGGGTTTTTGCAAGTGGATCTTAGTAGGGTGGGGTACAAAGATGAGCCTTTTATTCTAGCCTCCCAAGCTAAACAAGTGTTCTATGTCACAGACCCGAAGAGTACGAAATGGTCTATAGTGCTTTTATCTAACAAAGTGATTGATGATAAAAGTGTGGATCAAGGTGATGTTCATGTTGAGAATGAGTCGTATATTAGAAACGATCGAGATGAAAATACTACAGCGGATGAATCATATATCAGAAAAGATCATGATGAGGGAATTTGGATCAATCCCTTCGTCCGCATTCTTAAGAGACAACTAATTCGGAATCCAACCAAGAAAAGAAAGAGATGTTAGTGAAAGAGGTAATATATATTCCTCCATACCTGTTAACACTTAGCAAACTTCTAATAAATGATATATTTGTCATTTTATATACTCAATTGATATTTGTCATTTTATATACTAAATAGATATTTGGAATTATATATTTGGAATTAAATATTTGTCATTAGATACTAATGTTTTTCTTTATTACAGGTTAGATGGCTAGTAACGAGGAGCACCCACACGATGATTCTATTAATGATGGAGACAATGATGGAGGAAAATCCAGTAAGGGAGTGGAAAAATAAATTAAAATAGGAAAAACTATTATGAAGAATATCATTCGTGATAGAGATAGAGGTATAAAATACGATGTGCATTGGAGTCCAAGTGACCAATTAATTGAGCCTAACAGTTCTAAATTGACAAGTTACATTGGTACAATTGTAAGGAGAGAAATTCCAATAACTTGTGATGAGTGGAGAGATGATAAGCTGGATGATGCTAAAAACAAAATCTGGAATGAGATACAGGTGCTTTAAATTATGTCTTTAAATTACGATTATGTACTTTAAATTATGTCTTTAAATTACTTATACTAACGCACTTTGTGTATGTTTTTTGTAGAGGTCTTTCAACAGTGATGACACAAGAAAAGATTATTGTCTTGGATTGGCCAGAAAAGTACTAAGAGGGTTTAGAACATATTTAAACATAAAATATCTTAGAGATGCCGAAAATTTTTTTGTTAATGCAGAGCGTCCAGCAGAATATGCAGATGTGATTTCAGTTAAAGAATGGGATGTTTTTAAAGACAAATGGAAAACCCCAAAATTTCAGAGTGTAAGTGACATAAATCGTCAAAGAGCATCATCTCCCGCATATCCATACAAAAAAGGGCGTTTGGGATATGCACGATTAGAACAAAAAATAGTAAGTATTTACAAATTGCAATGATATACTTGTTCATCAAGAGTTATAACTGAGCTTGTTTTTTGTGTTAATGTGTAGTTAAAAGAGGAGAGTAGTTCTGAAACATCTCTTCCGGAGCATGTTTTGTGGAAGGCTGCCCGTGTGGGTAAGGGTGGAGTTCTTAAAGAAGATGTACAACAAATTTTTGAAAAATGCGTAAGTATAACATTAATTCTAATTAATTCAAAATTTTATTAACATATAGTATTCATGTTTTTCCAATATTCATATGAATTTTAGGAGAGTTTGTATCAGTCTACATCTCCAACAGATGATTGCAGGAGCATACTTAGTTGAGCATTAGATGTTCGTGAGTATTCTGATCGGGTGAGGGGTAAAGGACATGGGGTTACTCCAAGCTCCTTGAAAAATAACAACCCAAAGACAAAATCTGCTAGCAATAAAGAACTGCAGGCAAGGTTGGATGCATTAGAAGCTGAAGTTCTTGAATTGAGGAAGGAAAAAGCAAGACAATACCAATCAGAAAGGGAAGCTTCAGGTGTTAAAGAAACTAGTGACATAGCTAGTGTCAATTGTGCAGCTCAACCGAGTATTCCCGAGGTACTTACATATATTATTATGAAATTAAATTAGTGTAATTTATTTAACTGACATATATACACATTAACGATGTCATATTTATTATTGATTTTAGGGCATTTCACCTTGTCAACTCTTTTTAGAGACACCAACTTATCGTATGGTTGGCAAGGGAAAAGTCCATAACACTCTGGGAGAAGTACTTCATCATAAACCGCTCCCTTCTGGATATTTGAAAGTGTCGATTGATATTGCTTTAGAGGAGGGTGCATTATTACCAATCCCAGATGAAGTTTCGGATGCAACATTGGTGGGAGAGGCAATAGGAGCGTTTGTTGCATGGCCGTCAAGACTCGTTCGCATAGATATGAACCTTTTAGTACTCAAATTTTTTACATTCGTTTTACTTATATTTTTTTTGCATGGTAATGTTAAACTCCTACAAAACCCAAACCAAAAGATAAAGGGATTACGCGGCCAAAGGAGTCAGTGACAGCAAAAAAACAGGTACAACACAATTATATGATATTTATGCTTAGATAATGTTAATTTGTCGTCCTATACTTGACCACTCTAATTTTATGATATTTAGATTATTCCTGCTAAAGAGATTGAAGTTGTAAGTAGGGGTAAGGAGCCTGTAATTAGCAACATTCCCACATAAACAAATAGTGTTGCTAAGAGGACCGGGGCTAGAAAGAAAACTACTTCACAATATAGGTCGTGCCTTCAGACATATATAAGCTTCACAACTATTTCGCAAGGTGGTACTTCTCTTATACCCCTGGATGAAGGGATTTATGGTTCTGAAGGCATGACAACAATTGGTAAGGAGGATTTGGAAGAAGTTTTTGGACACTTGACATTAGGCATCGTTGTTATCAATACATACATCAGGTATACTCCCATCAACTTTGTTTAATTAATTGCAGAATTTATTTACTCATTTCAATGAATAATTAATGTTAATGATGTTTTTATTTAAGGTTTCTGTATGACAAGTTGATTCGCCCGCGTGGATTAGAGTCCAGATTCGCTTTCATAAATCCCAACGTTGTCCGCGCAGGGTCAATCATCTCAAAACAAGATGAAGTAATAGCATTTGTTCTCAGTTTATTTATGGCCAACAAAGATACAGAAAAATTGTTCTTTTTACCATATAATATTGGCCCCAAGTAAGATTTTCATTCTAAATTTCCTCTATTATAATTTTTCGTTTTTTAACGTTGTGCAGAAAATTTCCATCTAACCTTTGTTTAATATTCCAGTGGACACTGGTTATTGGTTGCAATTAATCCTGTGAGAGAAATTGTATATTATCTGGATTCATTGGGCAATGATTGGACAACATACCCAGATATGAAGAAGACGATTGACATGTAAGTGAGATTGTTCCAAAATATTACTGTGTATATTTAATTATTTATGTGCGATAGTTCTAAATATTCGTTATTATTTTATTATAGCATTCTACAAAGTTTTCGAGCACAAAGAGATATTCAAGTACCAAGGAGTAGAGTCAATAATATTTCTTGGATCAAAGTGGAGGTATAGATTTACACAATTTTGATTATATAGTGATGATACTTGATAAAACAAGTTAAGGTGTATATCTTGATGTATATCCGTATTTTCTTTCCATGTGTAGTGTGCTCGTCAGTGCAATGGTGTAGATTGCGGTTATTTTATGTTGAGGTTTATGAAAGAAACTATTCTTTTGGACCGATTAGAGATTCCATCCACGGTATGAATTTCTAACTTAGGAATTATTTTAATATTTCTCATAAAATGACTTATTATTTTAATTAAATCATACTATGTTATATTATTATGTAGTACTTTGATGAACTCAAGTATGCTTCATACTCAAAAGATCAATTGGATGAACTTATGGAGGATTGGTGCCAATTTGTTATGGAGTTGAGTGTTTTATTATAAGGTATAACTTTGAGTTTTGAGAATATAATATATGTTGTTATAGTTGTGTTACAATATTATTGTTTTTGTTGTTGTTATTTGGTAACTTGTATGAATTTTGATTTTTTTGATTTTGTTTTAGGTTATATAGGTGCAACTCGATGTAGAAAATAGAGTTATTTTGTAATTCATTGTTGATTTTGTTTCATTGTTGTATATACTAATGTTGTTGTTGTGTATATTGTGCAAAAAGGATTGAAGAGATGAATATTGATGTTGTTATAGTATTGTTTCATTGTGGTATATTGATGTTGTTGTTGTTTAAAATGTTATAATGAAGCTATAAATTCTGGTGCAAAAATGGTGAGATTAAATTTGATAGGCAGCGTTTTGTTTTAAATGAAAAAAAATTATATTTTAAAAAATAATAAGGAAAAGCGCTGCTAAAGGGGGGAATAGACATCACTTTTAATGAGAAGCGCTGTCTAAAGTGTTAGAAAAAAAATTATATTAAAAAAATAATAAGGAAAAGCGCTGCTAAAGGGGGGGGGGGGGGAATAGACAGCGCTTTTAATGAAAGCGCTGTCTAAAGTGATTGAAAAAAAAATTAAAAAAAAATAAGGAAAAGCGCAGCTAAAGGGGGGGAATAGACATCGCTTTTACCAAGCGTTGTCTAAAGTTCCACATTAAAAGCGTTGTCTAAAGTGTAAGCGCTGCTAAAGAGGGTACCTATAGCAGCGCTTTTGAAATTACATAAGCGTTGTCTATACCTTTAGCAGCGGAGGTTTTAGCAGCGCTTTTAAGCGCTGTTAAAGGCCTAAAAAAGCGTTGTCTAATCCCTTGTTTGGCATAGTGTCTTTTCCCATTCCTTTGGAAATAATAAAGTGCGGTGGCGATTTTTATTTTGATTTGTATAAGTCTAGTCAATCCAACGACTTAGTCTTAAGCATTTCTACCGCTACAGAAAAATGGTGACTTCACTGGGGAAAGATTGACCTCTTGCTGGTCCATCCCTAAGTAGGTTGAGCCTATCTTTGTTTTATATCTGTATATGTGTTAGTATTGTTTTTGTGTTATATGTTGTATATATGTTTGTCTGGATTTTCCTGGTTTTTAGGGTGCTTGGTGGTTACTCATAAGTCCTATGCCCGGACTTAGGCAAACTTTAAGATGGGACAGGCGGTATAGTCATGTTAACTTTGAGGGAGTAATCCCAAAAAAGGAGGCATGAGATCCCCCCTCCCCCCCTCAGTGGAGGCCCCTTTGACTGTAGTGTTGTTTACCGAGTAATCGGGAAGACGTACTGCTTTCGACCTGGGAGCCTACTGAAACTGAGGACTGTAGAATACCAAACCCATCTTGGCCTTTTAGGCATAGTGCGGAAGCTATGACGGAGTAATCTGGAAATAGTTGTCACATGATACTACGCTCAGACGAGTTTTTCTTGAGAATATTACTAATTACCAAGTTAATCGGGAAGTCGGTAATATCCAAAGGAAGGATGTAGACTCTGGGAACCTCTAGAACCTTGTTCGGAAGGTGATAACTTTTAGACCAACACCTTATGAGTAGTACCTTCGACCTCATGCTCGTGACGTTAAACCTATGAACCTTATATGTGTGATCTTGTGTGTGATTGTTGCATCATGCATCCATGCACTCATAAGCATCTTTTGGAGAGATCACATTTCAAGGGATTTAAAGGTTGACCATTTGTGAATATCTCAGGTACTTTTTAACCATGGATTTTGGAAAGAGAAATATCGGGAAGTACAGTTTCAAGGATCCCAAGATAGATGAGTTGATCAGTCTAATTCCCGAGATCGAGTGTTCTACAGACTTTCGGAATAAGTATGGATCCATTATTCCTCTCATGAAGCTGAAGATGAAGGAGGGTATTCTCTCGAACTTGTTCCAGTTCTATGATCCGATGTATCATTGCTTTACTTTTCCTGACTATCAATTGATTCCCACACTGGAGGAGTATTCTTATCTGTTAGATTTACCTATTATCGATCGCATTCCTTTTACTGGTTTGGAGGGTGAGCCAAAACCACACGAGATTGCTGCTTTAATTCATCCGGGGAAGTCTGAGGTGGAAGCCCATATGACTACTAAAGGAGGGATTAGAGGATTACCAGCTCAGTTCTTATTGGAGAAAGCTCGTTACTTTGCCAGGATGAAGATTATAGTCGCTTTTGAGGCCATATTTACTCTACTTGCTTACGGGTTGTTCTTATTTCCTAATGTGGACAAGTTTGTTGACATTAATGCTATCAGGATCTTCATGATTGGAAAGCCAGTTCCTACCTTGTTGGGTGATGCTTATTACTCTACTCATCTTCGGAATTCTTATCATGGGGGATGATTATATGTTGCACGCCTCTGTTGTACTGGTGGTTTATCTCTCATATGCCTCAGTATGATGCTTTTTGGGATGTCAAGAAGGAACCCCGTTGGGCTCCTAAGATCATGGCACTTACTCACTCGATATTGATTGGTATCATCGAGCTTACCATGATATATAGATTATTGACAGTTATGGTAGTTTCCCCAATGTACAAAGGGAGGAATTAACTATAACCATGTTCTTGCTTGACGACAGCTTGGTTATCCGATGAGGGATAAACCAAATAGTATTCATTTGAGTAGTTTCTTTCTGAAGAAAGGAGAAGACCATAGGGAAGCTAGGGAGAAGATTGTGAAGGCCTGGCGTCACATTCATAAAAAGAGTAGGAAGGATTTGGGATCTAGGGGTGCTGTTTCTTTGGAGACATATTGTTCTAACCCAAAATTTTCCCTCCCATATTTCTCAATACATTTCATGTGAGGTCCTCAAATTGCTCAAGGAAGTCCAAGGGTTGACCAGATAAACTCTCTCCTAAAGGAAGTCTACCTCAAATTAGGGTTTCAGTTTGCATCAAGATGCCTGAGTCCAAAGGATCCCAAATGCTCACCATTGTCCTAATATGTTCTCAAGGTCATCCATGCCAAGTTTCAAGCCTTGCAGAGGAAGTTTGCTCAGTCAATTGCTCAAAGGCCTGAAAATCGATTGTGCTAGGGCAAAAGTCAACTATGGCCCACATACAGTCAAACTTAAAGATTTTTGGTCAAAATCCTCATTTTGAAGTATTATTCATCATTTTATCAAGGGTTGATCATGATTCCTCAAGGATTTCTCACAATTCATCAAAACCCAAAAGTTGCTAAATTAGGGTTTTGCAGGAAAAGTCAACTCAACTTTGACAAAGCATAACTTTCTCATACTTTATCAAACATGACCCATCCAAATCTCATTTTTAAGAGGATGCAATCCCCTACAATTCATATTCATCTCCCAAGTTCAAAATATGCACTCACAAGAAGATATAAATTTGGACATTATAGGTCATTTTGAAAAGTCAACAAAAACACCTTTTTGTCAAAGCTTCATACATGAACATGGAAGACTCAATTGAGATAAGACCAAAAGGGTTGCTTAGATGACATCTTAAGCTTTCTAAAAAGTCAAAGAAAACATCTCTAGGGTCAAAATTGAAGGAGTTATGCATTGGTGAAGTTGACCCTTTTTGCAAAATTGCCAAAAGTCAAATGTGGCCAAATTTGCAATTTGTGTCAAATGGGCCCAACTTTTTGTGTTTGCATTGAGTTTGTAACATGATCCACAACCCATAATCCTTCCCAATTGTCTTTATTTTATTTTTTTCATTTATTTTGATTTTTATTTCAATTAAATCAAATCAAATCAAAATAAAATCATGAAAATATGAAAACTAATCAAAGCTTGAGATTTTGTGCATGTTTAGGTCTCTTATACAGCTGGAAAGAAAATCAAATCATGCAAGCTTCATTAGGACACAAAAAGATTGGATTTTGATTGATTTGGAAAGATTTACATAAGAATCAAATCATTATTCAATCATCTTAATTGAGAAATATTTGAAGCAAGTTTGTAACCTAATTTATTCTAGGGTACATATAGAACAAGTGCAGACCAAAAACTAGGGGATTGGAGGCGTGAAAAGGGAAGAACAAATCTCAAAATTTCAAAGGAAAGTTGCAATCTGATTTCTCAATTCTAGGCTTCTTCAAGCCATTCCAAGCATACCATTCGTTTGCTGGGCATCCAAGGACTCTATCCCAATCATTAGCAAGCATTTTCGTGCCCAGATACGCGCTGTAAGTATCCCATGACCTCCATGCTT
This sequence comes from Vicia faba, assembly GCA_948472305.1. NCBI lineage: Eukaryota > Viridiplantae > Streptophyta > Magnoliopsida > Fabales > Fabaceae > Vicia > Vicia faba. Next base: position 1,537,026,984 of record OX451738.1, read on the forward strand.
TTTTGAAATCGCATATCATAATCCTGGCACTCTTAGCATGATTTGTTTATATATTCTGAATCCCTGAAACATTTGCAAGCTACTGGTAACACTTAATTGCATTTTTATTGGCTATACAACAAGTTGCCATGATTAGGGTTTAGGTTTCGTTTTTAGGGGTTTTGCTTGCAGGAACAATTAGCCATGGAGAGTGGTACCATGATGCTCGTGAGGTTGCAACGAGTTGATTGGTACCACTGGTATTGATTTATCATGCAGGGATGAGGTTTTGGAATGGACAAGGGTTATACCTACACCCTTTGTCCGTAGGTAAAAGTTCTGGACTTTTAGCAACGGTGGGAGGAAGAAGAAGGGTAGCGTGGCACCCTGTGATTCGCCCATTCAAAAATTCACGCGTTTGTCATATATCACTTTGTTTTTCCAATATAATAATTGTTTGTTGTTCCATATACAACAAAGCGCGCTAGCTCATATGGTAAACGTCTTGACGGCTCCTTGGCCCTTTGCGATGTGGGGCATCGACATGATCAGAGAGATCAGACCTACTGCGTCTAATGGGCATCGTTTCATTCTGGTGGCTATTGATTATATCACGAAGTGGGTTGAGGCAGCTTCCTTTGCTACAGTAACTAAGAACGTCGTAGCGCGATTTATCCGACACAATCTGATCTGTCGATATGGTGTGCCAGAGAGAATTATTACTGACAATGGTACAAATCTCAACAACACAATGATCACTGAGCTCTGCAAACAGTTCAAGATACAGCACCATAATTCGTCTCCTTATCGGCTGAAGATGAATAGGGTTATTGAAGCAGCTAACAAGAAGATTGTACAGAAGATGATGGTGACATTTAAAGACTGGCATGAGATGTTACCATTCGCTCTTTATGGGTATCGTACCTCAGCACAAACGTCGACAGGGGCAACACCCTACTCTCTGGTATATGGCATGGAGGGAGTCCTACCCATAGAAGTCCAGATACCTTCTCTTAGGATTATAAAGGATGCAGATTTGAACGAAGATGACTGGATCCAAACCCGACTTGATCAGCTAAATCTAATCGATGAAAAGAGACTTACTGCTATCTGCCATGGTCAGACGTATCAAAAGCGAATGATCAAGGATTTTAACAAGAAAGTCAGGCGTCAAGAATATCAAGTCAGGGATCTGGTGATCAAACGCATCATATTGCCGCAAGGTGATCCCAGGGGAAAATGGACTCCCACGTACGAATGGCCATTTGTGGTTAAGATCATTTTCTCAAGAGGAGCTATGATTCTAACCAACATGGATGGTGACGACCTTCCTCACCCCGTAAATGCATACATAGTGAAAAGATACTATGCGTAATCAAAGACCCGCTAGGTCGACTGGCCTAGGAAAAAATAAGGACTTCCCGGCGAACTAAAAGGGTTCGGGCAAAATTAAGGGATGAAAAGGAAAAAATCTGTACACCCGGCAAGTCGAAAACCCGAAAGGGCGGCTTGGGCAAAAAAGGGTATCCCGGTGGATTGAAAACCCGAAAGGGCAATCCAGGAAAAAGTTAGGGATTAAAGCATATCACTATGTCTCATTGGATTTGCTTGCGACCAGACTTCGGTATCAGCTATCAAGCTCAGACAGCGCCAATCAATCTGATCAACCTTCGGCCAAGTAGCAAAGTGATGAGACGCTTGAAGATATAAAGGCAATAGCAGAGTTGGAACCCAATGGGGTTGTTTCACATAGCTATTTTTCTTTATTTTACACAAATTGTATAATTTCTATCTTTCAGCGGCGTTCTCTTACTAGAACGTCAGCCTCTTTATACAAAACGTCTATTACAGGCCAATTTCAAAATCAATACAAGTCATTTTTACAAAACTTCAATTTGTTTCTTTTTCTTTTTCTGTTTTGTTTTGCAAGAACGTCCAATGATTTATTTTTGATATATGCATTTGAAAATGATTGCTGCTCATAAATATTTACATAAGAGACAAAAGACAATTACTCGTAATTCTAGAAATAGGGAAAATAAGAAGTGCCAAACCCCACGGTTCCTTTGCCCAGCAGGTATCGGGATGGAGTCATGCTTGGGAACATAATTATTGGTATACATACTCCCCACAAAATAAAAGTATCCAAAGGCATTGATGTCAGTTTTCCCAAAAACAGGACATAACTATCCCCAGCCAAGGTTCGTAATCACAGGCGAATCAACAAACTTCAGATCAGCAGGTCTACCAAACAGAGTATCTCTTCCCCCAAAGTTTGGTCCCCACAGAGTTATTTCTCCAGCATCTCTTCCCGATAGAATATTCACAAATCTCCAGCAACCGTCAGAGATTTATTTTCCCAAACACGAGCATACCCCGACAGCATTTCATGAACATACATCATGACAGATGCATACATATCATATACAGCATAATCTCATTTATTTTGAGAACATCATCTCGCCCTGCATTTCATGCATCGTATATAACTAACCCTGATATTTTTTTCAGGAAAAGACGATTAGCTTCAATGAATCCAGCAGTTATACATATCACATCTACAGACAACTAATGGAAACTCAGTTCCCAAAATCAAACGGGTTAACTAATCTACATTATCATATCAAAGTAACCTTACCCAGGTTCCTCCTAAAGTTTTACACGAACTTATCACGAAGTAACCTTACCTCGGTTCCTCCTGAAGTTTTACACAAACTTATAACCTTACCCCGGTTCATCCTGAAGTTTTACACAAACTTGTAACCTTACCCTGGTTCATCCTGAAGTTTTACACAAACTTATAACCTTACCCCGGTTCATTCTGAATTTTTACACAAACTTATAACCTTACCCCGGTTCATCCTGAAGTTTTACACAAACTTATAACCTTACCCCAGTTCATCCTGAAGTTTTACACAAACTTATAACCTTACCCCGGTTCATTCTGAATTTTTACACAAACTTATAACCTTACCCAGGTTCATTCTGAAGTTTTACACAAACTTATCTCAAAGTAACCCTACTACCCAGGTTCCTTCTCACAACCCTACTATCCAGGCTTTCATATCGAAGTCACCCTACTACCCAGGTTCCTTCCCATAGCCATGCTATCCAGGCTTTCATATCGAAGTAACCCTACTACCCAGGTTCCTTCTCACAGCCCTACTATCCAGGATTTCATATCGAAGTAACCCTACTACCCAGGTTCCTTATCATAACCCTACTATCCAGGCTTTCATATCGAAGTCACCCTACTACCCAGGTTCCTTCCCATAGCCCTACTATCCATGATTTCATATCGAAGTAACCCTACTACCCAGGTTCCTTCTCACAGCCCTACTATCCAGGCTTTCATATCGAAGTCACCCTACTACCCAGGTTCCTTCCCACAGCCCTACTATCCAGGATTTCATATCGAAGTAACCCTACTACCCAGGTTCCTTCTCACAGCCTTACTATCCAGGCTTTCATATCGAAGTAACCCTACTACCCAGGTTCCTTCCCACAGCCTTACTATCCAGGATTTCATATCGAAGTAACCCTACTACCCAGGTTCCTTCTTACAGCCCTACTATCCAGGATTTTCATATCGAAGTAACCCTACTATCCAGGTTCCTTCTCATAACTTTACCATCCAGGTTCCTTCTCTCTTATCTCCAGACAACAGTTCACAACACTGTAAGACCGGGACCTAATCAAACACAATTGGTTTCGCATTTCCCCAGTAGAGTAACGGACAATTGAAGCTCCTAAAATTATATTCCTCCCAAGAAGGATACCGACGTTCCTCAGTAGATTCCCCAACAACAGCAACAGGGACTCTCGTCAAAGGAATATCCCAGGAAATTAACATTCTCTAGATGGCATCTTTAAGCCCATCTCCGACAATTCTTCGTCGCATCCAGGATGGCATCTTTAAACCCATCTCCTAAAATATTATATCATCGACCTCCAAATGGAATTTGTAAGCCCATTCCCAATATCGAAAAGCAAGTGCCAGTTCATGCGAGTGCAAATTTCTGGGCACTCTAGTGTTCAATCATCTTCCACCTTCAGATCACGAAAGGCAAACAACCAATCTACATCCTCAGGTTTAAGAAGATTGAACAGGGGAAGATGTTGTACCCCAAAATTTGCCCTCTCATTTTACTCAATACATGTCCATTGATATCTTCAATTTGCTCAAGATTGCCCAAGAGTGGACCAGACAAACTCTCTCCTAAGGAAGTATACCCCAAATTAGGGTTTCTATTTTCATCAAGATGGGTGAACCACAAAGGCCTCATATTCTCTCCATGATCTTAATATGTTCTCAAGACCCTACATGTCAAGTTTCATGCCTTGCACAAGAAGTTTTCTCAATTAACTGCCCAGATGCTGGAGAATCGATTGTACTAGGTCAAAAGTCAACTGTGGCCCACATATAGTCAAACTTCAAGATTTTTGGTCAACATCAACATTTTGAAGTTATATCCATCATTTGATCAAGGGTTGATCATGATTCCTCAAGGAATGCTCCAAATTCATCAAAACCCAAAAGTTGTTAAATTAGGGTTTGTTAGTAAAAGTCAACCCAACTTTGACCAAGCATAACTTCCACATGCTTTTTCAGAAATGTTCCATCCAAAGCTCATTTTTAAGAGGATGTAATTCCCTATAACTCCTCTTCAGCCCTCAAGTTCAAAATATGCACTCATCAAAAGATATGAATTTCTACATTATATGTCCTTTTGAAAAGTCAAGAAAAACACCTTTTGGGTCAAGGCTTCATACATGAACATGGAAGATCCAATTGAGATGAAACCAAAAGGATTATTTAGGGGAAATCCTAAGATTTCTAAAAGTCCAAGAACACCCTCCTAGGGTCAAAATTGAGAGAGTTGGGCATTGTCAAAATTGGAAATTTTTGGAAAATTGTCAAAAGTCAACATTGATCAAATTTGCATTTTTTCCAAAGGGCCCCATGTTTTCATGCTTGAAACATGTTTCTAATAGGACCCATGACCCCTGAGCTTTTCCACCTATTATTTTATTACTTTTATCATTTATTTTGATTTTTTATTCATTTAAATCAAAATAAATCAAATTAAATGGTAAAATAATGAAAACAAATCAAATCATGGGATTTTTGTGCACATTTGGAGTCCATATACAGCTAGCATGATGATCAATTCGTGCAAGGCTCATTAGGGTTGGAAAATATTAGATTGAAGCTTGTTTTAGAAATATATCATACATGAATCAAATCAAATCACATTTTCATAATTCTCAAAGATATGATGCAATTTTACAACCCTAATTCAGTCTACTATATGTACACAACAATTGCAAATCAAAACACAAGGACTACAGTCGTGAGAGGCATAGAACAAAACTCAAAAAAGTTGGCAAAAAGTGTGATTCAGTTTTCAGGTTGGGGGACTGTGATACGGTGTCCAGAACCGGGACGTGGTTTCCCTATTTCGTTAAGGAAATTTTGCTGGTTTGCGTTTGTTTTCGCAAAATATCGCAGTAAGCAAGAGTCGCCACCGTCTTTTATTTTATCCAACAAGGAAAGGAAAAAAGCACAGAAAAATTCCTTTTTCGAGATATTTCTGAGTACGGGGGGTAGATTATAGAAACGGAAGGTATTAGCACCCTTTTTATCCATAGTTATCTACGGGCTCTTAGGTACTTGATCATCATTTTCAAAATTGTTTTCTTTGTGCTTGTGGGTTTTAAAAAGTTTTTGTTTTAACTTCGATTTAACTCTTGCTTCTGTCTTCAAGAGTGTAATGAAGTGTTTTTGAAAACTTGTTTGTAAAAAGGAGTGTAAGTGTGAAAAAGTTTTGTTTTGATTGAGCAAGTACTTAAGAACTAATCTACCTACTCGAAAAAGGAATTGTTCTATGTTTGTTTCCTTTAGACAATTCTATCCCACTATTAGTGAGTAGGTAACACCATCGTCGGAGTTTGAGGGTCAATTCGAAAAAGGGACATACAGTCACTAAAGCAACATTAAGACGTCTTAGTGGTAACCCTAATGTCTTAGATCATTTATCTGAGGCAACAATATCCGAGGCAACCATTTCGAGGAAACTATGATCTTTTAGACAAGAGGGCGACCTCTAAAACAACCTATACTTAATGGTCGTTTTAACGAAGGCAACCAAACGGGAGTGTACCCTAGGAGTGCGCATGTGCGAATAATTTAATTTTAGTTTATTTATCTTTTCACATTTATGGTGATCTAACTGTTTTAAAATTAATCATACATTCTTTTCATGCATCCCTATATCATACATCTAACAGTTAATAATTTGTGGAATTTAAAGTGCGGAATTTAAACTACGTTATTACAAGGCTTCGGGTATTTACATAGCCAAAAATAAACCCTTTGAAATTAAAGCGATAAATGTAAATAAACGTCCTAATTAAACTATTACAAACTGTAGGCAGTTACATCAATATGGTAAATAATAAAAATAAAGCACGCGAGAAGAATTAAGATCGACGAGAATTTAAGGTTTTGACCCTTCTAACCTAATTAAAAGAAAAATTGTTTTTTTGTTGTTTTTAATAAAAGAAATAAGTTTTCTAAATTAAATATACAATTAATTAGTTAATTAAATTAATTAATAAAAATAATTACATGACCTATTTTGGTTTCTTTGGTTATTTTAGGAAAAAATAAAATATAATTAAGTTAGTAATAAAACCTATTTATTCTAATTATTTTTAAGTTATTTACAAAAAGAAATTAAAGTTTTACCTAAAATTAAAATTTAATTAAGAAAAAATCCTAAATCTATTTTTATGTGATTTTTATATTTCTTTATTGATAAAAAAAATAAAAGGGATTAAAAGAAATAAATAAAACGAATAAAACATGAAAATAAAGATGGGCCTAGTAGCAAAAGTAAACAAATGGGTGCAATCATCAGAATTCCCTAGGCCCGAATTTTCGAAAGCTTCATGCTCTAACTATGGTGTTTTTTTATTCTTGTGTGGAACCTATGATTCAACCATCCATAATTGTTCTATATAAACTCAAACAAACGTTAGTATACCATAAAATGTGATTAAAATTAGAGATTCAAAGTTTAAAGTTTTACCAACCGGTGTTATCAAATGGGGGGTGTGCTAGGCGTGTGATGGATTTTTCTTGGGCCTTGTAAGACTCTTGAGGACTTCAAGAGGATGGTTTTAGGCTTGATGTCAATTGAGAGAGACCGGAACCTCGAGATATGACTTGCACCAATTCTTTGATTTCTAGAGAGCTTTTTGAAGAGCTTTTTGAAGAGCTTTTTGAGAGCTTTTTAGAGAGGATTTTCGTCCATTTCAAGCTTGTATAGCTCTATATTTATAGAGGAGAATGAGGAGACAAGAAAGCATGGAAAGAATCTCCCTCATAATATTGTGTTTTAAGACCATGATCAAAATTTGAAAAAAATGCCATATTTGATGATTTTATGCCATTTTCACATGTGGATGAACCTGGACATATTTGAAAAGTTATTGCATGAAATCAATTGACATAAACCAGCATAAAACTTTCCTAAAATGGATTCACATCAAAATTTACATTATTTCTATTATTTATTTATTTAATTCTGAATTTTAATGAATAAAATATCAAAATAAATAGCATAAATAGTAGAAAAATGTATGGGTGGGCTTAGAGGTCGTGGACCGTGTTAGGAATGAGTTTCAAACTTGAAAATATAGGCCCATTTGGAAAAAATCCAAGTTTGGTCAATATTTGCTTCATGTATTTTTTCAAAAATTGTCCAACTTTGACAATGCATATCTCTCTCAATTTTTACTCTTTGGAGGTGTTCTTGGACTTTTTTAGAAATCTTGAGGTGTACTATAATCAAACCTTTTGGTCTCATCTCATTTTGATATTCCATGCTCATGTATGAAGCTTTGACAAAAAAGGTGTTTTTGTTGACTTTTCAAAATGACCTATAATGTCCAAATTCATAACTTCTTGTGAGTGCATATTTTGAACTTTGGAGCTGAAGATGGATTGTAGGGAATTGCATCCTATTCAAAATTAGCTTTTGATGGGTCATTTATCATAAAGTATGAGAAGTTATGCTTGGTCAAAGTTGAGTTGACTTTTCCTACAAAACCCTAATTTAGCAACTTTTAAGTCTTGATGAATTATGAGCAATCCTTGATGAATCATGATAAACCCTTGATCAAATGATGAAATAAACTTAAAAATGAGGATGTTGGTTAAAAATATTGAAGTTTGACTGTATGTGGGCCACAATTGACTTTTGCCCTAACACAATCGATTTTCAGGCCTTTTAGCAATTGACTGAGCAAACTTTCTCTGCAAGGCTTGAAACTTGACATGGATGATCTTGAGAACATTTTAAGACATTGGTGAGAATTTGGGATCACTTGGACTCAAGTATCTTGATGCAACATGAAACCCTAATTTGAGGTAGACTGCCTTAGGAGAGAGCTTGTCTGGCCAACCCTTGGACTACCTTGAGCAACTTGAGGATCTTTCTTGCAATGATTTGAGAAATATGGGAGGGAAAATTTTGGGGTACAACAGCTGCCCCTGTTCAATCTTCTTAAACCTGAGGATGTAGATTGGCTTTCGTGCCTTTCGTGATCCGAAGGTGGAAGGTGATTGAACACTAGAGTGCCCAGAAATTTGCACTCGCATGAAGTGGTAATTGTCTTGTGATGTCGAGAATAGGCTTACAGATGCCATTTGGAGATTGCTGATGGGATTAAAGATGCCATCCGATGGAGTGTCGATCGCATAAGAGATTCCTTAGAGAGAGCTTGTATACCTGTCGTTGAGGAAGATTCCGCTGGGGAAAGCTGATCTTTGTTGAGAGAAGTAGAATTTTAGGAGCTTCATCGTCTGTTATTCTGCTGGTGAGTCGTCTCTGTTGATATTTAGGAACTTCGATCGTCGGTACTAAACTGAGGAATGAACTCCGGCTTGAGGAAGCGGAAGTGAACTGCATATCTAGTCGTGTATAGGCTGCATCGCGACCTACTAGGGAAAGGTGAAACCGCTCGTGTTTGATAGGTCTGGGTCTTACATTGTTGTGGACTGCTATCTGGAGATAAGATAAAAGAAACCGGGTTGGTAAGGTTATAAGAAGGAACCTGGGTAAGGTTGCTTCGTGAGGAGTTGGGATAAAACTACATCTGAACCGAGAAGGAACCTGGGTAAGGTTGCTTTATGAGGAGTTTGGGTAAAACTACATTGGGAAAGAGAAGGAACCTAGGTAAGGTTGCTTTGTGAGGTGTTTGGGTAAAACTACATCGGGAAAGAGAAGGAACCTAGGTAAAGTTCCTCCAGGATGAGTCTAGGTGAAACTTCATCAGGAAAGAGAAGGAACCTAGGTAAGGTTGCTCCAGGATGAGTCTAGGTGAAACTTCATCGGGAAAGAGAAGGAACCTAGATAAGGTTGCTCCAGGATGTGTCTAGGTGAAACTTCATCGGGAAAGGGAAGGAACCTAGGTAAGGTTGCTCCAGGATGAGTCTAGGTGAAACTTCATCGGGAAAGGGAAGGAACCTAGGTAAGGTTGCTTCACGATGATTCTAGGTGAAACTGCATCGGGAAAGGGAAGGAACCTAGGTAAGGTTGCTTCAGAATGAGTCTAGGAGAAACTTCATCGGGAAAGAGAAGGAACCTAGGTAAGGTTGCTCCAGGATGAGTCTAGGTGAAACTTCATCGGGAAAGGGAAGGAACATAGGTAAGGTTGCTCCAGGATGAGTCTAGGTGAAACTGCATCGGGAAAGGGAAGGAACCTAGGTAAGGTTGCTTTAGGATGAGTCTAGGTGAAACTACATCGGGAAAGAGAAGGAACCTAGGTAAGGTTGTTCCAGGATGAGTCTAGGAGAAATTTCATCGGGAAAGAGAAGGAACCTAGGTAAGGTTGCTCTAGGATGAGTCTAGGTGAAAATTCATCAGGAAAGGGAAGGAACCTACGTAAGGTTGCTCCAGGATGAGTCTAGGTGAAACTGCATCCGGAAAGGGAAGGAACCTAGGTAAGGTTGCTTCAGGATGAGTCTAGGTGAAACTTCATCGGGACAGAGAAGGAACCTAGGTAAGGTTGCTCCATGATGAGTTTAGATAAAACTACATCTGAAATGGGAAGAAACCTAGGTAAGGCGCTTCATGAGGAGTTTAGGTAAAACTGCATCTGAACCGGGAAGAAACCTAGGTAAGGCTGCTTCATGAGGAGTTTAGGTAAAACTGCATCTGAACCGGGAAGAAACCTAGGTAAGGCTGCTTCATGAGGAGTTTAGGTAAAACTGCATCTGAACCGGGAAGAAACCTAGTGTGATACGGTGGGAGAACTGACTTGGGTTTTGCGTTTGTTTTTGCAAATGTTTCGGTTGAGCAAGAGTCGCCACCGACTTTTTATTTTATCCTAAGGAAAGGTTAAAAAGCACAGGAAAAACCTTTGAGATGTTTTCTTGGGTTCGGGGAGTAGATTATAGAAAGGGAAGGTATTAGCACCCTTTCTATCCATGGTTATCCATGGGCTCTTAGTTACTTACTTAGATCACTTGCCTTTGCTTTTAAATTGTTTGAAATGGTGCTTTGTGTGTGTGGTTTTTGAAAATGTTTTGAAAAAGATGCCTTGTCTAGGAAACCATTGTAACAATTCTTGTTTGAATGTTTTACAAAGGTGTTTGTCTTTTTGAAAAGATGTTTCAATGTTTTTTGAAAGTTTTTTTTGAAGTTGTGTTGTGATGTGTGTTTTGAAAAATGGCAAGGATTGTTTTGCAAGATTGGTCAAGTAACCAAGAGCTATCTACCCTAAATTTCTCAAAGATCTTTCTCATGTTTTAACCCTTTTAACAGTGTTATTTCACCATTGTATTTGGTGAACAACCTTGTGTTAGGATGTTAACGGGACTGGCACGGGTCATCGTTTAGACCATGAATGCAATAGTGTCAAGTATCTTGGCAATTTTCTTGAGGGACTATGATCATTTTGTTTAGGCAACTTGATAGCGTCATCGAGGGACTATGATCATTTTGTTTGTTTTTGTTTCGTTTTGTTTTGCCAAAGTACTTGACATACAAACATGGCCCATTTTTGAAGGCAACAAGTGGAGTAACCCTAGGGATGCAAGTGTGAATTGTGTTTTGATTTTCATGCATTTGTCTTGAATTAGGTCAAGCTATTTGTTGATTTTATTTGCATACAAACCCTAAGTCTATCATGGCATAATTTAAAGCTTTTAAATGCGGAAATTTAAATGCTAAGCTATTACAACAATGATTATGGGGATGGGGGTACAAGTTTGAATTTGGGGATATTTGACAAGAAATTAAATTCTAAGCTATTACAACCATATCAAATGTATACAAATATTTAATTGTACAATATTTAAATAAATACAATGAATATGCAAAATGTATTATGCACAAAATGATTTTTTATGTATGTGAAAGTATTTTTCAATGTGAAATATAAACAAAATAAAAAAAGTCAATTTTTAGTTATTGTTTATTGTTTTAGGCTTAAACCCTAGTTCTTGAATAAATATTATTATTTATTGAATATGTACAAAATAAATTAATTTATGCACAAAATAAAAAGTATATGGTTAAAAAAAGTATTTTTGATGTCATATATTAATAAAAATAAAAATGTATTATTTCTATATTTTTGTCCTAAATATTTAATAAAATATGTATATGTATATATTATATATATTAAATATGCTAAGTATATATAAAAATAAAATATTAATTATTTACAAAAATGTATATTTTAGAAAATGTTTTCAAAATGTAAATAAAAAATAATAACTGAAAATAAATATAATTTTGTATTATTTTTTAGTGTTTTAAATAAAAGGTATTATATTTATTTACATATATATGCTAAATAAAACAAATAAATGCCAAATAAATGCAAAAAAAGTGTGGAAAAATATTTTTAGTGTTTTTTATGTTTGAGTCAAAAATATAAAATCAGAATCAAAAAGAAAAAAATGCAAAATAATCAATATTTCACATAATGGGTCAGGGGGTGTAAATTGAAAAAGGGGGTGCAAACAGCAAAGATGGCTCAGGCCCAGCCCAAGCCATCATCTTCTTCCTCCAACTTGTTTGAATAACAAAACGCGCGCGCCTCTTGTACCAAAGCTAACTCCTGATTCCTTGACTTTTACACAAAACTCATAACACCAATATTATAGAGCATCAAAAGACGAATTCAGACATATAAAACACTTGACCTAACTCTAAGAAACCAGGGAGAATTTCTTCATCCCCAATTTCTGACCTAATTTTTCTTCAATGTTCATGGCCAAAATTCTTACAGCACGCTTAACATAAATGAAAAGTAAGCATATGTATGGCTTCAGGGCTATGAGTAGAGCATGTTTCATTCACAAACCTAAGCCTAACTCTTCCTAGATTGAGAGATAGAAGTTCATGGTTTTACCTGTTTCAGCTTGAGTCGTGTACAACAATGTGGCCAACTTCAATGGAGTTTGAGCTTTTGTATAGCTTGCCTGAGGTCCAAGGATGCTTCCCAAATGCCTAGCTTGCTTTGAATCAATCTGAATCGTGCTATGGAAGTCCACCTGCAAAACTGAAAAGTGAAAATGGAAGATGAGGTTAGGGGTGTTACAACTTGTGTTTAGGGCTTGGGATAGTTTGTGTGGATGATATGGAATGTGTTTGAAAAGTTTTTAGTCAAAGTGCACGAGCAAACTGAGTTGTGCAAGTCAATCTGCAGGGATGCCCTGTTTTTGCCACAAAATGGTGTTTATGAGTATTGGGAGGTATGAGGGATCAATGAATCGTGCTTTAGGTTAGTTGGGATGTATGGAAGGTGAGAACAAAGTTTTTGTTTGGCTGCGTTGACAGGAATGAAAGATGGAGAGTTTTTGCAAACTTGCTTGTTTTTGAAGTAAGAAGGTTCAAGTTGCAATGCAGGCCTGTGTACCCTCTCTATCTATGCTGCACAATTTTCTCTTGATCAGTGGGATATGTGGATTTGATTTGGCTCCCAGATCTGGCCCCATGCCTCCAAGATTTGGAACTTGACATAAAGTGTAACTTTATCAAAATGACATGTTTGCTTTTTCTAATAAAGGATTGATTCTATGTGCAATGTCCAAAGGGAAGAAATAATGTATTAATACAATGGTTAGGCATTTAATTATGGAGTGCAAACTTGGTTTAGAGGCCTGCAAGCAAGTACCAAGCATGCTGGTTTGAAAATGAAACTTGTATGAACATGTATTTGGTTATGAACAAAAGTGAATTTTGCCCAACTTTGCAAATTCGATTCTCCCTAACCACAAGGGTGTTTGAGAATTTCTTAGACAATTTGGAAAGCTTGGAATGTGTACTACAATCCATATTTGTAATGCAAATTGAAACTCCAAGTGGAAGCATGTGAAAAATGGCCAAGAAGTTGGACAAAAATCCTGCCTAGAATAGGTCAAAATTTCTCTAAGTTAAAAATGTTTTGCACCCTTGTTCCAAAAATCATAACTTGAGATACAAGCTTCCTTTCAGAAAACTTTGTGAATAAAAGTTGTAGATTTTGAAATGGACTATAACTTTCATGTTTCAAGTTTTGTTTGAATCCATTTGCATCTTTGTGAAAAAATGGGACAAAGTTAGGAAAAAAATAAGAAAGTTTCATAACTTAGAAAAATTCTAAGTTATGAAATTTTCTCATTTTAAACCCTAATTTGAAATTTTAGGTTTCTTGATGAACAAGTTTCATAATTTGACATGTCTTGATGAAAAATGAATCTTGGCACTTGATTTTGACCAAAAAGTCAAAGTTTGACTTTTCAGTATACAGTCAAATTTTGATCAGTTGATTGCAAAATTCATCTGTCAATCCTAGGCATTTGAGATCTTTTGAACTTGTTGAATGTGTCAAGACAATGTCATTGAGTCCTTGAGTCCATATATGAGCTTGGTTTTCCATTGGTTAGGTCAAACAGTCAAAAATTGCCTTTGTGCAGTCAAAACCCTAAAAATGACCATTTTGCCCTTTTGGTGATCTGATCAAATGTGATGTGGGTCAAATTTCATGAAGTTTGACTGTCAATTGGCCACAGTTGACTTTTTCCCCAATACAACTGATTTCTAGGTCAACTGTCCAATTGACTGGGCAAAGATTGGAATCAAGACTTGAAACTTGGTATGGATAAACTTGTGAGTCCAACATGAAGCATGAAAGTCCCTTTGGGCTTTTTTAGTTCAAAACATCCCTGTGCAAACTCAAACCCTAATTTGGGTCAACAGTGCAAGGAGGGGCCTTGAGCTGAGCAAACCCTAACTTGATCTTGAGTTCCAAGAGTCTTGTGGTGAGAAAATGTTGATGAAATGAGAGGGCAAATTTTGGGGTACAACAGTTTCCCCTGTTCAATCTTCTTAAACCTGAAGAGTTAGATTGGCAGGTTTGCCTTTCGCGACTCGAGGGTAAAAGGAGATTGGACACTAGAGTGCCATTAAATTTGCACTCGTCAAAACATGGATGCGAGAATGGGCTTAAAGATGCCATTTGGAGATGGGCTTAAAGATGCCATCTGGAGGGGAGACAAAATCTTGTCGGGGAATGGGCTTAAAGATGCCATCTGGAAAGTTTGTTGAACTGTATGTCGTTGAAGTTGAAGCTTAATAATCTTATCCTGAAAAGGGTAAAATATTAGCTGAAACACAAAGTTATGTTGCATGAAATGTATGATGCAATATATGTTATATCAAATGTTTATGATATGAATGTAATGATTGCGCATGTAAGCTGATGAGCTGTCTTGCTGAGGATGGATGAATCCTGGATAATGAAATCTTTGACTGCTGCTGAGGAAAGTAAATCCTTGACTGCTGCAGGGGATTGTTGGAAATGAGAAGTCCTGGAACCGCTGTTGGGGAATCAGGAGCTTGGGTTGTATGCCAATCTACTGGGGAAGCCACAATGAGAATCTTCCTTCAGGTCTTGGGTCATAAGATTGGGTGTATATCAATCTCTTGGGGTTTTAAGGATGAGAGTCTTCATTCTGTTAACGATTAACTGCTATCTGGTCGATCTCCAGGCTTTCACAGAAACTTGTATTGCCATCTGGTCGTAATCCAAGCTTCACAATAACTTGTTGAGCTGCTATCCGGTCAAATCTGGGCTTCATGGCTTGTGCTAAAGATATACCACTATCTGGTCGACTCCAGGCTTCGTAGTACTCTTGGCTGCTGTCTGGTCGTAATCCAGGCTTCACAGAAACTTGTATTGCCACCTGGTCGTAATCCAGGCTTCACAATAACTTGTTGAGCTGCTATCCGGTCAAATCCGGGCTTCACGACTTGTGTTAAAGATATACCACTATCTGGTCGACTCTAGGCTTCGTAGTACTCTTGGCTGCTGTCTGGTCGTAATCCAGGCTTCACAGAAACTTGTATTGCCACCTGGTCATAATCCAGGCTTCACAATAACTTGTTGAGCTACTATCCGGTCAAATCCAGGCTTCACGGCTTGTGTTAAAGATATACCACTATCTGGTCGACTCCAGGCTTCATAGTATTCTTTGGAGGAATCAAGATACTATCCAGTCGAATCTGGGCTTCATTGCTTGAATTTAAGATGTACCACTATCTGGTCGATTCCAGGCTTCATGGTATTCTCTGCTGTTATCTGGTTGTAATCCAGGCTTCACAATAGCTTGCTGGGGATTAAACTATTATCCGGTCGAATTCGGGTTTCATGGCTTGCTGTTAAGAGATACCCCTATCTGGTCGTAATCCAGGCTTCGCGGTAGTCTGATACTGTTATCTGGTCATAATCCGAGCTTCACAATATGCTGTAGAGATCAAGATACTATCCGGTCGAATCCGGGCTTCTTAACTTGAATTTTATGAGAATTTGATCTTTGACGACCGTAACTTCCAACAGGTGATGAAGGAACTTTTGAACGACCGGTCAACTTGAAATGTATTTTTGCTTTGGAGAATAAATCCTTGACAAATGTTGGGGAAATAAACCCATAACCGAAGCTGGGATTTGAAAAATCCTCTGATTACTGAGGGTGAGAAATCCTTGCTGACTGTCAATTGCTTGGGGAGCAAGATCTTCGATTGTTGAGGGATTTTAGGACCACTGCTGGGGATTGATAATCCTTGGTGATTTGTGGGGAATGAGAATTATGACGATCTTTACTGGGGAGTCCAAAACCTGATAGACTTATGCTGGAGAAGCAAGACTGAGAATCCTCAATCTGATGGGAAGTATTTCTGTGGGGAGAGCGTTCACTAATCTGGTTCCGATGGGGATTAACAGCTTTGACTTCACTGGGAATAGGATTTTCAGTTTTTTAGGACTCCACTGGGGATACTGAAACTTAACTCTGAGGGGAATTATGTTCTGGAAGGCTCTCTGGCTGGGGAAATTAACTTTGAGAAAGCTTTTGTTCTGCTGAGGATCCTGAAGTTTAACTCTGTTTGGGGAATTAAGTTCTGGATTTTGACTTTGTTGAGGAATTTGGAGTTTTAGTTCCGCTGGGGATTCCTTCTGAAAGGGTCTCAAGATATCTATCTGTACCTTTAACCTATCAACAATCATCTTTCTTGATTTGTAAGAAAATGATTATGTTCAAATGCATATGCCTATTTAACAAAACATTGGACGTTTCTCAAATAAAACATAAGTGTAAAAAAGCAAAAGGAAGACAAATTAAATTTCTGTATTTGGAAAAGTGTTTGTATTAACTTTTTATGAGTATGTTTGTACAGAGGAGATAGACATCCTAGTAAGAGGATGTTGTCGTAAAAAAAATTGAAAAAAATTTATACAAAAGAAAGATGGCTATGTGAAACAATTCCATGGGATTCCATTCTGTTATAGCCTTCACAACTCTGAATATCTTGTCCATTCAATGCATCGTCCGCCGATGACTGGATTGATCAGAAGCTCAGAGCTTTGTTGGTGAAGAGATTGTCCTTTAAAGTGATCCGACGAGACATAGTCATACGCTTTAATTCCCTAACTTTTGCCTGAATCGCCCTTTCGGGTTTTCGATTCACCGGGAGACCCTTTTTTGCCCAAGCCGCCCTTTCGAGTTTTCAACTTTCCGGGTGTACAGATTTCTTGTTTTATCCCTAATTTTTGCCTGAACCGCCCTTTCGGGTTTTCGGTTCACCGGGATGCCCATTTTTTGCCTAAGTTGCCCTTTCGGGTTTTCGACTTGTCGCGTTGTTTTATGCGTAGTATCTTTTGACTATGTCTGCGTTCGCAGGGTGTGGAAAATCGTCGCCGTCCATGGTGGTCAGAATCATTGCACCACCGGAAAAGATGCTCTTGATTACAAATGGTCCTTCGTAAGTAGGAGTCCATTTGCCCCTGGGATCACTTTGCGGTAAGATAATCCGCTTGATTACAAGATCTCCGACTTGGTATACTTGGCGTCTGACTTTCTTGTTGAAAGCCTTGATCATCCGTTTTTGGGACGTCTGACCATGGTAAACAGCAGTGAGTCGCTTCTCATCGATCAAATTGAGTTGATCAAGTCGGGTCTGAATCCAATCGTCTTCACTCAAACCAGAGTCCTTCATAATCCTTAAAGAAGGGATCTGAACTTCCATGGGTAGGACAGCTTCCATGCCATATACCAAAGAAAATGGGGTTGCCCCTGTTGAAGTACGTGCCGTGGTACGATACCCATGCAGAGAAAACGGTAGCATCTCATGCCAGTCCTTGTAGGTAACTGTCATTTTCTGAATGATCTTCTTGATGTTTTTGTTCGCAGCTTCAACAGCACCGTTCATCTTCGGCCGATAGGGAGATGAATTGTGATGATAAATCTTGAACTGGTCGCATAGAGCGGTGATTATAGTATTGTTCAGGTTTGTACCGTTGTCTGTGATGATCCTGTCGGGGACACCATACCGGCATATGAGGTTCTGCTTGATGAAGCGGGCAACCACATTTTTTGTAGCAGAGGCAAAGGAAGCTACTTCGACCCACTTGGTGAAATAGTCAATAGTGACCAAGATGAAGCGATGTCCGCTGGATGTCGTGGGCTTGATCTCTCTAATCATGTCGATGCCCCACATTGCGAATGGCCAAGGAGCTGTCAGAACGTTGAGAGGAACATGAGTAATATGTACCTTGTCGGCGTAGACCTGACATTTGTGGCAAGCACGGGAATGTTGGTGGCAATCAGCTTCCATGGTAGACCAATAATAGCCTGCCCTTAGAATCTTCTTAGCCATCGTATGTTCGCTCAAGGGGGTGCCAAACGTGCCGCTGTGTACCTCAGTCATGATCAACTCTGCTTCGGCTTTGTCTACACATCGGAGTAAAACACAATCATGGCTGCGTTTATAAAGGATGTCGTTACTCAGGAAGAACTTGGCAGAAAATCTCCTTAAGAACTTCTTGTCATTTACGGAAGCTTCTTCAGGATATTCTCTAGTCTGTAGATACCTTTTGATTTCATGGAACCAGGGTTGTTCCACTACTTCTTCGGTATTAATCTCATGACAATGCGCAGGTTCATCCATTCGCTCGATGGTGATTTGGGGAGCCTCGTTATCCCAGTTGAGTTTAAACATGGAAGACATTGTAGCCAGAGCATCTGCTAGCTGATTTTCTTCTCGCGGGAAATGCTCGAAAGTAATCTGCTCGAAATGAGGCAGTAATGTCAAAACATATTCTTTGTATGGGATAAGATTAGGATGTTTGGTGTCCCATTCTCCTTTGACTTGACTGATAACCAAATCCGAGTCCCCAAATACAATCAAAGATTTGATCCCCAAGTCTATAGCAGCCTTGAGACCAAAGATGCAAGCTTCATATTCGGCCATGTTGTTGGTACAGCTGAAACAAAGTAGGGCCGTGAAAGGGGTATGGCAACCTTCATGGGAAATGAGTACCGCACCGATACCATTTCCAAGTGCATTTGAAGCACCATCAAAGTACAGGGTCCATCGGGATCCATTTTTAGGTCCGTCATACGGTCCGTTACCTTCAATGCTGTCCAAAGTCATGATGTCCTCGTCCAGGAAGTCGAATCTCATGGATTGATAATCTTCGATAGCTTGATGAGCTAGATGGTCAGCTAGTACACTCCCTTTTATAGCTTTTTGGGTAGTATACTGGATATCATACTCAGTCAGGATCATTTTCCATCTTGCGATTCTTCCAGATAAAGCAGGCTTCTCGAAGATATACTTGATCGGGTCCATTTTGGAAATCAGCAAAGTGGTATGAGTCAACATATACTGCCTTAGTCGGCGAGCAGCCCATACCAAAGCGCAACAAGTTTTCTCGAGCAGTGAGTAGTGAGTCTCACAGTCGGTGAACTTTTTGCTAAGGTAATAAATGGCATGCTCTTTTCGACCAGACTCGTCATGTTGGCCCAGTACACACCCCATTGAGTTGTCCAAAACAGTCAGATACATGATCAGCGGCCTTCCTTTGACGGGTGGCATCAGAATAGGAGGTTCTAGCAAATACTCCTTGATCTTATCAAAAGCAAATTGACAATCATCGTTCCATTCGACTACCTGATCTTTCTTTAATAGTTTGAAAATTGGCTCACAGGTAGACGTCAGGTGAGAGATGAACCTGGAGATATAGTTCAAGCGTCCTAAGAATCCCCTAACCTCCTTTTCGGTATGGGGGGCAGGCATTTCTTGTATAGCTTTTACTTTTGCTGGATCGACCTCAATGCCTTTGTTGCTGACAATAAATCCCAGAAGTTTACCAGACCTAACTCCAAAAGTGCACTTACTTGGATTCAGCCTGAGTTTGTATTCCTTTAACCTGGCAAACAGCTTTTGCAAATGTTCAAGGTGTTCTTCTTCCGTTTGTGATCGAGCTATCATGTCGTCTACGTAAACCTCAATCTCATGATGTATCATATCATGAAACAAAGCTACCATGGCGCATTGATAAGTTGCTCCTGCGTTCTTCAGTCCGAACGGCATCACCTTGTAACAAAAGGTACCCCACTGTGTAACAAAGGTTGTTTTCTCCATGTCCTCGGGGGCCATTTTAATCTGGTTGTAGCCCGAGAATCTGTCCATGAAAGAAAATACTTTATGCTGAGCCGTGTTGTCAATCAAAATGTCGATATGGGGTAGCGGAAAATCATCTTTAGGGCTGGCCCTGTTCAAATCCTGGTAGTCCACACACATTATGACCTTGCTGTCTTTTTTGGGAACAGGCACAATGTTAGCAACCCATTATGGATAGGATGTAACAGCCAGAAAACCAACGTTGAATTGCTTCATTACTTCAGCTTTAATCTTCTCAGACATGTCGGGCCTCATTCGGCGGACTTTTTGCTTGATCGGTGGACAGTCTTCTCTTGTGGGGAGACGGTGAACCACGATATCTGTGTCTAACCCTGGCATGTCTTCATAGGACCAGGCGAAGATTTCAACGTATTCATTCAATAGCTGTATTAAGCGCTCCTTGACACTTGGTTCCAGATTGGCACCCACTTGTACTTCTTTCCTGTCTTCCTCTGTTCCTAAGTTGACAGTTTCCAACAACTCTTCATGAGGTAAGATGGCCCTCTCTTCTTGTTGTAGAAGTCTGGCTAGCTCTCCCGGTACTTCACAATCATCGTCATCTTCGTACTCAGCCTGGTTGACCAAATCTTCAGAGTTATTGAAGGATACAACAGAATAGTCACCCATGGAATCCGGAGTGGATGGGTACCTGCATTTGTGAGTGTGGGTGTGTGTAAGGGATAGCCATCCTTAAACAAACAAAAATGCAAAAGGAAAGAAAATGAACACAACAGTTTATAAATGAAAAACGTCCAATGATTCATTAAACATGGCATATGATTATGAAGATAATCAAAACCCTTACAAATGGACCTACATGCCCCGGGCAAGGCATGAGGTAAAAAACAGTGTGCAGATTGTTTAAAAGTAATTATTACAGACCAACAGGAAATGTTCGAAAGATAAATTACTGATTAATGAAAGTAATGGGGACGAAGTCTTTCTCCTCCCAGTTGTGCATTCCCCCTTCAATGGTTGGGAAGATCCAATCTTCAACGTTACCCTCTTCGTCTTCGTCTTCTAAAGCATTGATTCCATGAGGAGAAATCTTGATGGGTGCCTTTTCAATTCTGGAGCGACGCATAGCCTTTTGCCCCGCAGCGGTAAATCCCAACCCAAACTTGTCTGTCTTGTGAGGAAAGTTAGGCAACTGTCCCCATGTTTATCTCTTCCCCTCCTTCATTGTAGCCTTTGCGTCTTTCAGAGATGCCATCCTGGCCACCTGCCTGGGTTCCTCAGCTACTGCCTTTGCTACCGCCACCTCGGGAGAAACTTCCTCAAAGTGTTGAAAGGGTGTTTCAATGAATTCGCCGTCCACTTCCACATACCGAAAGGAGTTTAGATGACTGATCATGTACTCCTCCTCACCGTGTACAGTTATGATTTTTCCCTTAACAGGTTATTTCAGCATCTGATGTAGAGAGGAAGTGACTGCCCCAGCATTATGAATCCACGACCTTCCTAGCAAGCAAGAGTATGATGGGTGGATGTCCATCACATAGAAGGTTGAGTGGAACACTTCAGTGCCTACCTTGATGGGAATGTCGACCTCTCCATGCACCATCCTTTTAGACCCGTCAAAGGCCCTGACAATGATATTACTTGGCTTCAGCTCCAAGCCTTCACAATCCAGTCGGTCCAGAGCTTTCTTAGGTAGCACATTCAGAGAAGAACCAGTGTCGACCAAGACATGGGCGAGAGTGGTTCCTCGGCATTCAACTGACACATGCAATGCGTCATTGTGCTTTCTTCCCTTCGGAGTCAGGTCAGCATCAGAGAAACCCAGGCTGTTGTCGGCGGTAAGGCTGGCTACACAATCTTGGAATTGATCGGCTGAGGTTTCTTGGGGCACATGGGTTGTCTTCAAAAAACTTATCAAGGCTTTGGCATGAGCCTCCGAACAAAGCAGCAAAGCTAACATGGATATCTTCGAGGGGGTTTTCCCCAATTGCTCTACAACGTCATAATCACTCTTCTTTATTATTTTCAGAATCTCCTCCATTTCTTTCTTAGAGGTTTCGGGGATGACCAATGGTTGAGCCCTCGTCCTGACGAGCTCTTCTTGGATCCCTTTCCCCTTATCAGCAGAAGTAGGAGGGACGAACACAGGAGTAATAGCTTCTTCAATCAACGGAGCTCTTGCAGATAGTTTTATCGGTGCAGGGATAACCTTGGGAACAGCTGAGGGTCCAAAGATTGCCTTTGGAGGGGCAATCTCTGGAGAGAAAATTCTCCCACTTTGGGTAATCTTGCTTGTACCGGCAATGTTTCCAATGTCGGCTTTTTATTCGTCAGAGCTCTCTTCAGTTATCTCAATTTGCTTAACACCGTGGTAGTAGATTTCTCCACCATAATTCCACGGTATCGATTTGTCAGATTTGTAGGGGACGGGCCCAGGCATGGTTATTTTCAGAGGTGCAATCTTCGGAACTGATGTAATCTTAACAGGCCTTTTAGGGACCTTGGAAAGATTGGCGGAAATGGTGATTATTGAAACTTCATTGATAGGAGTTGGAGTAACAGGAATATTTTCGAAAAGAATTTGTTGGTTGTCCATTAGGCGTTGGATGCCTATCTTCAGCAATGAACAGTCGATTGGTAGGGAGGAACAAAGGTAGCAGTCTTCTTTACATCCTGGGAAGATCCCAGCCTTCAACAGATTCAGCTTGATTGTCAGTAGTGGAGTTATCAGATCATCAACAGTAGAAACAAACAGATCTTCTTCAATAGTGTGGAAATTGCGACCATGCTTCGGCATTGGAGCGGATATTACGTTTGGCTTCTCGGGGGCATCGAACTCAACCTCCTTAGCATCTATCAAGTCTTGAATTTTATTCTTAAGTGCCCAGCAATCGTTGGTGTCATGCCCGGCGCTGTCAGAATGATAGGCACATTTAGCATTGGGATGATAGTGTGGGGAAGCGGTATTCACAATCTTTGGCGCCTCTCTAATAGTGGTGAGATTTAGCTTCAACAAATGGGGAAGAACTTGTGCAGGCGTCATGTTGATGTGGGTGAACTGCTGTTGTGATCGTTCTACCCGTTGCTGGTTAGGTCTGGACTGATTGTTACGAGGCTGATCATTTGACAAATTTTGAATCATCACGGCCCTACAGTCGGCCGGCGCTCTGTTCTTCCCAATATTTTCTGAGAGTATATAGCAACTTCCTCCTTCTTGGTTGGAAATGGCTTTTTAACAGCTGTGGATGCAGAGGCATCCCTTTGAATCTCCCCACTCTTAATACCAGCTTCCACCCTTTCGCCAGTCAGAATCAATTCAGTAAACCCTGCGGAAGAGCTCCCGATCAAATGGTTGAAGAAAGGGCCAAATAGGGTCCCCAAGAACATATCAACTAGCTCCCTATCTGACAGCGGTGGTTGCACCCTACCGGCCAAGTCGTGCCATTTCTGGGCGTATTCTTTGAATCCCTCATTTGAGGCCATCCCCATACTCTGTAGCTGAGTACGGGTTGGCGCCAAGTCAGCGTTATATTGATACTGGAGATAAAAGGCAGCTGCCAAGTCTTCCCAGTTATGCACTTCTGACCTCTCAAGCTGGTAAAACCAGTCTAGCTGTGTACCGGACAAGCTGTCCTGAAAGAAGTGTACCCAAAGATTTCTGTCAGATGTATGAGGTTGAATTCTTCTGACATATGACCTCAGGTGCATCTTCGGGCAAGACAGCCCGTCATATTTTGCAAAAATTGGCACCTTAAACTTTGGAGGGATCACAATCCCAACAATCAATCCCAATTCTTCAAAATCTAACCCAGGAACCCTTTGCAGCTCCATAGCTGCCAGTCTACCTCTAGGTTTTTGTATTTATCGTCCACTGGCGGGTATTGCTGCTCTGAATAATCTTCATCTTCCTCAACCTCTTCCTCTTCAGCCTCGGACTCAGAAGGTAATGCAACCTCTTTTCCTTTACTGGTCCCCTCATCAGATGTGGAGGGGAATTCAAGAACTCTCATAGCTTCATTCTCAAATCTTCTTCCCAGTGTATCTACCCCAACTCTTTTCTTCTTATTTTTTCCTTTTTCTTGCTCTTTGTTCCCTAACAGTGCTTTAAGATCCTCCTGACCCTTTGCCAAGGTCATAAGGAGCTGTTGAAACTGTGAGTTTTGTGACTGCAGATCTCTGACTGTCTGCTCAATATCCATCTTACTGAAATAAACAACAGAGAGATAAGGAAACCTGGTGTGAAGACCTGTTTATGCATATGATGAATGATATGTTTATTCATGCAATGCATTCAAGGATTTAGAAATTCAAAATTGTTGCAGACAAAAAGAACACACGTCATATTAATAAGAAGAAATTTTGTCAGTACATAAATACCCCATGGGCCAAATATTAAAAAAACTTCTTAAGGTAAAAAGACGTTGTGCATCCTCTTTGGTGCGATGTAAGTGTTGAGGGTCTCCTCCTCGTGAAGTCGGCGGGTAAGCTCCAAAACCTTCTTCTCACTGGCGTAGAAGCTGGCTTCAAAAGTATCCCTTTCTTCCTTGAGTTGGATCCAACTCTTTTGCATTTCCTCCCATGATGTTGGCATGTCAGGATGTAGGATGGTGTATGGAACCTCTCCTTCCTTAACAGGCTCTTTAATCAAAGGGAGAATATGAGGGTAAGGAATCATAAGACTCTGGGCTCGGGTTCGTACCCACTTGAGGTAAGGCTCAAGAGGTATGGAGTTCTTGTGCCCCAGTGTCTTGCTATCTACCTTGTTAGGCATCCTCCAAGCTCTGATGAATCTTTGGCGAAGTCCTTGCGCATCGTTGTCGAAGTCAAAAATTAGGTCAGGAATGAGCATGTCATGAAGGCCATCCCTCCGTGCATATCCAAATTGTCTCAAAGCTAGACAAGGGTTGTAGGTAATGCCTCCTCTAATGCCAATTAATGGAACATTAGGGAACTCACCACAGCGATCGATGATGATGACATTTTCTCTGGACCGAGAACACCAATGTACATCAGAATGTGTGAGGGTCATCAATCATTGTGACCACCTTAAGCCTTGCTCGTTCTTCAAAACAGATTGTGGAAGGTGAGAAATAAAGCACCTTGCAAGGAGAGGAGTACAGCACATGAGAACACCTCTCTTCCTCATTGTTCGTGTGTAAAATGAGTGGAGGATGTCCCCAAGCAATGTAGGTATGGGATTCCTGGATATGAAGATCTTGACAGCATTCACATCTATAAGTTGGTCAGGATTTGGGAACAAGACCAACCCATAAATAAGGAGTGCCACAATTTCTTCAAAGGCTTGCAGATCCAAGGAATTCCAACACTCTTGTGCCTTCTCAAACAAGAATTTTTCCAAGAAGCCTTTGACACCACTTCTAGTTTCCCAATGCCCCTTGATGTCATATGATTGCAAGTGTAGTGCTTGAGCAACATCTTCAGGCTTTGGTTCTTTTTCCGTACCGTTGTAGGGTAGTTGATTAAGAATAGGAATTCTCAGGAGTTGAGAAAATTCCTCCAAAGTGGGCACCAATTGGTAGTCGGGGAATGTGAAACAATGGTGAAGGGGGTCAAAGAACTGGAACAACACTTTCACCATGTCTTCTTCAATGTTGGTGTTGACTAGGCTGAGCAGTCTACCATGTCTTTCACTGAAGAGAGAGCTTTCTGGAATTCTGGATGTAAGCTCCTTGAGTTGAGGAGGGATTCTCACAAGGTTGACTTGGATGGTTTTCCTGCGAAGAATTTCCATGACCTACAAAACAGGAACAAAGATGAAGATCCAAACCCTTGAAATGGTTAGTGGATGCATATGATGCTTTATGATGTTCATGATGTATGCACAAACATATGTACAAGCAAGTCACACAAAACCCTAGTTTCAGGCTTGCATGGGGTTTCATAGGTAAGTACCCTCTTGAGTGAAGTTGGCTTAAAAACCTGTCCTATAAATAGTAACCGGGTTCTAAGGAGCTCAATATCATTGGATCGTTTTCCATGTTCATTGTTTTGGTTTAGCCACTTAACTAGCGACCAAAATATTCCAAGAAAACAACCCTCAATGAGTTTAGTATCGAGTATCTACCAACTTCAGACTGCACCAAAGTCGGTCATCTCACTACCCCTAATAAAAGGCCAAGATGGTCAAGTAAGGTTCTAGGTCATTAGTGCTTAGTGACATCACTCAGCGGCCCCGTACTCTCCTTGATTGGACTCAAGGGTTACCGATACTCACAAATATGTCGCACTAATATAGCAATTGCTTCAACCGTGTCGGTATACCCCGCACAGTTTCCATAACGTATTGCTATCTATGAATGTTTCCCCAAATCCGGGTGTAGGATTTCAAGCTCAAACAAGAGAACCAAAATGTAAAGCAATCAAAGCAAACAATTAGTCATGCAAAAGGGTGATCTAGGCCCTAAGGTTACTCCACTTTTAAATCAATCCCCAGCAGAGTCGCTAGTTCTGTGATACGGTGGAAGAACTGACTTGGGTTTTGCGTTTGTTTTCACAAATTTTTCGGTTGAGCAAGAGTCGCCACCAACTTTTTATTTTATCCTAAGGAAAGGTTAAAAAGCACAGGAAAAACCTTTGAGATGTTTTCTTGGGTTCGGGGAGTAGATTATAGAAAGGGAAGGTATTAGCACCCTTTTTATCCATGGTTATCCATGGGCTCTTAGTTACTTTCTTAGATCACTTGCCTTTGCTTTTCAATTGTTTGAAATGGTGCTTTGTGTGTGTGGTTTTTGAAAATGTTTTGAAAAAGATGCCTTGTCTAGGCAACCATTGTAACAATTCTTGTTTGAATGTTTTACAAAGGTGTTTGTCTTTTTGAAAAGATGTTTCAATGTTTTTTGAAAGTTTGTTTTGAAGTTGTGTTGTGATGTGTGTTTTGAAAAATGGCAAGGATTGTTTTGCAAGATTGGTCAAGTAACCAAGAGCTATCTACCCTAAATTTCTCAAAGATCTTTCTCATGTTTTAACCCTTTTAACAGTGTTGTTTCACCATTGTATTTGGTGAACAACCTTGTGTTAGGATGTTAACGGGACGGGCACGGGTCATCGTTTAGACCATGAATGCAATAGTGTCAAGTATCTTGGCAATTTTCTTGAGGGACTATGATCATTTTGTTTAGGCAACTTGATAGCGTCATCGAGGGACTATGATCATTTTGTTTGTTTTTGTTTTGTTTTGTTTTGCCAAAGTACTTAACATACAAACATGGCCCATTTTTTAAGGCAACAAGTGGAGTAACCCTAGGGATGCAAGTGTGAATTGTGTTTTGATTTTCATGCATTTGTCTTGAATTAGGTCAAGCTATTTGTTGATTTTATTTGCATACAAACCCTAAGTCTATCATGGCATAATTTAAAGCTTTTAAATGCGGAAATTTAAATGCTAAGCTATTACAACAATGATTATGGGGATGGGGGTACAAGTTTGAATTTGGGGATATTTGACAAGAAATTAAATTCTAAGCTATTACAACCATATCGAATGTATACAAATATTTAATTGTACAATATTTAAATAAATACAATGAATATGCAAAATGTATTATGCACAAAATGATTTTTTATGTATGTGAAAGTATTTTTCAATGTGAAATATAAACAAAATAAAAAAAGTCAATTTTTAGTTATTGTTTATTGTTTTAGGGTTAAACCCTAGTTCTTGAATAAATATTATTATTTATTGATTATGTACAAAATAAATTAATTTATGCACAAAATAAAAAGTATATGGTTAAAAAAAGTATTTTTGATGTCATATATTAATAAAAATAAAAATGTATTATTTCTATATTTTTGTCCTAAATATTTAATAAAATTTGTATATGTATATATTATATATATTAAATATGCTAAGTATATATAAAAATAAAATATTAATTATTTACAAAAATGTATATTTTAGAAAATGTTTTCAAAATGTAAATAAAAAATAATAACTGAAAATAAATATAATTTTGTATTATTTTTTAGTGTTTTAAATAAAAGGTATTATATTTATTTACATATATATGCTAAATAAAACAAATAAATGCCAAATAAATGCAAAAAAAAAGTGTGGAAAAATATTTTTAGTGTTTTTTATGTTTAAGTCAAAAATATAAAATCAGAATCAAAAAGAAAAAATGCAAAATAATCAATATTTCACATAATGGGCCAGGGGGGTGTAAATTGAAAAAGGGGGTGCAAACAGCAAAGATGGCTCAGGCCCAGCCCAAGCCATCATCTTCTTCCTCCAGCTTCTGTTTGAATAACAAAATACGCGCGCCTCTTGTACCAAAGCTAACTCCTGATTCCTTGACTTTTACACAAAACTTATAACACCAATATTATAGAGCATCAAAAGACGAATTCAGACATATAAAACACTTGACCTAACTCTAAGAAACCAGGGAGAATTTCTTCATCCCCAATTTCTGACCTAATTTTTCTTCAATGTTCATGGCCAAAATTCTCACAGCACGCTTAACATAAATGAAAAGTAAGCATGTGTATGGCTTCAGGGCTATGAGTAGAGCATGTTTCATTCACAAACCTAAGCCTAACTCTTCCTAGATTGAGAGATAGAAGTTCATGGTTTTACCTGTTTCAGCTTGAGTCGTGTACAGCAATGTGGCCAACTTCAATGGAGTTTGAGCTTTTGTATAGCTTGCCTGAGGTCCAAGGATGCTTCCCAAATGCCTAGCTTGCTTTGAATCAATCTGAATCGTGCTATGGAAGTCCACCTGCAAAACTGAAAAGTGAAAATGGCAGATGAGGTTAGGGGTGTTACAGCTTGTGTTTAGGGCTTGGGATAGTTTGTGTGGATGATATGGAATGTGTTTGAAAAGTTTTTAGTCAAAGTGCACGAGCAAACTGAGTTGTGCAACTCAATCTGCAGGGATGCCCTGTTTTTGCCACAAAATGGTGTTTCTGAGTATTGGGAGGTATGAGGGATCAATGAATCGTGCTTTAGGTTAGTTGGGATGTATGGAAGGTGAGAACAAAGTTTTTGTTTGGCTGTGTTGACAGGAATGAAAGATGGAGAGTTTTTGCAAACTTGCTTGTTTTTGAAATAAGAAGGTTCAAGTTGCAACGCAGGCCTGTGTACCCTCTCTATCTATGCTGCACAATTTGCTCTTGATCAGTGGGATATGTGGATTTGATTTGGCTCCCAGATCTGGCCCCATGCCTCCAAGATTTGGAACTTGACATAAAGTGTAACTTTATCAAAATGGCATGTTTGCTTTTTCTAATTAAGGATTGATTCTATGTGCAATGTCCAAAGGGAAGAAATAATGCGTTAATACAATGGTTAGGAATTTAATTATGGAGTGCAAACTTGGTTTAGAGGTCTGCAAGCAAGTACCAAGCATGCTGGTTTGAAAATGAAACTTGTATGAACATGTATTTGGTTATGAACAAAAGTGAATTTTTCCCAACTTTGCAAATTCGATTCTCCCTAACCACAAGGGTGTTTGAGAAGTTCTTGGACAATTTGGAAAGCTTGGAATGTGTACTACAATCCATCTTTGTAATGAAAATTGAAACTCCAAGTGGAAGCATGTGAAAAATGGCCAAGAAGTTGGACAAAAATCCTGCCTAGAATAGGTCAAAATTTCTCTAAGTTAAAAATGTTTTGCACCCTTGTTCCAAAAATCATAACTTGAGATACAAGCTTCCTTTGAGAAAACTTTGTGAATCAAAGTTGTATATTTTTCAATGGACTATAACTTTCATGTTTCAAGTTTTGTTTGAATCCATTTTCATCTTGGTGAAAAAATGGGACAAAGTTAGGAAAAAAATAAGAAAGTTTCATAACTTAGAATAATTCTAAGTTATAAAATTTTCTCATTTTAAACCCTAATTTGCAATTTTAGGTTTCTTGATGAACAAGTTTCATAATTTGACATGTCTTGATGAAAATTGAATCTTGGCACTTGATTTTGACCAAAAAGTCAAAGTTTGACTTTTCAGTATACAGTCAAATTTTGATCAGTTGACTGCAAAATTCATCTGTCAATCCTAGGAATTTGAGATCTTTTGAACTTGTTGAATGTGTCAAGACAATTTCATTGAGTCCTTGAGTCCATATATGAGCTTGTTTTGCCATTGGTTAGGTCAAACAGTCAAAAATTGCCTTTGTGCAGTCAAAACCCTAAAAATGACCATTTTGCCCTTTTGGTGATCTGATCAAATTTCTTGTGGAGTTGTGATCCAAACTTGACCAAATGGTTCATGTGAGTTCATAATATTGATGTGGGTCAAATTTCATGAAGTTTGACTGTCAATTGGCCACAGTTGACTTTTTCCCCAATACAACTAATTTCTAGGTCAACTGTCCAATTGACTGGGCAAAGATTGGAATCAAGACTTGAAACTTGGTATGGATAAACTTGTGAGTCCAACATGAAGCATGAAAGTCCCTTTGGGCTTTTTTAGGTCAAAACATCCTTGTGCAAACTCAAACCCTAATTTGGGTCAACAGTGCAAGGAGGGGCCTTGAGCTGAGCAAACCCTAACTTGATCTTGAGTTCCAAGAGTCTTGTGGTGAGAAAATGTTGATGAAATGAGAGGGCAAATTTTGGGGTACAACACCTAGTTAAGGCTGCTTCATTAGGAGTTTAGGTAAAACTGCATCTGAACCGGGAAGAAACCTAGGTAAGGCTGCTTCATGAGGAGTTTAGGTAAAACCGCATCTGAACCGGGAAGAAACCTAGGTAAGGCTTCATAGCTTGAATTTTGTGAGAATTTGATTGTATCTTTCCTGAAAGGTAAAGGTTAGCTGTATATAATGCATGATATGTATCAAGCAATGATGTTCTCAAAATAAATGAGATTGTGATTGTATGATGCGTATATGCATGTGTCATGATGTATAAAAATGTGATGTTTGTAGCTGGGGAAAATAAATCCTGGGTTGCTGCTGGAGAAAAGAGTTGAATTCTTTGTTTCGGCTGGAGATAGTGAATGAAGACGATTGCGAGAATAAACCTGCAGAAGAGGATAACTCTGATTGGGAATAAGATGACGAGGAAGTGGCTCCGTGGGGAGGACATCCTCTGCTGAGGATTCCACTGATAAATTAAGCTGGGGATGAATTACCATTGCTGGCGATACTGAATCCTGTTGGGGACTGAGTTTCTGTTTGTGAAAGGAATGAACTCCATTGGGGATGATTTTCCAGTTGCGACTTCACTGGGGATAACCTTTTAGGCTCTACTGGGGACAATCTTCCAGATTCTACTGGGGATGATTCTCCAAACTCCACTGGGAAAGCTTTTCCAGAATCCGCTGGGGATAATTGTCTATTGCTGATGATGGATAAACTCTGCTTGGGGAGAATATTGCCGACTCGTTCGCGGTTGTGAGCCTCAGCTGGGGAGAGTTAACATTATTGTCTTTTTCTTACTCTGTGGGGAGTGAATGTTACTGGGACGCGTGCTGAGGATATGACGATGGCTTTTCATCGAGACTTTTCTTCCCCTGTATCTACGGGAGAAGGTGCCTGCGTAGGCCTTATGGACCGAGTATTATTCCAACCTATGAGGTGCTTAGTAATTGCCGATTGAAATGACAAATCTTCTTCTGGTAGGCAAGTGATGAGATGATGGGACATAGTCGTACGCTTTAATCCCTAACTTTTTCCTGGACTGTCTTTTTAGATTTTCAGTCCACCGGGATACCCTTTCTTTCCCAAGCCGCCCTTTCGGGTTTTCGACTTGCCGGGTGTATAGATTTTTTCATTTTTTATCCCTTATTTTTGCCCGAACCCTTTTGGTTCGTCGGGATGCCCTTATTTTTGCCTAGGCCAGTCGACCTAGAGGGTCTTTGTTCATGCGCAGTATTTTCTAACTATGTCCACGCTCTCAAGGTGTAGAGAGGTGTCACTATCGGTAGTGTTGTATTGCCATACTATCAGAAGATGTTCGTTTGATCATGCAAGATTCGTTGCTGGAATCCATGTCTAATACACCAAGTGACTCAGATGGAGATTTTCCCCTGGCTATTTGGCATCTTTGAGAGATTCCTTGAATCTTGACTTGACTGCCCCAGATGATGGACAATGATCATGTCTGCCCCTTGGTTGGAAGTGATTTTTTCCACTTGAGGTGACTCTTTTTATTGAAAAGGTTTTTGTTCACTAGATATTCGTCGTGCGAATTTCTCTGTTGTTGAACAAATAGTCATATGAAAACGATGTTATTTTAAGAATGCAAAGCTTATGTCTGTCTTGAAGTTCTTTGAAAATGCAGTTTTCAATAAAATAAGCGAATTTTTTTTTGTAAAATGTGATGTCAACTCAGGATTTACAGCAAGCCCTACAGGAGTCAGGATACCTTTGTAACAGTATGCTTTCAAACTAACCCATGCTTCAGCTAGGACTTTTAAGGGTTATAACGTGGCCTGGTTCACAGTTTAAGAAACAAAGGATAAAGGCTCAAAATGTATTTGTACCCACCCGTTCTTCGTGATGTTCTTCGATCCTAAACTCATCTAATCATGCATTAGATCTTGTTTGACTCTTTGCTCTGATATTCTAGTGATGGTTCGGATACTGACAGATTATTTTGAACAGACAGTCATTTTGTTGAGAGTTTGCAGGACCTCTTTCTTTTTGATTTTATTATCCCTGTCTTTTGCCTGAACTGTTCCTTTTTGTGATTACAGTCAGCGGGATGCCCCAATTGTTTTCTTAAGTCTCCTTCACAGGTTTTGACTTAATGGGCTTTTATTTTTGAGAGATAATTTTTGCTTGTCCTTACGATTATAAGGAACCATCACCGTCTTTTGTTCCGGGAGGACTTATTTGATGCCATTCATTGTGCACCTGGATTAACTGAGAAAACTACCCCGCCCTAGGTTATAATTAAGGGTTTTAATTTGTGAAAAGAAAAAAACTCCAACTTCTTTGGCTCAAAGGGGTTGACGAAGGATTATCTTCCTTATAACTCCACTGTTTAGGATTTGAAACAATGCATGTACATCATCAGCAGGGTTTGTTCAAAAGCATACTGTAGAGATTGTGGTATCAATTTTGTCATCCTCCCTCTAAAGGCTCATAATTTTTTAATCGAGAGTTGAACATCACAAAAATGAAAGTAATTTGAATATAGTGAATACGAATGGACTGATTCAAAATAGACATATGCAATGCATTGATAAAGTAACAAAGTTTGACATGAATAAATGTTTGAACAATCAAAAGAAAATTACAAATTGAAAGTTCTAATGAACAAAAAGTCTTCTCGTCTGGTCTTGTCACTTCAGAGGGTGTGCCTTGGAGGGATGGTAAAATAACTCAGCCTGACCATCTTGTGTGAATTCCAATGCTCCTTTATTGACCAGGTCTTGAATTTTGTTTTTCAATGCCTAACGGTCATCAGTATCATGCCTCGGGCTGTTGGAATGGTATGCACACCTTGCATCAGGATTGTACCTTGGGCAGGTTATGTAGGGATTTTGAGGAGGGTCCCTTAACGTCACCAGATTCAATCTCAACAGGTGTTGTAAAGCTTGAGACAGCGACATGCTGAGCTCGGCGAACTGCCTTTTGGGCATATCTGGCTTACTCTGATTAACCCGTTGCTTTTGGCGAGGTGGTTGTTGGACTTGTGAGATGGTATCAACTTGCAGAGGTCCATTCTTTACCAACCCAAACCCTTGTCTTTTTGGAGGCTGATCAATGACTTGGTCCCCGGCCTTGACTGTTTGCTTCATACTTTTGTATTTGTCTTGATGAAGCTGGCTGATAATGGTTCTCATCTCTTCTTGCTCTCGGGCTAAGCTTTGGAAAAAAGCCATCTTCCCCAGCATCTGGGTTCTCATTGCATCTACCTCAGCTTGCAATTGTTCCAGTTGTCCGTCCTTATTGTCTTCAGGACTTTTCTTGACCAAGTTTCCAACGAGTAGTGTTTTCGACTCTTCCTGCCCCTTGGATAGGTTTAGGAATACGTCCCTGAACTGAGCTTCTTGGGTTTGAAGATCTTGGTTGTCTTGTTGGAAAGCCATTGCTGAAATAAACAGCGAGAACATGAGAGACCTGTACTGGGATACCTGTTATGCAATGATATATATGATATATGTATGCAATATTTTCAAGGATCTCGCGGGGTAAACAAGAAACTTGTTAGAATTTGAATTTTGCAGCTTTGATTGAAGAAACTTCGTGTTGTTAAGAGTCCTTCTTTAAGAGTCAAGCTCACCATATCGAGTGGGTCATAGCCCCTGACTCAAGTTATCGTGTTTTGATTCCTAGACAACCTTGGCTAGAGGAAAATAAATCCCCTTTGTCCCTTGCTAGACGTTCAATTTACCATAACCTGCATCACAAACCCTTGAGATCCTTGAAATGGTTAAGGAGATGTTAAGGCATGATGTTATGATGTGTATGCTATGCGTTTAAGCAAAAGTGTGAGGTGATGTAAGTAAACCCTGCAATAAATCTGAATTATTGGATAAGGACTGTAAACAAAACCTGCAAGGAACTCATGTTGTCAGATAACAAGAATGTGCAAGTAGTTCAGTTTGAAGGCAAACAAGTCACACAAACAACCTTAAGCTTAGGTTGGCATGGAGTTTAGGTATTACCCTCTTTCAGTTTAGTTGGTTCAACCTGTCCTAGTAATAGTAACCGGGTTCTAGAGGATCTCAATATCACTGACCACCCTCAATCGGTCATAATTCCAGTTTAGCAACATTTTCTTGCGGCCGGAATCATCGCGAGAGTTTGGTCTCAATGAGTGTAGCATACTTCTACTTTTCTATGGCCAAGTTGGTCAATTATAGGTTCTAAGGTCAGTTGGTGCTTAATGACCCCTTAACAGCCCCCTATTCTCCTTGTTCCACCACAAGGGATATCGGTACAAACTAAAGTATCACACCAACGTAGCTACTGCTTCAACCGTATTGGTCTACATCGTACAGTTCCCTCACAGTCTATTGCTACTTACCTAAAAGGTGTCCCCAGATTCGGGTTAGGATCTATAGTAACTCCAATTTAAACCCTCAAAAATAAAGCATACAGATCAAACAATTGAAAACAATATAATGAACTATTCCTAAGGTACACCCAACTTATTAATTCCCCAGCAGAGTTGCCAGTTCTGTGATACAGTGGCCAGAACCGGGACGTGGTTTCCCTATTTCGTTAAGGAAATTTTACTGGTTTGCGTTTTGCGTTTGTTTTTGCAAAATGTCGCGGTAAGCAAGAGTCGCCACCGTCTTTTATTTTATCCAACAAGGAAAGGAAAAAAGCACAGAAAAATTCCTTTTTCGAGATATTTCTGAGTACGGGGGGTAGATTATAGAAAGGGAAGGTATTAGCACCCTTTCTATCCGTAGTTATCTACGGGCTCATAAGTACTTGCTCATCATTTTCAAAATTGTTTTCTTTGTGCTTGTGGGTTTTGAAAAGTTTTTGTTTTAACTTCGATTTAACTCTTGCTTCTGTCTTCAAGAGTGTAATGAAGTGTTTTTGAAAACTTGTTTGTAAAAAGGAGTGTAAGTGTGAAAAAGTTTTGTTTTGATTGAGCAAGTACTTAAGAACTAATCTACCTACTAGAAAAAGGAATTGTTATATGTTTGTTTCCTTTAGACAATGCTATCCCATTATTAGTGAGTAGGTAACACCGTCGTCGGAGTTTGAGGGTCAATTCGAAAAAGGGACATACAATCACTAAAGCAACGTTAGGACGTCTTAGTGGTAACCCTAATGTCTTAGATCATTTATCCGAGGCAACAATATCTGAGGCAACCATTTCGAGGCAACTATGATCTTTTAGACAAGAGGGCGACCTCTAAAACAACCTATACTTAATGATCGTTTTAACAAAGGCAACCAAGTGGGAGTGTATCCTAGGAGTACGCATGTGCGAATGATTCAATTTTAGTTTATTTATCTTTGCACATTTAGGGTGATCTAACTGTTTTAAAATTAATCATACATTCTTGTCATGCATCCTTATATCATACATCTAACAGTTAATAATTTGCGGAATTTAAAGTGCGGAATTTAAACTACGCTATTACAAGGCTTCGGGTATTTACATAGCCAAAAACAAACCCTTTGAAAATAAAGCGATAAATGTAAATAAATGTCCTAATTAAACTATTACAAACTGTAGGCAGTTACATCAATATGGTAAATAATAAAAATAAAGCGCGCGAGAAGAATTAAGATCAACGAGAATTTAAGGTTTTGACCCTTCTAACCTAATTAAAAGAAAAATTATTTTTTTGTTGTTTTTAATAAAAGAAATAAGTTTTCTAAATTAAATATACAATTAATTATTTAATTAAATTAATTAATAAAAATAATTACATGACCTATTTTGGTTTCTTTGGTTATTTTAGGAAAAAATAAAATATAATTAAGTTAGTAATAAAACCTATTTATTCTAATTATTTTTAAGTTATTTACAAAAAAAATTAAAGTTTTACCTAAAATTAAAATATAATTAAAAAAAAATCCTAAATCTATTTTATGTGATTTTTATATTTGTTTATTGATAAAAAAAATAAAAGGAATTAAAAGAAATAAATAAAACGAATAAAACATGAAAATAAAGATGGGCCTAGTAGCAAAAGTAAACAAGGGGTGCAATCATAAGAAATCCCTAGGCCCGAATCTTCGAAAGCTTCATGCTCTAACTATGGTGTTTTTTTATTCTTGCGTGGAATCTATGATTCAACCATCCATAACTGTTCTATATAAACTCAAACAAACGTTAGCATACCATAAAATGTGATTAAAATTAGAAATTCAAAGTTTAAAATTTTACCAAACCGGTGTTGTCAAATGGGGGGCGTGTTAGGCGTGTGATGGATTACTCTTTGGCCTTGTAAGACTCTTGAGGACTTCAAGAGGATGGTTTGAGGCTTTATGTCAATTGAGAGAGACCGGAACCTCGAGATATGACTTGCACCAATTCTTTGATTTCTGGAGAGCTTTTTGAAAAGCTTTTAGAGAGCTTTTTGAAGAGCTTTTTCAGAGCTTTTTAGAGAGGATTTTCGTCCCTTTCAAGCTTGTATGGCTCTATATTTATAGATGAGAATGAGGAGACAAGAAAGCATGGAAATAATCTCCCTCATAATGCTGTGTTTTAAGACAATGATCAAAATTTGAAAAAAAATGTCATATTTGATGATTTTATGCCATTTTCACATGCGGATGAACCTGGGCATATTTGAAAAGTTATTGCACGAAATCAATTGACATAAACCAGCATAAAACTTTCCCAAAATGGATTCACATCAAAATTTACATTATTTCTATTATTTATTTATTTAATTCTGAATTTTAATGAATAAAATATCAAAATAAATAGCATAAATAGTAGAAAAATGTATGGGTGGATTAGAGATCATGGACCATGTTAGGAATGAGTTTCAAACTTGAAAAGATAGGCCCATTTGGAATAAATCCAAGTTTGGTCAATATTTGCTTCATGTATTTTTTCAAAAATTGTCCAACTTTGACAATGCATATCTCTATCAATTTTGATTCTTTGGAGGTGTTCTTGGACTTTTTTAGAAAGCTTGAGATGTCCTATAATCAACCCTTTTGATCTCATCTCATTTTGACATTCCATGCTCATGTATGAAGCTTTGACAAAAAAAAAGGTGTTTTTGTTGACTTTTCAAAATTACCTATAATGTCCAAATTCATAACTTCTTGTGAGTGCATATTTTGAACTTGGGAGCTTAAGATGGATTGTAGGGAATTGCATCCTCTTAAAAATGAGCTTTGTATGGGTCATTTCTCATAAAGTATGAGAAAGTTATGCTTGGTCAAAGTTGAGTTGACTTTTCCTACAAAACCCTAATTTAGCAACTTTTGAGTCTTGATGAACTGTGAGCAATCCTTGATGAATCATGATCAACCCTTGATCAAATGATGAAATAAACTCAAAAATGAGGATTTTGGCCAAAAATCTTGAAGTTTGACTGTATGTGGGCCACAGTTAACTTTTGCCCTAGCACAATCAATTTTCAGGCCTTTGAGCAATTGATTGAGCAAACTTTCTCTGCAAGGCTTTAAACTTGACATGGATGATCTTGAGAACATTTTAGGCTATTGGTGATCATTTTGGATCACTTGGAATCAAGTATCTTGATGCAACATGAAACCCTAATTTGAGGTAGCCTGCCTGAGGAGAGAGCTTGTCTGGCCAACCCTTGGACTACCTTGAGCAACTTGAGGATCTTTCTTGCAATGTTTTGAGAAATATGAGAGGGAAAATTTTGGGGTACAACAGGGACGATTCAAAGCAATTTAAGGCCAGCAATCTCTTCCTGGGCGTGCACTGAAGCTATTCCAATCACTCCCATGTCATCAAACCATCAGAAACGCAAGTTACACATCACGGTTTGCATCATCTGAACTCAAACTTGTTCTTCTAGTTTAATGCGTTTTCAGTCCAATTTGTTTGCATATACATGTTTATGACCATGCCAGGAAGCTTTTTGATAGCCTAGATTTAAGCTTTGATGCAGGAATATCTATTTGCCATAGTTAGGGTTCGCGAGCTCCAAATTGGGGAACCCTAGCTAGAGGCAAAATTGGGCCAAATTAAGAACCTCATCATGTTCAGGGGATGAAGTAGGTTTAATTCATGCCTTTGAATGGAATTCATGTTGCTTGTATGTCATTTTGAGATTTTTACAGGTTTTAGCTACGCGTAAAAAACCGTCACTATAGCCTATAGTGACGAGGTTGTCTGTAGGTAAAAGTTTGTTGCATAAAGCCATGGGTCAGTGGAGAAGATGATGGCGTGGAGGTAAAGGATTGACACATACAAACTGGCGTGCGCTTTTTCTGTTTTGTCCACTAACTCACGTTTTAATACATATTATGAATTTTTGTTATTATATTAACAACAAGAGCGTGTAGCACAGATGGAAAGCAAGCATAGTGGAAGGGATAGAGGACATGGGTTCGATCCCAGGTCCCAGCAATGTTTATTTTCCTATTTTCCAAACGCAGATTGCATGCACTTCACATCAAAGGGTCTACCATACTCCATCAACATCAAACCACTGGATCCAACGTGTCATCAGATCCAACGTTCCAGCTATGAGGTCCATGGTGCTCCTCAAGTCAACGCTTGCACCTAATCCAACATGGTTGACCGGGCTTGGAGCTTTTTGGGCTTGGAATTTCAGATTCATACCCCCCTCTCAGCCAACACAAACCCATTTGGTTATCTTTTATTAATTTCTTTAATTTCTTTTCTTTATTTATTTTCCTTTTTTATTAATACAAAAATTATTTTTATTAAATTAACAAATCAAAAATCATAAAAAGATTTTTTTCTTAATAAATATTTTTTGAATTAATTGATTTAATTAATTTAGGGCAATTTAATTTTCTTTTTATAATGAAAAACAATTAGAATTGGGGTTTGAGATTGTACATAATTTAATTAATTTTCTTTAAAAAATACATCAAAAGTCATTTTTTCTCATAAATATTTATTCCTTTAATTAATCAATTTAGTTAGAAAATTAGGTTAATTTAATTTCTTTCATAATTTAAAAACAATTAGAAATTAGGTTTAATTAATTTGCAATTAAATGTTTTCTCAAATAAAAATCCACAAGAACAAAAATATTTTTCTCTCATTAGAGTTTTAAGTTATCTTTTCAATCATCCTCGTATTTAATTCGCCGCGCGCTTGTTGATTATTTGTCCATTATTTTGTAATTGTTCATGGTTTGTAATAGTTAATCTAGGGTTTTTACTTACTGTTTAAATACCCGATTTTTTGGTTATGTAATTAATCCCCCTCCCCGAAGCCTTGTAATAACTAGGTTTTATTTCCTCGCACTTTTAATTTCCGAAATCTTTAACTGTCTAGATGTATGGCTAATAGGATTGTATGGCAAGAATGTCTGGAAAATTAAAACGGTAGATCACCTAATGTGCAAAGATTAAATAACTGAAACAAATCATATGCACATATTCACTCCTAGGGTTTACCTCACTTCGGTTGCCTTCGGTAAACAACCATTAAACATAGGAGATTTTAGTGGTTGCCCTCCAGTCTAAAGAGATCAAATTGTCCCATTTGAATGTTGCCTCGCAAATGTTGCCTCGCAAATGTTGCCTCGGAAAGATTTTAAGACTCTAGGGTTACTACTACAGTTTTCTAACTATTTCTTTGGTGATTGTACTTGTCCCTTTCGAATGTCCCTTACAACTCCAACGACGGTGCTACCTACTCCTTAATAGTAGGATAGCGCTGTCTAAAGGAAACGAGAACAAACAATCTTTTTTTGAGTAGGTAGAATCTT
This sequence comes from Vicia faba, assembly GCA_948472305.1. Lineage (NCBI taxonomy): Eukaryota > Viridiplantae > Streptophyta > Magnoliopsida > Fabales > Fabaceae > Vicia > Vicia faba. The sequence continues at coordinate 1,537,067,240 of OX451738.1, forward strand.
AAGTACTTGCTCAATAAAAACTTTTCACACAAACACCTTTCAAAACAAATTTTCAAAACAACTTCGTCACATCCTTGAGGACTGATACAAGGATTATCATGAAGTAAAACTTTCAAAGCAAAGCACACACACAAGCAATTTGGAAAAATGAGCACGTACCTAAGAGCTCGTAGATAACTACTGTAACATCCCAATTCTACCCCAAGCAATTATACAAAATGAATCAGAGTTAAAAAATTTCAATCATACAAATGAATCGGGACGTTACAAATTCTTCTAACAAATTCATTGCATTCATCGTGGATATATAACACTTTTTCAAACATCGGATGAACCGTCAACATAATATCTTTAATCAAATAGATCAACATCTATGCAGCGAAATTCTTAATAACATCTCTAACAAAACAGCAACTTCAAAACATCTCATATTTAATGATAATCAAATTCAACAACTGAAAATAAACAATCAAAATCAGGAAACGTTCATCCCCCCGGGTGTTACATATTAGAGCAATGACACCGACTCGAACTATTGAAGGAATACAGCCTTCACTCTCGATTACCTGCACGTTACCAACATAGAGGCAACATTCAAATAGAAGGGGTGAGATATCTAACAATATAATAAAGCACGTGATAATTAATATATTAAATTAGATCAACAACATCACCACTTCTCATCTCATAATCAACAATAATTACAACATATATATTTATTCATCATCATCAAAATACACCTCTTTATGAAATCATATAATGCGACTCAATACTATGCAAATGCATGTGGTACCATTGGAGCAAAACTCCCAACTCAAAAATTTGTCAATTAATAGAGGCATCAACAAGGCATAGCCTTCATCTCAAAATTTGCCAATCCAGGCCATCTCAACAAGCATAAGCTCCATCTCAAAAATGCAATGTATGCGACACAACCATGAATATAATGATAACACCCAAGTTAACAACATCTCAATTATCATCTCAAAACATCTCAAATTATCATCTCAAAACATCTCAATTAACATCTCAAAACATCTCAAATTATCATCTCAAAACATCTCAATTAACATCTCAAAACATCTCAAAATAATCAAAATAATTCATCAAATATCATTTATTTATTAATAACTTCTCATTAAAAACACATCAGTATTTTAATTCCACAGTAAAACAACACTGTCATTCTGTAACTCTAAAGTCAAGACCATCACTTTCCTACTGTTATAGCTCAAACAGCAGCTTCTAAGCATCTAACGTTCATCGTTATGCACAAAACAACGTAAGGCCAACACAGTTTCTGACCACGCAACCTCTAACCAACACAATTTCTAATAACATAGCTTCTAATGGCGCAACCTCTGGAGACACAATCTTCTGACTACTACAACTTCTGGCTACTGAAACCTCTGATCAGATGCAACTTCTGATCATCACAGCTTTTGGCTAACCCCATCTTCTGACCAGGTACAACTTCTGATCATCACATCTTCTGACTAATGCCATCTTCTGACTAGTGCAACCTCTGACCAGATACAACTTCTGATCATCACCGTCCTCTGACTAACCACATCTTCTAACTAGTGCAGATGCTTACTACATTAACTTCTAACGACACAATCCTCTGACAGCACAACTTCTAACCCATACAACTCCTAACGTCAGAACTTCTATTTTCTAGTAATTCAATGCAACTTCTAACAACATAATTCTAACAACAGAACTTCTACTTTTTGCTAATATGACGCAACTTCTAACAACATACTTATAACAATAGAATTGCTACTTCTTGTTCATCCTATTGTTCTAATTCTTCGCCTGATATCAATCCAACTAAGAACAGTATTAACAAATTATATTCTCCAAATTAATTCATTAATTCTAATACAGTAGCGTATGATATCAATTTGCCAAATTCTGCATTTTCACAACTGCTATATTCAACGTTTTCTTCCCTGCATCACACTATGGGATTCACGATTAAAGCCCTAAAACTTAATATATTCATGACAATTCATCACCTATAATCATCTGATAATTCTATGGCATTTTAATCAACATCAAGACATCAATATCCATCTAAAATTCATCAAATCATCATCATACATCATCATATACATCCAATTCAAGAAAAAGACAACAATCATCACTAATACCACATACCAATCATCATAAACCCAATTATAGAGTTAGAACACCACCCTTACCTTGGATTGAAGGTCGCTCTACAATTTTTGGTTGGATTCACATTCTTGTCGTTTTCCACTTTCTCTAGCAGCTTGCACGTTCGCTTCCAAATCCTTATTCTTTCTACTGCTTCTTTTTTTCTATTCCTTCTAACAAATAATAAAATAAACCTATTATTATATTATTCCTTATTGGGCTTAAAACCAACACACCCCCTTATTACTTCTATTCTTCCAAAATAAGCCCACATTAAATAATATTACACTTTTAATATTATTTCACCACTTAATAAAATAAATTCAATTAATTATAACACATATTCATAAATATTCCAAAAATAATTTAATTAAATAATTAATTAAATTACGGGCGTTACAACTCTCCCCCACTTAGAATATTTTCGTCCTCGAAAATTTACCTCAAGCAAATAATTCAGGATAGGAGTCTCGCATCTTGCTCTCCAACTCCCAAGTCATGCTTTCACCAGCATCTCCTAGCCACACCACTTTAACCAAAGAAATTTCTTTTCCCCTCAGAGTCTTCATTTCACGATCCGCGATCCGTACATATCATCGTCTCCACCGTAAGATTATCATGTACTTACACATCGTCCATACGAATCACATGAGATAGATATGAAATATACCTTCGAAGTTGCGACACATGAAACACATCATGCAAATTCGAAAGATTAGGCGGTAAAGCCACTCTATAAGCAACATTCCCCACTCTCTTCGAAATCTGATACGGTCCAATAAAATGAGAAGTGAGCTTCTTAGACTTCAATGCTCGCCCAACACCAGTCACGGGTGTAACTCTCAAAAACACATGATCACCAGCTTGAAATTCTAAATCTTTCCTTCGCTTGTCATGATAACTCTTTTGTCTACTTTATGAAGCTTTCATCTTTTCTCGAATCAACTTCACCTTCTCAGTAGTCTCACGAACAAGTTCAGGTCCAAGTACTACACTTTCACCAGATTCATACCAACATAACGGAGTTCTACATCTTCGACCATACAATGCTTCAAAAGGTGTCATCCCAATACTAGAATGGTAACTGTTATTATACGTGAACTCTATCAACGGAAGATAAGTATCCCACGAATCTCCCTGCTCAAGAACACATGCCCTCAACAAATCTTCCAACGATTGAATAGTCCGTTCAGTTTGACCATATGTCTGAGGATGATACGCTGAACTCAACCTCAACTTAGAACCCAACACTTCTTGCAAACTCTTCCAAAAATCAGAAGTAAATCTTGGATCTCTATCTGACACAATGCACAAAGGAACACCATGCAGCTTCACAATCACACTAATATAAATATCAGCCAACTTCGGAACTGGAAAACTGATATTAATAGGAATAAAATGAGCTGACTTCGTAAGCCTATCAACAATCACCCAAATCGAATCATGTCCTCTTAAAGTATTAGGCAACCCTGTCACAAAGTCCATCGAAATGTTACCCCGTTTCCATTCTGGAACTTCCAACGGTTGCATCATTCCTACAGGCTTCTGATGTTCAACTTTCGACTTCTGACAAGTCAAACATACATACACAAACCGAGCTACATCACTCTTCATCCCAGGCCACCAAAACAAACCTTTCAAATCTTGATACATCTTTGTAGCTCCTGGATGAATACTCAACTTACTTCTATGACTCTCTTCAAGTATCACTTTCTTCATCTCAGCATCATCAGGAATATAAATCCGGTTACGAAATCTCAACACACCTTGCTCATCTAACTTGAAATCACTGTTCTCAGATTGATCAACCCCCACCATCAAATCTACCAGTTTCACATCTAACTTCTGAGCTTCTCTGATACTGTCTAAAAATTCATTATTAATCTTCAACATACCCAACATAACACTCTGCGGAGTAACCTCGCAAACTAAGCTCATATCTCTGAACTGCTCAATCAATTCCAACTCTTTAATCATCATTGCTGACATATGTAAAGTCTTTCGACTCAACGCATCAGCTACCACATTCGCTTTTCCTGGATGATAATTCAAACCGAAATCATAATCCTTTAACAATTCCAACCATCTTCGTTGCCTCATATTCAGCTCTTTCTGGTCAAATAGATACTTCAAGCTCTTATGGTCACTAAACACTTCAAATCTAGAACCATAAAGATAATGCCTCCAAATCTTCAATGCAAAAACAACAGCAGCAAGCTCTAAATCATGCGTAGGGTAGTTCTTCTCATGATTCCTCAACTGCCTCGATGCATAAGCAACTACCTTACCATTCTGCATAAGCACACCTCCTAATAACATCTTAGAAGCATCACAATAAACCACAAAAGACTCTCTTGGATTAAACAACGTCAAAATCGAAGCCGATGTCAACCTCTTATTTAATTCTGCAAAACTCTCTTCGCATTGAACATCCCACACAAACGCTCTACCTTTACAAGTCAACTTAGTCAATGGAAGTGACAACTTAGAAAACCCTTCACTGAACCTTCTATAATAACCAGCTAATCCCAAGAAGCTTCTAATCTCAGTAGCTGACTTTGGAGTTTCCCATTGTAACACAACATCAACCTTCGATGGATCTATAGCAATGCCACTACCTGAAATCACATGACCAAGAAAACTAACCTCTTTTAACCAAAATTCACACTTGGACAGCTTTGCATACAACTTCTTCTCTTTCAAAATCTGCAATACTACTCTCAAGTGTTCTGCATGTTCTTCTTCTATCTTAGAGTAAATCAAAATATCATCAATGAACACCACCACGAACTGATCCAAATAAGTATGTGTTGTACCCTAAAATTTTCCCTCTCATATCATCAAGATTTTCCTCACAAGACTTCTTGGACTCAAGACAGGATTAGGGTTTGCTCAGCCCAAGACCTAATCTTGCACTGATGACCTAAAATTAGGGTATGAGTTTTCACAAGGATTTTTGGACCATCAATGCTTCATGTGACTTTCATACACCATCTTGGACTACTAAGATTGCTCATACCAAATTTCAAGCCTTGAATCACATTTTTGCCCAGTCAATTGGACAGTTTACCTAAAAATCAACTATATTGGGGAAAAAGTCAACCATGGCCAATTTACAGTCAAACCTCATAATTTTTTATCCACATCAATATTATAGACTTATATGAACCATTTGATCAAGTTTGGACCACAACTCCTCAAGAAATTTGATCAGATCATCAAAAGGGCAAAATGGTCAAAATTAGGGTTTTGACTGAGAAAGGGAAACTTCTGATTTTTAACCTAGCCAAGGGCCAATTGGGTTCAATCATGATTTCAAGGACTCAATAGCATCATCTTGACCTAATCACATAGTTCAAAAGATCTCAAATGCATAGGATTGACAAATGAATTCTGCAATCAACTGATCAAAAATCAATTGTACACTGAAAAGTCAAGCTTTGACTTTTTGGTCAAAATCAAGTGCCAAGGGTAATAATTCATCAAGATATGCCAAAACGTGAAACTTGTTGACAAAGAAACCTAATTTTGAAAATTAGGGTTTTAATTTGAAATTTTTCATAACTTAGAATTTTTCTAAGTTATGGAAATTTCTTATTTTTTCCCAACTTTCCACAACTTTTTCACCATAATGAAATTGGATTCAAAGAAAACTTCCAACATAAAAGTTATAGTCCTCCACAAAATCTACAACTTTGATTCACAAAGTTTTCCCAAAAGATTCTTGGATCTCAAGTTATGATTTTGTGAATAAGGGTCCATAAACTTTTTAACTTAGTGAAATTTTGCCCTAGTTTAGGCAGATTTTTTACCTAACTTCATGGCAACTTTTCACCTAGTTCCAAGAGGAATATAAAAATGCATTTCAAATATGGATTATAGAACATGTTACAAGCTTTCCAAAATGTCCAAGAACTCTCCAAGATAATTTATGGTTAGGGATAATCGAAGAAATGAAAATGGCAATTTATCACTTTTGTGCAAGGGATTTTCACAATGGTTCAAGTTGCAAATCAGTTTCAAACATGCTTGTACTTGGTTTTACAGGTCCTAATCCCTTATACACTCCATAATTTAATGCAAACACAACGGATAATGGTCTTGTTCTAAATTTTGAAGCATTGCACATTGAATTAAACCAAAAATGGCATAAAGTTCACATTGCTACTTTGGTAAAGCATGCTTTTTGAAACTTTGTTTATCTTGAGCCATGGACCTAATCTTTTGCTGCAAACAATATCCACAAACTTCAGGAAAAGTACACCAACTCTCATCAGGCCTTAAGCTAGCCTGTATAGGCCTTTGGCTTAATCACTTCACCTTTTCTTCAAAAGTAAGAAAACTTGCAAAAGTCAAGTAAGCTTGTCTATCTGATAAAGGAAAGACTTTGGATCATTTCAAACAATCTCAGATCATTGTAACAAGCAAGAAGCACGAATTCATAACTTCTCAAACACCCTAAAACACAAAAATCCCATTTTTCTGCCCAAACAGGGCAACCTCTGCAAATCACTTGCCAACTTGAAATTTGCTCGTGCATTTTGCTTGGAATCACTTCAAACACATTCCATACATCACACCTAAGTTGTCCAGGCCTTTGTCTTGCAACTGTAACCTCTGTTTCGAGGATCACCATTTTCATTTTGAAGGTTTGCAGGTTGACTTCTACAGGGAGATTCAAGCATCTACAAGGCAAGTTGAGCATTGGAGAAGCTTGAGAGAACTTCAAGCAAGCTCACACGACCTTCAGGCATCACTCAAAGTTCCCACATTGCCATATTCAAACTCAACTGAACAAGGTATTTGTCAAGTTTCTATCTCTCTATTTAGGCATCCTTAAGCTTAGGTTTGTGAAGCAAAAATGTAGTCCTCAACATGCTTAAGTTGTACATATGCGTAGATTCCATTTATATTAACTGAGCTAAGAGTATTTGGATGTTGAACATGCTGAAAAAACTAGGTTAGAATTTAGGGCCATTAAAATTCTCTCTGTCCTTTGAGAGTTAGGTCACAAAATGGATATGGTTGGCATCGTGGTTAAAAATGTTATAAGTTTCATGTTGTAAGTTTTTGATTTCATACAAGCATGAGCAAGAACAGGATTGGCTCATAAACGCGCGCAGGAGGAAGAAGCCAACGACAGGGATGAAGTGTCTGGGCCTGGCACGCCTTGGGTCTGTTTATCCTATTTTTTACACCCTCATGTTTCCTTTTTGCACCCCCTTGGCCCATTTTCTTTATTTTACATATTTTTTTCATTTCTTTTATGTTTATTGACTTTAATATTTTTTTTCTGAATATTAAAAAATCCCAAAAATATTTTCTTAATTTTTCGCATTTTTATTTTATTATTTTCATTATTTTTTACGGCATAAAAATAGTTTATTAGGTTTAATAGAATTTATTTTCTTAATAAACTTGTAAATAATATTAAAATACTTAAATATTTTATTTTATTATATTATACACATAAAATGTTATTTTCTCACATATTTTAATTTTTAATATTTATACATAATATTATTATTATTTTTCTTAAACAAAAATGGACAAGAATATTAGAAAACATATATTTTTCTTTTAATAAAAAAATTAGGGTTTCCCCTTTTAAAAATAATAACCATTATTTCTCTTATTTTTAGGACTTAGATAATATTATTTTCTCATGCATAAAATAAATACAAAAAACATTTTTGCATATTTACATTTTATTGCATACTTAAATAATTGTTTATTTATTTATTTGTACAATAAATTCAATTTGGTTGTAATAGTTTTAGGGTTTTATTTTGAGCAATATCCCCCTATTCAAAACTTGTATCCCCCTCCCCATAACATTGTTGTAATAGTTTAGATTTACTTTACGCAATTTATTGCTTTCATATATCATGATAGTAAACTAGGGTTTTGAATGAAAAGACCAAAAATCAAACAAATAGCAAGACCTAATACAAGACAAAAATGCATGAAAAAAGACAACACATTGCACACAAGCACCCTCTAGGGTTTCACCCACTTTGTTGCCTTAAAATGACCATGGTATGCATGCTAGGTATCTTGGAAAAACAATGCAAAACAAAAGATCATAGTCCCTCGATGACGCTATCAAAAGGTTGCCTAAAAACAAAATGATCTTGGTCCCTAAAACTTGCTAAGATACTTGGCAATATGGTTATCATGGTCATACAATGACCCATGCCCGTCCCATTTAACATCCAAAGATAGGGTTGTTTACCAATACAATGGTAAAACAACAATGTCAAAGGAATAAAAATGTACAAGAAAGACTTTTGATTAGGTAGATGCTCCTAGTTACTTGATCAATTTGCAAACCATCCTTGCTATTTTCAAATAAGCACACACACAATTTCAAAATATTTTCAAACAACTCTCAAAACATTGAAACATTTTTCAAAAGACAAACATCTTTGTATACATTCTTACGAACGAGAATCATTACAAAGATTGCCTAAACGATGGCCTCTTTTCAAAATACTTTCAAAACCACACAAAGCACCATTTCAAACAATTGGAAAAGCAAAGTGAGTGATCTAAACAAGCAACTAAGAGCCCATGGAAAACCATGGATGAAAAGGGTGTTAGCACCTTACCTTTTCATAATCTACCCCCCTAACTCAAGAAAACATCTCAAAGATCTTTCCTGTGCTTTTTTACCTTTCCTTTTTGGATAAAATAAAAGTCGGTGGCGACTCTTGCTAAACCAAAACATTTGCGAACACAAACGCAAAACCTCAAGTCAGTTCTCCCACCGTATCACAGAATTGGCGACTCTGCTGGAAAATATAAGAAAAGTGGGGTTACCTTAGGGTTTTAGATCACTTTTACATGCTTATCTTGTTTGACTTGTTTGTTTTACACTTTGGTTCTATTGTTTGGGTTTGAATCCTCCACCCGGATTTTGGGAAAATATTCATAGGTAAATAGTAATACGTTGTGGAAACTGTGTGGGGTATACCGACATGGTCTAAGCAATAGCTATGTTAGTGCGACATATTTGTGGGTACCGGTAGCCTTTGAGTCAATCAAAGATAATACGGGGCCACTGAGTGATGTCATGAAGCACTAACGAACTTTTAGAACCTTTACTTGACCAACTTGGCCTTTTAGGATGTAGTGAGATGACCGACTTTGGTGCAGTCCAAAGTTGGTAGATACTCGATACTACACTCATTGAGGGTTGTTTTCTTGGAATATTTCGGTTTCCAGTAAAGTGGCTAAACTGAAACAATGAACACAGAAAACAATCCAGTGATATTGAGCTCCTTAGAACCCAGTTACTATTTATAGGACAGGTTGAGCCAACTAAACTTCAAGAGGGTACTTACCTATGAAACCCCATGCAAGCCTAAACTAGGAACTTGTGTGATTTGCTTGTACATATATACTTGTGCATAACATCATGGACATCATGAAGCATCATATATATCCACTAACCATTTCAAGGATTTTGGAAATTCATCTTTGTTCCTGTTTTGTAGGTTATGGATTCACTTCGCAGGAAAACTATTCAGGTCAATCTTGTGAGAATTCCTCCACAACTCAAGGAGCTTGCTTCCAAGATCCCAGAGTATTCTCCATTCACTGAGATACATGGTCGACTTCTCAACTTAGTCACTTCCAACATAGAGGAAGACATGGTAAAAGTTCTCTTCCAGTTCTTTGACCCCCTACACCACTGCTTCACATTTCCTGATTACCAGCTGGTGCCTACTTTGGAGGAATTTTCTCAACTCTTAAGGATTCCTATTCTCCATCAACTAACTTTCAACGGTATGGAAAGAGATCCAAAGCTTGAACATGTTGCTCAAGCCCTGCACTTGCAACCATCAAATGTCACAGGTCATTGGGAAACCAGAAGTGGTGTCAAGGGTTTCTTGGCAAAGTTCCTGTTTAAGAAGGCCCAAGACTGTTGGAATTCTCTGGACCTACAAGCTTTTGAGGAGATTGTAGCTCTTCTCATCTATGGGTTGGTCTTGTTCCCAAACCCTGATTAGCTTATAGATGTCAATGTTGTCAAAATTTTCATGGCTCACAACCCGGTGCCTACATTGCTTGGAGATATCTTACACTCTTTTCACACTTGAACAATGAGGAAAATAGGTGTTCTCATGTGTTGCATTCCTCTACTGGAAAGATGGTTTATTTCTCATATTCCCCAATCAGTCTTGAAGAATGAGCAAGGTTTGAGGTGGTCACAATGATTGATGACTCTTACACATTCAGATATTCATAGGTGTTCTCGATCCAAAGAGAATGTTATCATCATCGACCGTTATGGGGAATTCCCTAATGTCCCTCTACTTGGCATTAAGGGAGGCATCACCTACAACCCCTGCTTGGCTCTGAGACAGTTTGGTTATGCCTGAAGGGATGGCCCACATGACATGTTGATTCCATACTTGGTTTTTGACTTCAACAACGACGATCAAGGACTTCGACAAAGGTTCATCCCAGCTTGGAGGATGCCAAACAAGGTAGACAGTAAGACCTTGGGACACAAGAATTCCATCCCCCTTGATCCTTACCTCAAGTGGGTATGAACCCGCGCCCAAATTCTTATGATGCCTTACCCCTCTATTCTCCATGTGATTATAGAGCATGTTAAGGAAGGAGAGGTTCCATACACCCTCCTACATCCTAATATGCCAACATCACTCGGATATCTGCAAAGGAGTTGGATACAGCTCAAGGGAGAACGCGATACTTTTGAAACCCAATTCTACACAAGCGGGAAGAAGGTTTTAGAACTTAATCGATTACTTCATGAAGACCAGACTCTCAACACCTACATTGCACCAAAGAGGATGCGCAACGTCTTTTTACCTTAGAATTTTGTATTATTTTGCCCATGAGGCATTGATGTACTAACAATTCTATCTTATTAATAAGACGTGTGTTTCTTTTTTGTTTAAAACAAATTTGAATTTCTGAATCCTTGAAAGCATTACATGAATACATATCATTCATCATATGCATAAACAGGTCTTCACACCAAGTTTCCTCATCTCTCTGCTGTTTATTTCAACAAGATGGATATTTAACAAACGGTCAAAGACTTGCAAGCTCATAATTCACAATTTTAACAGCTACTTCTGACCTTAACCAAGGGGCAGGAGGAGCTCAAGACTCTACTAGAAAAGGAAAAAGAGAAAAAGAAGAAGAAGAGAGCTGGTGTGGCTACCTTGGGCAGAAGATTTGAAGGTCAAGCCAGAAGGGTCCTAGATTTTCCATCAACCTCTGAGGAAGGAGAGAGAAAGGGTAAGGAGACTGCAGTGCCTTCAGATTCGGAAGCTGAAGAAGAGGAAGATGAGGACTACTCTGAACAACAATACCCTCCTGCAGATGACAAATACAAAAACTTGGAATAACGTCTGGCAGCTATGGAGATACAGAGAGTGCATGGGCTGGACTTTGAAGAGTTAGGGTTGGTATCTGGAATTATAATCCCTCCTAAGTTTAAAGTACCTCTGTTTGCTAAGTACGATTGGGTGTCTTGCCCAAAGATGCAGCTACGATCTTATGTCAGGAAAATTCAACCACATTCTTCTAACAAAGACCTGTGGGTCCACTTTTTCCAAGACAGTTTATCGAGGACGCAGCTGGATTGGTTCTACCAGTTGGAGAGGTCTGATGTGCATAATTGGGAAGACTTGGAGGCCGACTTCTATAAACAGTATCAATACAATACGGACTTAGCACCAACCCGTACTCAATTACAGAGTATGGGCATGGTCTCAAATAAAGGCTTCAAAGAGTATGCCCAGAAATGGAGAGACTTGGCAGGACGAGTACAACCACCTCTATCTGAGAGGGAGCTAGTAGACATGTTCTTGGGAACTCTGTCAAGGCCTTTCTTTAATCATCTTATTGGAAGCTCCTCCTCGGGGTTCACTGAGTTGATTCTAACTGGTGAGAGAGTTGAAGCCGGCATAAAAAGCGGGAAAATTCAAAAAGATACATCTGCTTTCGCTGCCATCAAAAAGACTTTTCCAGCAAAGAATGAAGTATCAGCTGTCTACTCCCAAAGAGGTTAGGAAGAGTTGAGCGCCGGCCAGCAGTGGGGGCCGTAATGATTCAGAAGTCTGCAGCTGATCAGCCCAGAAACAATCAACCCAGAACCAACCAAACAAGGGTGGAAAGGCCTGTACGGAAACTCACCCGGATAAACATGACTCCTGCTCAGGTTCTACCCCATCTCTTGAAGTTAAACCTTGCGAGTTTGAAAGAGGCCCCGAAGAACCCGAATACTGCTTCTCCGTACTACCATTTGAACGCCAAGTGTGCTTATCATTCCGAGAGCTCGGGGCACGACACCAACAATTGTTAGGCCCTCAAGAATAAGATTCCGGATTTGATAGACGCTAAATAAGTTGAATTTTACGCCCCTGAAAAGCCGAATGTAATCTCTGCTCCAATGCTAAAGCATGGCCATAATGCCCATGCTGTTGAAAAAGATCTTTTTGTTGCTATTGTTGATGATTTGATGACTCCGCTATCGATAATCAAGTTGAATTTGCTAAAGGCTGGGATTTTACCAGGTTGTGAAGAAGATTGCTGCCTTTGTTCATCCTTACCAATCGACTGTCCATTGTTGAAGTTAGGCATCCAACGCCTAATGGATAACCAAGAAATCCTTTTTGAAAAGACTCTTGTTACACCGACTCATGTCAATGATGTTTCAATAATAACCATATCCGCCAATCTTTCCAAGGTCTCCAGAAGACCTGTTAAGATTACATCCACTCCAAAGACTACACCTTTTAAGATAACCATGCCCGGGCCCGTCCCGTACAACTCCGACAGATCAGTACCGTGGAACTATGGTGGAGAAATCTACTACCACGGTATTAAACAAATTGAATCAACTGAAGAAAGTTCTGATGAAGAGACTTCCTACATTGGAAACATTGCTGGAACGAGCAAAATCACCCGCAGTGGAAGAATTTTCTCTCCAGAGATTGCCCCTCCAAAGGCAATCTTTGGACCCTCGGCTGCTCCTAAGGTTACCCCTGCACCGGTAAACATATCTGCGAGAACTTCAATTATTGAAGAAGTTGTAACTCATGTGGTTGTCCCTTCTGCTGTTGTTGATGATAGAGGGAAAGGGATCCAAGAAGAACCCGTCAGGACGAGGGTTCAGCCATTGGTCATCCCTGAAACCTCTCAAAAAGAAATGGAAGTGATTTGGAAAATAATCAAGAAAAGCGATTATGATGTTGTGGAACAACTGGGGCAAACCCCCTCAAAGATCTCTATGTTGGACCTGCTGCTTTATTCAGAAGCTCATGCTAAAGCTCTGATCGGATTTCTGAAGACGGCCCATGTGCCACAGGAAACCTCCACGGATCAGTTCCAAGAATGTGTAGCTAGCTTAACAGCTGACAATGGTCTAGGATTCTCTGATGCTGATTTAACATCCAAAGGGAGAAAACATAATGATGCTTTGCATGTCTCGGTGGAATGCAGAGGGACTTCCCTAGCACACGTACTAGTAGACACTGGTTCATCGTTGAACGTCTTGCCGAAGAAAGCCTTGGATAGACTGGATTATGAAGGTTTAACCTTGAAGCCCAACAATATAATTGTCAGAGCATTTGATGGTTCTAAAAGGATGGTCCACGGAGAGGTGAACATCCCAATTAAAGTGGGAACTGAAATCTTCAACTCCACATTCTATGTGATGGACATCCATCCTTCCTATTCTTGCTTGTTGGGAAGACCCTAGATTCACAATGTTGGAGCCGTCACTTCTACTCTGCATCAAATGCTCAAGTACCCTATCCAGGGGAAAATTATAACTGTTCACGGTGAAGAGGAATACATGATAAGCCATCTAAATTCTTTCCGCTATGTAGAATTGGATGGCGAATTCATCGAAACCCCTTTTCAGCATTTTGAAGAGGTAGATCAGGAGATTGCGGCAACCAAGACAGTGTCTTCTGTACCCATGATTACCAGACCTCCGCCTTGGATGTCATCTCTCAAAGATGCAAAGGTTGTGATTGAAGAAGGAGGAAGCACAATCTGGGGGCAGCTTCCAGACTTTCCTTACAAATCAGATAAATTCGGCTTGGGGTTCACTTCTTCTGCTCAAAAGGCTGTACGTCACGCCCGTGCTGGAGGGCCACCAGTGAAGATCACCCATCATGGAGTCAATGCTTTGGAGGATAGTGAAGAGGAGAGCAGCCTGGAAGACTGGATTTTTCCAACTGTTGACGGAGGACTGTGCAGCTGGGAAGCGAAAGACTTTGTTCCGATTACTTTCATACCGCAGTAATTTATCTTTCAAACATTTTTGTTGGTTTGTAATAATTCTCAAACAATTGTACACTTTTAACCTTGTGCCTTACCCGAGGCACATAGGTCCATTTGTAAGGGTTTGATTTTTCATCTTCATATGCCATTTTAACGAATCATGGACGTTTTCACATATAAACTTTTGTGTTCATTGTTTTTATTTTTACATTTTATTTGTTTAAAGGTGGATATCCCTTACACACACCCACACTCACAAGTGCAGGTACCCTTCCATTCCGGATTCCATGGGTAACAATTCTGCTATGGCCTTCAGTGACTCTGAAGATCTGGTCTACCATGCCGAATACGAAGGCGAGGAAGATTGTGAGGTGCCGGGAGAATTGGCTAGACCGCTACAACAGGAAGAAAGAGCAATTTTGCCTCATGAGGAGCTATTAGAGACAATCAACTTGGGTACTAAGGAAGACAGAAAAGAAGTCAGAGTGGGTGCCAACCTAGAGCCAAGTGTCAAAGAGCGCTTAATTCAACTGTTACATGAATATGTTGAGATCTTTGCCTGGACTTACGAAGATATGTCGGGACTCGATACAGATATTGTGGTACACCGTCTACCCATAAGAGAAGATTGTCCACCAGTTAAACAAAAAGTCCACCGCATGAGGCCCGACATGTCAGAAAAGATCAAAGCCGAAGTTATGAAGCAGTTTAATGCTGGATTTCTTGCTATTACTTCCTATCCACAATGGGTTGCTAACATTGTTCCCGTGCCTAAGAAGGACGGAAAAGTGAGAATGTGCGTGGATTATAGAGACTTAAATAGGGCCAGTCCTAAAGACGACTTTCCACTTCTGCACATTGACATCTTGGTTGACAATACAGCTCAACACAAGGTATTTTCTTTCATGGACGGATTTTCAGGCTATAACCAGATCAAAATGGCCCCTGAGGACATGGAGAAAACTACTTTTGTTACACAGTGGGGTACGTTCTGCTATAAAGTGATGCCATTCGGACTAAAGAATGTCGGGGAAACCTATCAACGCGCCATGGTAGCTTTGTTTCATGATATGATACATCATGAGATAGAGGTCTACGTGGATGACATGATAGCCCGTTCACAAACTGAAGAAGAACACCTCGACCATTTTCAAAAGTTGTTTGTCAGGTTGAAGGAGTACAAGTTAAGCTTAAACCCTAACAAGTGTATGTTCGGAGTCCGATCCGGTAAACTCTTGGGTTTCATTGTCAGCAACAAAGGAATCGAGGTTGATCCTTCCAAAGTCAAAGCTATACAAGAAATTCCCGCTCCTCGCACTGAGAAGGAGGTCAGAGGTTTCCTGGGGCGCCTAAACTACATTGCTAGGTTCATTTCTCACCTAACATCTACCTGTGAGCCAATCTTCAGGTTGTTGAAGAAAGATCGGATAGTTAAGTGGAATGATGACTGTCAAGTTGCTTTCGATAAAATCAAGGAGTATTTGCTAGAACCTCCTATCTTGATGCTACCCGTCGAGGGAAGATAGCTAATCATGTATTGACCGTCCTAGAAAATTCAATGGGGTGCGTACTGGGCAGCATGACGAGTCTGGCCGAAAAGAGCATGCCATTTATTTCCTTAGCAAAAAGTTTACCGACTGTGAGACCCGATACTTACTGCTTGAGAAAACTTGTTGCGCTTTGGTATGGGCTGCTCGCCGGCTAAGGCAGTATATGTTGACTCATACCACCTTACTGATATCTAAGATGGATCCGATAAAGTACATCTTCGAGAAGCCTGCTTTGTCTGGAAGGATAGCTAGATGGCAGATGATCCTGACAGAATACGACATACAGTACACGACCTAAAACACTATAAAGGGAAGTGTGCTAGCTGATCATCTGGCTCATTAAGCTGTCGAAGATTACCAATCCATGAAGTTTGACTTCCCTGACGAAGACATCATGACATTGGACAATATTGAAGATTTTAGACCATATGACGTACCTGAACAAGGATCCCGATGGACCCTGTACTTTGATGGTGCCTCCAATGCACTTGGCCACGGTATCGGCACAATACTCATCTCCCCAGAAGGATGCCATACTCCTTTCACAGCCAGACTTTGCTTCAATTGTACGAACAATATGGCAGAGTATGAAGCTTGCATCTTTGGTCTCAAGGCTGCATTAGACCTGGGAATCAAATCTTTGGTTGTGTTTGGAGACTCAGATTTAGTCATCAGTCAGATCAAAGGAGAATGGGACACTAAGCATCCAAACCTCATCCCTTACAAATAACATGTCTTGACATTGCTACCACATTTCGAGCAGATTACCTTCGAGCACTTCCCGCGAGAAGAAAATCAGCTAGCATATGCTCTAGCTACAATGTCATCCATGTTTAAACTTAACTGGGATAATGAGGCTCCCCAAATCACCATTGAGCGGATGGACGAACCTTCACATTGTCATAAGATTAATACCGAAGAAGTAGTGGACCGACCTTGCTTCCATGAAGTCAAAAGGTATCTCGAGGCTCAAGAATATCCTGAAGGAGCTTCAGTCAACGATAAAAAGTTCTTAAGGAGATTCTCAGCTAAGTTCTTCCTGAGCAATGGTATCTTGTACAAGCACAATCATGATTGCATTCTGCTCCGTTGTGTGGACAAGATTGAAGCTGAACATATCATGGTTGAACTGCACAATGGTACCTTTGGCACTCACTCTAGCGGGCATACGATGGCTAAGAAGATCCTACGGGCAGGCTATTACTGGTCTACCATGGAAGCTGACTGCTATCAACATTCCAGGACTTGCCACAAATGTCAAATCTATGCGGACAAGGTACATATACCTCCTGTTCCTCTCAATGTCTTAATAGCTCCTTGGCCATTTGCTATGTGGGGAATCGACATGATTGGAGAGATCAAGCCTACAACATCCAATGGACACCGCTTCATCCTAGTGGCCATTGATTACTTTACCAAGTGGGTCAAAGCAGCTTCCTTCGCATCCGTCACAAAGAATGTTATTGCCCGCTTCATCAAGCAGAACCTCATTTGCCGGTACGGCATCCCTGAAAGGATTATCACTGACAACGGTACAAACCTTAACAACACTATGATCAACGCCTTGTGCGAGCAGTTCCAGATTCAACATCACAATTCATCTCCCTATCGGCCAAAGATGAACGGTGCTATCGAAGTTGCGAACAAAAATATCAAGAAGATCATACAAAAGATGACAGTCACTTACAAGGACTGGCATGAAATGTTACCGTTTGCTCTCTAGGGGTATCGTACCACGGCGCGCACATCAACTGGGGCAACACCCTATTATTTGGTATATGGCATGGAAGCTGTTTTGCCTATTGAGGTTCAGATTCCCTCCTTGAGAATCATGAAGGATGCGGGTCTGAGTGAAGACGATTGGATCCAGACCCGACTTGATCAATTGAACTTAATTGATGAGAAGAGACTTATTGTTGTTTGCCATGGTCAGACGTATCAGAAACGAATGATCAAGGCTTTCAACAAGAAAGTCAGGTGACAAGTGTATCAAGTTGGGGATCTCGTGATCAAGCGCATCATCTTGCCACAAAGTGATCCCAAGGGAAAATGGACTCCTACCTACGAAGGACCATTTGTGATCAAAAACATCTTTTCTGGTGGGGCAATGATCTTAACCACCATGGACGGCTATGACCTGCCGCACCCTGCGAATGCAGACATAGTCAAAAGATATTACGCATAAAAGACCTGCTAGGTTGACACACCTAGGCAAAAAAAGGGCATCTCGGTGAATCGAAAACCCGAAAGGGCGGTTCAGGCAAAAGTTAGGAATAAAAAAAATTTTGTACACCCGGTAAGTTGAAAACCCGAAAGGGCGACTTGGGCAAAAAAGGGTTTCCCGGTGGATCGAAAACCCGAAAGGGCGGTCCAGGAAAAATTTAAGGAATTAAAGCGTATGACTATGTCTCGTCGGATCACTTTAAGGACAATCTCTTCACAGACAAGCTCCAGGCTTCTGAACAACTCAATCATCTTCGGACGAAGCAACAAATGGACAAGATATTCAGAGTTATGAAGGCTATAGCAGAATGGGAACCCCATGGAATTTTCACACATAGCCATCTTTCTTTGTATAAATTTTTCTCATTTTTATGACAACGTTCTCTTACTAGGATGTCTGTCTCCTTTGTATAAAATACTTACACAAAGTTAATACAAAGATACTTCAAAGTGCAGAAAACTATTTGCCTTTTCTTCTTTTTTACACTTGTGTTTTATTTGAAAATGTCCAATGATTTAATAATGAGCATATGAATTTGAATATAATCATTGTTTACAAATAAATGAAATGGGAAAGAATAATTACTGACAGGTTGAAAGTATAGGAAAACATCTTTAGGCTATTCCAAGAGAAATCCCCTGCAGTACATCATCTAGATCCCTAGTGGAGCTAAAACCTTGAAATATATATCCCCAGCGGAGTTATATTTTCAAAACCTTAATCCCCATCAGAATTAAAACTTCAAACTCCCAATCCCCAGCGGAGCCAAAACTTTGAGTTACAGATCCCCAACAAAGATGAAACCTTCTTCCCCATCCGAGTCAAAAGTTCCAACTATCAATCCCCAGCGGGAACCATTCAGTTTTCCCCAAATTCCCCAGCAAGTTGTCTTGAAGCCTGAAAGTCAGCCAGATAACAGTTAACTTTTGGCTCTCCCCAACCTAGGATAACTTCCCAATAGAGTGGCAGACGATCGAAAACTCCTGAACTTACTCTCCAGCAAGAAGCCTTCTTCCCCACAGAGTTTTCACTCCCTAGCAGATTGAAGATTCTCATTCTCATTTCCCCAGTGAAGTCACCAAAGTTTTCATTACTCCTCAACAGAATGAAGATTCTCATTCTTAGTTCCCCGCAGAAATCATCATAATTTTCCCTATTCCCCAGCCGAGTAAGGATTTCCATTATTTAACCCCCAGTAGAAGTCTTCAAAGTTCTATGGATTTCCCAAGCAGATTTCTCAAGCAGTTTGACATTACTCTCACAACAGATTTTGTCAATACTCCAACTTCAAGACATGAAGGATTCTCACATCCCCACAGAAGTTGTCATGGATTTTCCATCCCCAACAGTCACCCAGGATTTCTTATCCTCAACAATCAAAGATTTTGAATCTCTAGCAACGGTCAAGGATTTATTCTCCCCGGCAGCAGTCAAGGAATCATTATCCCCAGTCACCAAATATTTTCTTATCTCCAACCATCAAGGATTTATTTTCCTCAACAATACAGCTAATTAGCTTACATGCGCATACATTACATTCATATATCATAAACATTGATAAAGTACATTTATTGCATCATACATTTCATGCAACATAACTCTGTGTTTCAGCTAACATTTTACCCTTTTCAGGATAAGATTAAAACAGCTATCATTAACAATGTTTAAATATTTCAGATACAGTAAATATACACTCCAGACACGGAAGTCATTTTATTACTCATTCAGATTTCAAAGTCCAGATACAGTACGGATACACTCCAGACACGGAATTCATTCTGTTACTCATTCAGCCATCAACTTCGAGGAACAGTACGGATACACTCCGGACACAGAAGTCATTCTGCTACTCATTCAGATACAGCTTGGATACGCTCCAGATACGGATGCTATTACATTGCTCATTCAAACTCAGATCTCAGATATAGTTCAGATACGCTCTAGACACGGATGTCATCCTAATACTTATTCATATTTCAACTATCAGATACAGATTAGATACGCTCCAGATACGGAAGCCATTTTATTTCTCATTCAGATTCAACTATCACTTTCAAGTTCAAATACACTATAGACACGGAAGTCATTATCTCACTTATTCAGATCCCAGATACATTTCAGATACACTCCAGACACGGAAGTCATTCTGCTACTCATTTAGATCTCAACAACGGATAAGCTCCAGACGCGGTTGCCATTCTGTCACCTATTCTGATTTTTCTTCAGCTCAGAGACGCTCCAGACAGGGATGATATTCTGTCGCTTATTCAGATTTTAAGATTCAGATACAATACAGATACACTCCAAACGCGGAAGTCATTCTGTTATTCATTCAGATTCAAGTACAGTTACAGCTCGGATATGCTCCAGACACGAATGTTATTCCAATGCTCATTCAGATTCAGTCTCCAGATACAGCTCAGATACGTTCCAGACGCAGATACCATTCTGATACATATTCTTTTGACTTACAACTTACAACTCAGCAAACATTATTGGATGGCATCTTTAAGCCCATCTCCAACAAGATTCTATCATGTCTCCAAATGGCATCTTTAAGCCCATTTCCTCAACTATATTTTGACGAATGCAAATTTACGGGCACTCTAGTGTCCAATCATCTTTTACTTTCGAGTCACGAATGGCAAACTCGCCAATCTAACTCTTCAGGTTCAAGAAGGTTGAACAGGGGCAGCTTTTGTACCCCAAAATTTTCCCTCTCATATCATCAAGATTTTCCTCAAAAGACTTCTTGGACTCAAGACAGGATTAGGGTTTGCTCAGCCCAAGACCTCATCTTGCACTGATGACCTAAAATTAGGGTTTGAGTTTGCACAAGGATTTTTGGACCATCAATGCTTCATGTGACTTTCATACACCATCTTGGACTCCTAAGATTGCTCATACCAAGTTTCAAGCCTTGAATCACATTTTTGCCCAGTCAATTGGACAGTTGACCTAAAAATCAGTTGTATTGGGGAAAAAGTCAACCATGGCGAATTTATAGTTAAACCTCATAATTTTTGATCCAAATCAACATTATAGACTTATATGAACCATTTGATCAAGTTTGGACCACAACTCCTCAAGAAATTTGATCAGATCATCAAAAGGGCAAAATGGTCAAAATTAGGGTTTTGACTGAGAAAGGACAATTTATGATTTTTAACCTAGCCAGTGGCCAATTGGGTTCAAGCATGATTTCAAGGACTCAATAGAATCATCTTTACCTTATCACATAGTTCAAAAGATCTCAAATGCATAGGATTGACAGATGAATTTTGCAATCAACTGATCAAAAATCAACTGTACACTGAAAAGTCAAGATTTGACTTTTTGTTCAAAATCAAGTGCCAAGGGTCATAATTCATAAAGATATGCCAAAATGTGAAACTTGTTGACCAAGAAACCTAATTTTGAAAATTAGGGTTTTAATTTGAAATTTTTCATAACTTAGAATTTTTCTAAGTTATGGAAATTTCTTATTTTTTCCCAACTTTCCACAACTTTTTCACCATGATGAAATTGGATTCAAAGAAAACTACCAACATAAAAGTTGTAGTCCTCAACAAAATCTACAAATTTTATTCACAAAGTTTTCCCAAAAGATTCTTGGATCTCAAGTTATGATTTTGTGAATAAGGGTCCATAAACTTTTTAACTTAGTGAAATTTTGCCCTAGTTTAGGCAGATTTTTGACCTAACTTCATGGCAACTTTTCACCTAGTTCTAAGAGGAATCTCAATATTCATTTCAAAGATGGATTGTAGAGAATATTACAAGATTTCCAAAATGTCCAAGAACTCTCCAAGATCATTTATGGTTAGGGAGAATCGAAGAAATGAAAATGACAATTTATCACTTTTGTGCAAGGCATTTTCACAATGGTTCAAGTTGCAAATCAGTTTCAAACATGCTTGTACTTGGTTTTACAGGTCCTAATACCTTCTACACTCCATAATTTAATGCAAACAAAATGGATAATGGTCTTGTTCTGACTTTTGAAGCATTGTACATTAAATTAATCCAAAAATGGCATAAAGTTCACATTGCTACTTTGGTAAAGCATGTTTTTTGCAACTTTGTTTATCTTGAGCCATGGACCTAATCTTTTGCTGCAAACAATATCCACAACAGGAAAAGTACACCAACTCTCATCAGGCCTTAAGCTAGCATGTACAGGCCTTTGGCTTTGTCACTTCACCTTTTCTTCAAAAGCAAGCAAACTTGCAAAAGTCAAGTAAGCTTGTGTATCTGATAAAGGCAAGACTTTGGATCATTTCAAACAACCTCAGAACATTGTAACAAGCAAGAAGCATGAATTCATAACTTCTCAAACACCCTAAAACACAAAAATCTCATTTTTCTGCCCAAACAGGGCAACCTCTGCAAATCACTTGCCAACTTGAAATTTGCTCGTGTGTTTTTCTTGGAATCACTTCAAACACATTCCATACATCACGCCTAAGCTGTCTAGGCCATTGTCTTGCAACTGTAACCTCTATTTCGAGGATCACCATTTTCATTTTGAAGGTTTGCAGGTTGACTTCTACAGGGAGATTCAAGCATCTACAAGGCAAGCTGAGCATTGGAGAAGCTTGAGAGAACTTCAAGCAAGCTCACACGACCTTCAAGCATCACTCAAAGTTCCCACGTTGCCATATCCAAACTCAACTGAACAAGGTATTTTTCAAGTTTCTATCTCTCTATTTAGGCATCCTTAAGCTTAGGTTTGTGAAGCAAAAATATAGTCCTCAACATGCTTAAGTTGTACATATGCGTAGATTCCATTTATATTAACTGAGCTAAGAGTATTTGGATGTTGAACATGCTGAAAAAACTAGGTCAGAATTTAGGGCCATTAAAATTCTCTCTGTCCTTTGAGAGTTAGGTCACAAAATGGATATGGTTGGAATCGTGGTTAAAAATGTTATAAGTTTCATGTTGTAAGTTTTTGATTTCATGCAAGCATGAGCAAGAACAGAATTGGCTCAGAAACGCGCGCAGGAGGAAAAAGCCAACGACAGGGATGAAGTGTCTAGGCCTGGCGCGCCTTGGGCCTGTTTGTCCTATTTTTTGCACCCCCATGTTTCCTTTTTGCACCCCCTTGGCCCATTTTCTTTATTTTGCATATTTTTTCATTTCTTTTATGTTTATTGACGTTAATATTTTTTTCTGAATATTAAAAAATCCCAAAAATATTTTCTTAATTTTTTGCATTTTTATTTTATTATTTTCATTATTTTTTATGGCATAAAAATAGTTTATTAGGTTTAATAGAATTTATTTTCTTAAATAAACTTGTAAATAATATTAAAATACTTAAATATTTTATTTTATTATATTATACACATAAAATGTTATTTTCTCACATATTTTAATTTTTAATATTTATACATAATATTATTATTATTTTTCTTAAACAAAAATGGACAAGAATATTAGAAAACATATATTTTTCTTTTAATCAAAAAATTAGGGTTTCCCCTTTTAAAAATAATAACCATTATTTCTCTTATTTTTAGGACTTAGATAATATTATTTTCTCATGCATAAAATAAATAAAAAAACATTTTTGCATATTTACATTTTATTGCATACTTAAATAATTGTTTATTTATTTATTTGTACAATAAATTCAATTTGGTTGTAATAGTTTTAGGGTTTTATTTTGAGCAATATCCCCCTATTCAAAACTTGTATCCCCCTCCCCATAATATTGTTGTAATAGTTTAGATTTACTTTACGCAATTTATTGCTTTCATATATCATGATAGTAAACTAGGGTTTTGAATGAAAAGACCAAAAATCAAACAAATAGCAAGACCTAATACAAGACAAAAATGCATGAAAAAAGACAACACATTGCACACAAGCACCCTTTAGGGTTTCACCCACTTTGTTGTCTTATAATGACCATGGTATGCATGCTAGGTATCTTGGCAAAATAATGCAAAACAAAATATCATAGTCCCTCGATGACGCTATCAAAAGGTTGCCTAAAAACAAAATGATCTTGGTCCCTAAAACTTGCTAAAATACTTGGCAATATTGTTATCATGGTCATACGATGACCCATGCCCATCCCGTTTAACATCCAAAGATAGGGTTGTTTACCAATACAATGGTAAAATAACAATGTCAAAGGAATAAAAATGTACAAGAAAGACTTTTGATTAGGTAGATGCTCCTAGTTACTTGATCAATTTGCAAACCATCCTTGCTATTTTCAAACAAGCACACACAATTTCAAAACATTTTCAAACAACTCTCAAAACATTGAAACATTTTTCAAAAGACAAACATCTTTGTATACATTCTTACGAACGAGAATCATTACAAAGATTGCCTAAACGATGGCCTCTTTTCAAAATACTTTCAAAACCACACAAAGCACCATTTCAAACAATTGGAAAAGAAAAGCAAGTGATCTAAACAAGTAACTAAGAGCCCATGGAAAACCATGGATGAAAAGGGTGCTAGCACCTTCCCTTTTCATAATCTACCCCCCGAACTCAAGAAAACATCTCAAAGGTCTTTCCTGTGCTTTTTTACCTTTCCTTTTTGGATAAAATAAAAGTCGGTGGAGACTCTTGCTAAACCGAAACATTTGCAAACACAAACGCAAAACCTCAAGTCAGTTATCCCACCGTATCACAGTATGAAAGATACGATTCATATATTCCATGAATACTCTCAGTGCATGAGTAACACTGAAAGGCATCACTGAATACTCGTAATGTCCATAACGCTTTCTGAAAGTCGTCTTCTGAATATCTACATCCTTCACTTTAATCTGATGGTAACCCGACCTCAAATCAATCTTACTAAACACACGGGCATCCACCAATTGGTCCATCAAGTTATCCATTCTTGGAAGCGGATACTTGTTCTTAATCGTCACTTTATTTAGCTGTCTATAATCAACACAAAGCCTCATACTTCCATCTTTCTTCTTCACTAACAACACTGGAGCACCTCATGGCGACACACTTGGTCTTACAAACTTCTTCTCAAGTAACTCTTCCAATTGCTTCTTCAACTCTGATAACTCAGACGCAGACATCATGTATGGTGCCATAGACACAGATCTGGTACTAGGTACAAGATTAATTGCAAATTCAACTTCCCTCTCTGGCGGTACATTAGGAATCTCATCAGGGAAAACTTCAGGAAATTCATACACCACCTACAATTCCTCAATTACAGATTGAGTCTCTACAGATAGTGACGCCATCAACAAAAACATGTGTGCTTCCTCTTGCATCAACCTTCGCAACTGTCTAGCAGACAACAAACCATCTTCCTCTTCTTCAGGAGTAGAAAACTTCACCGACTTGTCATAACAGTTAATATGAACACAGTTATGCTCTAACCAATTCATACCCAGAATTACATCCAAACCTCTTAACAGTAAACAAACCAAATCAACAACAAAGTCTCTGTCGAAGATCGACAAGGGACACTTAGCACACACAAAAGAAGTAGTCACCAACCCCTTGGCTGGAGTATCGACGACCATTTCCCCATTCAAAGAAGACAACACAAGACCCAATCTTTCAACACAATCAGCAGCAATAAAACAAGGCGTAGCACCAGTATCAATAATAGTAATTAAAGGAGTACTATTAATGAAACATGTACCTCTAATAAGTCTGTCCTCGGCAGCTGTCTGATCCTCCACTAAAGCAAACACTTTACCACTTGACTGAGCCCTCTTTGGTTTCGGACACTGACTACCAATGTGCCCTTCTTCTTTACAGTTAAAACAAACCACACTCTTGTGCTCACACTCAAATACAACATGTCTGTTCTTGTCATAACGGAAACACCTCTTCACTTCAGTAGTGCACACATTACTCTTGTGTCCATGTTTCCCACACTTTAAGCAAACCACACCAGCAGGAGCATCTCCCCCACTAGTCCTCTGACCATGAGCAACTCTCTGTTTACCCTTCCCATCTGGGGCATCATAAGGCTTACCACGATTCTGTGGGTGCTTACCCCTCTTCTCACTAATAATCTTGTAATGAGCATTATTATCTTCCTCATAAATCCTACAGCTATCTACCAAATCAGCAAAGACACGGATTTTCTGATATCCAACTGCTTTCTTAATCTCTGGGTGCAACCCATTCTAAAACTTAATGCACTTTAAAAACTCAGCATTTTCCTCATTGTAATGCGGATAAAACTTAGCCAACTCAACAACCTTGGCAGCATACTCAACAACTGACAGATTTCCTTGCTTCAGCTCAAGGAATACAATTTCCTTCTTACCACGGACATCTTCAGGAAAATACTTTCTTAAAAACACCCTACGGAACACAGCCCAAGTGACATTCTCACCTGCAGCTTCTAACTCCTGACAAGTCTCTAGCCACCAGTCATCAGCCTCGACTGCTAGCATATGAGTCCCATAACGAACCTTCTGCGCTGGAGTGCAATCTATCACACGAAAGATTCTCTCAATCTCTTTCAACCATTACAATGCTCTGTCGGGATCATACTTTCCCTTGAACGTAGGTGTATTCTCTCTCTGGAAGGTCGCCGAGCTACGAGATCCAGCATTCTCGTCAGCATTCGGCTGATTTTACATCGCATGAGCCATTGCTTCTAAAGCAGCAGCAAGTGCAGCATCATTCCTTCCAGCCATCTCAACTTCTCACTATAACATAAACAACGATTAGAACTCAAATAACAATACTCAATTGTTATACAACTACGACTCGACGACAAGGTCAGACCAACCTTTTGCTCTGATACAAACTTTGTAACACCCCAATTCTACCCCAAGCAATTATGCAAAATGAATCAGAGTTATAAAATTTCAATCATACAAATGAATCGGGACGTCACAAATTCTTCTAACAAATTCATTGCATTCATCGTGGATATATAACACTTTTTCAAACATCGGATGAACCGTCAACATAATATCTTTAATCAAATAGGTCAACATCTACACAATGGAATTCTTAATAACATCTCTAACAAAACAGCAACTTCGAAACATCTCATATTTAATGATAATCAAATTGAAATTCAACAACTGAAAATAAACTATCAAAATCAGCAAACGTTCATCCCCCCGAGTGTTACATGTCAGAGCAATGACACTGACTCGAACTATTGAAGGAATACAGCCTTCACTCTCGATTACCTGTATGTTACCAACATAGGGGCAACATTCAAACAGAAGGGGTGAGATATCTAACAATATAATAAAGCGCGTGATAATTAATATATTAAATTAGATCAACAACATCACCACTTCTCATCTCATAATCAAAAATAATTACAACATATATATTTATTCATCATCATCAAAATACACCTCTTTATGAAATCATATAATGCGACTCAATACTATGCAAATGCATGTGGTACCATTGGAGCAGAACTCTCATCTCAAAAATTTGCCAATTAATAGAGGCATCAACAAGGCATAGCCTTCATCTCAAAATTTTCCAATCCAATCCATCTCAACGAGCATAAGCTCCATCTCAAAAATGCAATGTATGCGACACAACCATGAAAGTAATGATAACACCCAAGTTAACAACATCTCAATTATCATCTAAAAACATCTCAAATTATCATCTCAAAACATCTCAATTAACATCTCAAAACATCTCAAATTATCATCTCAAAACATCTCAATTAACATCTCAAAACATCTCAAAATAATCAAAATAATTCACCAAACATCATTTATTTATTAATAACTTCTCATTAATAACACAACAGTATTTTAATTCCACAGTAAAATAACACTGTCATTCTGTAACTCTAAAGTCAAGACCATCACTTTCCTACTGTTATAGCTCAAACAACAGCTTCTAAGCATCTAACGTGCATCCTTCTGCACAAAACAACGTAAGGCCAACACAGCTTCTGACCATGCAACCTCTAACCAACATAATTTCTAATAACATAGCTTCTAATGGCGCAACCTCTGGCGACACAATCTTCTGACTGCTACAACTTCTGGCTACTACAACCTCTGATCAGATGCAACTTCTGATCATCACAGCTTCTGGCTAACCCCGTCTTCTGACCAGGTACAACTTCTGATCATCACATCTTCTGACTAATGCCATCTTCTGACTAGTGCAACCTCTGACCAGATACAACTTCTGATCATCACCGTCCTCTGACTAACCACATCTTATGACTAGTGTAGATGCTAACTACTGCAACCTCTGATGACACAATCCTCTGACAGCACAGCTTCTAACCCATACATCTCCTAACGTTAGAACTTCTATTTTCTAGTAATTCAACACAACTTCTAACAACATAATTCTAACAACAGAACTTCTACTTTTTGCTAATATGACGCAACTTCTAACAACATACTTCTAACAACAGAATTGCTACTTCCTGTTCATCCTATTGTTCTAATTCTTCGCCTGATATCAATCCAACTAAGAACAGTATTAACAAATTCTATTCTCCAAATTAATTCATTAATTCTAATACAGTAGCGTCTAATATCAATTTGCCAAATTATGCATTTTCACTACTGCTATATTCAATGTTTTCTTCCCTACATCACATTATGGGATTCACGATTAAAGCCCTAAAACTTAATATATTCATGACAATTCATCACCTATAATCATCTGATAATTCTACGGTGTTTTAATCAACATCAAGACATCAATATCCATCTAAAATTCATCAAATCATCATCATACATCATCATACACATCCAATTCAAGAACAAGACAACAATCATCACTAATCCCACATACCAATCATCATAAACCCAATTATAGAGTTAGAACCCCACCCTTACCTTGGATTGAAGGTCGCTCTACAATTTCTGGTTGGATTCACGTTCTTTCCGTTTTCCACTTTCTCTAGCAGCTTGTACGTTCTCTTCTAAATCCTTATTCTTTCTACTGCTTCTTTCTTTCTATTCCTTCTAACAAATAATAAAATAACCCTATTATTCTATTATTCCTTATTGGTCTTAAAACCAACACACCCACTTATTACTTCTATTCTCCCAAAATAAGCCCACATTAAATAATATTACACTTTTAATATTATTTCACCACTTAATAAAATAAATCCAATTAATTATAACACATCTTCATAAATATTCCAAAAATAATTTAATTAAATAATTAATTAAATTATGGGCGTTACAACTACGGATAGAAAGGGTGCTAACACCTTCCCTTTCTATAATCTACCCCCCGTACTTAGAATATCTCGAAAAAAGGTTTTTTCTGTTCTTTTTCCTTTTCCATGATTGGGTGAAATAAAAGTCGGTGGCGACTCTTGCTTACTGCGACATTTTGCGAACAAAAAACACAAAACGCAAACCAGTAAAAACAGTCAATTCTGCCACCGTATCACATAGACTTTTAACCTTTTGTTGACTTTTAAGAAGTGCCATATCCTAAATATTAGTTAAGATGGACTTCTCAATCCTCAACCTCTTTGATTGTTCATATGATCCACGACCCTCTATTATATAATCTTTCTCCCGATTATCCTTCCAAAGTCTTCTCTTTTCTTGTAGAGCAAAGGAGAGTTCAATATTCTTATCTTCCAGATCAGCTTGTAGCTTAATATTCTCAGCTTTGGCGTTTTTGAGGCCCGCCATTGGTACAACTTTGGATTCTCTCGATGCGGATTGCTTAGAAGATGCCCTGTCATGAGAAAGGTGATCAACCTCCTTTTCACAAGATGGGAATTTATCTATCAGCATATCATACATAGGTTGCGGGTATAATGGTTCTTCCCTCTTATAAGGAAATACAACACCTTCACTCGATCCTGAATCCACCTCGAATAGGCATCAAGAGTCGTACCTCCGCTTCTATCAAAAGACTGATTCCCCTTTCGATGAATGTGTTTCCAGGAGACTTTTACTCTCTCAAACATAGCAGCATCTCCTTCTTTGCCAAAATAAACAACTTCCCTCACCTCCCTCTTGGTAGGTCCATTTGTCATTACAAATCCAAATTGGCGTCATGCTAAAATGGGATTATAATTGATGCAACCTTTGGTTCCCATGAGTGGAACATTAGGAAACTCACCACAACTCATGATGAACTCCTTCAGAATTCGTATTGTGCCAAACAATGTCATAAGAAGTGAGTCCCATGATCCTTGGGGCCCAGAGAGAGGTTTCAGCAGTGTCGACAAATGGTCCCTTGGTGGGCATGTGCATTATGAACCATTTGTAAAGTAAAGTTATACCGCATACCACATCCCCCCTCTTGCCATGCCGGGAATGAATAGTTCAGCCAATAATGTTGGTACCAGATTGTCATTTATAAAGACACAAATTGCTTCCAAATCCACCACCCTTTCGACCACAGGTAAGAGGACCAAACCATAAATTAGCACGGCTAATAGCGCATTGAAAGTCGTCCACTTTCCTTCTTCTGAAAATCCCTTGGCTTTGTTTATCAGATAGTCCCGAGAAATACCCTGTACGTCCCATTTCTTGATCCAATTGCCTTCGACTTTGATAACGGTCAAATAAAGAGCTTTAGAGGTATCCAGGTAGTTGGGAATTTCAGGCACTTGAGAAAAAGGAATACTTTTTGTGATCTTTATATCAAGAATATATGTGTATTCTTCAAGAGTTGGTGTTAGCTAGTAATCTTGAAAAGTAAAGCAACGTAGTTGTGGATCATAGAACTGAAGAAGCACTCTTAACGCCCATTCTTCATAAAAATCATTCACCAGTGGCATCAAGTTCCCATATCGTTTCCTGAAAATGTTTTCATTCGGACCATTCACAAGGGCTCCCAACTCTCGCAATCGACCCCCATAACACACAAACTGATAGACAGCCTTCTTCCTAAGAGTTTCTGCACTCGTGCTCATGTTGTTATTTATCTGAATATCGATGACAACTTCTAAATACCCTGGAAATAGCATGCATATATGAATTAGACATACATACATTTTTCTTGAATTTTTTTAAAAAATAAATATGCCACGAGGTGATGCAAACACATAGGAATCAAGGTATCTGCTGTGCTATTCTGAATATGCCGGGAAACCAAGATCCAGAACTTTGTAAAATAACCAGTCATTCTTTTTAGAAATTCAGTCAGCAACAAAAAAGTCACCAATGGTACTTGTAAGGATCAACATTCCCTCCCCACTCACAGGTGCATACTAGGTCAATGTAAGGCAAGGGTAACTCAGAATCATGGGTACGCCTGAAGCTACTATCGACAAAACACCAATGTGAAACGATAGCACCCCATTTGTAATCTCATCTGAGCATGGACGACATGATCGCACTAGCAAACCAGAGTCGACTAGCCATTCATGTTCCACTCTAATCCTAAGGTTCCTATGGTTGTCACTTGGCCTGGGTATTAGGCCTTTTACCTTTTGTAACACCTACCCAACATGATAGCATAGCCAGCACAGCAGATAACCAAATATATGGAAAGCGGTAAAATGTATGCACAAACATATGCAAACAGTATATACAAAACTGGAAACAAATAAACACCCAAAGAAATAAACAAACAAGAGCTAGGATCGACTCCGGGATGGACCAACAATAGGTCAATCTGTCCCCAGTAAAGTCGCCAGCTGAAACAACCTGGACGGACCGTCATCCGATTATGAAATCAATGAAGTCGCCACTAAACGTCTTTTATCCCGCCGAGAGGGGAAAGGTAAACATCGAGAAAACCTGAAGAGGGTGAAATCATGGTCTTGCAACTGAGAGATCGGGTAAGGGAGTCTGTTACGCGAGGAGAAGGTATTAGCACCCCACACGCTCGTAGTACTCTATGGTATCCACTCTTGTTGTCTAATATAATGGGTGTGTAAAAAACTTTATCTAAGTTGTACAGGGGATGCATGGAAAAGAAAGGAGAAAATAATGTAGGAAAAATAAGAGTTGTGCTCGCTTGGGCCCTACCCCAGTGCCTACGTATCCCTTTTAAGGAATTAGAGCAGTCATAGTTCGGCTCATATATTTTGGTTGGTTTATGTTTTTTAGTTAAGAAGATAATAGTGAAGAGGGCGGAAAAGAAATCCTAAAATTATTACATCCCATAAGCAATTACATGATAATGATGAGAAAAAAAGCGGGAAAAATAAAGCTACGCTACTACAGTTGAATGCACCCTATACACTTTATCTAGGAAAATAAAAATAAGATGAAAATAGAAAAGAAAATGTTTTGGTGATTTTTTTATGAAAAAAATGATTTATGATAATTAATTAAATAAACCAAAAAAACTAATTAATTTTAATTAATAAAAAATGTTAATTTTGAAAAGAAAAAAAGGTTAATTAAAAAATCTAAAAAACCTAATTAATTCGAATTAAAAAAAAGTTAATTTTGAAAAAAAAAAGGTTAATTAAGAAAAACCTAAAAACCTAATTAATTTTAATTAATAAAAAAAGGTTAATTTTGAAGAAAAAAAGGTTAATTAAAAAAAACCTAAAACCTAATTAATTTTAATTAAAAAAAGTTAATTTTGAAAAAAAGGTTTATGTGTAATGATTAATAAGAAAGAATTAAGTTTGCCAAAAAATAGATAGGGGAAGAAACACCAATGAAAAATAGGGTTAGAAAATAAAAATAATGCAAATGTCAGGGGTGGGTGTTGATCCAAAAATTAATGTTAAACCTAAAATTAAATTCTAAAAAAACCTAAAATTAATTATTCGAGTTTATTATGAAAAATTATGAAAAATCAAAGGTTTGTGAAAAATGTTAGGTTTTATGAAAAAGGTTTTAATCAGAAAGAATGAAAATAGGTAAAGGATAAATAGAAATGAAGAAAACCAAAACCAATAGGGGTGATTGTTGAGCCCACGCCCTTAACCTTCTCAGAATGTCTGCCTCGTCATGCATTGGTGGTTATTCTGTTTTGGCCTCAGCATTTTGTAATAACCCTGCACGGGATCCTGTCTAAATCCGCAATGTTGAATCTCATGAATACATTAAATAAAATTATTATATCATGAAATACAAATAAAGAAAATATATGAAAT
Organism: Vicia faba; assembly: GCA_948472305.1. Classification (NCBI taxonomy): domain Eukaryota; kingdom Viridiplantae; phylum Streptophyta; class Magnoliopsida; order Fabales; family Fabaceae; genus Vicia; species Vicia faba. Next base: position 1,537,100,456 of record OX451738.1, read on the forward strand.
TTTATAATATTAAAATCGATATTGCATGTATGAATGCTTCTATACCCTTTTGATCATGGAGATCAAACCAGCCTTACCCTTACTCGAGAAGTTGTGAGATGGGGGTTTGTAATAAGGATTTCAAAGTTTTTAGGGTTCTTGAAAAAATTTGATATTTTGACAGGTTGTGGCAAATGTTTTTTTTTCGTTTGTCGTGTCCTGTTTGTGTGAAAAATTGAGATTACATAATGGAAATTAGAGAAAAGATATGGGCTTTGAATGTGCAATTGGGCCTCCAATAACCACAAGCAATAGTGCAGATCTTTATTCACTTGAGTCCGTCACATTCTAGGCTAAATCGTAGGGGCTTAAGTGATATTTTTGAAGTTTAAATTTGAAAACAAAATGTAGCCTACATCGAGAACTAACTCTTGTCCAAAAATGGGCTCAATCGGATAAGCGGTGAATTAGTTATGAATTTTTGAAGTTTTGGCTCAGACAAACTTATTTTGGGCTCCAGTGTCAACTCTGATACGTTCTTCAATAAAAAACTGGTATTGATCGGGGCATAACCCGGTCTCGACTTTGGAAGAAAAGTTTTAGATCTCTGAGTCAGTGACCTTGTGTAAAAAGATGGGTCAAGTCCGATAAAAATTGACTGAGTTATGAATTTTCGAAGTTTCGACCCAGATGAAATAATATTCAGCATTCAGGATTTTCGGTGTGCCACACACACTCTGAGCAAAAAACGCAGGCCTCTTGGATACCGTTCGAACTCAATACCTCCTATGAAAAATTATCCAACTCAATTTGTGAAATTTTGGCGCCGGAACCAGCTCAATACAATGAAAATCGACCAAGTTATGATTTTCTGAACATGACGTAAATAAACTTCTGTCACAAATTTTTTGTACAAAAGTACTTGATAAATCCGCATTTTTGAAGACCTTCTGATCGAAATTGGCTTCCAGCCGTGAGAGATGAAAACATAGATGATGTCAAGACGGAATTTTAACCACTGAAACGGGTTCAAAACAAGCCACAATCTTCAAGTTATGAATTTTTTAGTGCGTAAAAACTGCACTTTCAGCACATTTTTTCACCATATTTCTTCGAGAAAACTCACATATTCGGAGACCTTCTTTAAAGAATTGACTCTTGAGCCAAACCTGAATTTGAGAATACGTTATCAGAGATATCTTGGCGAAAGAACACCTGAATATGACACGCCGGCTTGCACTTGTGAATCTTTGAACCCCGAATCATTGCAAAACGGTGAATCGATCTTCAGCACGGAAAATACTCTGAGAACATCCATTGGCGAAATAAATGTCACTTGTAACTTGAAGAAGCTTGATAAATATACCTTTATTCCATAACCATAAAACCAATAATATGCGTGTATGAAAAGAGGGTAAATTTTGGGGTACAACAGTTGCCCCTATTCAATCTTCTTAAACCTGAGGATGTAGATTGGTTGTCTGCCTTTCGTAATCTGAAGGTGGAAGATGATTGAACATTAGAGTACCCATAAATTTTCACTCGTCTGAGATGGTGCTTGATTGTGTAGGTAGTATCGGGAATGGGCTTACAGATGCCATTTGGAGGAGATGAAGGAAGGTCAACAGAGATGGGCTTAAAGATGCCATCCGGAAGATATGACAGAGAATCGTCGGAGATGGGCTTAAAGATGCCATCTAGAGGGTGTTGATTTCCTGAGATATTCCTTTGATGAGAATTTCTGTTCCTGTCGTTGAGGGGGAATCTGCTGAGGAATGTTGGTCTCTGTCTTGGGAGAGATAGAATTTTAGGAGCTTTAATTGTCCATTACTCTACTGGGGAATCATCTCTTAGTCGAGGAGACGAAAATGAACTGCTATCTGGTCGTGCTCTAGGCCTTACAGTGATTTGCTGAGGATAATAAGACTGACTGCTATCTGGTCGGGCTCTAGGTTTTACAGTGACTTGCTGAGGATAATAAGACTGACTGCTATCTGGTCGTGCTCCAGGTTTCATAGTGACTTACTGGGAAGATGAGATTAAACTTGCTATCTGGTCGTGCTCCAGGCTTTGCAATCTCAAAAACTGTTATCTGGTCGTGCTCCAGGTTTTAGAAGGAATTAAGTGGTTATTCGGTCGCATCCGAGTTTCAACTTGAATTTAAGGCATACTAATATTTGGTCGTTTCCAGGATTCATAGTAATTGGCCGAGTAAACTGCTATTTGGTCGAATTCCAAGCTTCGCAGTACCTCATACTATTATTTGGTCCTGCTCCAGGTTTCACAATTTCTCTTGCCGCTATCTGGTCGTGCTCCAGGCTTCAGTAATTTGGGGAAATTAAGATATTATACGGTCGATTTTCGGGCTTCATAGCTTGAATTTGAGATATATCACTATCTGGTCGATTCCAGGCTTCGTAGTATTTCGTAGAAATTAAGATATTATCCAGTCGATTTCCGGGCTTCATAGCTTGAATTTGAGATATACCACTATCTGGTCGATTCCAGGATTCTTAGTATTTTATACTGTTATCCGGTCGTGCTCCAGGCTTCACAGTATGATGTATTGTTGGTTGACTATTATCCGGTCAGTTTTCGAGCTTCATAGCTTTTTTAACTGGAACAGAAATCTTAGTATCGATTTAACTGAACCAGGGAAAGGTCTCGAGTTGTCTTCAACTGGGAGAGAAATCTTAGTATCGATTTGACTGAACCCGGGAGAAGTCTCAGATTAACTTTGACTGGCATAGAAATCAGGGGAATCTTAGCGGCGATTCGGCTAACCCAGACGAAAGTCTTAGAACATCTTCAACTAGAATAGAAACCTTAGTGTCGGTTTGACTGAACCAGAGAAGATCTTGAAAAGTGTCGGAATATCTTCAACTGGAATAGAAACCTTGGTGTCGGTTTGACTGAACCAGAGAGAACTCGTGAGAACTTGATTGCATCTTCCCCTGAAAGGTAAAGAGTTAGTCGTATGTAATGTCATGATGTATGAAATGTATTGAGTAATGATGTTCTCAAAATAAATGAGATTGCGCTGTATAATATGTATGTGCATGCCATGATGTATGGATATGCAATGCTATTGTGATATTATCTAGCTGGGGAAAATAAATCCTGGACTGTTGCTGGAGAGTATAAGGAGTTGAATTCTTCGCTTCCGCTGGGGATAGTGACCGAAGATGATTAGCTGGAGAATACACCCATTCTGCTTGAGAATATTCTGCCGGGAGAGACTTTGTTTGAGAATAATCCTGCGGGGGATGACTCCGTGGGGAAGAGAGATACTATGTTGGAAGATCTGCTGATTTGGAGAAATAAACTCAGCTGGGGATGAACTACCATTTCTGGAGAGAAGAGCTCTATTGGAGATTGTGCTTCCGTCGTCAGAGAAATAAACTTTGCTCGGGAGATGGCTTTATAAACTGCTCATGGTTATAAAACTCGTCTGGGGAATGCAGATATCAGCTTTCTGAAGGAACCTTGTGATCGGTGGAAATAGAACTGACTGTTTTTAGCTGGTTTCGCGAAATGTCGCGGTAAGCAAGAGTCGCCACCGTCTTTTATGTTCTCCAACATGGAAAGGACAAAAGCACAACAAAATTCCTTATTCGAGAATGTTTCTCGGTTCGGGAGGTAGATTTATAGAAAGGGAATGTGTTAGCACCCTTTCTATCCATGGTTATCCACGGGCTCTTAGGTACTTGCTCTTATGTTTTCAAAAATTTGTTTGCTTTTCAAGTGTGTGTGGGTTTTGAAAAAAGTTTCGTTTGAAAGATTTCTAAGTAACTCTTGTATCAGTCCTCAAGAGTGTATGAAAAATTTGTTTGAAAACTTTTAGAAAGTGTGAAGTGTGAAAAGTATTTTTGTTTGTTTTGAGAAAGAGCAAGTACCCATGAGAATATACCTACTCTAAGGAATTAGGCTGTGTAAGAGTCCTTTAGATAGTGCTATCCCACCATTGAGAGGTAGGTAGCACCATCGTTGGAGGTATTCAGGTCAATTCGATGATTAGGGACAGTGTGGTCACCAAAGCAATGGTAGGACACCTTAGAAGTAACCCTAATGTCCTAGATCCTTTTATCCGAGGCAACCGTTTCGAGGCAACTGGATCTTTAGACAAAGGGCGACCTCTAAGACACCCTATACTTGATGACCACGTTCGAGGCAACCAGTGAGGCGTACCCTAGGAGTGGCATGTGCTTGTGTGTTGTTTTCATGTTAATGTTTATCTTGTACATGTTTTTGTGAGCTACGGATTGGTTTTATTATTCATACATTCTTTCATGCATTGTTGACAGTTAGGAGTGCGGAAAATAAATTGCGGAAATGTAAATCTAGCTATTACAAGGCGTGGGTCTATACATCGCCAAAAAAACAAAGACCCGTTTTGAAAAATAAAGTGCGAGAATTTAAATAAGGCGATAAAATCCTAATTAACTATTACATACTTTGTACAGATACATAATAATGAATTAAAAGAAATTAAAGCGCGAAAGAAAATTGAATCGGGAACGTCTTAAGGGTTTTGACCCTTTTTTAGAATTAAATTAAACATTAAACCTAATTAACTAATTTAATTATTTAATTAAAGAAAAAAATGTTTTTTTTTGTGTTTTTTATATATTTTTAATAAAAATAAAAGAAAAGGAATTAAAAGTTGAAAGTGAAAGACCTAACTCTAAATTAATTTTATTTATTAAGAAAATGTTAAAATTGTCCTAATTACACAACTAAATTAATTAATGTTAGAATTTATTTACAAAATAAGTTAATAAATAATAAAATGTTTTTTTTGTTTTTTTGAATTTTTATTGGGAAAATGTTAATTTGTTAATTAAATAATAATAATACTAATAATTAAAAAAAGGAATATAAAAGAAAAGAAAAATAAAAGAAATAACAAAACCAAAGGGGTGTTGACCCAAGAATGGAGGTGTAAAGCCTGGAATTTTTAGGCCCAATAAGCCAAGCCTGTTGACTTTCTGGATTCAGATGCGTATGGTTGACTGAAGAACATGGTGCTCCTTCTTCCCTGGCCTTTGGATGGCTGTTGAAGACACTTGGCACGCTGGATGAGTGAGGTTTATGGTGTTCACTTATTTGGAAGCCTGCATAGGAATTTGTTAGACAAAATAATATTGAGTTTTGGGGGACTTGGGAATCGAACCCAGGTCCCAATGATGAACAACCACCTGCTCTTCCACTAGACCACTTATGCGCGTTTGTTAATAAAATAAGAAACAAATATAATATATGAAAAACAAGTCACATGCTGAAACTAAAAAAAAGCACGCGCCATTTGAATCAGCCGGTAGCAAGCTAACACGCCCTTCGTCTTCATCCTGTAACCTGCAAAACAAAAGCAATTAGCGGGGGTTTTTAACCCCCACAATATGGAATGGCAGAAAATAACGAATAGAGCTATGCTCTATATAAATTGGGCGCGACATGTCCATTGAACTCGTCTTGTCATTCTGAGTTCAACCATGGGCGTCATGAAGGCTAATTTTTCTGTATGTGGAAAGCCCTAATTCAAAAGCTTGAAAACCCTAATATTTAACCATGGTGGTTTGCGTTTCAGGGGCTCTCAAAGCAATTGAACCCTACCATTAGCTTCACCTGAATGCTATGAACACAAAATGATCCACAAAAGATGTTAACAATGTATGAATAATGGTATGCGTTTCTGGAAAAAAATGGTCAAACCGTGAGTTGCTCTTGCGTGTTCCTGGAGTGTTAGCACTTGATTTTTATTCCAATGCGTTTCTGGGACTGTTAGCAAGGTATTAGAAGCAATAAAAAGTGTTGAATTGGCCTTGAAGGTGGATTTCAGTTTTGACTTTTTTGCTTGATTTTTTTGAATATGGTTAGGGTGTTTCTGCAGCAACTTGTGCGTGAAATGTATTAGGGTAGTGTTCAGCATATGTATGGGAATGTATTTAGGTCAGATTATGAGCCAATGATCCCTTGTATTGAAGTTTTGAGATTCTTCATAACCACCATTAAAGGACTTTCCAAGTTTGTTCAAATTTTGAATTTTTATGCATAATTGAGCTTGGCACGAATTTGGTAACTTGCTCATGACACATAAAAGCCATTCAAATCAAAAGATGCTATCCATTTAATTTTTTTTGATTTTATTTGAATTTTATGGATTTAAAATGAATTAAATCAAATAAAATTAAATAAAATAGAAAATTTAATGTTTAATCTTGAAATTAATCATGAGACACGTGGGTGGCATGACAAGGCTGAATCAAGTGGAAGAAAGTGGGCCCTTTTTTCAAAAAATGAAGTTTCAAGGATAGTTGACTTTTGCCATTTCACAAAAATTTCCCAACTTCTCCAATGCATATCTTGCTCAATTTTGATCTTATAAACATGTTCTTGGACATTTTGGAAAGGTCTTGAAGTCCTCTAACCAATTCCTTTTGTCCCATGTCATTTGAATTTACCAATCTCAAGTTATGGTCTTTGACTTAAAATGCCTTTTTGTTGACTTTTGAAAGTGACCTATAATGTTGAAATTGATAACTTTTTGTGAGAGCATTTCTTGGACTTGGAATGTGAAGATGAGTTGTAGGGAATGTCCTCCCCTTAAAAATGAGCATTGGATGAGATTTTTCTGATGAACCATGAAAATGTTATGCCTTGGTCAAGTTACAGTTGACTTTTCATCTGTCCAAAAATGGAAACTTTTGCATCTTGATGATTTTTGAGCCATGCTTGTGGAATCATGATCAATACTTGATCAAATGATGATTGTGGCTTCAAGATAATATGTTGACCAAAAATTTTGACTTTTGACTGCCAAATGACCATTTTGCCCCTGCAGTTGATTGTGAAGCAATTAGGGTTTTTGACTGTGCAACTTGACCTTGTGAGCCTTGAAACTTGGCATGTAGATGCTTGGCAATGTTTATAGGCATGTGGGTCTTGATTGAGTCCTTGAAAACCTCAACTTTCTTGCAAGAACCAAAACCCTAATTTTGACTGGCTTAGGAGATGTTGGGACTGTGCAACCCTTGAGTAGACTTGAGCAGATTGAGATGATGCTTGTCAAAACTTTGAAGAATATGGGAGGGCAAATTTTGGGGTATAAAAGTTTCCCCTGTTCAATCTTCTTAGACCTGAGGATGTAGATTGGCTTGTGTGCCTTTCGTGATCCGAAGGTGGAAGATGATTGAACACTAGAGTGCCCAGAAATTTGCACTCACATATTGAGGTATCAGCAATGTGATGTCGGGAATGGGCTTACAGATGCCATTTGGAGAGATGGTGGATAGGAGGATGGGCTTATAGATGCCATCTGGAGATGTGACAGAACCTTGTCGGGAATGGGCTTATAGATGCCATTTGGAAAGATGGTATGGGAGGATGGGCTTATAGATGCCATCTGGAGGTGTAATTTTTGTAAGTTGAAAGAGGGAACCTGTGTAGGGTTGCCTGATGTTGAGCTCGTGTAAAGCTGCATCTTGGAAAGAAGGACACCTGTGTAGGGTTGACTGATGATGAGCTCGTGTAAAACTGCATCTTTGGAGGAAGGAAACATGTGTAGGGTTTACTGATAATGAGTCCGTATAAGACTGCATCTGAAATGGAGAAGGAACCTGTGTAGGGTTACTTTGATGACAAGTCCGTGTAAAACCGCATCTAGAGTTGAGAAGGAAACCTGTGTAGGGTTTACTGATGATGAGTCCGTGTAAAACTACGTCTGGAGAGAGAGAACCTGTGTAGGGTTTCTTCGGGATAAGTTCGTGTAAAACTTCTGGAGGAACCGGGGTAAGGTTACTTCGTTATAAGTCCGTGTAAGACTTCTGGAGGAACCGGGGTAAGGTTACTGCAGGATAAGTTCGTGTAAAACTTCTGGATGAACCGGGGTAAGGTCATCTTGAGATAAGTCCGTGTAAGACTTCTGGAGGAACCGGGGTAAGGTTACTGCAGGATAAGTTCGTATAAAACTTCTGGATGAACCGGGGTAAGGTCATCTTGAGATAAGTTCGTGTAAGACTTCTGGAGGAACCGGGGTAAGGTTACTGCAGGATAAGTTCGTATAAAACTTCTGGATGAACCGGGGTAAGGTCATCTTGAGATAAGTCCGTGTAAGACTTCTTCTGAAAGAAAAGGGACCGGTGTAGGGTTACTTTGATGATAAGCCCGTGTAAGACTTCGTCTGAAAATTGAGAAGGAACCGGTGTAGGGTTGCCTGATGATGAGTTCGTGTAAAACTACATCTGAGGTTGAGAAGGAACCAGTGTAGGGTTTCCTGTTGATGAGCCCGTGTAAGACTTCTTCTGAAAGAAAAGGAACCGGTGTAGGGTTGCCTGAGGATGATCAAGTAGATAATTGTCCTGTTTGGTTTCGGATATTAACCCACGATCAGTCGTCCACAGAATTTTCCTGGCTTGTTACCGGTGTTGATCTGGAACTGTAAAGGTAGATGGTAATCATATTTTGATTGACTTTTTTCTGAAAAGGCAAAGTATTAGTCGTATGCAATGTCATGATGCATGAACTGCATGATTTTAAGATGTTCTCAAAAATAAATGAGATTTGTGTTGTATAATGCGTATGCATGCTATAATGTATGAAGATGTGATGTTTATGAATGTATTCTCGTCTGGGAAAATAAATCCTTGACGAATGCCGGGAGTTTGTTGAATCTTGGGCTGATGTTGAAGAGTAGAGTTCTTCGTTTCCGCTGGGGATGATGATTGCAAGAACAAACCAGTAGGAGAAGATGACTCCGTTGGGGAATAATCCCGGTGAAGATATTACTCTGAGGGGAATCTACTCTGTGGGAAGAGATACTTCACTGAGGCTTTAATGATAACTCCACTGGGGATTCCGTTAATATGTTTTGTTGAGGATTCTGATGAACTCCGTTGGGGGTAGGAAGAGCTTCGCCGAGGACGATCTTTCTGTGGTAATTAGTTGAGGATAACCCAGTTATAAGTTCTGGTGGGGAATAACTTTGAATAAAGCCGGGGAGAAGCGTTCGTACTCTGCCGGTGATAAGCTTCTAGAATCTACTGGGGATGAGCTCCCAGAATCTACTGGGGAGATTGATTCAACTCTCCTAGGGAGACTTTTGAACTGTACTGGGGAATGGCTCCACTGGGGTTTCTGGTATTCCGCCGGGGAATAATCTTATATTAAGACGGCCGGGGATGCTTGCTTAGGAACATCTGCATACTGCTGGAGAATATTGAGATTTTCTGGGGATACCCAACTTCCTTAAGGCTGACAGTAGACTAACTCTGCTTGGGGAGAGCGTTGTTGACTTGCTGGAGATACTGTACCTTGTCAGGGTTGACGGGAGACCAACTTTGCTCGGGGGGGGAGTATTGCTGAATCTTATTTTACTCCGCGGGGAGTGAAGGTATCTTGGTCACGTTCTTCAGCTGAACCTACCTTAGTACCTTGGTGGACAGAGCAACTAGATCGCTTAGACAACTCATATTGCCCCTGTTTCTGTGGGAGAAGATACCTGTGGAGGCGCTTGATGACTGTCGGTTGACAAATATTCTTCTGGTAGGCAAGTGACGAGATGACGGAACATAGTCGTACGCTTTTGATCCCTAACTTTTGCCTGGACCGCCCTTTCGGGTTTTCAGTCCACCGGGATACCCATTTTTGCCCAAGCCGCCTTTTCAGGTTTTCGACTTGCCGGGTGTACAGATTTTTTTCATTTCATCCCTTATTTTTGCCTAGGTGTGTCAACCTAGCGGGTCTTTGCTTATGCGTAGTGTTTTTTCGACTATGTCCGTGCTCTCAGGATGCAGGGAGTTGTCACTGTCAGTAGTGTAGTGTTACCATGCCACCAGAAGATCTTCGTTTGATCGTCCAATGCCCCAAGTGATCCAGATGGAGATTTGCCCCAAGCTGGTTGGCCTTTTAAGAGATTCTCTGAATCTTGACCTAACTGCCCCAGATGTTGGACAATGATCATGCCATGCCCCTTGATTGGAGGTGCTTTTGTTCATTAGACATTCGTCGTGCGAACTTCTATGGTGCTCAAACAAATATTCATATGCAAGCAATGTTATATTAAAAATGCAAAGCTTATGTCTTTTTTTTTTGAAAATGCATTTTTTCATAAAAACAAGTGAATCTTTTTTGAACTGTGATGTCAACTCATTATTTTACCGCAAGCCTTAAGGAGTCAGGATACCTTTGGTAACAGTATGCTTTCGAACTAACCCATGCTTCAGCTAGGACTTTTAAGGGTTATAACGTGGCCTGGTTCACGGTTTAAGAAACGAAGGATAAAGGCTCAAGTTTTATTTGTACCCACCCGTTCTTCGTGATGTTCTTCAAACCTAAACTCAGCTGATCGTGCGTTAGACCTTGTTTGAGTCTTTGTCCTGATATTCCAATGATGGTTCGGATATTGACAATTTATTTGGAATAGGCAGTCATTCCTTTTTTGGTTGAGGGTTTGTAGGACCTCTTTCTTTTTTGATTTCGTTATCCCTTTTTTTTTGCCTGAACTGTTTCTTTTATGATCACAGTCAGCGGGATGCCCCAGTTTTGTAAGTCTCCTTCATAGGTCTTGACTTAATGGGCTTTTATTTTTGGGAGATAATGACCGCCTGTCTTTATGATTATTCGGAGCCATCATTGTATTTTATTTTGTAAGGATTCCTTTGGTACCATTTGTTGTGCACTTGGATCAGCTGAGAGAACTACCCTGCCCCAGGTTATGATTAAGGGTTTTAATTTTCGAAAAGAAAACTCCTACTTTTTGGCTCAAAGGGGTTGACGAGGGATTATCATCCTTATAACTCCAGTGTTTAGGAATTGAAACAATGCCTGTACCTCATCAGCGGGGTCTGTTCAAAAGCATAATGTATATTGTGGTATCGTTTTCGTCATCCTCCCTCAAGAGACTTAGAATTATTAATCGAGAGTTTGAACATCAAGAAAAATAAAAGCGATTTTGAATATAGCGAACACAATTATTTCAAAACAAGACACGTGAAATGCATTAATGAAATAATAGAGTTTGACATGATAATTATTTGTATAAGCATAGAAAAATACAACATCAGAATTTAAATGAAACAAGAGTCTCTCCATCCTAGCCATGTTTTGGCAAGGGAGCAGTGATCACGTTGGGAGTCTCGGCAGGCTCGAACTCGATCTCTTTGGCGTCAATCATATTCTGGATCTTGTATTTCAGCACCCAACAATCCTCAGTATCATGCCCCGGGCTACCAGAATGATAAGCACACCTCGCATCTGGGTTGTAACTTGGAGAAGAAGTATTAGGATTTGCAGGAGGGTTGATCACCGCAATCAGGTTCATCTTCAACATGTGCTGCAATGCTTGTGACAACGGCATATTGATGTTGGTGAACTGTCTTTTAGGCTCGTCCGGACTTCGCTGATTTCCCTTCTGCTGTTGTCGGCATGGTGTAGAACCAGAGATCAGGACTGCCCCTACATGTTGGTCACGGCGACTCTTCTGACTGTACGCAGCATTGGACTCTTTCTTGAATGGTTTCTTCTCAGGGTTCGAGGAGTCACCCTTTTGTATCTTCCCAGACTTGATGCCAGCTTCTATCCTCTCACCAGTCAAGATCAGATCTGTGAACCCAGCAGAAGAATTCCCAATCAGATGGTTGAAGAACGGACCAGACAGGGTCCCTAAGAACATGTCAACGAGCTCACGGTCAATCAACGGTGGCTGCACCCTACCAGCCAGGTCTCTCCACTTTTGCGCGTACTCCTTAAAACCTTCACCCGTCCCTAGTGACATACCCTGGAGTTGGGTACGCGTAGGAGCGAGGTCGGCATTATATTGATACTGCTTATAAAAAGCAGTTGCCAAGTCCTCCCAGTTACGAATACTGGTTCCATCCAGCTGATAGAACCATTCGAGCTGAGTCCCTGAAAGACTTTCCTGGAAGAAATGGATCCATAGATTCTTGTCTGCCGTGTAGGGCTGGATCTTCCTTGCGTATGAATGGAGGTGCAACTTAGGACAGGAAACCCCGTCGTATTTTGCAAAGGCAGTTGCCTTGAACTTGCGAGGGATCACCACCCCAGAAGATAAGCCTAGGTCTCCAAAGTCCAACCCGGGCACCTGTTGAATCTCCATGGCATTTAGACGGTCCTCTAGTTGCTTGTACCTGTCCTCAGCAGGAGGGTACTGTTCATCATTGAAATATGTCTCGTTGTCGGAGACCACGAGACTAGGAACCTCTCTCCCTTGTGGGATGTCTTTCCCAGTAGATGGGGTGGTCAGCTCAGCCTCGTTTTGTGATCCATTCCCAGATCTGCGTCTAGGGTTGAACAAAACAGTCCTTTTCTTCTTCTTCTTCAAAAGCAAAGTCTTCAATTCCTGTTGTCCCTGGGCTAAGCTCATGACCAGCTCCTGGGACTGGGCGTTCTGGGCCTGGAGGGCCTTGATAGCTTGTTCATTGGATGATTCAGGATTCATGATGATGGCTGAAATAAACAGCGAAGAAGATTAAGCAACCTGTAGAACAGAGTACCTGTAATGCAATGATATGTATGTATGCATGCAATGTTTTCAAGGATCTCGCGGGGTAAACAGAGAAACTTGTTAGAATTTGAATTTGGGTAGCTTGATTGAAGGAACTTCATGTTGCTGAGAGTCCTTCTTCAAGAGTCAAGGCTCACCATATCGAGTGGATCATAGCCCCTGACTCAAGTTATCAACCTTGGCTAGAGGAAAGTAAATCCCCTTTGCCCCTTGCTAGACATCATGACCTACATCACAAACCCTTGGGATCCTTAAAATGGATTAGTCCTTATGTAGGATGTATGCAATGGTATGATGGCATGATGTTATGCTATGCGTGGAGTGATGTAAGTAAACCCTATTATGAGTCCAGGTTAAGGACTGTAAACAAACCCTGCAAGAAACTCATGTGTTAGATAACAAGCATGCAAGTAGTCAAGTTTGAAAGCACACAAGTCACACAAGACAACCCTTAGAGTTCAGGTCAGCGTGAAGTTTGGGTACTACCCTCTTGAAGTTGGTGGTCTCAAAAAACCTGTCCTATCAAAAGTAACCGGGTTCTAAGGAGCTCAATATCATTGGGTTGTTTTCTATGTTCATTGTTTTGATTTAGCCACTGGACTGGCGATCAAAATATTCCAAGAAAATAACCCTCAATGAGTGTAGTATCGAGTATCAACCAACTTTGGACTGCACCAAAGTCAGTCATCTCACTACCCCTAAAGAGGCCAGGATGGTCAAGTAAGGTTCCTAAGGTCAGTTGATGTTTCACGACACCACGCGGCGGCCCCGTACTCTCCTTGACTTGACTCAAGGGTTACCGGTACTCACCAAAGTGTCATATCAACGTAGCAAACTGCTTCAACCATGTCGGTATACCCCACACAGTTCCCTCACAGTTTGTTGCTACTTTCTAAAAGGTATCCCCCAGATCCGGGTTAGGATCTATGAAACTCCAAGACAGGCCCACAATTTTAAAGCAAACAAATCAAGCAATTGAAAACAAGAGTGGTCTAATCGTAAGGTACACCTCACTTATTATGTCCCCAGCAGAGTCGCCAGTTCTGTGATCGGTGGAAATAGAACTGACTGTTTTTAGCTGGTTTCGCGAAATGTCGCGGTAAGCAAGAGTCGCCACCGTCTTTTATGTTCTCCAACATGGAAAGGACAAAAGCACAGCAAAATTCCTTATTCGAGAATGTTTCTCGGTTCGGGGGGTAGATTTATAGAAAGGGAAGGTGTTAGCACCCTTTCTATCCGTGGTTATCCACGGGCTCTTAGGTACTTGCTCTATGTTTTAAAAAATTTGTTTGCTTTTCAAGTGTGTGTGGGTTTTGAAAAAAGTTTCGTTTGAAATATTTCTAAGTAACTCTTGTATCAGTCCTCAAGAGTGTATGAAAAATTTGTTTGAAAACTTTTAGAAAGTGTGAAGTGTGAAAAGTATTTTTGTTTGTTTTGAGAAAGAGAAAGTACCCATGAGAATCTACCTACTCTAAGGAATTAGGTTGTGTAAGAGTCCTTTAGATAGTGCTATCCCACCATTGAGAGGTAGGTAGCACCATCGTTGGAGGTATTCGGGTCAATTCGATGATTAGGGACAGTGTGGTCACCAAAGCAATGGTAGGACACCTTAGAAGTAACCCTAATGTCCTAGATCCTTTTATCCGAGGCAACCATTTTGAGGCAACTGGATCTTTAGACAAAGGGCGACCTCTAAGACACCCTATACTTGATGACCACGTTCGAGGCAACCAGTGAGGCGTACCCTAGGAGTGGCATGTGCTTGTGTGTTGTTTTCATGTTAATGTTTATCTTGTACATGTTTTTGTGAGCTACGGATTGGTTTTATTATTCATACATTCTTTCATGCATTGTTGACAGTTAGGAGTGCGGAAATGTAAATCTAGCTATTACAAGGCGCGGGTCTATACATCGCCAAAAAAACAAAGACCCATTTTGAAAAATAAAGTGCGAGAATTTAAATAAGGCGATAAAATCCTAATTAACTATTACATACTTTGTACAGATACATAATAATGAATTAAAAGAAATTAAAGCGCGAAAGAAAATTGAATCGGGAACGTCTTAAGGGTTTTGACCCTTTTTTAGAATTAAATTAAACATTAAACCTAATTAACTAATTTAATTATTTAATTAAAGAAAAAAAAATGTTTTTTTTTGTGTTTTTTATATATTTTTAATAAAAATAAAAGAAAAGGAATTAAAAGTTGAAAGTGAAAGACCTAACTCTAAATTAATTTTATTTATTAAGAAAATGTTAAAATTGTCCTAATTACACAACTAAATTAATTAATGTTAGAATTTATTTACAAAATAAGTTAATAAATAATAAAATGTTTTTTTTTGTTTTTTTGAATTTTTATTGGGAAAATGTTAATTTGTTATTAAATAATAATAATACTAATAATTAAAAAAAGGAAATATAAAAGAAAAGAAAAATAAAAGAAATAACAAAACCAAAGGGGTGTTGACCCAAGAATGGAGGTGTGAAGCCTGGAATTTTTAGGCCCAATAAGCCAAGCCTGTTGACTTTCTGGATTCAGATGCGTATGGTTGACTGAAGAACATGGTGCTCCTTCTTCCCTGGCCTTTGGATGGCTGTTGAAGACACTTGGCACACTGGATGAGTGAGGTTTATGGTGTTCACTTATTTGGAAGCCTGCATAGGAATTTGTTAGACAAAATAATATTGAGTTTTGGGGGACCTGGGAATCGAACCCAGGTCCCAATGATGAACAACCACCTGCTCTTCCACTAGACCACTTATGCGCGTTTGTTAATAAAATAAGAAATAAATATAATATATGAAAAACAAGTCACATGCTGAAACTAAAAAAAAGCACGCGCCATTTGAATCAGCCAGTAGCAAGCTGACACGCCCTTCGTCTTCATCCTGTAACCTGCAAAACAAAAGCAATTAGCGGGGGTTTTTAACCCCCACAATATGGAATGGCAGAAAATAGCGAATAGAGCTATGCTCTATATAAATTGGGCGCGACATGTCCATTGAACTCGTCTTGTCATTCTGAGTTCAACCATGGGCGTCATGAAGGCTAATTTTTCTGTATGTGGAAAGCCCTAATTCAAAAGCTTGAAAACCCTAATATTTAACCATGGTGGTTTGCGTTTCAGGGCCTCTCAAAGCAATTGAACCCTACCATTAGCTTCACCTGAATGCTATGAACACAAAATGATCCACAAAAGATGTTAACAATGTATGAATAATGGTATGCGTTTCTGGAAAAAAAATGGTCAAAAGGTGAGTTCCTCTTGCGTGTTCCTGGAGTGTTAGCACTTAATTTTTATTCCAATGCGTTTCTGGGACTGTTAGCAAGGTATTAGAAGCAATAAAAAGTGTTGAATTGGCCTTGAAGGTGGATTTCAGTTTTGACTTTTTTGCTTGATTTTTTTGAATATGGTTAGGGTGTTTCTGCAGCAGCTTGTGCGTGAAATGTATTAGGGTAGTGTTCAGCATATGTATGGGAATGTATTTAGGTCAGATTATGAGCCAATGATCCCTTGTATTGAAGTTTTGAGATTCTTCATAACCACCATTAAAGGACTTTCCAAGTTTGTTCAAATTTTGAATTTTTATGCATAATTGAGCCTTGCACGAATTTGGTAACTTTCTCATGACACATAAAAGCCATTCAAATCAAAAGATGCTATCCATTTAATTTTTTTTGATTTTATTTGAATTTTATGGATTTAAAATGAATTAAATCAAATAAAATTAAATAAAATAGAAAAATTAATGTTTAATCTTGAAATTAATCATGGGACACGTGGGTGGCATGACAAGGCTGAATCAAGTGGAAGAAAGTGGGCCCTTTTGTCAAAAAATGAAGTTTCAAGGATAGTTGACTTTTGCCATTTCATAAACATTTCCCAACTTCTCCAATGCATATCTTGCTCAATTTTGATCTTATGAACATTTTCTTGGACATTTTGGAAAGGTATTGAAGTCCTCTAACCAATTCCTTTGGTCCCATGTCATTTGAATTTACCAATCTCAAGTTATGGTCTTTGACTTAAAATGCCTTTTTGTTGACTTTTGAAAGTGACCTATAATGTTGAAATTGATAACTTTTTGTGAGAGAATTTCTTGGACTTGGAATGTGAAGATGAGTTGTAGGAAATGTCCTCCCCTTCAAAATTAGCATTGGATGGGATTTTTCTGATGAACCATGAAAAAGTTATGCCTTGGTCAAGTTACAGTTGACTTTTCAGCTGTCCAAAAATGGAAACTTTTGCATCTTGATGATTTTTGAGCCATGCTTGTGGAATCATGATCAAGACTTGATCAAATGATGATTGTGGCTTCAAGATAAGATGTTGACCAAAAATTTTGACTTTTGACTGCCAAATGACCATTTTGCCCCTGTAGTTGATTATGAAGCAATTAGGGTTTTTGACTGTGCAACTTGACCTTGTGAGCCTTGAAACTTGGCATGTAGATGCTTGGCAATGTTTATAGGCATGTGGGTCTTGATTGAGCCCTTGAAAACCTCAACTTCCTTGCAAGAACCAAAACCCTAATTTTGACTGGCTTAGGAGATGTTGGGACTGTGCAACCCTTGAGTAGACTTGAGCAGATTGAGATGATGCTTGTCAAAACTTTGAAGAATATGGGAGCGCAAATTTTGGGGTACAACAAACCTGCTGGGGAAGGAATTCCTGCTTGGGGATACGGAGGTCGGACCTTGGTTGTCCCGGCTTTGTGGGGAATATAGCTATCACTGGATTGTATGTGATAGTGACTTCGCCTCCAATTGTCTCTGCCCCTTATACCATGATGGAAAAATTACATTGAGAGATTTTATGGATGGATATATGTCGTGATTGTACTTGAACATGTATTTAATGAGTGTCAGGATGATATCCGTCTCTGGATCGTATCTAAACTGTACTTGAAACATGTGTTGAATGAGTGTCAGGATGACATCCGTCTCTGGATTGTATCTGAATAGTACTTGAAACATGTGTTGAATAAGGGTCAGAAAGACATCCGTCTCTGGGTCGTATCTGAACTATACTGAAATCTGAATCTGAATGAGTATCAAAATGGCATCCGTATCTGGAGCGTATCTGAACTGTATATGAAAGTTGAATCTGAATGAGTATCAAAATGGCATCTGTATCTGGAGCGTATCTGAACTGTATCAGAAAGCTGAATCTGAATGAGTATCATAATGGCATCCGTATCTGGAGCGTATCTGAACTATATCTGAAAGCTGAATCTGAATGAGTATCAGAATGGTATCGGTATCTGAAGCGTATCTGAACTGTATCGGAAAGCTGAATCTGAATGAGTATTAGAATGACATCCGTATCTGGAGCGTATCTGAACTATATTTGAAAGATGAATCTGAATGAGTATCAGAATGGCATCCGTATCTATAGTGTATTTGAGCTGTATCTGAAAGTTGAATCTGAATGAGCATCAGAATGGAATCCGTATCTGGAGCATATCTGAACTATATCTAAAAGATGAATCTGAATGATTATCAGAATGGCATCTATATCTGGAGCGTATTTGAACTGTATCTGAAAGCTGAATCTGAATGAGTATCAGAATGCCATCCGTATCTGGAGCGTGTCTGAACTGTATCTGAAATATGAATCTAAATGAGTATCAGAATGGCATCCGTATCTGGAGCGTATCTGAACTATATCTGAAAGCTGAACCTGAATGAGTATCAGAATGGCATCCGTATCTGGAGCGTATCTGAACTTTATCTGAAAGATAAATCTGAATGAGTATCAGAATGGCATTCGTATCTAGAGCGTATCTGAACTGTATCTGAAAGCTGAATTTGAATGAGTATCAGAATGCCATCCGTATCTGGAGCTTATCTGAATTGTATCTGAAAGCTAAATATGAGCGAGTATCAGAATGGAATCTGTATCTAGAGCGTATCTGAATTGTATCTGAAAGCTGAATCTGAATGAGTATCAGAATGGTATCCATATCTGGATCGTATCTGAATTGTATCTAAAAGCTGAATCTGAATGAGTATCAGAATGGCATCCATATCTGGAGCGTATCTGAACTATATCTGAAAGCTGAATCTGAATGAGTATCAGAATGGCATCCGTATCTGGAGCATATTTGAACTGTATCGGAAAGCTGAACCAGAATGATTATCAGAATGGCATTCGTATCTATAGCACATTTGAACCGCTTCTCGATTTGGGTGCTCTTGCTGAATGTTGATCAAGGTATAAGTCTCCCACTGATAGACAGGTGAGGAACATAGTCGTATGTTTTAAATCTCTAACTTTTTCCTGGACCGCCCTTTCGGGTTTTCAGTCTACCGAGATACCTTTTTGCCCAAGCCGCCTTTTCAGGTTTTCGACTTGTCGGGTGTACAATGTTTTTTTTATGTATATCCCTAACTTTTGCCCGAACCCTTCTGGTTCGCCGGGATTCCCTTATTTTTGCCTAGGTGTGTCAACCTAGCGGGTCTTTTTTTCATGCGTAGTATTCTCCGACTATATCCATGCTTTCAGGATGTAGAGAGTTGTCACTGTCCATAGTTTCTTGTTGTAGTACTGTCAAAAATGTTTTCTTGATGGCACATGATTCGTTGCTGGAATGCGTGCGTAATGCCCCAAGCGATTCAAATGGAGATCTGCCCCTAGTTATTTGGAACTTTTGGAGAGACTGCCCCAGGTGTGTTTAGACATCATGTCATGCCCCTTGCTTATGGAAGACCTGTTATTGGAAGTGTCTTTCCCACTTAGGTGATTCTGTCCATTGAGAGGATGTCTGTTCATTGAATATTTATTGTGCGGATTTCTCTGCTGTCAAACAATTAGTCATATGCAAACAGTGTCATTTAAAGAATGTAAAACTCATGTCTGTCTTGAAAGTTTTTTGAAAATGTGTTTTGTGTAGTAAAACATAATTTGCAAGAATGTGATATCAACTCAGGATTCGTAACAAAGCCTACAGGAGTCAGGATACCTTGGTAACAGTATGCTCTCAAACTATCCCATTCTTCAGCTAGGACTTTTCAGGTTATAACGTGGCCTGGTTCACGGTTCAAGAAACAAAGGATAAAGGCTCAAATTTTATTTGTACCCAACCTACTCTTCGTGATGTTCTTCAGTCCTATGCTCAGTTAATTGCGCGTTTAGATCCCGATTGAGTCTGGAATCTTTGCTCTGATACTTGGTGATGATTCAGAAATTGAACATTTGTGTTTAAAAGGCAGTCATTTTTGTAATCTTCTTTTGTCGAGGATTTGTAGTAACCTCTTTTTTGGTTTTCGTTATCCCTTCTTTTGCCTGAACTGTTTCTTGTGTGATTACAGTCAGCGGGATGCCCCAATTTTTCTCTTAAGTCTCCTTCACAGGTTTTTACTCAATGGGTTTTTATTTCGAGAGATAATGACTATCTGTCTTGACGATTATATGGAACCATCACTGTCTTTTGTTTTAGAAGGATGTCTTTGATGCCATTCATTGTGTACGAAGTGGCAGATTATGACTGAATGCACCTCTGAATTAACTGAGAAAACTATCTTGCCCCAGGTTATCATTAAGGGTTTTAATTTGTGTGAAAATAAAAACTCCTACTTCTTTGGCTCGAAGGGGTTGACTAGGGATTATCTTCCTTATAACTCCACTGTTTAGGATTTGAAACAACGCTTGTACATCGTCAGTGGGGTCTGTTCAAAAGCATAATGTAGAGATTGTGGTATCATTTTCGTCATCCTCCCTCTAAGGCTTAGAGTTTTTAATCGAGAGTTGAATATCACAAAAGGAAATAAGAACTCATTTTTGAAATAGTAAATACGAATGAATTGATTCAAGACAAACATGTGCAATGCATTGATGAAATAACAAGGTTTGATATGAATAAATGTTCAAACAAATCAAAATAAAATTACACATTGAAAATTCTAATGAACGAAAAGCCTTCTTGTGAGAACTTGTCACTTCAGATGGTATGCTTTGGAGGGATGGCAGAAGAACTCAGCCTGACCTTCTTGTGCGAATTCTAGCGCTCCTTCATCAATCATGTCTTGAATTTTATTTCTCAACGCCCAACAGTTGTTGGTGTCATGTCCAGAACTGTTGGAGTGGTACGCACATCTTGCATTTGGATTGTACCTTGGGGAGGCTATGTTGGGATTCTGAGGAGGGTCCCTTAACATAACTAACTTGGCCTTCAACATGCGTTGCAATGCTTGAGCCAATGACATGTTGATTTCGGTGAAGCGTCTTTCAAATGTATTCTTCTTATGCCAATTTCCCCATTGTCGTTGGAGAGGTTGTGGTTGGGCTTGTGATGTAGTAGCAATCTGGAAAGGTCTGTTTCTTACCAAACCAACCTCTTCTCTCACTGGGGGCTGATTAATGCCATGATCCACAATTTTAACTATTTGTTTCATGGATCTGCATCCATCTTGGTAAAGCTTATTGAGGAAGGCTCTTAACCCTTCTTGTCCTCGAGCTAAGTTTTGGATAAGAGCCATCTGCCCCAGCATCTGGATTCTCATTTCTTCTACCTTAACTTGCATTTGTTCCAATTGTTCATCCTTGTTGTTGTCAGGATGTTCCTTGGTCAGATTCCCGGCGAAGAGTGTTTTCAGGTCTTCTTGCCCCTTGGATAGATTCAGGATAAATTTCCATGAACTGAACTTCTTGAGTTTGAAGATCTCGGTTGTCTTGTTGGAGAGCCATTGCTGAAATAAACAGCGAGAACATGAGAGACCTACTTTGAAACCTGCTTATGCAATGATATGTATTATATATGTATCCAATTTTTTTCAAGGATCTCGCGGGGTAAACAAGAAAATGTCAGAAGTTGAATTTTGCAGCTTTGATTGAAGAACTTTGTATCGCTGCGAGTCCTTCTACGAGAGTCAAGCTCACCATATCATGTGGGTCATAGCCCCTGACTCGAGTTGTTGAGTTTTGATCTTCTGACGACATTGGCTAGAGGAAAATAAATCCTCTTGCCCCTTGCTAGACGTCTGATTTATTATAACCTGCATCACAGGCCTTCGAGATCCTTGAAATGGTTAGGTATGATGTTTATGATGTCATGATAAATCACAGGTATAGCAAACACAGAAAAATCACACCAAGTCCTTAGGTTAAAGGCTTGCTTGAGTTTTAAGTTCATACCCTCTTGAAGCTTAGTTGGTTTCAAACGTGTCTTAGAGAAGTAATCGGGTTCTAAAGGTTCTCAATATCACTGATCATCCTTTATCGGGCATTGTTTCAGCTCAAGCAATCTTTTCTTGCGGCCGAAATATCCCAAAAGTCTTATCTCAATGAGTGTAGCATCGAGTATCAACCAATCCCTAGCTTTATACTGAGGTCGGCTATCTCACTACTTTCTAATGGCCAAGTTGGTTCAACTAAGGTTCTAAGGTTCGTTAGTGCTTCACGACACCACGCGGCGGCCTCGTATTCTCCTTATTTCCCCACGAAGGATACCGGTACCAACCAAAGTGTCAAACCAACACAGCCATTGCTTAAACCATATCGGTCTATGTCGTACAGTCTCCACGATCTATTTTTGTTTACCTAAAAAGTGTCCCCAGATCCGGGTGTAGGATCTTTAATAATACCCAAACAAAAACCCTTGAATTTAAAGCAGGCAAGGCAAAACAAGAAAGCAATTTAAAATGACCTAGATCCTAAGGTAAACCCTACTTTATAAGTCCCCAGCAGAGTCTCCAGTTCTATGATACGGTGGCAGAACCGACTGTTAATACGGGTTTGCATTTTTTGTTCGCAAAATGTCGCGGTAAGCAAGAGTCACCATCGACTTTTATTTTGTCCAATCAGGAAAAGGAAAAAGAATAGAAAAAACCTTTTTCGAGATGTTTCTGAGTACGAGGGTAGATTATAGAAAGGGAAGGTGTTAGCACCCTTTCCATCCATGGTTTTCCATGGGCTCTTAGGTACTTGCCCATTTTGAAATTGCTTGTGTGCGCTTTGCTTTGAAAAGTTTTGTTTTACTTCGTTTTAACCCTTGTTTCTGTCCTCAAGAGTGTTACGAAGTGTTTTGAAAACTTTAGTTTGAAAAATTTGTTTGAAAGTGTATGGTGTAAAATATTTGTTGTTTTGAGCAAGTACCTAACAGTTATCTATCTACTCGAAAAAAGGCATTCTTTTCCTCATATCTTTTAGACCGTGTTATCCTACTATTAGTGAGTAGGTAACCCTAGTCGTTGGATGTTTGAGGGGCTATCGAAAGGGATGTAATGGTCATTGAAGGCAACATGTAAGGATACCTTAGCATTTCGAAGGGACTGTCATCATATATTTGTAGGCAACATCTAGGGACAAGATCATTTCTCGTAGGCAACTCGAGGGACACTGAGGGACTATGATCTTTATGATGACTTTTAGATTGAGGGTATTTTGCTAAGATATCCCTGCGTTTGAGGGACATGACCATTGTTTTTCCGAAGGCAACCAAGTGGGGAGTACCCTAGGGGTGCAAGTGTGCAACAGTGTATTTTTCAGTTATATTTATCTTGCAATTAGGGTTTTCTATCGTTCATTTTTATCTTTCCATACAATCCTATTAATCTAAGCATTGCATAAAATATAGTAGCAGGAGATAAAGGAAGAAATGTAAACCTAAGCTATTACAGAGCTTTGGGGCAGTTACATAATAGTAAAGAGGGCGGAAAAGAAATCCTAAAACTATTACATCCCGGAAGCAATTACATGAAAATAATGGGGAAAAAAGCGGGAAAAATAAAGCTACGTTATTACAATTGAATGTGCCCTATACACTTTATCTAGGAAAATAAAAATAAGATGAAAATAGAAAAGAAAATGTTTTGGTGATTTTTTTATGAAAAAAATTATTTATGATAATTAATTAAATAAACCTAAAAAAACTAATTAATTTTAATTAATAAAAAATGTTAATTTTGAAAGAAAAAAAGGTTAATTAAAAAATCTAAAAAACCTAATTAATTCGAATTAAAAAAAAAAGTTAATTTTGAAAAAAAAGGTTAATTAAAAAAACCTAAAAACCTAATTAATTTTAATTAATAAAAAAAGGTTAATTTTGAAAAAAAAAAAAGGTTAATTAAAAAAAACCTAAAACCTAATTAATTTTAATTTAAAAAAAAGTTAATTTTGAAAAAAAGGTTTATCTGTAATGATTAATAAGAAAGAATTAAGTTTTCCAAAAAATAGATAGGGGAAGAAACACCAATGAAAAATAGGGTTAGAAAATAAAAATAATGCAAACGCCAGGGGTGGGTGTTGACCCAAAAATTAATGTAAAACCTAAAATTAAAATTTAAAAAAACCTAAAATTAATTATTCAATTTTATTATGAAAAATTATGAAAAATCAAAAGTTTGTGAAAAATGTTAGGTTTTATGAAAAAGGTTTTAAACAGAAAGAATGAAAATAGGTAAAGGATAAATAGAAAGGAAGAAAACCAAAACCAATAGGGGTGGTTGTTGAACCCACACCCTTAACCTTCCCAGGATGTCTGCCTCGCCATGCATTGGTGGTTATTCTGTTTTAGCATCAGTGTTTTGTAATAACCCTGCACGGGATCCTTTCTAAATCTGCAGTGTTGAATCTCATGAACACATTAAATAAATTACTATATGATGAAATACAAATAAAGAAAATATATGAAATTTTGTAATATTAAAACCGATATGTCATGTATGAATGCTTCTATACCCTTTTGATCATGGAGATCAAACCAGCCTTACCCTTACTGGAGAAGTAGTGAGATGTGGGTTTGTAACAAGGATGGCTTGTTTGTAGTGAGATGGGGGTATGTAATAAGGATTTCAAGGTTTTTAGGGTTCTTGAAAGAATTTGATATTTTGACAGGGTTGTGGCAAATGTTTTTTTTTCGTTTTCCGTGTCCTGTTTGTGTGAAAAAAGCGAGATTATATAATGGAAATTAGAGAAAAGATATGGGCTTTGAATGTGCAATTGGGCCTCCAATAACCACAAGCAATAGTGCAGATTTTTATTCACTTGAGTCCGTCACGTTCTAGGCTAAATCGCAGAGGCTTAAGTGTAATTTTTGAAGTTGAAATTTGAAAACAAAATGTAGCCTACAATCAGAACTAACTTCTGTCCAAAAATGGGCTCAATCGGATAAACGGTGAATTAGTTATGAATTTTTGAAGTTTTGACTCAAATAAACTTATTTTGGGCTCTAGTGTCAACTCTGACACGTTCTTCAATAAAAAACTGGTATTGATAGGAGCATAACCCGGTCTCGACTTTGGAAGCAAAGTTGTAGATCTCTGAGTCCGTGACCTTGTGTAAAAAGATGGGCCCAATCCGATAAACGTTGACTGAGTTATGAATTTTCGAAGTTTCGACCCAGATGAAATAATATTCAGCAATCAGGATTTTCGGCGCGTCACACGCACTCTGAGCAAAAAAAAGGTCTTTTGGATACCGTTTGAACTCAATACCTCCTGTGAAAACTTAGCCAACTCAATTTTTGAAATTTTAGCGCCAGAACCAGCTCGATACGATGAAAATCGACCAAGTTATGATCTTCTGAACATGACACAAATAAACTTCTGTCACAAATTTTCTGTACGAAAATACTTGATAAATCCGCATTTTTGAAGACCTTCTGATCAAAATTGGCTTCCAGCCGTGAGAGATGAAAATGTAGATGACATAAATACAAAATTTTGGCCACCGGAACGGGTTCAAAACAACACAAGATCTTCAAGTTATGAATTTTTTAGTGCGTAAAAACAGCACTTTCAGCACACTTTTTCACCATATTTCTTCGAGAAAACTCACACATTCGGAGACCTTCTTTAAAGAATTGACTCTTGAGCCAAACCTGAATTTGAAAATATGTTATCAGAGATATCTTGGCGAAAGAACACCTGAATATGACCCGCTGGGTTGGACTTGTGAATCTTTGAACCCCGAATCATTGCAAAATGGTGAATCGCTCTTCAGCATGGAAAATACTCTGAAAACATCCATTGGCAAAATAAATGTCACTTGTAACCTGAAGAAGCTTGATACCTTTATTTCATAACCATAAAACCAATAATATGCGTGTATGAAAAGAAGGTAAATTTTGGGGTACAACAATGGCGGTGTCATTAGTGAAGTTTTGGTACCACATGCATGAATCTAAAGAAGTTGCATTGCATTATATGTGGCATTGCATGATGATTTGATTGACTGGTGTTTTGTGGATGCATGTTGGTGATAATTTCTAATTAATGGTATTACCATGTGTCTGATGTGTATTATGATGCTTGAAGGTGTGAGTATTGTTAGAACATAGTTTGATTCTACAACCCTTGTAAGAGTTTTGATGATAACAAACACTTAAAGAACAATTATGCTCCCTAAATAAGTATTTTGTTTTGCAGGGAAGTTCTAATGTAAGAAGCACAGAAGATGAGTTAGATCATTGTTTAAACTCTGATTCAATACATCTTATATAGAAAGCAAAATTTGCATAACACGCTTATATAAAAGAAGTTCTAAAGCGACAACTTTTGTATGCACTAAACGCTGTGAATAATAACTCTGTTATTCTGTTTCGTATAGTTCTGGAAAGAAGTAAAGGAGTCTCAATGGTAACATTCATCTTCTGATGTAATCTTTAGCAAGCATGTTCTGAAGCATTACATTTCATTCATGGTTATTCAAAAGTAACGGCTGAAAGATGACAAGAATCTCTATGTTTGGAAAGTTCTTTAATTACTATTTATCAACATTCCAAAAGCACCTCACATGTGTTGCCTATATAAACAAGACTTGAAGGAGAAATCGTTTACAATTTTGTTGAGCACTAAAAATGAGAAATTCCATCACCTTCAATCTATTGAATTTCATTTGTGTAACACATCACTTGTGTGATACTATTTTGTTAGAAAACACATCTTGTACACGCTTTCAAATATTGTATTGTGTAATACCTTTAGAAAACCGGGTTGTGGTTTAAACTCAATAATACTTTGACGGTTATCATCGTATTTGTGTAATCAAGTTTGATTAATGGATTAAGACCTCGTTAAGAGAGGCGAAATCAACTTGGCGGATGGACTGGAGTAGTTTGAATTCAAACAAACCAGGATAACCAACGTGTCTTTTGTATTTAAGTTTTAAAAACCCCAATTCAAACCCCCTCTTTCTTGTGTTTTTACATTCTTCAATTGGTATCAGAGCGCCTGGTTCTGAGTGAAAATACTTAACCGTGTCAGAAAAATATCCAAGCAAGAAAAACACTATGGTTGGACCAAGTCAGAACATCGACAATGATTATCATGATGAGAAAGACAGAATCAACAGCAAACCTCCAATCTTTGATGGTGAAAACTTCGATTACTGGAAGGACAGAATCGAAATTGTCTTTCTAGCTCATGACGCTGATCTCTGGGATATGGTGACTGATGGGTACATACATCCAGTTGACGAAAGCGGTCAGAAGATTGACAGAAAAATAATGACAAATCATCAAAAGAGGGAATTCATAAATCATCACAAGGCCAGAACAATTATATTGAGTGATATCTCATACACAGCGTATGAGAAGATCATAAACATAGAATCAGCAAAGCATATGTTTGACTCCTTAAGAATGACGCATGAAGGCAACACACAAGTCAAAGAAACCAAAGCTCTTGTCTCATTCAGAAGTATAAAGCTTTCAAAATGGAAGAAGACGAAACCATTAAAACAATGTTCTCAAGATTTCAAATTTTGGTTGCTGGGCTAAAAGTTTTGGATAAAGGGTACTCAACTGCATATCATGTAAATAAAATCATCAAAAGTTTACCCAAGAAATGGAGACCCATGGTCACAGCTCTAAAACTGGCCAAAGATCTGAACAAAATCTCTCTCGAAGAACTTGTCAGCTCCCTGAGAAATCATGAGATGGAATTAGAAGAAGACGAGCCCCAAAAGCAAGGTAAGTATTTAGCTCTTAAATCTAACAAAAAATATGAACCGAAAGTTTTACAGGCAAAAGAAGAAAACTCTGGTCGATCCTCATCAGAAGAAGACGAACTTTCTCTTCTCTCTAGAAGAGTCAATCAGATGTGGAAGCACAGGTAGAGGAAGTTCAGAACTTCCAGAAGAACAGGAAATCATTCTGAACCATCTTCTAGATATAGAAAATCAAGTAACAGAGATATTTTTTGCTACGAATGCAATGAACAAGGTCATTACAAGAGAGACTGTCCAAATCTTCAAAAAGAGAAACATAAAAAGAAGTTCTTTAAAGAAAAGGAGAAAAGCCTCATGGAAACATGGGCTAACTCAGAATCTTCTGAAGCTGAAACAAAATCAGAAGATGAAAGAGCCAACATAGCCCTAATGGCCAACATATCAGATGACGCTGGATCATCTGAATCTGAATCAGACTATGGGGCAGAAGAGGTATTCTCTAACTTTTCTATATCTCAATTAGAAGAAAGCCTGTCAAAAATTCTTGAAAGATATCAGCAACTTCGAGTCATAAACAAGAACTTGAAAAAGGATCTAGTTTCTGACTCTGAAGAAACTAAGAAATTGAAAACAGAAAACTCTGAGCTTAAAGAAAAAATTTCTAAACTCAAAAATAAATTACAAAAGGCTCAGAAAGAAATTGTCTCAGAAGTTCCTAGTAACTCTGATAAGATCATAAAAGAATATGATCATAGCTTTCAAAAATTTCTTGCTAAAAACATAGATAGGAGCAAGATGGCTTCAATGATCTATGGAGTTAGCAGAAATGGCAGAAAAGGAATAGGATACAAGGGTAAAGTATCTCAACCTAAGAAGGTTAAGGATATTGTCATAAAATACACAGCCCTTTATTCTTACTTCACTTATGGGCACACACATGACATAAAGTATACTAGTAATGCTTTTTCTGCTAAACCAAAATTCAAACAGAATTTTGGTAACTCTAACAAACAAGGACCCAAAAAGATATGGGTACCTAAGGAAAATATTGTCTATGTTGTAGATGTCTTTAACAGCAAAATTGAAACACCAATCTTGATACCTGGACTCTGGATGCTCTCGATACATGACGGGAAGAAATCATATGTTCCAAATCCTGGAGCTTAAACCTGGAGGCTACGTAGGTTTCAGAGGCAATAAAAAAGGAAAGATTATTATCTCTGGAACTATTGGTAACGGTACATTCCTTCTATAACTAATGTTCTGTTAGTAGATGTATTAATGCACAATCTGTTATCTATAAGTCAATTAAGTGATAACGTTTATGATATAATCTTCAATCAAAAGACATGTAAAGCAGTTAGTTAGAAAGATGAATCTATTTTATTTAATGGAAAGAGAAAGAACAACATCTACAAAATAAAACTTTCTGAACTAAAAAGTCAGAATGTAAAATGCCTATTGTCTATTAACAATGAGCAATGGGTTTGGCACAGAAGATTGGGGCATGTTAGTATGAGAAGAATATCTAAGATTAACAAACTCAATCTGGTCAGAGGACTTCCTAACCTGAAGTTTAGCTCAGATTCTCAATGTGAAGCATGCCAAAAAGGTAAGTTTGCAAATCCTTCTCTCAAAACAAAAAATGTTGTTTCTACCTCTAGACCATTAGAACTTCTGCATATGGATCTATTTGGACCAGTGAAAATTGCATCCATTAGTGGCAAGAAGTATGGATTAGTGATCATAGATGACTATAGCAAATGGACATGGGTAAAGTTCTTAAGACACGAGGACGAGTCACATTATGTGTTCTTTGCTTTCTGTAACCATGTCCAAAATGAAAAAGATCTTAGAATTGTTAAAGTCAGAAGTGATCATGGTGGGGAATTTGAAAACAAAATTTTAAATTATTTTTTAATGAGAATGGCATCTCTCATGATTTCTATTATCCTATAACTCCTCAATAAAACAGAGTTGTAGAACGAAAGAATAAAACTTTACAAGAAATGGCCAGAACCATGATCAACGAGACTAACATTGCTAAGAACTTCTGGGCATAAGCAATTAACATAGTGTATTATATTCAGAATAGAATCTCCATAAGACCTATTCTGGATAAGACTCCATATGAACTGTGGAAGAACATAAATCCCAACATTTCTTATTTTCATCCATTCAGATGTACTTGTTTTATCCTAAACACTAAAGAACATTTGAATAAGTTTCATTGTAAAGCACAAAAGTGTCTCATGTTAGGATACTCTTAACTCTCAAACGGTTATAGAGTATATAACATAGAAACACGGATTGTGGAAGAGTCCATCAGTTTCATATTTGATGATAAGCTTGGCTCTCAAAAGTCAAAGCATCATAAATGTTTTGTAGATATAGAAGTTCAACTTATAGGTACTGAAAACACTGCATCAGAAGTTCCTCACAAAGAATCACAGTCAAATCCAGAAGAAGATGTCACAAACATTACAGCAACATCTGAAGAGCCCATCCAGAAAAGACAATCCAGAAGCGGTTTAGCTCATCCGGAAAACAAAATTCTGGGAAAGAAAGAAGACCCAATCAGAACAAGATCTATATTCAAAAAATTTGAAGACTCTCTCATGGGACTAGTGTCTCTGATTGAGCCAACCTCCATTGACGAAGCCCTTTTGGATAATGATTGGATAATTGCAATGCATGAAGAATTAAATCAGTTCATCATAAATGATGTGTGGGATCTAGTTCCTAAACCAAAATGATTTAACATCATTGGAACCAAATGGGTCTTCAGAAACAAGCTAAATGAACAAGGAGAAGTCTTCAGAAACAAACCACGACTGGTGGCACAAGGTTATAGTCAGCAAGAAGGGATAGACTATTCATAAACCTTTTCTCCAGTCGCCAGGTTAGAATCTATCAGGCTTTTAATTTCTTTTGTGTAAATAATGGCATCACTCTTTATCAAATGGATGTTAAAAGTGAGTTTTTAAATGGTTATTGTGATACGATGGTAGAACCGACTGTTTAATACTGGTTTACGTTTTGTGTTTGTTGTTTGCAAAATGTCGCGGTAAGCAAGAGTCGCCACCGACTTTTATTTTATCCAACAAGGAAAAGGAAAAAGAACAGAAAAAACTTTTTTCGAGATGTTTCTGAGTACGGGGGGTAGATTATAGAAAGGGAAGGTGTTAGCACCCTTTCTATCCATGGTTTTCCATGGGCTCTTAGGTACTTGCTCATTTTGAAATTGCTTGTGTGTGCTTGTTTTGAAAAGTTTTGTTTTACTTCGTTTTAACCCTTGTTTCTGTCCTCAAGAGTGTTACGAAGTTGTTTTTTGAAAACTGTTTTGAAAGTGTTTGTGTGAAAAAGTTTGATTTGAGCAAGTACCTACTAGTATCTACCTACTCGAAAAAAGATCGTTTATATTCTTGTTCCTTTAGACAGCATTATCCTACTACTGAGAAATAGGTAGCATCGTCATTGGAGTTTGTAAGGGTCAATTCGAAAGGGACGTAATGGTCATTGAAGGCAACATGTAGGGATACCTTAGCATTTCGAAGGGACTGTCATCATATATTCGTAGGCAACATCGAGGGACAAGATCATATACCGTAGGCAACTTCGAGGGACCATGATCTTTATGATGATTTTAACTGAGGGCCTTTGCTAAGGGTATCCCTACGTTCGAGGGACATGACCATTATTTTCCGAGGCAACCAAGTGAGGTATACCCTAAGGGTGCATATGTGCAAGGTGTGTTATGTTCAGTTATTTTAGTCTTGTGTTAAGTTTGCTAATGTTTGATTATTCTTGCCATACAATCCTATTAGTCATACATCTAGCAGTTAATAATTGCAGTAATTTAAAAGTGCAGAAATATAAAATCTAGCTATTACAAGGCTTCGGGGAGGGAGATTATGTACATATCCAAAACTGGGGGAAAAATAAATAAAAGCGGTAAAGGTCCTACTAATCATCTATTACATCCCAATATATAGTTACAATAATAAAATGAAGTGCGAAAGAATAATAACCCGCAAATTTGAAAAGACGTCTAAAAATCCTAAGATATAAAAAATCTTTTTGTTGTTTTTTGTTTTAATTTATAAAAATGGTTTAAGTTAAAAAATAATTGATCTAGATCTATATTTAAAAAATATAATTATTAAAGAAACATGAAATTTAAATAAAAGAAATTAATTCTGTGTTTTTTTGGTATTTTTGTTACGAAAAGGAAAATGAATTAAAATGAAATTAAACCTAAGTTCTATTAATTTTGATTTAAAAAAAAGTTAAAGTGTTTAGTTAATTAATTTACCAAAATTAAAATTTAATTAAGAAAAAATCATAAATCTATTTTTATGTGATTTTTATATTTGTTTATTGATAAAAATAAAAAAAAGGATTAAAAGAAATAAATGAAATGAATAAAACAAGAAAATAAAGATGGGCCTAGTAGCAATAGTAAATAGGGGGTGCAATCATCATAAATCCCTAGGCCCGAATCTTCGAAAGCTTCATGCTCTAACTATGGTGTTTTTTTTATTCTTGCGTGGAACCTATGATTCAACCATCCATAATTGTTCTATATAAACTCAAACAAACGTTAGCATACCATAAAATGTGATTAAAATTAGAGATTCGAAGTTTAAAATTTTACCAAACCGGTATTGTCAAATGGGGGCGTGTTAGGCGTGTGATGGATTGCTCTTGGGCCTTGTAAGACTCCTGAGGACTTCAAGAGGATGGTTTGAGGCTTGATGTCAATTGAGAGAGACCGGAACCTCGAGATATGACTTGCACCAATTCTTTGATTTCTGGAGAGCTTTTTGAAGAGCTTTTTGAGAGCTTTTTATAGACGAATTTCGTGTCTTTCAAGCTTGTATGGATCTATATTTATAGAGGATAATGAGGAGACAAGAAATCATGGGAAGAATCTCCCTCATAATGTTGTGTTTTAAGACCATGATTAAGATTTTAAAAAAAATGCCATATTTGATGATTTTATGCCATTTTCACATGTGGATGAACCTGGACATATTTGAAGGGTTATTGCACGAAATCAATTGACATAAACCAGCATAAAGCTTGCCCAAAATGGATTCACATCAAAATTTACATTATTTCTATTATTTATTTATTTATTTATTTATTTCTGAATTTTAATGAATAAAATGTCAAAATAAATAGTATAAATAGTAGAAAAATGTATGGATGGGCTTAGAGGTAGTGGACCATGTTAGGAATGAGTTTCAAACTTGAAAAGATAGGCCCATTTGGAAAAAAATCCAAGTTTGGTCAATATTTGCTTCATGCATTTTTTTCAAATATTGTCCAACTTTGACAATGCATATCTCTCACAATTTTAACCTTATGAGGGTGTTCTTGGACTTTTTAGAAAGCTTATGACGTCCCTTAAGCAACCTCTTTGGTTTCATATCAATTGGATCTTCCATGTTCATGTAAGAATCTTTGATCCAAAAGGTGTTTTTGTTGACTTTTCAAAATGACCTATAATATCCAAATTTATATCTTCTTATGAGTGCATATTTTGAACTTTGGAGATGAAGATGAATTGTAGGGAATTACATCCTATTCAAAATGAGCTTTGGATGGGTCATTTATGATAAAATTTGAGAAAGTTATGCTTGGTCAAAGTTGAGTTGACTTTTCCTACAAAACCCTAATTTAGCAACTTTTGGGTTTTGATGAATTGTGAGAAATCCTTGAGGAATCATGATCAAACCTTGATCAAATGATTAATAATACTTCAAAATGAGGATGTTGACCAAAAATCTTAAGGTTTGCCTGTATGTGGGCCACAATTGACTTTTGCCCTAGCACAGTCGACTTTCAGGCCTTTGAGCAATTGATTGAGCAAACTTCCTCTGCAAGGCTTGAAACTTGACATGGATGATCTTAAGAACATATTAGGATAATAGTGATAATTTGGGACCCTTTGGACTCAAACATCTTGATGCAAAATGAAACCCTAATTTGAGGTAGACTGCCTTTAGGAGAGAGTTTGTCTGGTCAACTCTTGGACTTCCTTGGGAAATTTGAAGACCTTACTTGAAATGTATTGAGAAATATGGGAGGGAAAGTTTTGGGGTACAACAGCTGCCCCTGTTCAATCTTCTTAAACCTGAGGATGTAGATTGGCTTGCTTGCCTTTCGTAATCCAAAGGTGGAAGATGATTGAACACTAGAGTGTCTAGAAATTTGCACTCGCATGAAGTGGTATTGGCCTTGTGATTTCGGGAATGGGCTTATAGATTCCATTTGGAAGTTAATGACGGAAAATGGGCTTAAAGATGCCATCAGAAGAAGTGTTGATCGCATAAGAGATTCCTTTGTGAGAGCCCGTATACCTGTTGTTGAGGAGGATTTCGCTAGGGAATGCTGGTCTCTATCTTAAGAGAAATAGAATTTTAGGAGCTTCAGTCGTCCATTATTCTACTGGGGAATCATCTCTTAGTCGGGGAGGTGAAAATGAACTGCTATCTGGTCGTGTTCCATACTTTATAGTGATTTGTTGAGGAAAATAAGACCGACTGCTATCTAGTCGAGCTCCAGGATTTACAGTGGCTTACTGGGGGGATGAGATTAAACTTGCTATCTGGTTGTAATCCAGGCTTTGTAATTTCTCAATTCTTATCTGGTCATGCTCCAAGCTTCAGAAGGAATCAAGTGGTTATCCGGTCGCATCTGGGCTTCAACTTGAATTTAAGGCATACTAATATTCGGTCGATTTCCGGGCTTCATAGTAATTGGCTGGGTAAATTGCTATTTGGTCGAATTCCAAGTTTCGTAGTACCTTGTACTGTTATATGGTCGTGTCCCAGGCTTCACAGTATCTTATACCATTATCTGGTCGATTCCAGGCTTCATGGTATATTGTATTGCTATCTGGTCGATTTCCAGGCTTCACAATAACTTGCTGAGGGTTAAGCTGTTTCTCGGTTGATTTCCGAGCTTCATAGCTTGTATTTAAGATATACCACTATCTGGTCGATTCCAGGCTTCGTAGTAACTAGAGATATCAAGATATTATCCGGTCGATTTTCGGGCTTCATAGCTTGAATCTGAGAATACCACTATCTGGTCGATTCCAGGCTTCGTAGTATTTTGGAGAAATCAAGATATTATTCGGTCGATTTTCAGGCTTCATAGCTTGAACTGGAATAGAAATCTTAGTATTGATTTGACTGAACCAGAGGAAACTTCAACTGGGAGAGAAATCTTAGTGTTGATTTGACTGGTCCCTGGAGAGGTCTCGGATTAACTTTGACTGGCATAGAAATCAGGGGAATCTTAGCAACGATTCGGCTGACCCAGATGAAAGTCTTAGAACATCTTCAACTAGAATAGAAACCTTAGTGTCGGTTTGACTGAACCAGAGAAAACTTGTGAGAACTTGATTGCGTCTTTCCATGAAAGGTAAAGAGTTAGTTGTATGCAATGTCATGATGTATGAAATGTATTGAGTAATGTTGTTCTCAAAATAAATGAGATTATGTTGTATGATGCATATGTGCATGCCATGATTTATGGATATATAATGCCATTGTGATATTCTCCAGCTGGGGAGAATAAATCCTGGACTGCTGTTGGAGAGTACAAAGAGTTAAATTCTTCGTTCTTGCTGGGGATAATGACCGAAGATGATTAGCTGGAGACTTGTGTCCATTCTGCTTGAGAATAATCCTCCGGGAGAGACTCTGTTTGAGAATAACCTTATGGGAGACTGACTCTATGGGGAAAAGGGATACTCTGTTGGAAGATCTGCTGATTTGGAGAAATAAACTCAGGTAGGGATGAACTTTCATTGCTGGAGAGAAGAGCTTTGTTGGAGATTGAGCTTCCACTGTCAAAGAAATAAACTTTGCTCGGGAGATGGCTTTATAAACTGTTCATGGTTATAAAACTCGGCTGGGGAATGTAAATATCAGCTTTCTGAAGGAACCTACTGGGATAGGAATTCCTGCTTGGGGATACGGAGGTCGGATCTTGGTTGTCTCGGCTCTGTGGGGAGTATGGGTTTCACTGGCTTGTATGTGATAGTGACTTTGCTTCCAACTGTCTTTGCCCCTTGTACCATGCTGGAAAAAGTACATGCGGAGATTTTGTGGATGGATCTATGTCGCGATTGTACTTCAACATGTATTTAATGACTGTCAGGATGACATCCGTCTCTGGATCGTATTTGAACTGTACTTGAAATATGTGTTGAATGAGTTTCAGAATGGAATCCGTCTCTAGATCGTATCTGAATTGTATCGGAAAGCTGAATCTGAATGAGTATCAGAATGACATTCGTATCTGGAGCGTATATGAACTGTATCTGAAAGCTGAATCTGAATGAGTATCAGAATGGCATCCGTATCTAGAGTGTATCTGGACTGTATCTGAAAGCTGAATCTGAATGAGTATCAGAATGGCATCCGTATCTGGAGCGTATCTGAACTGTATCTGAAAGCTGAATCTGAATGAGTATCAAAATGGCATCTGTATCTGGAGCGTATCTGGACTGTATCTGAAAGCTGAATCTGAATGAGTATCAGAATGGCATCCGTATCTGGAGCGTATCTGGGCTGTATCTGAAAGCTGAATCTGAATGAGTATTAGAATGGCATCCGTATTTGGAGCGTATCTGAACTATATCTGAAAGCTGAGTCTGAATGAGTATCAGAATGGCATCCATATCTGGAGCGTATCTGAACTGTATCTGAAAGCTGAATCTGAATGAGTATCAGAATGGCATCCGTATCTGGAGCGTATCTGAACTGTATCTGAAAGCTGAGTCCGAATGAGTATCAGAATGGCATTCGTATCTGGAGCGTATCTGAACTGTATCTGAAAGCTGAATCTTAATGAGTATCAGAATGGCATCTGTATCTGGAGTGTATCTGAACTGTATCTGAATTCTGGTGCTCTTGATGAATGTTGATCAAGGTATATGTCTTCCACTGATGGACAGGTGACGGGACATAGTCATACGTTTTAAATCCCTAACTTTTGCCTGGACCGCCCTTTCGGGTTTTCAGTCCATCGGGATACCCTTTTTTGCCCATGCCTCCCTTTTGGGTTTTCGACTTGCCGGGTGTACAGATTTTTTTCATTTTTTATCCCTAATTTTTGCCCGAACCCTTTTGGTTCGCCGGGATTCCCTTATTTTTGCCTAGGTATGTCAACCTAGCGGATCTTTATTATGCGTATTATTTTCCGACTATGTCCACGCCTTCAGGATGTAGAGAGTTATCACTGTCCATTATGTTGTAGTACTGTCAAAAATGTTTTCTTAATGGAACATGATTCGTTGCTGGAATGCGCGCGTAATTCCCCAAGCGATTCAGATGGAGATCTTCCCCTAGTTATTTGGCACTTTTGGAGAGACTGCTCCAGGTGTATTTAGACATCATGTCATGCCCCTTGCTTATGGAAGACCTGTTATTGGAAGTGCCTTTCTCGCT
This sequence comes from Vicia faba, assembly GCA_948472305.1. Classification (NCBI taxonomy): domain Eukaryota; kingdom Viridiplantae; phylum Streptophyta; class Magnoliopsida; order Fabales; family Fabaceae; genus Vicia; species Vicia faba. Next base: position 1,537,137,320 of record OX451738.1, read on the forward strand.
GAGGTGATTCTGTCCATTGAGAGGATGTCTGTTCATTGAATATCCATTGTGCGGATTTCTCTGTTGTCAAACAATTAGTCATATGCAAACAATGTCATTTAAAGAATGCAAAACTCATGTCTGTCTTGAAATTTTTTTGAAAATGTGTTTTGTTTAGTAAAATGAAATTTGCAAGAATGTGATATCAACTCAGGATTCCTAACAAAGCCTACAGGAGTAAGGATACCTTTGTAACAGTATGCTCTCAAACCAACCCATGCTTCAGCTAGGACTTTTAAGGGTTATAACGTGGCCTAGTTCACGGTTCAAGAAACAAAGGATAAAGGCTCAAATTTTATGTGTACCCAACCCGCTCTTCGTGATGTTCTTCAGTCCTATGCTCAGTTAATTACACGATTAGATCCCGATTGAGTTTGGAATCTTTGCTCTGATACTTGGTGATGATTCAGAAATTGAACATTTGTTTTGAAAAGGCAGTCATTTTTGTAATCTTCTTTTTGTCGAGGACTTCTATTAACCTCTTTTTTTTTGTTTTCGTAACCCCTTCTTTTTCCTGAACTGTTTCTTTTGTGATTACAGTCAGTAGGATGCCCCAATTTTTCTCTTAAGTCTCCTTCATAGGTTTTGACTTAACGGGCTTTTATTTCGAGAGATAATGACTATCTTTCTTGATGATTATACGGAACCATCACCGTCTTTTGTTTTGGAAGGACGTCTTTGATGCCATTCATTATGCACGAATCGGCAGATTATGACTGAATACGCCTTTGAATTAACTGAGAAAACTACCCTGCCCCAGGTTATGATTAAGGGTTTTAATATGTGTGAAAATAAAAACTCCTACTTCTTTGGCTCAAAGGGGTTGACTAGGGATTATCTCCTTATAAATCCACTGTTTGGGATTTGAAACAACGTCTGTACATCATCAGCAGGGTCTGTTCAAAAGCATATTGTAGAGATTATGGTATCATTTTCGTCATCCTCCCTCTAAAGGCTTACAACTTTTTTAATCGAGAGTTGAATATCACAAAAGGAAATAAGAACGCATTTTTGAAATAGTGAATACAAATGAATTTATTCAAGACAAACATGTGCAATGCATTGATGAAATAACGAGGTTTGATATGAATAAATGTTCAAACAAATCAAATGAAAATTACACATTGAAAATTCTAATGAACGAAAAGTCTTCTTGTTAGAACTTGTCACTTCAAATGGTGTGCCTTGGAGGGGTGGCAGAAGAACTCAGCCTGACCGTCTTGTGCAAATTCTAGCGCTCCTTCATCAATCAGGTCTTGAATTTTATTTCTCAATGCCCAACAACTGTTGGTGTCATGTCCAGGGCTGTTGGAATGGTATGCACACCTTGCATCAGGATTGTACCTTGGGGAGGCTATGTTGGGATTCTGAGGAGAGTCCCTTAATATAACCAACTTGGCCTTCAATAGGCGTTACAATGCTTGAGCCAATGACATGTTGATTTTGGTAAACTGCCTTTTGGGCATATCCGGCTTACTCTTATCAACCTGTTGTTTTTGGCGAGGTTGTTGTTGGACCCGTGATGTAGTAGCAATTTGGAAAGGTCCGCTCTTCACCAAACCAACCTTTTGTCTTCTTGGAGGTTGATCAATGACTTGGTCCTCGGCCTCGACTGTTTGCTTCATATTGTTGTATCCGTCTTTATGAAGTTGGTTGATGATGGTTCTCATATCTTCTTGTCCCCAGGCTAGGTCTTGGATAAGAGCCATCTGCCCCAGCATCTGAGTTCTTATTGCATCTACCTCGGCTTGCAATTGTTCCAGCCGTTCGTCCTTATTATCTTCAAGACTTTTCTTGACCAAATTCCCAACGAGGAGTGTTTTCAACTCTTCCTGCCCCTTGGATAGTGTGATACGGTGGGAGAACTGACTTGAGGTTTTGCGTTTGTGTTCGCAAATGTTTCGGTTTAGCAAGAGTTGCCACCGACTTTTTATTTTATCCAAAGGAAAGGTCAAAAAGCACAGGAAAGACCTTTGAGATGTTTTCTTGGGTTCATGGGGTAGATTATGAAAAGGGAAGGTGCAAGCCCCATTTTCATCCATGGTTATCCATGGGCTCTTAGCTACTTGTTTAGATCACTTGCTTTGCTTTTCCAATTGTTTGAAATGGTGCTTTGTGTGTGTGGTTTTGAAATTGTTTTAAAAAGAGGCCATCATTGTGGCAACCTTTGTAATGATTCTTGTTTGAATGTATACAAAGGTGTATTGTCTTTTGAAAAGATGTTTCAATGTTTGATTGTTTGAAAGTTTGTTTTGGGAAATGTTTTGAAATTGTGTTGTGAGGTGTGTTTGAAAATAGCAAGGATGTTTTTGAAAGTTTTGATCAAGTAACTAAGAGTTGTCTACCCTATTTTACTCAAAGATCTTTCCTACACATTTTTAACCCTTTTGACAGTGTTGTTTTACCATTGCATTTGGTAAATAACCTTGTATTAGGATATTAAACGGGACAGGCGTGGGTCATCATATGGACCATGATAGCAATTGTGCTAAGTATCTTTAGCAAATTTTTGAGGGACTAGATCATTTTGTATAGGCAACCAAGATAGCGTCATCGAGGGACTATGATCTTTTGTTTTGTTTTTGTTTTACCAAGATACTCAACATACATAACATGGCCATTTTAAAGGAAACAAGTGGATGAAACCCTAGGGGTGCATGTGTGCATTGTGTTGTCAATTTACATGCTTTTAGGTCTTGTCTTTAGGTCAAACTATTTGTTTTGATTTTGGAATATTGCATACAAACCCTAATCTCTATCATGGCATATTTGAAAGCATAAATGCGTAAAAGTAATCTAGGCTATTACAACATTGATATGGGGAGAGGGATACAATTTTTGAATGGGGGGTATTTGCAAGAAATTAAAACCCTAATATTTACTATTACATCCAAATTGAATTCTTTGCATTAAATAATAAATAAATAAAATTTAAACAAGCAAATTAAGTATAAATATGCAAAATATTATAAGTATGCAAAGAAAATGTTTTTATTTATTTTTATGTGTAAAAATATAATATTTAATATATTAAAAAGAAAGAAAATAAAAGGTTATTTTTGTTAAGGGAAAAACCCTAAATTTTGTTTTAAGAAAATATATTTATTAATATTATTTATTTATGTACAATAAAAAATAAAAATATATACAAGTGTTAAAAAATAAAAATATTAGAAAAATATTATTTTTAATAATGGTGGAAACCCTAGCTTTTTTGTTTTAAGATAAATATATATTATATTATTTATTTTATATACAAGAAAATAAACATAAATATATACAAAGAAATAAAAACATGTGGAAAAAATATTATTTTATATGTATAAATAATAAAATAAAAATATATAATATCTCTAAAATATTTATTTGTTTTTATTAAAGAAAGTAAAAGTATATACTAATTAATAATTATTTTCATGTTAGAAAAATAAAATAAAATATAAAAATAAATGTGAAAATTTATAAAAATATTTTTGGTATTTTTTTATGTTTAGAAAATATAAAATAAAATCAGAAATGAAAAATAAATACAAAAATACAAAAAATGTAAAGAAATGGGCCAGGGGGTGCAGTTAGCAAGGCAGGGGTGTCAAAAGTGAAACAGGCCAAGGCCTAACCCACTGAACTTCATCTTCAACCTTTGAAACTCAGAAAACGCGCGCCCTGTACAAAATGTACAGATCCTGCATACGTGCTCTAAAGCAAAAACTCATAACACCAAAGTCATAGCATTTTTCAAGACGATTCCAACCATATAAGAAACTTAATCTAACTCTCAAAGACCAGAGAGAATTTCTCTGGCCCTAATTTTTAACCTAATTTTTTCAGGATGTTCATGAATCAAATTCTCTCAACACACTTAACTTAAATGAAAACTGAGCATATGTACAGCTTAAGGGCTATGAGTACTACATTTTTTATTCACAAACCTAAGCCTAATGATTCCTAAATAGAGAGATAGGAAGTTGCAAAATACCGGTTTTAGTTGGACACGAGTATGGCAATGTAGAGCTTTTCAGTGAGGCCTGAGATGCTTGGGAGCTTGCTTGAACTTCCTCTGACCTTCCTCAATGCTTAGTTTGCTTTGGATGTGCTTGAACAAGCTTGTAGAAGTCAACCTGCACAAGCTGAAAACAGAAATGGTGAAGCTTGCAAATGGTGTTACAGTCAATGGCTAGTGGTTGGGATAGTTCAGGTGGGTTATATGGAAGCTGTTGGAACAGGTTTGGGGAAAAACACACGAGGGGTTTGTGAGATGGAACTCAAAGTGCAGGAGCTGCCCTGTTTTGCAAGAGGAAGATGATTTTGTGTTTTGGAAGGTGTGAGGGTTCAACAACTCGTGTTTCTAGCTCAAGGAAAAGTGTAAAACTTGTTTGGAATGTTGGCAAGAGTTGATTATATCAGATGCTCAAGTTGTGTAGACTTTTGCACATTTCTTGGTTTTGAAGTAAGAAATGAGAATTGACAATGCTATGGCTGTACTGGCTTGTACTCTAGCTGCTCAAAGTTGTTGAACTTTTCCTGACATTAGGGAGCTTTGTTTGCAGCAAAGGGCTTGGTGTATGTCTCAAGAAATACAATTTGACATAAAGCATGCTTTATGTAAATGGTATTGTTTACTTTTTGCCAAAAATAGATTAAACTCTTGTGAAATCCACTAATGATCAGAACAAAGCTTCAAACCATTGGATTTGAATTTAATTATTGAGTATGAAAGGTTTTAGAGACCTGTAATCAAGTACAAAGCAATTTTAGACATATTTTGCAACTTGTGTCAACATGAAAATGCCATGGATCAAAGTGAGTTTTTGCCAAATTCAAATCTTCGATTCTCCCTAACCATAAATGATTTTGGAGAGTTCTTGGACATTTCGGAAATCTTGTAACATGATCTAAAATCCATATTTTAAATGCATTTTTAGATACCAAGTGGAACTATGTGAAAAATGGTCATGAAGATAGGTCAAAATCCCTCCTAAACTAGGGCAAAATTTCACTAAGTTTAAAGTTTCATGGACCCTTGTTCCAAAAATCATAACTTGAGATACAAGCTTCTTTTGGGAAAACTTTGTGAATAAAAGTTGTAGATTTTGTGGAGTACTACAACTTTCATGTTGAAAGTTTTGTTTGAATTCAATTGCATCATGGTGAAAATGTTGGGCAAAGTTGGGAAAAATTAAGAAAATTTCATAACTTAGAAAAATTCTAAGTTATGAAATTTTTCAATCTTAAACCCTAATTTGCAAAATTAGGTTTCTTGATGAACAAGTTTCATGTTTTGACTCAGTTTGATGAAAAATGACCCTTGGCACTTGATTTTGACCAAAAAGTCAAAGTTTGACTTTTCAATGTACAGTCAAATTTTGATCAGTTGACTGAAAAATTTATCTGTCAATCCAATGCATTTGAGATCTTTTAAACCTTGTGAATAGGTCAAGATGATTACATTGAGTCCTTGAATCCATTCTTGAACCCAATTTTCCATTGGCTAGGTAAAAGATCAGAAATTGCCCTTGTGCAGTCAAAAACCTAAAAATGACCATTTTGCCCTTTTGATGATCTGATCAAATTTCTTGAGGAGTTGTGGTCCAAACTTGATCAAATGATTCATATGAGCCTATAATGTTGATGTGGATAAAAAATTGTGAGGTTTGACTGTAAATTGGCCACAGTTAACCTTTTCCCCAATATAGTTGATTTTTAGATCAACTATCCAATTGACTGGGCAAAAATTTGATTCAAGGTTTGAAACTTGGTAGAGGCAATCTTGTAAGTCCAACATGAAGTATGAAAGTCACTTTTAGCATTGGAAGTCCAAAAATCCCTGTGCAAACTCAAACCCTAATTTAGGTTATCAGTGCAAGGAGATGTCTTGAGCAGAGCAAACCCTGATCCTGTCTGAAGCTCAAGGAGTCTTGTGAGGGGAAATCTTGATAAAATGAGAGGGAAAATTTTGGGGTAAAACAGCTGCCCCTGTTCAATCTTCTTGAACCTGAAGAGTTAGATTGGCGGGTTTGCCTTTCGTGACTCGAAGGTAAAAGATGATTGGACACTAGAGTGCCCGTAAATTTGCACTCGTCAAAATGTAGCTGAGGGAATGGGATTAAATATGCCACTTGGAGATGGTAGAATCTTGCTGGAGATGGGCTTAAAGATGCCATCCAAGACTGTTTGTTGAAAATCAGGAGAATGAATATCAGAATGGTATTTGTATCTGGAACGTATCTGAGTTGTATCTGGAGATTGGATTCGTATGAGCAAAGGAATGGCGTCCGTGTATGGATCGTATCTGAGCTGTAACTATATTTGATTCTTGAATGAATATCAGAATGATTGCCGTGTCTGGAGAGTATCTGTATTGTATCCGAAATCTGAAATCTGAATAAGCGACAGAAAGACATATGTGTCTGGAGTATCTCTGGGCTGGGGAATAGGTTTGAATGAGTGACAGAATGGCTACCGTGTCTGGAGTGTATCTGGACTGTATCTGAAGTTGAGATCTGTATGAGTAGCAGAATGACTTCCGTGTCTGGAGTGTATCCGTACTGTAACTGGGATCTGGACAAGTGACAGAATGACTTCCGTGGCTGGAGTGTATCTGAACCTGAGGTTGATAGTTGAATCTGAATGAGAAATAGAATGGCTTTCGTGTCTGGAGTGTATCTAGTCTGTATCTGATTGTTGAAGTCTGAATGAGTAGTAGAATGACCGCCGTGTCTGGGGTGTATCCATACTGTATCTTGACTTGAAATTATGAATGAGTGATAGAATGACCTCTGTGTCTGGGGTGTATCCATACTGTGTCTGAAATAAGAGATCTGAATGAGTAGCAGAATGACTTCCATGTCTTGGAGTGTATCCATACTGTATCTGAAATCTTTGAACATTTGTTAAAGGTAGCTTTTAATCTTATCATGAAAAGGGTAAAATGTTAGCTAAAACACAAAGTTATGTTGCATGACATGTATGATGCAATAAAATGTGTTCTATCAATGTTTATGATATATGAATGTAATGGATGCGCATGTAAGCCGATTAGTTGTCTTACTGAGGAAGATAAATCCTTGATAGCCAGAGATAATGAAATCTTTGACTGCTGTCGGGGAAAATAAATCCTTGACCACTGTTGGAGATTCAAAATCTTTGATTGTTGAGAATGAGAAATCCTTGGACCACTGTTGGGGATAGAAAATCCTTGGTGACTTATGGGGATTAACAAGAACTTTGACAACTTCTATGGGGATATGAGAATCCTTCACGACTTTCCTGGGGAATAAGGAAAACCCTGACGATCTCTACTGGGGAACTAAAACCTGGGAGGCTTCAACTGGAGAAATGAGACCGAGAATCTTCGATCTGCTGGGAAATAACTCTGGGGAGAATGCTTGTTCTGTTGGAAAGTTTTCAATAGTTTGGGTTGTATGCCAATCTACTGAGGAATTATCTGAAGTTTTTGTCTGGTTTCTAAGATAACTTGCAGGGGAATCTTCTGGTTTTAAGACAAATCTCTGGGGAATTGGAGGAAACTAAATGGTCCTCCACCGGGATTTAAGGGTTGAAAATTTGGACTCCGTTGGGGAAGAAAGTTTCATCTTCACTGAGGGTTTGTAGTTCAACGCTTTGCTCCGCTGGGGATTGGGAGTTTGGAAACTTAGTTCTGATAGAGATTTTGAAACTTAACTCCGTCGGGGATATGTATTCCAAGGCTTTAGCTATGCTGAGGATTTTTCCTGGAATAGCCTAAAGATGTTTTCCCATTCTTTCAATCTGTCAGTAATTATTCCTTCTCATCTCGTTTTATTTGTAAGCAGTGATTATATTCAAATGCATATGCTCATTTAATAAATCATTGGACGTTTTCAAATAAAACATAAGTGTAAAAAAGGAAAGAAAAGGCAAACAATTTTCTGCACTTTGAAGTATCTTTGTATTAACTTTGTGTAAGTATTTTGTACAAAGGAGACAGACATCCTAGTAAGAGAATATTGTCATAAAATTGAGAAAAAATTATACAAAGAAAGATGGCTATGTGTAACAATTCCATGGGGTTCTAATTCTGCTATAGCCTTCGTAACTCTGAGTATCTTGTCCATTCGTTGCTTCGTCGGCAGATGACTGGATTGATCAGAAGCTTGGAGCTTTTCCGTGAAGAGATTGTTCTTAAAGTGATCTGACGAGACATAGTCATACGCTTTAATTCCCTAACTTTTTCCTGGATCGCCCTTTCGGGTTTTCGATCCACCGGCAAACCCTTTTTTCCCAAGTCACCCTTTCGGGTTTTCAACTTGTCGGGTGTACAGATTTTTATTTATCCCTAATTTTTGCCTGAACCGCCCTTTCGGGTTTTCAATTCACCGGGATGCCCATTTTTGCCCAAGTCGCCCTTTCGGGTTTTCAACTTGTCGGGTCGTTTATGCGTAGTATCTTTTGACTATGTCTGCATTCGCAGGGTGCGGCAGGTCATCACCGTCCATTGTGGTCAGGATCATTGCCCCACCAGAAAAGATGTTTTTGATCACAAATGGTCCTTCGTAAGTAGGAGTCCATTTTCCCCTGGGATCACTTTGCGGCAAGATGATCCGCTTGATTACAAGGTCCCTGACTTGATATACTTATCTCTTGACTTTCTTGTTGAAGGCCTTGATCATACCTTTTTGATACGCCTGACCATGGCAAACAGCAGTAAGTCACTTTTCGTCAATCAAGTGAAGTTGATCAAGCCGGGTTTGAATCCAATCGTCTTCACTCAAACCAGCATCTTTCATGATTCTCAAGGAGGGAGTCTGAACCTCGATAGGTAAAACAGCCTCCATGTCGTATACCAAAGAAAAGGGTGTTGCCCCAGTTGAAGTGTGTGTTGTGGTACGGTACCCGTGTAGAGAAAACGGTAACATCTCATGCCAGTCCTTATAGGTGACTGTCATCTTTTGAATGATCTTCTTAATATTTTTTTTCGCGACTTCGATAGCACCGTTCATCTTAGGCCGATAGGGAGATGAATTGTGATGTTGAATCTTGAACTGCTCGCACAGAGCGGTGATCATAGTATTGTTCAAATTTGTACCGTTTTCAGTGATGATCCTATCGGGGATACCATACCGGCATATGAGGTTCTTCTTGATGAAGCGGGCAACCACATTCTTTGTAACAGAGGCGGAGGAAGCTGCTTTGACCCACTTGGTAAAGTAATCAATGGCCACCAAGATTAAGTGGTGTCCATTGGATGTTGTAGGCTTGATCTCTCCAATCATGCCGATTCCCCACATCGCGAATGGCCAAGGAGCTGTTAAGAAATTGAGAGGAACTGGAGGTATATGTACCTTGTCAGCGTAGATTTGGCATTTGTGACAAGTACGAGAATGTTGATGACAGTCAGCTTCCATGGTAGACCAGTAGTAGCCTGCCCGTAGAATCTTCTTAGCCATCATATGACCACTTGAGTGGGTGCCAAAGGTGCCATTATGTAGTTCAGCCATGATCTTCTCAGCTTCAACTTTGTCCATACAACGGAGTAGAACACAATCAAGATTGCGCTTGTATAGGATACCATTGCTCAGAAAGAACTTGGCCGCAAATCTCCTTAAGAACTTTTTGTCGTTGACTGAAGCTCCTTCAGGGTATTCTTGTGCTTCGAGATACCTTTTGATGTCATGAAACCAAGGTCGGTCCACTACTTCTCCGGTATTAATCTCATGACAATGTGCAGGTTCGTCCATTCGTTCAATGGTGATTTGAGGAGCCTCATTATCCCAGTTAAGTTTAAACATGGATGACATTGTAGCTAGCGCATCTGCTAGCTGATTCTCTTCTCGCGGGAAATGCTCAAAGGTAATCTGCTCAAAATGTGGTAACAATGTCAGGACATGTTCTTTGTAAGGGATGAGGTTAGGGTGTTTAGTATCCCACTCTCCTTTGATTTGACTGATAACCAAAGTTGAGTCCCCAAATACAATCAAAGATTTGATTCCCAAGTCAATAGCAGCCTTGAGACCAAAGATATAAGCTTCATACTCGGCCATGTTGTTGGTGCAGCTGAAGCAGAGTCTAGTAGTGAAAGGTGTATGGCAACCTTCTGGAGAGATAAGTACCACGCCGATACCATTTCCAAGTGCGTTGGAGGCACCATCAAAGTACAGAGTCCATCGGGATCCTTGTTCAGGTCCGTCATACGGTCTGTTTTCCTCAATGTTGCTCAAAGTCATGATATCCTCGTCGGGAAAGTCGAACCTCATGGATTGGTAATCTTCGACAGCTTGATGAGCTAAATGATCGGCTAGCACACTCCTCTTTATAGCTTTTTGGGTTGTGTACTGTATATCATATTCGGTGAGGATCATCTGCCATCTAGCGATTCTTCCGGATAAAGCAGGCTTTTCGAAGATGTACTTGATCGGATCCATCTTAGAGATCAGTAAAGTGGTATGTGTCAACATATACTGCCTTAGCCGGCGAGCAACCCATACCAAAGCGCAGCAAGTTTTCTCGAGCAGTGAGTAGCGAGTCTCACAGTCGGTAAACTTTTTGCTAAGGTAATAAATGGCATGCTCTTTTCGGCCAGACTCGTCATGTTGGCCCAGTACGCATCCCATTGAATTCTCCAGGACAGTCAGATACATGATTAAAGGTCTTCCTTTGACGGGAGGCATCAATATAGGAGGTTATAGCAAATACTCCTTGATTTTATCAAAAGCAACTTGACAGTCATCATTCCATTTAACCACCTGATCTTTCTTCAACAGCTTGAAGATTGGTTCACAGGTAGATGTTAGGTGAGAAATGAACCTTGCAATGTATTTTAGGCATCCCAAGAAACCTCTGACCTCCTTTTCAGTGCGAGGGGCAGGCATTTCTTGTATAGATTTGACTTTGGCAGGATCAACCTCGATGCCTTTGTTACTGACAATGAATCCCAAGAGTTTACCGGACCTGACTCCGAAAGTGCACTTGTTAGGGTTCAGTCTGAGCTTGTACTCCTTCAATTTGACAAACAGCTTTTGCAGATGGTCGAGATGTTCTTCTTCTGTTTGTGAACGGGCTATCATGTCGTCTACGTAGACTTCGATCTCATGATGTATCATGTCATGAAACAAAGCTACCATGGCGCATTGATAGGTTTCCCCGGCATTCTTCAGTCCGAATGGCATCACTTTATAGCAGAAGGTACCCCATTGCGTAACAAAAGTAGTCTTCTCCATGTCTTCAGATGCCCTTTTGATCTGATTGTACCCTGAAAACCCATCCATGAAAGATAATACCTTATGCTAAGCTGTATTGTCGACCAAGATGTCAATGTGCGGTAGTGGAAAGTCATCTTTAGGGTTAGCCCTATTTAAATCTCTATAATCCATGCACATTCTGACTTTGTCGTCCTTTTTAGACACGAGCACAATGTTAGCAACCCATTATGGATAGGAAGTAACAACAAGAAACCCGACATTGAACTGCTTCATCACTTCAGCTTTGATCTTTTCGGACATGTCGGGCCTCATTCGGCGGACTTTCTGTTTGATTGGTGGGCAGTCTTCTCTTGTAGGGAGACGATGAACCACAATATCTGTATCCAGTCCCGGCATGTCTTCGTAGGACCAGGCGAAAATCTCAACATATTCATTCAACAGCTGAACTAAGCGCTCTTTGACATTTGGCTTTAGGTTGGCACCCACTTTAACCTCTTTTCTGTCTTCCTCTGTTCCCAAGTTTATAGTCTCTAACAACTCCTCGTGAGGTAGAATGGCCCTCTCTTCCTGTTCCAAAAGTTAGGCCAACTCTCCAGGCACTTCACAGTCTTCATCACCTTCGTATTCGGCATGATTGACCAGATCTTCAGAGTCACTGAAGGCCAAAGCAGAATTGTTACCCATAGAATCCGGAGTGGATGGGTACCTGCATTTTGTGAGTGTGAGTGTGTGTAAGGGATAGCCACCTCTAAACAAATAAAATGTAAAAAGAAAAACAATGAACACAAAATTTTATATATGAAAACGTCCATGATTCATTAAAAATGACATATGAAGATGAAAAATCAAGCCCTTACAAATGGACCTTTGTGCCCCGGGTAAGGCACAAAGCAAAAAGAGTGTACAATTTGTTTAATAAATATTACAGACCAACAGAAAATGTTCAAAATATAAATTACTGATTGATGAAAGTAATGGGAACGAAGTCTTTCGCCTCCCAGTTGTTCAGTCCACCTTCAATAGTTGGAAAGATCCAGTCTTCAAAATTGCTTCCTTCTTCGTCATCTTCTAAGGCATGAACTCCATGATGAGTAATCTTCAATGGTGGTCCTGAAGGAAAATTGCGATCAAAAGCACAGCGGAATTTAGAATTTTCCTTTAGCGATCCTTACGAATGAACATGGTCAGTGATAGAAATATTTACCTCTTATGGCGATTCAGGCCTTTGATGTTGTGATCATGAGCGTTGATGAAGAACAACGCCTCTACTCAGTCCACACGAATAGATCGCTTTCGGTCACAGTGCTAGCTGATCACGAACGGAAACCTTGAGTGAGAGAGAGAATCAAAAACGAAATTGCATCAAGTGAAATTGCTTCATCACAAGGGATCTATTTATAGAATCACTCGTGTGGGCTACAAGCTAAAAGCCCAATTAAGGCTATAAGCTAAAAGTCCAATTAAGCTTATGGACATCATACCTTATGATGTACCATATATCACTTATCCACGTGGTACCTTACCACTTTCCGTATTACACTTAAGTGCACCGTACCTTATGGTGTTCCTTATTTATTCTATCTCTCATCAACCTGTCCTTATGTGTGTGACCCTGTAAGTTTTCGCGACGTTGGCAATTATATTAAATCACACATTTAATATAATAAACAGTGAGCAGTATCTAGCAACACATCACTGTTACCCAAGTCACGAAAATGTCATGTGATCTGACCAAACATTTTCCGTGATAATATTTGTGTTGTACAATTACCCTTTTGCCCTCATGTCTATATTGAACACAAGGCATACATTGTGTCACCCTTGTCCAGTTCAATATTGGGCCCTTAGACATTTATCCTGTTATGCAGGATGAGCAAATTCCATCTAGGTCACTCATGTCCCTTAGCATGCTTTGTGAAGTACCCATCAACCGTCTTTATAGTCATCCAGTTACGGATGACGTTTGATCAGCAATAAAGTACTTGACTCTACATCTAGGGTCCATAGTGGTTTCAGGTCGAAGGGTGGTATACACCATTATCATCATGAGAATAACTTATGACACTTTGCATAACATTCTATGTAGTATTCTCATAGCGGGTCAATCCAGTATAAATATTACTCCTAATATTCATACCTATGTCAAGACTTGATAACTCATTATCTATGATCCATGAGATGTGATCATCAATCTATCTTCATAATAATCTTAATGCTTTAATGTTATCCCACTTCACATTAAAGCTTGACTACGGATACTTTAAGAATAGTGTCTTATGTTTAATGGGATCTCATGATTAAGTCACACTTAACATTTCATTAAACAAATAAACCATTCTAGGGACTTTATTATTTTAGAAAGCAAACATAATAAAGAAATGCCTTTTATTATTAATAAATAATTCGATACAAGTACCAAAAGTATTGGCCTCTAGGGCTTACACCAACAATCTCCCACTAGCACTAGAGCCAATCAGGCATACCCCTAATACCCATAGATCTAGTATGTCCATCATGCTTCAGCTGCGCAAGAGGCTTTGTTAATGGGTCAGCAACATTGTCAAGTGTAGGTACTCTGCATATTTTCACATCTCCTTGATCGATTATCTCTCGAATGAGATGATAATGCCTAAGTATGTGTTTGGATCGTTGGTGAGATCTAGGCTCCTTAGCTTGTGCGATAGTACCATTGTTATCACAATAGAGATCAATGGGATCCACAATGCTATGGACTATGCCAAGTTCACTAATGAACTTCTTGATCCAAACAGCTTCCTTTGCTGCAGTTGAGGCAGCAATATACTCAGCCTCGGTTGTAGAATCAACAACTGTATCTTGCTTTGAACTTTTCCAGCTCACAGCGCCACCATTTAAACAAAACACATAACCAGATTGCGATCTAAAGTCATCCTTATCTGTCTGGAAGCTAGCATCGGTGTATCCAATTACAGCAAGCTCTTCCTGACCTCCATATATCAAGAATGAGTCCTTAGTCCTTCTCAAGTACTTAAGGATATCCTTGACAGCTACCCAATGAGCATCACCGGGATTAGACTGGTACCTACTCGTTGCACTTAAAGAATACGAGACATCTGGTCGAGTACATAGCATGGCATACATGATAGATCCTATTGCAGATGCATATGGAATCTTATCCATGCGATCCCTTTCTTCCTTACTTGAAGGGGATTGTGTTTTTTACAGACACATGCCATGTTGCATAGGTATGAATCCTTTCTTGGAATCATGCATATTACAGCGTCTCAACACTTTTTCTATGTATGTACTCTGACTTAGGCCAAGCAGTTTTTGTGACCTATCTCTATAGATCCTGATTCCTAATATATAGGCTGCTTCACCTAGGTCCTTCATTGAAAAGCATTTCCCTAACAAAGTCTTCACTTGTTGCAAGGTATGGACATCGTTTCCAATGAGTAATATGTCATCTACATATAATACCAGGAATACGATCATGCTCCCACTAACCTTCTTGTAGACACAAGGCTCATCTTCATTCTTGATGAATCCATATTGTTTTACTGTTTCATTAAAACGAAGATTCCAGCTTCTGGAAGCTTGCTTCAATCCATAAATTGATCGCTGTAACTTACATATCTTTTGGGCTTCTTCTGGTATGTCAAATCCTTCAAGTTGTGTCATGTACACATCCTCAAGAAGATTCCCATTAAGGAAAGCAGTTTTGACATCCATCTGCCATATTTCATAATCATGATATGCAGCGATAGCAAGTAAAATCCGAACAGATTTAAGCATTGCAACTGGTGAAAAGGTTTCATCATAGTCAACCCCATGAATTTGTTTATAGCCTTTTGCAACCAGTCTTGCCTTATAGGTATGTACCTTACCATCCATGTCAGTCTTCTTTTTGAAGACCCACTTGCATCCTATAGGGTTAACTCCTATAGGAGGCTCTACCAAGGTCCAAACCTGGTTTGTGTACATGGAATCCATTTCATATTTAATGGCTTCTAGCCACTTCTCAGACTCAAGACCAGTTATGGCCTCTTGGTAGGTCACAGGCTCATCTTGATCCATGAGTAATACATCACCCTGATCACTTATGAGATATCCATATCTCTCAGGTTGTTGACGTATCCTGCTTGACCTACGCTGGTCTTGTTCTACTTGAGCAGGTTGCTCTTCCACAACTACTTGTGTTTCCTGCTCTAATTCCTCCATAGGTGTATCAATGTTTTGAAGAAGTGAAAAACACAAGAAGGGGGGTTGAATTGTAAAACTTGAAATCAAATGCAGACAACAGGTTATTTTTATCCTGGTTCGTTTGATCTCAAACTACTCCAGTCCACCCGTCAAGGTGATTTCGCCTCTCTCCTACGAGGTCTTAATCCACTATATTCAAATGAATATTACAACTGCTTTAACAACTGCTAAAGCCTTCTTGAGTCAAAACCACAAACCGGTTTCTCAAGGAAATACTTTCTTACAAAGAAATGAAATCTAAGTGTGTTGAATCTTTTCTACAAAACTGTTTATCACAACTGTGATATTACATAAATTAAGCTTATGAGAACTAGAATGCTAAAACAATAGAATAGGTAATTTGAGAGCTTTAGCAAACTGTGAATGAGGATGAATATGAATAGCTTTAGGCGTGTAGAGAGTTGTAGAGCATTAGCCAATTCATTCCTCACTTGCTTGTTTATATAGCATTGGAAATGGTACGTTGGAGTCAGTTATTCCGTTTCAATGCTAATTACATTCTTTCCATATTGAGCAGATCTTTGTCTGGAATAATGTCGTTGATAATAAAGTATCTTGAATGCACAGTACCGTTGCCAATTAAGCGTGTTCTGGCTTTGGCTTATTCTGACGCTGCTAGGTGCTGATGAATTGTTGTTGTCTTGATCAGAGTTTAGATTGTTACGCGCAGATCTGTTCATCAAGCTTCAGCGTAACCACATGCTTTGATCTTCTGATTCTGGTATCTGATATAACATCCTCTGATGCTGATGTTGATAATTCATCTTCTGATGCTGATGATGATATTCTTATGCTGATACTCATCAGAGTTTCTGTAAAACAAAACATAATTTTTAGGTAGCATATATGTCTTACATGAATCATACAATTTATATATTCTTGCATTTTGTTATCATCAAAACTTTAACTTAGGGTAGTAGATTCAAACTTTGTTCTAACAATCTCCCCCTTTTTGATGATGACAAAAACTAGATTTTTTTTCAATTGAGAATTAACGAGAAAAGTATCAGAGATAACCAAATAATAAATTGTATTAGAGATAAACAGGTAGGTATCAGAGATAAGGAGGAATAAAAGGTATCAGAGCTTAAGGGGATAAGAAAACAACTATCAGAGTTATGATCAAAAAGACTCCCCCTGAGTTTATTACTTCCCTTTTTAATTCCTTGAATCCTTTAGCATCAGATCTTTCTTTTACTCGAGTAGAGCTTTAGTGTATCAGAGATAATTAACTTCTTGTACCTGTAAGCTTGTGCAAAACAAGGAAACATCCAAGTATATCAGAGTGTTAGAATGTTTGAGACTTTTGTCTCAGTAATCCGTTATTGAAAAATATCATTCTTTTTCTCCCCCTTTTTGTCAGCAATCAAAAAGTGCAAGTAATTTAAGATAAAACGATCAGTGAAGAAAAACTGTTATATTTAATTCAAAGCTTAGAAGATAGTACAGAAAACATGGAAAGAAAACAATGAAAACATCAAGAATTAAAATCTAAGGTTGGGGCGGAAAGCGTATGAACAGAGCTTCTAGCATGTTCTTAATCTGATCAGCAGTTTCCTTCTGCTGATGCACCATGCTGACTACTGTATCAATCTTGCCATCTTGCACATCCATCCTTTCCTTCATCCATTGATCATTCTCATCCATTCTTTGCTGTAGACGAATATCATTTTGCTTTAGCTCTTCAAGAGTCTGCCTGTCCAAAGCAGCTTGAGAGACGTCAGAAACAGGATGCTTCTGAGAACTTTCTGCAACATCTTCTGCTTGACTAAAGTCTTCAGCTTGAATAGTCTGATCTTCTGCTGGTTGAACTTTTGAAGCTGGACGCTTTTCAGACCATGGCTCACTATCCAGAAAGAGCACTTCCTCCTTCAGCAGCTGACTCATGACTGGACCTTCAACTTCTTTCAGCAGCTTGCTGAAGTTCTGTTGAGCCTGTTCATAGTTTATGTCTTGCAGCTTGAAGGTTTCAGCGCGTACCCAATTTCTGAATTGTGTCCAGAGTTGGTCTGAAGCAGCAGGATCAATCATTCCAGGACAAACCTGCTTTAGAGAAGCAATCCAATTCTGCATTCCTGTTTCAAAATTCAAGATGCTAGAACCAACATCTAGTTGTCTGGGTTTGGGAATGGCTATTTTATTTTTAAGGTCAGCAAGGCGGTCAAGGACTATTAGGTCAATGAAGGTCTTGATGTGGTCATCTGTATTTTGTTTGGGTGAGGGAGTAGGAGAGTCAGAAATGATTATTGGACTGTTTGGAGTATTTGGAGGGGTAGTTTCTGGTGAGGATGGCAGTTGGGGTATGTTTACGGTTGTACCACAAGGCAGTTGAATTGCCAAGGGTTGTGGTTCAGAGGATTGAGGTGAATGAGGTTCAGGGGTTTGAGCCTCAGAGTGGTGAGACTCAGAGTGTTGAGACTCAGGTTATGGAGATGATGCTTGAGGTGAAGGTGGATTAAGTTCTGGTTGTGGAGAGGGAGGTGGAGTTTCTGGTATGGGTGAGAGTGTATGTTCTGGTTGAGGTGAGTGGGCAGTTTCTGGTTGAGTGTTTGGATTTTCTGAGAGGGGAGCGGAAGAACGTTGATCAATTTCAGAAAGAACTTTATCAAGTTCTGATTCTGTTGATGTTGTGGGTTTTGGATTTTGGGGTTTGGTGCGATATCTCCTGAGAGTTAGGGACTCATAAGGGTCAAACTCAGGTTCGGTATCATCAATGGTTGGTATGGGAATTGGGAGTTCATATGAAGTTGGGGTTGGGATCAATGTTGGAACAGAAGATGAATTTAAAACATTAATAGTAGATAGATTACCTCTCTTCTTTGGTGTCTGCTGGGATGGTCCTTCTGAAGCAGCCTTTCTCTTCTTATTCTTCTTCAAAGTAACCTCTGGAGTTTGCTGGTGCATATCTTTGATGTTCAGATCAGGATCTGTGCTATCAGCTTTGCACGCATCCAAGTATCTGAGAACGATGATTGGTTTAGAGTCAGTCTCAGAGAATATGGGAAAGTCGCTCAGAGGGACTCTTCTGCTGGTGATGTCAGCAAGAGGAGTGACGCTGGGCTCCTTTCTGATATTCTCTATCAGTTTCATCTTTTTTAGATTCTTGGCGTTCAGCTGCTTGCCAACAGCTGGTTCCAGAGAGCTTATTTCCTGAGCTTCTGTAAGGTGTTCTATCAGCCTATTCTCAGTTAGAATATCTGATATTAATCTTCCGAAGGGTATCCAATCCCTTTTAGTCTTTTCTTCTTCTCTCGTCTCCTTGACGCTGGTCTTCAGATGATTGAACACAAGATGAGCAAGGTTGATCTTGGTCTTCTTAGCAATAAAATAGAGTATAAATTGCTGATCTATGTTGATGTAGTCAGGAGAGCTTGTGGGCTTCTTGTGGTTGAAACAGCCCAAGATGATCTTAGCCCAGATTCTGTGCTGATCCATCAAATCTCTGATCTTGCTGCTGGGAACCCCATGAGTGAAAATCTGTCTAGCAACTATGCCAGTGTTTCCAGCTCTTTCTGCCATGTCAATACAGCGGATGCCACCACCGTTGTATCCAATCAGCCTAGCAATGTGATCCTCAGTGATCATTATCTTCTTTCCCATGATGTATGATGTAACCTGATGAGTTGAGGCAGAAGCATGAATCCAGAACTCTTTAACCAGAATGGGGAATGTTGGCCCTACCAACCTATCAAAATACTTCTCCCATCCTTGTGCCCTAATTTCTTCAGTCAAGTCGAAGCCATTTTCTTTCAGACTGGTGAAATCAACGATCAGTTCAGACAGAACTTCCAAGTTCTTCATCGGTGTGAGTAGAGTTCTGAACGGAATCTGATATTGCTCAGATGAAGCCTCTTGCTGAGAACCTGCAGAAAAATTGCTATAAGTTGCCATGTTCACACTAGGGTTTCTTTGAGAAAAGCTTGAAAAGGGTTTCTTTGGAAAAAAGATGAACACACAAGTAAGAATGCAGAAAATATTTGGATGATTGCAAGAGATGGTAAAAGTTTAATGAAAGATGTTAAGGCGTTTAAATAGATTTCAAAAGATGTTTTGAAAACGTAAACGATTTTAAGAGAGAGAATTAACTCATGATTACAATTTAACTCATGATTACACACATTTAATGTTTGCTGATTTTGGGGGATTTGAGAAAGATATTTGGAACGGTTACCAGACATGTGTCTCAATGCATCCAATCAGCGTTTTGCCTTCTCAGAAGCGTGCACGCGTGTTCTGCTTCAGAGATTAGCTGATGACTGGATGATACTTGTTTGATTTAGTGAATAGCACATCTATCCTTGAAATGAGACGCTCAGATCTTTATGGATAGACTCTGATACAATCTGCATGTCTAACTTTCTGAAAGAAGATTGATCAGAAGTTCACAGTAAAATAAAACACATTCTGAAGGTTAATATATAAAGTTAAAACATTTTCACTCTGGGCAGAGCTTCATGCTGAGATGTTTCAGAATGAAGTTGAACCTATCTTCAGAAAGTGGTTTAGTGAATATATCAGCCCATTGATGGTCTGTATCAATAAATTTTAAGTTCAAAATTCCTTTCTGAATATAGTCCCTAATGAAATGATGTTTTATTTCTATATGCTTAGCCCTAGAATGCAAAATAGGATTTTTACTTAAGCAAATGGCAGAAGTATTGTCACAGAGTATAGGGATGTTACTCTCAAAAATCTGGAAGTCTTCAAGCTGACTTTTCATCCAGAGCATTTGTGTGCTGCATCCAGCTGCTGC
Source organism: Vicia faba (assembly GCA_948472305.1). Classification (NCBI taxonomy): domain Eukaryota; kingdom Viridiplantae; phylum Streptophyta; class Magnoliopsida; order Fabales; family Fabaceae; genus Vicia; species Vicia faba. The sequence goes on from OX451738.1 coordinate 1,537,157,531, forward strand.
TATGTACTCAGCTTATGCTATTGATAGCGCAATTGTGGATTGCCTTTTGCTGGACCAAGAGATCAGATTTTCTCCCAGAAACTGGCAGCTTCCAGAAGTACTTTTACGCTCTACTCTGTCTCCAGCAAAGTCAGCATCGCAGTAACCTACTAAGTTGTAATCACTAGATTTTCTATAAAATAAACACAGATTAGTAGTACCTTTCAGATACTTGAAAATTCGCTTAATAGTTGTTAAGTGAGATTCTCTAGGATCTGATTGGAATCTTGCACAAATACATACGCTGAATAAAATATCAGGCCTTGAAGCCGTCAGATAAAGAAGAGAACCAATCATACCTCTGTAGACCTTCTGTTCTACCTTTTTGCTTACCTCTTCTCTTTCCAGAATGCACGTGGGATGCATTGGAATCTTTGATGACTTACATTCTGAGAGATCAAATTTCTTCAGAAGTTCTCTGACATATTTGCTCTGATGAATGTAAGTTCCCTCTGGATTTTGATTGATCTGAATTCCCAGAAAGAATCTCAGTTCTCCCATGAGGCTCATCTCAAATTCTGCCTGCATACACTTAGCAAATTTTCTTCCAAGAGAAGGATTAGTAGATCCAAAAATAATATCGTCAACATAAATTTGACAAACTAGGATGTCATTCTTAACTGACTTACAGAATAAGGTAGTGTCCACCTTCCCTCTGGTGAATTCTTTTTCTAATAGAAAGTTACTTAGTCTTTCATACCAAGCTCTGGGAGCTTGCTTCAGACCATATAATGACTTCTTTAGTTTGAAAACATTTTCTGGATTTTTTGTACTTTCAAAACCAGGGGGTTGGTGCACATAAACCTCTTCTTTTATATAGCCATTTAAGAATGCACTCTTGACATCTATCTGATACAGAGTGATGCCTTTATTAACAGCAAACGAAATTAAAAGTCTGATAGATTCTAACCTGGCGACTGGGGCAAAGGTTTATGTATAGTCTATCCCCTCTTGCTGACTATAACCTTGTGCTACCAGTCGTGCTTTGTTTCTGATAACTTCACCTTGTTCGTTCAGCTTGTTTCTGAACACCCATTTTGTTCCAATGACGTTGAATCCTTTTGGTCTGGGAACAAGATCCCATACGTCATTTCTGGTGAATTGATTCAGCTCTTCTTGCATTTCTAGAATCCAGTCGTTGTCCAGAAGTGCTTCATCAATTGAAGAAGGTTCATTCAGAGACACAAGTCCCGTGAGGGATTCTTCAGAGTTTCTGAAGCTGGCTCTTGTTCTGATTGGATCTTCCTTTCTTCCTAAGATTGTTTCTTCTGGGTGATCCATGCTGCTTCTGGGTAGTCTTTTCTGAGGTTGATCAGCAGCTGTTGCTGGATTGCTTGCAGTGCTCCTTTCTGATGTTGAAGGAGTGTCTTTATTTAGAGCTTCTGATGACTTGTCTTCAAAACCTGTAAATTCAACTTCCATACCTGCAAAAACTTCATTCTGCTTTGACTTTTCAGAGTCAAGCTTATCATCAAAACGAACACTGATTGATTCTTCCACAATCTGTGTTTCTGTATTGTATACTTTGTACCCTCTTGAGCGTTCAAAGTATCCTAACATAATACACTTCTGTGCTTTAGAGTCAAACTTGTTCAAATAATTTTTTGTATTTAACATAAAACAAGTACATCCAAATGGATGAAAATATGAAATGTTGGGCTTTCTGTTCTTCCACAATTCATATGGAGTCTTTTCCAGAATAGGTCTTATGGAGATTCTATTCTGAATGTAGCACACTGTGTTTATTGCCTCTGCCCAGAAGATCTTAGCAACATTTGTCTCATTGATCATGGTTCTGGCCATTTCTTGCAATGTTCTGTTCTTTCGTTCTACAACTCCATTTTGCTTGGGAGTTCTAGGACAAGAGAAATCATGCAGAATGCCTTTGTCATTAAAGAATGACTCAAAATCTTTGTTTTCAAACTCTCCACCATGATCACTTCTGACTTTAACGATTCTAAGATCCTTTTCATTCTGAACTTGGTTACAGAAGGTGACAAACACAGAGTGTGACTCGTCCTTGTGTCTTAAGAACTTTACCCATGTCCATCTGCTATAGTCATCTACGATTACTAACCCATACTTCTTGCCACTGACTGAAGCAGTTTTAACTGGTCCAAATAAGTCAATGTGCAGAAGTTCTAATGGCTTAGAGGTAGAAACAACATTTTTAGATTTGAAAGAAGGTTTTGCAAACTTGCCTTTCTGACATGCTTCACACAGAGCATCTGAATTAAACTTCAGATTAGGAAGTCCTCTGACCAGATTGAGTTATTAATCTGAGATATTCTTCTCATACTAACATGCCCCAATCTTCTATGCCAGATCCATTGCTCGTTGTTAACAGACAGAAGACACTTTACATTCTGACTTTTCATTTCAGAAAGTTTGATTTTATAAATGTTGTTTTTCCTCTTTCCATTAAATAGGATAGTCCCATCTTTCTGACTAACAGCTTTACATGATTTTTGATTAAAGATTATATCATAACCGTTATCACTTAATTGACTTATGGATAACAGATTATGCATTAATCCATCTACTAGCAGAACATTGTTTATAGAGGGAAGATTTCCATTACCTACAGTTCCAGAGCCAATGATCTTTCCCCTCAGATTGCCTCCAAAACCTATGTGGCCTCCAGGCTTAAGTTCCAGGCTTTGGAACATATGCCTTCTTCCCGTCATGTGTCGTGAGTAGCCAGAGTCCAGGTACCATGACTGGTGTTTCTGATTTGCTGCTAAAGATATCTGCAACATGTATTATTTTATCCTTAGTGGGTTACCCCAAAATTTTCCCTCCCATATTCTTCAAGAAATTGCCAAGTCAAGCTGCAAAATTCTCCAAGGGTTGCACAGTGTAAGAGCCTCCTAAACAGTCAAAATTAGGGTTTTGGTCCTGATCAAGAAAATGAAGTTTCCAAGGGTCCAATCAAGTCCCACATGCCTATAAATATGTTCAAGCATCCTCATACAAAGTTTCAAGACTTTCAGCACAAAATTGCACAGTCAAAACCCTAATTACACTACAGTCAACTGTAGGGGCAAAATGGTCATTTGACAGTCAAAAGTTCAAATTTTTGGTCAACATATCATTTTGAAGCCACAAACATCATTTGATCAATGCTTGATCATGATTCTCAAAGCTTGGCTCAAAAATCATCAATATGCAAAAGTTTCCTTATTTGGACAGTTGAAAAAGTCAACTGTAAATTGACCAGGGCATAACTTTCACATGGATTATCAGAAAAATTCCATCCAAAGCTCATTTTGAAGAGAAAGACATTACCTACGACTCATATTCATACTTCAAGTCCAAGAAATGCTCTCACAAAAAGTTATCAATTTCAACATTATAGGTCATTTTTAAAAGTCAACAAAAAGGGACTTTAAGTCAAAGGCCATAACTTGAGATTGGTAAATCAAAATGACATGGGACCAAAGGCATTGGTTAGAGGACTCAAAGACCTTTCCAAAATGTCCAAGCAAATGAGCAAAGCTTTAAAATTGAGCAAGTTATGCCTTGTGTAAGTTGGGAAATTTTTGGATATTTTGAAAAGTCAACATTGGTTCAAATGACCTAAAATTGCTAATGGGCCCATTTTTCTTCCACAATTCAGTATCCAAGGCATGTGCACGACCACTTGGCCCAAAGGGAAGTTTTTATTCATTTTTTATTTATTTATTTGGATTTTTATTAATAATAATTCATTTAAATTAAAATAAATACATGAAAAATGCTTAACCTAGTTTTTCAATCTTTTTGTGCATATTATATCCTCAAGATTTCGTGCCTAGCTAAATATGGAAAGAACCAATGCAATTGGATGTGATTTGTATCAAAAAGCATGTGAAAAAAGATTTGAAAATCATGGTGAAAAAATCAAATATTGCATTCATTAATTCAAGGATTTTGATCAAATTTTTTGACCTAATTCACTCCATACATAAGCTGCAAGCAAGACCTAATGCCAAGAACCACTCAGCTGCGCTAGAGACCAAGACACAAACTTGAAATTTTTGCAAAAAAATTCAAAACTGAAAACCTATTTGCAGGTCGTTTCAAGCCAAAAGAATCATCCCATCACCTTCCTGAAGCTTCAAGGAAGGATTTCCAATCAAAATCATTCACTCTAACACTCTAGATTGGTAACACGACCTCACCCTGTACCGAAATTTTTTGAAACTCTTGCATCTCAATTCATGCGCATTTAGCAATTTTTAGTATATGATTTGTGTTCATTGTAAGATTCTAATGCTAACCATGTAATTTGATTGTGTTTTTGAGCATTGTGCACGATTCCACCATGTGAGCATATTAGGGTTTATGGAGCTCTGAATTGGGGGTTTTTGAATACCACAAAATTAGACCACCACGATGCCATGACCGTGCCCAGCACATTTGGACGAAGAGAAGGCCACCCTCGCGCTCAATTTATGAGCATCACTGGGCTATTCGTTATTTTCCAAAAACATGCCTAAAAGAACGCTTAAAAAACCGTTGCCATTGTTTTTTATGTTTCAGGAACGAGGAAGAAGAAGACCCGGTGGCCAGCAATGATTGGCTCCTTTGAATTCAGCGCGCGCTTTTTCATATTTTTAGGCCACTGACCATTTTTCTTTTATTATATTTGTTAGTTATTATATGTTAAACGCGCGTGGATTGGTTCAGTGGTAAGCAAGGTTGTTGGTAACATTCATGACCTGGGTTCGAGCCCCAGGTCTTCACTATGTCCATATTATTTTTCAATCAAAATTCCCATGCAGATTCAATATGGTGGACTACCATACACGCTTCCATCTAATGCGCCACTTGGCCAACAATGCTAATCCAAGGGACCAGACTTGATGGACACCATAGGCATTGGTCAAGAGAGCTACAGGCTAGCCACGAAAGTCAAAAGGGCCTCAGAATCTTGGGCCAGATTGCTAAAAAACCTCACAATTTGGGGCAGACCCCCTAGGTTTGCTAATTGTTTTTTTTTTACTTTCTTTATTTTGCATTATTATTATTTTCTTTTAATTATTGTTTTTAATTAATTCATTATTTTCATAAAAACAAAAAAAAACAATTAAAAAAAATCAGAAAAGAGAAAAAATATAATAAATATTTTATTTTAGTATGTATATTTTGTAAATAAATTCATAAATTAATTAGTTTTAAATTAGGTTCTAATTTTAACTTTTTTTAATAAAAATCTAAAAAAATATAGAATTAGGGTTTAATTAATTTTCATCTTTTTTTCTTTTATTCCATAATAATTAAATATTAGATATTTATTTTTATAATTAAATTGTATATAAAATAATTAGGGTTAATTTTAGGTTAAAACTTCAACATTTTTCATAATAAAACAAAAAATTGTAGAATTAGGGTTAGCATTTATTTTAAAATCACAAAATACAAAAAAATACCAAAAAGACAATTTCTTTTCCTTTTAATTTTAATTAATTCATCGTTCAATTTAATTTTGCAAAAGGGGTCCAACGCCCTCGTTTAATTCTTATTAAATTCGCATGTTTATTTTTATTCTTTATAATTTTGATGTATCTCTCCCAAAGCCGTGTAACTAATTGCTCGCACTTTATTTTCGTTAATTCTTTATTTTTCTGTCAAATCGGGTTCGAGAAATTTTGGCGATGTGGACCCGCGCCGTTTGTAATAGCTTAGAATCTTTACTTTTCTCGCAATTTTTAACTGTTAATCAAGGCATGAAAGAATGTATGGACAAAAATAAAAACAAACGCTAGACCACCAATAACATGACAAAAGACAAAATATCTGAAAACGACACACGAATCGCACACACCACCCCTAGGGTACGCCTCACTGTTGCCTTGCCTCGAAAGGTGATCGTCGAGTAGAGGATGTCTTAGTAAGTCCTCATGATCCGGGAACCTGGCATGAGGGTAGCTTCTAAGGTGTCTTCCCATTGCTCTGGTGATCACCATGTCCCGAACCTCGAATTGACCCGAACACCTCCAACGGTGGTGCTACCTACCTCTCAATGGTGGGATGGCACTACTTTAAAGGACATTTACACAGACGGATTCCTTAGGGTAGGTAGACGACTCTAGATACTTGCTCTAATTTCAAAAACAAATCAAAAATACTTTTCACACCAACACATTTTCAAAGAGCTTTCGAAAGCATTTTTCAAACACTCTTGAGGACCGATACAAGAGTCGAACTGGAATTTTCAAAGAAACTTTTTTAAAACCCATATTGAAAAGCAAACAAACCATTTTTGAAAACACAAGTGAGCAAGTATCTAAGAGCCCATGGATAACCATGGATAGAAAGGGTGCTAACACCTTCCCTTTCTATAACCTACCTCCCGAACCGAGAGCAATCTCTATAAGGAATTTTTCTGTGCTTTTGTCCTTTCCATTTGGAGAAAATAAAAGACGGTGGCGACTCTTGCTTCCGCGACATTTCGCGAACCAGCGTTAAACAGTCAGTTCCAGATCCACCGATCACAGAACTGGCGACTCTGCTGGGGACTTAAACTTAAAGTGAGGTGTACCTTAGGGCTAGTTCATAATTGTGTTTTCAATTGTATTGATTTGCTTTCTTTACTATTGTGGGTTGCATCGGAGTTACATAGATCCTAACCCGGATCTGGGGATACCCTGTTAGGTAGCATAAGCTGTGAGGGACCTGTCCGGCATAGACCGACACGGGTGAAGCAGTGGCTACATTGGTGTGGCACCTTGGTCTGTACCGATATCCCTTGTGTCGCAACGAGGAGAATATGGGTCTTCTAAGGAGTCATTAAGCACCAACAACCTTAGAACCTTAATTGACACAACTTGGCCTTTAGAATTGTAGCAGTACGCTACGCCCATTGAGGCTGAACTCTCGTGATGGTTCTGGCCGCAAGAAAAGATTGCGATGCTGGAGTTATGACCGATTGAGGGTAGTCAATGATATTGGGATCCTCTAAGAACCCGGTTACTTTGATTAGGACAGGTATGAACCAACAAACTGAAAGAGGGTAGTACGTAGACCTCATGCTGGCCTAAACTCTAAGGGCTTGCCTTGTGTGCCTTACCATGTTTGCCTTTGTATCTATTTGTGGTGTGCTTTATCATAACATCATAACATCATGAGCATTGCATGCATCCTGCATAAGGACTGACCATTTCAAAGACAAGAGGGTTTCACCTTTGCTCTGTTTTGTAGGACATTATGATGCCTGTGCGAAGGAATACTATCCGGTTCAACTTTGTTCGTTCACCTGAGTTGCTTAATGAGTTGGTTAGCAGAATTCCAAATACCACTTCCTTCATTCAGAGGCATGGTTCTCTTCTCAGTTTAGTCACTGCAAAGCGGGATCAACAGTTGATGAGTGTTCTGACCCAATTCTATGACCCTCTGTACCTGTGCTTCACCTTTCAAGACTTCCAGCTGGTCCCTACCCTGGAAGAGTTCTCTGATTTGTTTGGTATCCCTATCTTGGATCAGACTCCCTTTACTGGTTGGGAAAAGACCCTCAGACTTGAGGATGTTGCTGCAGCTCTTCCTTTGACCCATCAAGAGGTAACAGACAACTGGGTGACTAGAAGCGGAGTTAAGGGTTTCTTGGCCAAGTTTCTGATTGGTAAAGCTAACAGTTTCTGGAATGACCTGGACTTTAGGGAATATGAAGACATCTTGGCTCTCCTAATCTATGGGTTAGTCCTGTTTCCTAATCCTGACAACTTCATCAATGTCACCGCCATAAGGATCTTTATGTCTCAGAATCCTGTGCCCACTCTCTTGGGCGACATCTTGCAACAACTTCATGCTCGTACTACCCGAAGACGAGGAACCCTATGGTGTTGTATCCCTTTGTTGGTAAGGTGGTTTATTTCGCACCTCCCTAAGTTCGTACTGAAGAATCAAGAAGGAAGAGGTTGGGCTCATAGGTTAATGTCTCTCACCGACAAAGACATCATTTGGACTTGCAGAGGTTTGGATGAGATAGCTATTATTGATCGATGCGGGGAATACCCTAATGTTCCTCTGATTGGTACCCAAGGAGGGATCTCTTACAATCCATGTCTAGCACTCCGTCAGTTTGGAAGAGCAAGAAGAGCAGGCCCCCATGAGATGTTGGTGCCTCACATCAGTTTTGAGTTTCAGGTGGATAGTGACGAGCTGCGTCGTAGGTTCATCAAGGCTTGGGACAAAGTTCATAAAGCTGACCCACAAGAGTTAGGGCCAAAGACTTCTTTACCTATGGAAGCCTACTACAAATGGGTTCGCATCCGTGCTCAGAAGTTAGGTATGCCGTATGAAGCTGTCAGACCCGTCATTCTTGAGTGTCCTGACAAAGATGGTGTTCCTCCAACTGTCCTTCCTCCTCAGATACCTACTGATTATGAGACATTGAAGAGATATTGGTCGCAACTGCGAGAAGAGTGGGATTCTTACCGGGAAAAGTTCAACGAGCAGGAATCAAAGATCCAGAAGCTGACAAAGCAGTTGGAGAATGAGAGAGCTCTGAATGCCTACATCCGTACTGAGAAGAGGAGACCATGGGATCAATAAGGAGCTCTGGATGTTTTTTTTACAATTTTATTTTCCTTTTCAGTATTTCCTTTCATGTAACGCCTAAGGGCAACCTGTTGAATAATTTCAGTTTCAAAGTTGAATCTAATGAAGTGTGTTCCTTTTTGTTTACAAAGTTGACTCTCGATTGTCTTTGAAAACATAAATCATACGCATTCCATTCATCATGTGCATAGCAGGTTTTCCTCTTTTCAGGTTGCTTACAGTTCTTCGCTGTTTATTTCAGCATCATGAATCCTGACTCGTCATCAACTGAGACATCCATCAAAGCTCTTCAGGCGCAGAATGCGCAATTTCAAGAATTAATCAAGGGTTTGGCTCAGGGCCAAGAAGAGCTGAAGGCTCTGCTCCTGAAGAAGGAGAAGAAGAAGAAGAAGAGAAGAACTGTTTTGTTTAGCTCGGGCCGAAGGTTTGGCAATACTTTGCAAAATGAAGAGGCTGGTTCTTCTATTGGCAAGAGTACTCCTCAGACAGAAAAAGGTCCTAGTCCGGTAGTCTCCGACAACGAGACTGATTTTGATGAAGAGCAGTACCCTCCTGCAGAAGACAGATACAAGCAACTGGAGGATAGGCTGAATGCCATGGAAATACAACAGGTACCTGGGCTGGATTTTGGAGATCTGGGTTTGTCTACTGGTGTGATCATTCCTCGGAAGTTCAAAGCACCATCTTTCACTAAATATGACGGGGCGTCTTGTCCCAAGCTACATCTCAGGTCCTATGTTCGGAAAATCCAACCGTACTCAGCGGATAAGAATTTGTGGATCCACTTCATCCAGGAGAGTCTTTCAGGGACTCATCTCGAATGGTTCTATCAGCTGGATGGGACCAAGGTTCGTAACTGGGAGGAGTTGGCTACTGCTTTCTATAAGCAGTATCAATATAATGCCGACCTTGCCCCTACACGTACCCAACTCCAAGGTATGTCGTTAGGTTCAAGTGAAGGTTTTAAGGAGTACGCTCAGAAGTGGAGAGACCTGGCTGGCAGGGTGCAGCCACCGTTGACTGATCGGGAGTTGGTAGACATGTTCTTGGGGACCCTATCTGGGCCGTTTTTCAACCATCTTATCGGGAATTCGTTTGCAGGGTTCACTGATTTGATTCTGACTGGAGAAAGAATTGAGGCTGGGTTAAAGTCTGGAAAGATTCTGAAGGGTGCATCGTCTAGTTCTGAGAAGAAACCCTTCAAAAAGGAGGCTAGTGCTGTATATGGCTCCCGGAGATCAGAAAGATTTGAGCGCCGCCAATCTGTCAGTGCGGTAACGATTGCTAAGCCTGTTGCCGCTCCTCGGCCAACCAATCCTCAAAGGGCTGAAAGACCCCGGAGAGAGTTCACCCGCTTGAGTATGACCTTGTCGCAGATCTTACCACAGCTGCTCTCAACCAACTTAGTGACCGTCAGAGAGGCTCCGAAGTTCCCCAATACTACATCTCCTAAGTACAACCCAAATGCTCGTTGTGCTTACCATTCAGATAGCCCGGGGCATTCTACTGATGACTGTTGGGCGCTAAGGAGCAAGCTGCAGGACCTTATTGACGCCAAGGAGGTACAGTTTGAGGCATCTGAGAAGCCTAATGTAGTGACAACTCCCCTGCCTGCTCATGGAGTAAATGCTATTGGGGACGAAGACGAAGTGGATGAAGCTGAGTTTGATAGTTGGATCTACCCGGAAACCGACAGTGGACTTAATAATTGGAGTGCAAAGGACAACCTATCTGTTTCTCTTGTTACTAAGTAATGAATTCCTATGTTTTTGGTATCTGTAATAAACAATAAATCAAACTCTATGGCCCGGTGTCTTACCCGAGGCACCGTAGTTTTCATTTGTGAGGGCATATAAATTGTCATTTCATATATCATGAATGAAAATCTTGGACGTTTTCTCGCATTGCAAATCTTATGCTCCTTTTCTGTCTTTCCGTCTTTTACATATATTTCAAAACAGCTGTATTTACACACACACTCACTCATACAGGTTTCAATCCACCCCGGATCTCACTGATAACGACTCTGCTACTGCCAATTATGACTTCGAAAATCCGATCAACTTAGCCGAAGACGAAGGTGAAGATGATTGCGAAGTGCCTGGCGAGCTTGCAAGACTGTTGCTTCAGGAAGAGAGGGCAATTCAACCCCATGAAGAGCCAGTGGAAATAATAAACTTGGGTACTGAGGCAGACAGGAAAGAGGTAAAGATTGGTGCCAACCTAGAGCTCAGCGTGAAGCAACGGTTGACTCAAATGCTGCATGATTATATGGAGATCTTTGCCTGGTCCTACAAAGACATGCCCGGGTTGGATACCGATATTGTGGTCCATCACTTGCCTACTAAGGAAGACTGCCCTCCGGTTAAGCAAAAGGTCCGCCGGATGCGTCCAGAGATGTCTGAAAAGATTAAAGCCGAGGTTATGAAGCAGTTTGACGCTGGGTTTCTTGCAGTGACTTCTTACCCTCAGTGGGTTGCTAATGTGGTGCCGGTACCTAAGAAGGACGGTAAGGTCAGAATGTGTGTCGACTACAGGGATCTGAACAGGGCCAGCCCCAAGGATGACTTCCCCCTACCTCACATTGATGTCCTTGTTGACAATACAGCTCAGCACAAGGTGTTTTCTTTCATGGATGGCTTTTCAGGTTACAATCAGATCAAGATGGCACCTGAAGACATGGAAAAGACTATATTTGTTACTCAGTGGGGCACCTTCTGTTACAAGGTCATGCCCTTCGGGTTGAAGAACGCTGGGGCAACCTACCAACGTGCCATGGTTGCTTTATTTCATGATATGATCCATCATGAGATAGAAGTGTATGTTGATGACATGATCGCAAGGTCTCAGACTGAGGAAGAGCACCTAGATCATCTGCAGAAGTTGTTTGACCGGTTGAAACTATACAAGCTGAGGTTGAACCCGAACAAGTGCACCTTCGGGGTAAGATCTGGAAAGTTGCTAGGCTTCGTGGTAAGCGACAAGGGCATTCAAGTGGACCCTGCTAAGGTCAAAGCTATTCAAGGGATGCCAGTTCCTAGGACAGAGAAGGAAGTCAGAGGCTTTTTAGGACGCCTGAATTACATTGCTCGATTCATCTCACATCTGACTGCTACCTGTGAGCCAATCTTCAAGCTACTGAAGAAAGATCAGGTAGTACGTTGGAATGATGAATGTCAGGCTGCTTTCGACAGAATCAAAGAGTATCTCCAAGAACCACCCATCCTTATGCCACCGGTTGAAGGGAGACCTCTGATATTATACCTGACAGTGCTTGACAACTCAATGGGGTGTGTGATGGGGCAGCATGACGAGTCTGGCCGAAAAGAGCATGCCATTTATTACCTTAGCAAAAAGTTTACCGACTGTGAGACCCGATACTCACTGCTTGAGAAAATTTGCTGCACTTTGGTATGGGCTGCTCGCCGGCTGAGACAGTATATGCTGACTCACACTACCTTGTTGATCTCAAAAATGGATCCTATAAAGTACATATTTGATAAGCCTGCTCTGTCTGGGAGAATTGCAAGATGGCAAATGATCTTGACAGAATACGACATTCAGTATACGACCCAGAAAGCCATCAAAGGAAGTGTATTGGCAGACCACTTGGCACATCAGGCCGTAGATGACTATCAATCAATGAACTTCGAGTTTCCGGATGAAAGCATCATGATAGTAACAGATTGTGAAGTACCTGGACCGGATGAAGGACCCGAGGAAGGATCCCGATGGTCTATGCACTTTGACGGAGCCTCCAACGCTTTGGGTAACGGTATCGGCGCCATAATCATATCACCTCAAGGTACTCATACTCCACTCACTGCCCGGCTATGTTTCAACTGTACCAACAACATGGCGGAGTATGAGGCGTGCATCATGGGTCTTCAAGCTGCGATCGATCTAAGGATCAAGTTTCTGAGTGTCTTCGGAGATTCCGCTCTTGTGATCAATCAGATCAAAGGAGAGTGGGATACGAAACATCCAAACCTGATTCCTTACAGAGAATGTGTGTTGACCCTGATCCCCCACTTCACAGAGATAACCTTTGAGCACTTTCCAAGAGAAGAGAATCAGCTGGCGGACGCGTTAGCCACGATGTCTTCTATGTTCAAGGTCAAATGGGATAATGAGGCTCCCCGGATCATCATCTGGAAACTGGACGAACCGGCATACTGTTGCGATCTCGAGACTGAATTGGTGACTGAGAAGCCTTGGTACCATGAGGTGAAGAGATATCTGGAAGCTCAGGAATACCCTGAAGGTGCATCTATCAATGATAAGAAGTTTCCGAGAAGGTTCGCAGCAAAGTTCTTCCTTAGCAACGGCGTCTTGTACAAGCGAAACCATGATTCAACCCTACTGCGTTGTGTGGATAAGACTGAAGCAGAAAGGATCATGGAAGAGCTACATGAAGGGACCTTTGGTACACATTCCATCGGACACACTATGGCAAAGAAGATCCTTCGGGCAGGGTATTACTGGTCCACAATGGAAGCCGACTGCTACCAATATTCCAGGACATGCCATAAGTGCCAGATTTATACAGACAAGGTGCATGTTCCTCCAGTTCCTCTGAATGTTCTGACTGCGCCTTGGCCGTTTGCAATGTGGGGCATAGACATGATCGGTGAGATTAAACCTACGGCATCTAATGGGCATCGCTTCATCCTAGTAGCGATTGATTATTTTACGAAGTGGGTCGAAGCGGCGCCCTATGCTACGGTAACCAAGACTGTTGTGGCACGATTCATTCGGCATAACCTGATCTGTCGATACGGCGTCCCTGAGAGAATTATCAAAGACAACGGTACCAATATGAATAACAAGATGATCGCTGAGCTCTGCGAGCAGTTCAAGATACAGCACCACAATTCTTCTCCTTACAGACCGAAGATGAATGGGGCTGTAGAAGCAGCAAATAAGAACATCAAGAAAATCGTGCAAAAGATGACAGTGACTTATAAGGATTGGCACGAGATGTTACCGTTCGCTCTACATGGGTACCGTACCTCAGCTAGGACGTCAACCGGGGCAACTCCTTTCTCTTTGGTTTATGGTATGGAGGCAGTCTTACCAATCGAAGTACAAATACCCTCTCTCCGGATAATGAAGGATGCAAATCTGAACGAAGATGATTGGATCCAGACACGACTTGATCAGTTAAACCTTATTGATGAAAAAAGACTTGCTGCTATCTGTCATGGTCAGACGTATCAGAAACGGATGATCAGGGCATTTAACAAAAAGGTCAGACCACAAGAATATCAAGTTGGGGATCTGGTAATCAAGCGAATCATCCTTCCTCAGAGTGATCCAAGGGGCAAATGGACCCCTACGTACGAAGGGTCATTTGTGGTTAAGCATGTGTTCTCAGGAGGAGCCATGATTCTAACCAACATGGATGGTGACGACCTTCCTCACCCCGCTAATGCAGACATAGTAAAAAGATACTACGCATGAAAAAAGACCCGCTAGGCTGACATGCCTAGGCAAAAATTAGGGCTTCCCGGCGAACCAAAAGGGTTCGGGCAAAATGAAGGGATGAAATAAAAAAAAACTGTACACCCGGCAAGTCGAAAACCTGAAAAGGCGGCTTGGGCAAAAATGGGTATCCCGGTGGACTGAAAACCCGAAAGGGCGGTCCAGGCAAAAATTAGGGATAAAAGTGTAATACTATGTCTCATTGATCACTTTGCATCCAGAATCCGGTATCTACACCAAGTTCAGACGGCATCGATCAGTCAGCTTCATTTTCGTTTAGGTCATCAAGTGATGAGACGCTCGGAGTTATAAAGGCAATAGCAGAGTTGAAACCCAGTGGGATCATCCATTTCACACAGCTGTTTTATTTTGTACAAAATTTGTATAAATTCTTTTGCTCGGCGGCGTTCTCTTACTAGGACGTCAGCCTCTTGTACACAAAACGCCTATTTACAGGCCATTCAGAAAATCAATACAAATATATTTTTCAGTCAAACGTGCCAATTGTTTTTCTTTTCTGTTTTGTTTTGCGAAGAACGTCCAAGGTTCAATTTGTGATATATGCATTGACAATAATTTGCTAACTCATGAATATTTGCATACGAAACAAAGGATTAATTACAGGTAATATTAGAAACAGGGGCAATAAAGAGTTGTCTAAGCAATCTAATTGTTCTGTCCTCCAAGGTACCAAGGTAGGTTCAGCTAAAGAACATAACCAGATATCCTAATTCCCCAGAGAGTAAGCAGTCAGTGCACTCTCCCCAAGCAAAGCTATCAAATCTTAAGGGGTTGGGTATCCTCCAGCAGATCTCAACATTCCCCAGCAGCATATACACGTATATTCTTAACAAGCATCCCCGGCAGTCTTGGTATAAAGATTGTTCCCCAGCGGCATATCAAACATTCAAAGGAATCACTTCCCCCGCAGTTCAAAACTTCCCCAAGAGAGTCCAATCCAGTTCCCTAGGAAAGTTGGAATTTATCTCCCCAAGCAGTAAGCTTATCCCCAGTAGATTCTGGAAGCTTATCCTCGCAGAACACGAACGCGTCGTCCAGCTTTATTTAAAGAGTTATTTCCTTAACAGAATATAACTGGGTTGTCCTCAGCCAAAAGCCACGGAAAGGTCGTCGTCAACATAGTTCTTTCTTATCCCCAGCGAAGTCTATTAACACTTCCGATACAACAAGGTTATCCCCAGCAAATTATTATCAACATTCCAGCAAAGTACCTCTCTCCCCACAGAGTATTGATCCCCAACAAGATCGTTAGAGTACTTTCCTCCCTGCAGAGTTATTCCATTCGCCAAGTTTATTCCCCAACGGAGCCATCTTCTCCTACCGGTATTCTTGCAGCTATCATCCCCAGCGGAAGCGAAATCTATTCTTCAACATCAGCCCAGGAGTGACTTCCCGGCACCCGTCAAGGATTTACTTTCCTAGACGAAAAACACATTCATAAGACATCACATACATCATTATAACATGCATAGACGCATCATACAAATCTCATTTATGTTGAGAACATCATCGCTTGATCCATATCATGCATTGCATATGACTGACCTTTACCTTTCAGGAGAGATTCAGTTAAATTCTCAATCATATTTCAAGACCTAGACCGATTCAGTTAATCAACTCCAAAGATTTCTTATCCAGTCCAAGGCCTTCTCTAGTCCAGCTAAATCGACCCCAAACAGATTTTTTTGATGAAGACTCAGTAGAGGTTATCAAAGGTTTTTCTCAAAAGTCCGCTTTTGAGATTATAATTTCCTATGGTTCTCTCCCCAACGGTGCGGAGATGATAATTCCATTCCAGGTTTTTTTCAAACGTCCGCTTTTGAGATTATAATTTCCTATGGTTCTCTCCCCAACGGTGCGGAGATGATAATTCCATCCCAGGTTTTTCTCAAACGTCCGCTTTTGAGATTATAATTTCCTATGGTTCTCTCCCCAACGGTGCGGAGATGATAATTCCATCTCAGGTTTTTCTCAAACGTCCGCTTTTGAGATTATAATTTCCTATGGTTCTCTCCCCAAAGGTGCGGAGATGATAATTCCATCAAAGGTTTTTCTCAAACGTCCGCTTTTGAGATTATAATTTCCTATGGTTCTCTCCCCAACGGTGCGGAGACGATAATTCCACCCCAGGTTTTTCTCAAACGTCCGCTTTTGAGATTATAATTTCCTATGGTTCTCTCCCCAATGCTGCGGAGATGATAATTCCATTCCAGGTTTTTCTCAAACGTCCGCTTTTGAGATTATAATTGCCTATGGTTCTCTTCCCGATACTGCGGAGATGGTAATTCCCACCAAAATTCTCTCAACAATTGCTGTTGAAGTTAACGTCATCCAAGGTTCTCTCACTGTTCCTGTTGAGGTAGTAACTATCCCTGGTTCATTCATCGCCGTTTGAAGCTCCAGATTCAGCCCCTGTAACCAATCAGGACACATCTATACCAAGCATCTGAAAACCAGCTCCTGCAACATGTCAGGTACTCATTTTTCTTTTTGCAGGTACGTAAGTTCTCGCTAAGGAATCTCTTACGCGATCAACATCCAGATGGCATCTATAAGCCCATCATCCTATCCATCAATCTCCAAATGGCATCTATAAGCCCATTCCCATCATCACACTGCTGCTATGTGAGCGCAAATTTCTGGGCACTCTAGTGTTCAATCATCTTCTACCCTCGGATTACGAAAGGCACGTCAGCCAATCTGCATCCTCAGGTCTAAGAAGATTGAACAGGGGCAACTGTTGTACCCCAAAATTTTCCCTCCCATATTCTTCAAGAAATTGCCAAGTCAAGCTGCAAAATTCTCCAAGGGTTGCACAGTGTAAGAGCCTCCTAAACAGTCAAAATTAGGGTTTTGGTCCTGATCAAGAAAATGAAGTTTCCAAGGGTCCAATCAAGTCCCACATGCCTATAAATATGGTCAAGCATCCTCATACAAAGTTTCAAGACTTTCAGCACAAAATTGCACAGTCAAAACCCTAATTGCACTACAGTCAACTGTAGGGGCAAAATGGTCATTTGACAGTCAAAAGTTCAAATTTTTGGTCAACATATCATTTTGAAGCCACAAACATCATTTGATCAATGCTTGATCATGATTCTCAAAGCTTGGCTCAAAAATCATCAATATGCAAAAGTTTCCTTATTTGGACAGTTGAAAAAGTCAACTGTAAATTGACCAGGGCATAACTTTCACATGGATTATCAGAAAAATTCCATCCAAAGCTAATTTTGAAGAGAAAGACATTTCCTACGACTCATATTCATACTTCAAGTCCAAGAAATGCTCTCACAAAAAGTTATCAATTTCAACATTATAGGTCATTTTCAAAAGTCAACAAAAAGGGACTTTAAGTCAAAGGCCATAACTTGAGATTGGTAAATCAAAATGACATGGGACCAAAGGCATTGGTTAGAGGACTCAAAGACCTTTCCAAAATGTCCAAGAAAATGAGCAAAGCTTTAAAATTGAGCAAGTTATGCCTTGTGTAAGTTGGGAAATTTTTGGATATTTTGAAAAGTCAACATTGGTTCAAATGACCTAAAATTGCTAATGGGCCCATTTTTCTTCCACAATTCAGTATCCAAGGCATGTGCACGACCACTTGGCCCAAAGGGAAGTTTTTATTCATTTTTTATTTATTTATTTGGATTTTTATTAATAATAATTCATTTAAATTAAAATAAATACATGAAAAATGCTTAACCTAGTTTTTCAATCTTTTTGTGCATATTATATCCTCAAGATTTCGTGCCTAGCTAAATATGGAAAGAACCAATGCAATTGGATGTGATTTGTATCAAAAAGCATGTGAAAAAAGATTTGAAAATCATGGTGAAAAAATCAAATATTGCATTCATTAATTCAAGGATTTTGATCAAATTTTTTGACCTAATTCACTCCATACATAAGCTGCAAGCAAGACCTAATGCCAAGAACCACTCAGCTGCGCTAGAGACCAAGACACAAACTTGAAATTTTTGCAAAAAAATTCAAAACTGAAAACCTATTTGCAGGTCGTTTCAAGCCAAAAGAATCATCCCATCACCTTCCTGAAGCTTCAAGGAAGGATTTCCAATCAAAATCATTCACTCTAACACTCTAGATTGGTAACACGACCTCACCCTGTACCGAAATTTTTTGAAACTCTTGCATCTCAATTCATGCGCATTTAGCAATTTTTAGTATATGATTTGTGTTCATTGTAAGATTCTAATGCTAACCATGTAATTTGATTGTGTTTTTGAGCATTGTGCACGATTCCACCATGTGAGCATATTAGGGTTTATGGAGCTCTGAATTGGGGGTTTTTGAATACCACAAAATTAGACCACCACGATGCCATGACCGTGCCCAGCACATTTGGACGAAGAGAAGGCCACCCTCGCGCTCAATTTATGAGCATCACTGGGCTATTCGTTATTTTCCAAAAACATGCCTAAAAGAACGCTTAAAAAACCGTTGCCATTGTTTTTTATGTTTCAGGAACGAGGAAGAAGAAGACCTGGTGGCCAGCAATGATTGGCTCCTTTGAATTCAGCGCGCGCTTTTTCATATTTTTAGGCCACTGACCATTTTTCTTTTATTATATTTGTTAGTTATTATATGTTAAACGCGCGTGGATTGGTTCAGTGGTAAGCAAGGTTGTTGGTAACATTCATGACCTGGGTTCGAACCCCAGGTCTTCACTATGTCCATATTATTTTTCAATCAAAATTCCCATGCAGATTCAATATGGTGGACTACCATACACGCTTCCATCTAACGCGCCACTTGGCCAACAATGCTAATCCAAGGGACCAGACTTGATGGACACCATAGGCATTGGTCAAGAGAGCTACAGGCTAGCCACGAAAGTCAAAAGGGCCTCAGAATCTTGGGCCAGATTGCTAAAAAACCTCACAATTTGGGGCAGACCCCCTAGGTTTGCTAATTGTTTTTTTTTTACTTTCTTTATTTTGCATTATTATTATTTTCTTTTAATTATTGTTTTTAATTAATTCATTATTTTCATAAAAACAAAAAAAAACAATTAAAAAAAATCAGAAAAGAGAAAAAATATAATAAATATTTTATTTTAGTATGTATATTTTGTAAATAAATTCATAAATTAATTAGTTTTAAATTAGGTTCTAATTTTAACTTTTTTTAATAAAAATCTAAAAAAATATAGAATTAGGGTTTAATTAATTTTCATCTTTTTTTCTTTTATTCCATAATAATTAAATATTAGATATTTATTTTTATAATTAAATTGTATATAAAATAATTAGGGTTAATTTTAGGTTAAAACTTCAACATTTTTCATAATAAAACAAAAAATTGTAGAATTAGGGTTAGCATTTATTTTAAAATCACAAAATACAAAAAAATACCAAAAAGACAATTTCTTTTCCTTTTAATTTTAATTAATTCATCGTTCAATTTAATTTTGCAAAAGGGGTCCAACGCCCTCGTTTAATTCTTATTAAATTCGCATGTTTATTTTTATTCTTTATAATTTTGATGTATCTCTCCCAAAGCCGTGTAACTAATTGCTCGCACTTTATTTTCGTTAATTCTTTATTTTTCTGTCAAATCGGGTTCGAGAAATTTTGGCGATGTGGACCCGCGCCGTTTGTAATAGCTTAGAATCTTTACTTTTCTCGCAATTTTTAACTGTTAATCAAGGCATGAAAGAATGTATGGACAAAAATAAAAACAAACGCTAGACCACCAATAACATGACAAAAGACAAAATATCTGAAAACGACACACGAATCGCACACACCACCCCTAGGGTACGCCTCACTGTTGCCTTGCCTCGAAAGGTGATCGTCGAGTAGAGGATGTCTTAGTAAGTCCTCATGATCCGGGAACCTGGCATGAGGGTAGCTTCTAAGGTGTCTTCCCATTGCTCTGGTGATCACCATGTCCCGAACCTCGAATTGACCCGAACACCTCCAATGGTGGTGCTACCTACCTCTCAATGGTGGGATGGCACTACTTTAAAGGACATTTACACAGACGAATTCCTTAGGGTAGGTAGACGACTCTAGATACTTGCTCTAATTTCAAAAACAAATCAAAAATACTATTCACACCAACACATTTTCAAAGAGCTTTCGAAAGCATTTTTCAAACACTCTTGAGGACCGATACAAGAGTCGAACTGGAATTTTCAAAGAAACTTTTTTAAAACCCATATTGAAAAGCAAACAAACCATTTTTGAAAACACAAGTGAGCAAGTATCTAAGAGCCCATGGATAACCATGGATAGAAAGGGTGCTATCACCTTCCCTTTCTATAACCTACCTCCCGAACCGAGAGCAATCTCTATAAGGAATTTTTCTGTGCTTTTGTCCTTTCCATTTGGAGAAAATAAAAGACGGTGGCGACTCTTGCTTCCGCGACATTTCGCGAACCAGCGTTAAACAGTCAGTTCCAGATCCACCGATCACACTTAGGTACCCATATTTTCTTGGGTCCTGATTTGTTAGCTTTACCAAAACTATGGTTGAATTTTGGTTTCACAGAATAATTACTACTAGTATATTTAATGTCATGTGTGTGACCATACACAAACTGTGAATTCAGAGGAGTGCGTTTAATAATTAAATCCATGGCATTCTTTGGTGTAGGAACCTTACCTTGGTATCCTATTCCCTTTCTGCCGTTTCTGCTAACTCCATAGATCATTGAAGCCATTTTGCTTTTATCTATGCTTTTAGCAAGGAACTTCTGAAAACTGTGATCATACTCCTTGATGATCTCATCAGCGCTGCTGGGAGTTTCAGAAATTGTTTCCTTCTGAGAGTTTTGTAAAACATTTTCTAATTTTGAAATTTTATTTTTCAACTCAGAATTTTGCAATTTGAGACTCTCAGTTTTGTCAGAGTCAGAGTCAAGATTCCTTTTCAGGTTTCTGAGTTTAACTCTGATCTGCTGGTACCTTTCCATAATTTCGTTAAGGCTTTCAGCAAGTTCAGCCTTAGTAAAATTAATTGCAAAGTCAAGAAATACCTCTTCGGTGTCTGATTCTGAGTCTGATTCAGAAGCTTCACTATCTTCTGATATGTTGGCCATGAGAGCTATGTTTGCTCTCTCATCATATGATTCTGAGTCAGCTTCAGACGAGTCAGAGTCATCCCATGTAGCCATGAGACTTTTCTTCTTTTCTCTCCCAAACTTCTTTTTGGGCTTTTCTCTCTGAAGCTTTGGACAATCACTCTTATAGTGTCCTTGCTCGTTGCATTCATAGCAAGTGATGTCCTTGGTGTTTGGCTTTCTGCTTCCTGAAGAGCCTTCAGATCTTTTGTATCTAGAGGAAGAGTCTGACCTTCTGTATCTGGAAGAGGACTCATTCTGATCAGATCTTCTGGGATTCCTGAACTTCCTTTGCCTCTGCTTCCATAGTTGGTTCACTCTTCTGGAGAGGAGGGAAAGTTCGCCTTCTTCTGATGAGGACCCATCAGATGTTTCTTCAACTGCCTGCAAAACTTTAGAGTCAGATTTTCTGTTAGATTTTAATGCTAGAGGCTTACCTTGCTTCTGAGGTTCATCAGCTTCTAGCTCTATCTCATGACTTCTGAGGGAGCTGATAAGTTCCTCCAGAGAAATTTTGTTTAGATCTTTAGCTAGCTTCATCGTTGTAACCATTGGCCTCCACTGTTTTGGAAAGCTTCTGATGATCTTCTTGACATGATCAGCAGTAGAGTATCCTTTGTCCAGAACCTTGAGACCAGCCACCAGAATTTGGAATCTTGAGAACATTGTTTTAATGGATTCACTTTCTTCCATTTTGAATGCCTCATACTTCTGAATGAGCGCAAGAGCTTTCGTTTCTTTGACCTGAATGTTGCCTTCATGTGTCATTCTGAGTGAGTCAAACATGTTCTTTGCTGTGTCTCTGTTAGATATCTTTTCATATTCAGCGTAAGAGATGGCGCTGAGAAGAATGGTTCTGGCCTTGTGGTGATTTTTGAAGTCACGCTTTTGTTGATCAGACATTGCTTTCCTGTCAATCTTCTGACCGCTTGCATTCACTGGGTGCGTGTATCCATCTGTCACCATGTCCCACAGATCAGCATCATGTGCCAGAAAGAAGCTTTCGATTCTGTCTTTCCAGTAATCAAAATTCTCTCCATCAAAGACTGGAGGTTTGCCGCTGAATCTGTCTCTATCTTCATTGTTGTCATTGCTGCTGTGTTGATATGTTCCTGCCATTTTGTTTTTCTGACGCTGGATCTTGTACTGACACGGTTAAGTGTTTTAGCTCAGAACCAGGAGCTCTGATGCCAATTGAAGAAGTGAAAAACACAAGAAGGGGGGTTGAATTGTAAAACTTGAAATCAAATGCAGACAACAGGTTATTTTTATCCTGGTTCGTTTGATCTCAAACTACTCCAGTCCACCCGTCAAGGTGATTTCGCCTCTCTCCTACGAGGTCTTAATCCACT
Source organism: Vicia faba (assembly GCA_948472305.1). Taxonomy (NCBI): domain Eukaryota; kingdom Viridiplantae; phylum Streptophyta; class Magnoliopsida; order Fabales; family Fabaceae; genus Vicia; species Vicia faba. Next base: position 1,537,180,055 of record OX451738.1, read on the forward strand.
ATATTCAACTGAATATTACAACTGCTTTAACAACTGCTAAAGCCTTCTTGAGTCAAAACCACAAACCGGTTTCTCAAGGAAATACTTTCTTACAAAGAAATGAAATCTAAGTGTGTTGAATGTTTTCTACAAAACTGTTTATCACAACTGTGATATTACACAAATTAAGCTTATGTGAACTAGAATGCTAAAACAATAGAATAGGTAATTTGAGAGCTTTAGCAAACTTTGAATGAGGATGAATATGAATAGCTTTAGGCGTGTAGAGAGTTGTAGAGCATTAGCCAATTCATTCCTCACTTGCTTGTTTATATAGCATTGGAAATGGTACGTTGGAGTCAGTTATTCCGTTTCAATGCTAATTACATTCTTTCCATATTGAGCAGATCTTTGTCTGGAATAATTCCGTTGATAATAAAGTATCTTGAATGCATAGTACCGTTGCCAATTAAGCGTGTTCTGGCTTTGGCTTATTCTGACGCTGCTAGGTGCTGATGAATTGTTGTTGTCTTGATCAGAGTTTAGATTGTTACGCGCAGATCTGTTCATCAAGCTTCAGCGTAAGCACATACTTTAATCTTCTGATTCTGGTATCTGATATAACATCCTCTGATGCTGATGTTGATAATTCATCTTCTGATGCTGATGATGATATTCTTATGCTGATACTCATCAGAGTTTCTGTAAAACAAAACATAATTTTTAGGTAGCATATATGTCTTACATGAATCATACAATTTATATATTCTTGCATTTTGTTATCATCAAAACTTTAACTTAGGGTAGTAGATTCAAACTTTGTTCTAACATGTTTTGTGGTTCTTGAATTTCTTCAAGCTCTATTTTCCTCCCACTGATTCTTTTGGAAATAAAATCCTTTTCCAGAAAAACTCCAGTTCGAGCGACAAACACTTTGCCCTCAGAAGGATTGTAGAAGTAATACCCTCTTGTTTCTTTAGGATACCCCACAAATAAGCATTTGTCAGATTTAGGCTCAAGCTTAGTTGAAATTTGTCGTTTCACATAAACTTCGCAACCCCAAATCTTCATGTAAGACATATGTGGTTTCTTACCACTCCATATCTCATATGGTGTCTTCTCAACCTTTTTGGATGGAACCCGGTTAAGTGTGTAAGCTGCAGTCAATAGTGCATGTCCCCAAAAGGTGTTCGGAAGATCGGCGTGACTCATCATGGATTGGACCATGTCTAACAAGGTCCGATTTCTTCTCTCAGATACACCATTCCATTGTTGTGTTCCGGGAGGAGTAAGTTGGGATAAAATCCCACATTCCTTTAGATGGTCATCAAACTCTAGGCTTAAATATTCACCGCCTCGATCTGATCGAAGAACTTTAATATTCTTACCTAGTTGGTTTTGTACTTCATTCTTGAATTCCTTGAATTTTTCAAAGGTTTCAGATTTTTGTTTCATTAAATACACATAACCATATCTACTGAAATCATCAGTAAATGTGATGAAGTATTGAAAACCTCCTCTGGCTGGTATGTTCAGTGGTCCACATACATCAGTATGTATGAGGGCCAAAAGATCATTAGCCCTTTCACCTTTTCCTGTGAATGGGGACTTTGTCATCTTTCCAATTAAACAAGATCTGCATGTCTCATATGATTCATAATCAAAAGAGTCTAAGAGTCCATCTTTATGGAGTTTGGAAATGTGTTTCTCATTTATGTGGCCTAAGCGATAGTGCCAAAGGTAGCTTGGATTTAACTCATTAGGTTTAATCTGTTTAGTATTAATGTTATAAATTGGCATTTCAAGATCAAGGACATATAGTCCATTGTTCATTTGTGCAGAAGCATAGAATATATCATTCAAATAAATAGAGCAACAATTGTTCTTTATTATAAATGAAAAACCAAACTTGTCCAAACAAGAAACGAAAATAATATTCCTACTAATTGCAGGTACATAATAACAGTTCTATAACTAAATTATTAAACCACTAGGTAAAGTCAAAACATAAGTTCCTACGGCTAAAGCAGCAACCTTTGCTCCATTTCCAACTCGTAGGTCAACTTCACCTTTTGCCAAATATCTACTCCTTTTTAGCCCTTGCACATTAGTACAAATGTGAGAACCACATCCAGTATCTAATACCCATGATGCAGAAGTAGATAAATTAATTTCAATAACAAAAATACCTGAATTTGAAGTCCCTACTCCATTGTTCATATCTTCCAGATACTTTGGCCAGTTTCTCTTCCAATGTCCGGTCTTACCGCAATGGAAGCAAGTGCCCTCCTTTGCTATGCCTCCACTAGGCTTCAAAGCAGGAACAGTAGGTTTAGGCTTGGCAACTTCCTTGCCTTTCCCTTTACCAACTTGCTTGGTAGGCCTCTTGTTCAGCTTCTTTCCATTACTGACCATCAGAATGGACCTCCCTTTTGTCTTCATATTCTGCTCAGCAATTTTCAACATGCTTAGCAATTCTGGAAGACTCTTATCCATGTCATTCATGTTGAAATTCATGACAAACTGATTAAAGCTATCTGGCAACGATTGCAAGATAAAATCAGTGGCAAGTTCCTTTCCAAGCAGAAACCCTAACCTTTCAAGGTTCTCCACATACCCAATCATTTTGAGTACATGGGGATCTACAGGGTTTCCCTCAGATAACTTGCTGTTAAAAAGGGCCTTTGAAACCTGAAACCTCTCATTTCTTGCCTGCTCTTGATAGAGCATTTTCAGATGTCCGATCATATCGAACGCTGACATGTTCTCGTGTTGCTTTTGCAACTCCGAGTTCATAGTAGCTAGCATGAGACAAGCGGCTTCGTTAGCATCATCAAAATGCTTCTTATAAGCATCTCTTTCTGCCTTAGGTGCCGAACTAGGCGGTTCCTCTTCAGGAACAGGTGTCTCCAAGATATACAACTTTTTATCGTGCTTGAGGACAATCCTCAGATTTCGGTGCCAATCCAGGAAATTTGTCCCAGACAATTTTTCCTTATCTAGGATTGATCGCAAAATATGGTTGTTTGTTGTCATGGTAATCTACAAAAAATTGAAAATATAAGTATCATTAAAACAACATATTTAATTAGGCCTTTAATCAAATATGCTCCCACTATTTTACTCAAACCAAATGACCCTCATCATTTGATTCGGAAAATCCCGTTGGAAGACTTTCTAGTGGGTCGAGATCCATATTTCACTTTGTTCTAAGTCAGCGTTAGGCTGATTACACAAAACTAGGTTATTTAGGTAGGAACTCCTTCCAATTGTATCTCATACAACTCTCAAATATTTTCAGTTGGGTGAATAACTCCTTATTCTAATTCATCATATGAATCATTCCCAACTCTTGCTTCTAAACATGTATAATCTTATTATAATGTGTTTAGTTAAGTTTGACCCATTGTTTTAGCAGTTGGATATTACAATTATCCCATCGCACCTTAATAATATAGAACATGCACCTCGCGTAGGCGAAACCTACATTGTTCGATACTAGTCTTGATGAGTGCTAAAACTTGGAAAGCATGAACTTAATATTTAACTTGAGGGATTTTGTTATTAGTTTGATCTCACCGGCTTAACATGCAATTCGTCTCTCTCATGCATCAACATACAAACACATGCATCAATATACATAAAAGGATACAGTTATGGCCCCTAGCGCAATTGTTCTCCCAAGCCAATGAGAGAACCTAAGCTAACCTAATAACGATCTAAACTTCTCCAAGCAAGATCTCCAAGGTTATCCTCCTTTGATATTGTATTCTTCTCTTTCTTCATAACATTACATTACATAAAAGAAACTCGTTTTACATACGAGGGAGTGAGATGAGAAAAGAAGTTACATCAAGAATTTTAGAGAGAGGCACGACACGCAGGCCGTATTTTACAATCCCAAAACAAAATAAAGGAAAAAACTAAGGCCATAACTGATCACCACAAGACAATAATAATAAACACACTTTTATTATTAGTTTAAATTTTTTTAATTAAAAAAAGGCAAAAGAAATTTCGATGATTGATCACACTACGCAGAGTTAGCCGGGGGTTCCGCTGCCCGGTCAGCGGACGATGGTTCCGCTGACCGTTCATTTGAAATCGGCGTCATTTTCGCACAACTCTTGTGCATTCACAACCCTAATCACATAACTCTGCAACAACACAACCCTTGTGCCGTCATGAACCCTAATGCAACAGTTTCATGCTGTCAAACACATTTCGATTGATAATTCAGTATGATTAATCACATGCCATTGCTTCACCATACTAATGTCGGATTCCGAAGCATATGAATAGTGATCGGTCAAAGGAATAACAATCATCAAGTGTTTGAATGAACGAAACAGAAACAGTATATCCCATATACCATCGTTGCATCAGATTTACTTATATCATATATAAAAGTGATCGATCTTATTTGTGTAACCTATGGACGATCGATGTATCGTTGCTTCACCATACTAATGTCGGATTCCGAAGCATAGTCAACATCAATCATCCAAATCGTACACAACAGATGCTAAATTTAATTACTCGATTATTATTCAATTCATTCTGGTTTTAATCGAATCAAAACAGAAAATATAGAACATAAACAACTATCAGATCCATGGTTTTGTAAGTGGCTCTGATACCACTGAAGGAAAATTGCGATCAAAAGCGCAGCGGAATTTAAAATTTTCCTTTAACGATCCTTACGAATGAACATGGTCAGTGATAGAAATATTTACCTCTTGTGGCGATTCAGACCTTTGATGTTGTGATCATGAGCGTTGATGAAGAACAACGCCGTTACTCAGTCCACACGAACAGATCGCTTCCGGTCACAGTGCTAGCTGATCACGAACGGAAACCTTGAGTGAGAGAGAGAATCAAAAATGAAATTGCATCAAGTGAAATTGCTTCATCACAAGGGATCTATTTATAGAATCACTCGTGTGGGCTACAAGCTAAAAGCCCAATTAAGGCTATAAGCTAAAAGTCCAATTAAGCTTATGGACATCATACCTTATGATGTACCATATATCACTTATCCACGTGGTACCTTACCACTTTCCGTATTACACTTAAGTGCACCGTACCTTACGGTGTTCCTTATTTATTCTATCTCTCATCAACCTGTCCTTATGTGTGTGACCCTGTAGGTTTTCGCGACGTTGGCAATTATATTAAACCACACATTTAATATAATAAACAGTGAGCGGTATCTAGCAACACATCACTGTTACCCAAGTCACGAAAATGTCATGTGATCTGACCAAACTTTTTCCGTGATAATATTTGTGTTGTACAATTACCCTTTTGCCCTCATGTCTATATTGAACACAAGGCGTACACTGTGTCACCCTTGTCCAGTTCAATATTGGGCCCTTAGACATTTATCCTGTTATGCAGGATGAGAAAATTCCATCTAGGTCACTCATGTCCCTTAGCATGCTTTGTGAAGTACCCATCAACCGTCTTTATAGTCATCCAGTTACGGATGACGTTTGATCAGCAATAAAGTACTTGACTCTACATCTAGGGTCCATAGTGGTTTCAGGTCGAAGGGTGGTATACACCATTATCATCATGAGAATAACTTATGACACTTTGCATAACATTTTATGTAGTATTCTCATAGTGGGTCAATCCAGTATAAATATTACTCCTAATATTCATACCTATGTCAAGACTTGATAACTCCTTATCTATGATCCATGAGATGTGATCATTAATCTATCTTCATAATAATCTTAATGCTTTAATGTTATCCCACTTCACATTAAAGCTTGACTACGGATACTTTAAGAATAGTGTCTTATGTTTAATGGGATCTCATGATTAAGTCACGCTTAACATTTCATTAAACAAATAAACCATTCTAGGGACTTTATTATTTTGGAAAGCAAACATAATAAAGAAATGCCTTTTATTATTAATAAATAATTCGATACAAGTACCAAAAGTATTAGCCTCTAGGGCTTACACCAACAGGTCCTCCAGCCCGGGAGCGACGCACAGCCTTCTGACTAACAGCAGTGAAACCCAAACCGAACTTATCTGCCTTGAAGGGAAAATCTGGTAGCTGACCCCACACTGTATTTCCTCCTTCCTCGATCATAGCTTTCTCATCTTTAAGGGATGACATCCGGGACACAGGTTTGGTAATGATGGGTACAGACGTCAATGTCTTAGCTGCCGCAACTTCAGGAGAAACCTCTTCAAAGTGTTGGAAAGGGGTTTCTATGAATTCACCATCTAACTCCACATAGCGGAAAGAGTTAAGGTGGCTTATCATATACTCCTCCTCACCATGAACCGTTATGATTTTCCCCTGAACTGGGTATTTGAGCATTTGGTGTAGAGAAGAAGTGATTGCCCTAGCGTTGTGGATCCATGGTCTTCCCAACAAGAAAGAATATGAGGGACGGATGTCCATCACATGAAATGTAGAGTTGAAAATTCATGTTCCCACCTTAATTGGGATGTCCACTTCTCTGTGAACCATCCGCTTAGAACCGTCAAAGGCTCTAACAATGATATTACTGGGCTTTAAGGTCAAACCCTCACAGTCCAATCTGTCTAATGCTTTCTTTGGTAGGACATTTAAAGATGACCCGCTATCAACCAGAACGTGAGCAAGAGTGGTCCCTCTGCACTCCACCGAGACATGCAGCGCATCATTATGTTGTCTCCCCTTAGATGTTAGATCGGCATCAGAGAAGCCAAGACCATTGTCGGCTGTAAGGCTAGCTACACACTCTTGAAACTGATCCATAAAAGTTTCTTGAGGCATGTGCACCGTCTTCAGGAATTTTATTAAGGCTTTGGCATGAGCCTTGGAACAGAGCAATAGGGCCAGCATGGAGATTTTTGAAGGGGTTTGCCCCAGTTGTTCTATGACATCATAGTCGCTTTTCTTAATTATTTTTAAAATCTCCTCCATTTCCTTTTGGGTGGTCTCGGGGATGACCAAAGGCTGAGCCCTCGTCCTGACGGGCGCTTCTTGGATCCCCTTACCTTTATCAGCAGTAACATCAGAGAGTACAACTTTAGGAGTAACAATTTCTTTAATCACTGGACTTCGCACAGATATCTTGACTGGAACGGGAGCACTTGAGGGTCTGAAGATTTCCCTTGGATGAGCAATCTCCGGAGAGAAGATTCTTCCGCTATGAGTGATCTTACTCGTCCCTGCAATATTTCCTATGTCAGGAGTTTCTTCATCGGAATTCTCTTCCACTGATTCAATCTGCTTAACACCGTGGTAGAAGATCTCTCCTCCATAATTCCACGGTATTGTCTTATTGGACTTGTATGGGATAGACCCTGGCATAGTAATCTTCAGCGGTACAATCTTTGGATTGGGTGTAATCTTAACAGGTCTTCTGGAGACCTTAGAAAGATTGTCGGAAATGGTGATTATAACAACATCATTGATTGGAGTAACAGGAGTAATAGGAGTAACAGGAGTTTTCTTGAAGAGGATTTCTTGATTATCCATCAGGCGTTGGATGCCTGAATTTAATAGTGGATAGTCGGATTGCAAGGTCGAACACAAGTAACAATCTTTTTCACAGCCCAGGAAAATCCCGGCTTTCAACAGATTCATCTTGATCATTGGTAATGGAGTCATTAAGTCATCAACAACAGTAACATAAAGTTCTTCTGCAACAGCATGGACATTATGACCATGTTTTGGCATTGGATTGGATATCACATTAGGTTTTTCAGGTGCGTCAAACTCCACCTCCTTGGCATCTATTAAATCCTGGATTTTATTTTTAAGGGCCCAACAGTTGTTGGTGTCGTGCCCCACACTGTCTGAATGATAGGCATACTTTGCATTTGAATGATAGTAGGGAGAAGAGGTATTTGGGTTTTTCGGCGCCTCTTTTAAGTTTGTAAGGTTTAACTTTAACAGATGAGGGAGAACCTGAATAGGTGTCATATTGATCCAGGTAAATTGTCGTGCAGGCCTTTCCACCCTGGCTTGGTTGGTTCTGGGTTGACTGCTTCGAGGTTGATCAGCTGTGGAATTTTGAATCATCACAGCCCCTACCGCTGGTCGGCGCTCGACTCTTCCTTGATTTCTCTGGGAGTGTTGTACCCCAAAATTTTCCCTCCCATATTCTTCAAGATTTGCCAAAAGCATGCTTCAAAATCTCCCAAGGGTTGCACAGTTCAAGGGCCTCCTAACAGTCAAAGATTAGGGTTTTGGTTCTGACAAAGAAATTGAAGTTTCCAAGGGTCCAAACAAGTCCCACATGCCTACAAACATGGTCAAGCATCCTCATGTCAAGTTTCAAGACTTACAGCACAAAATTGCACAGTCAAAAACCCTAATTGCTCAACAATCAACTGCAGGGGCAAAATGGTCATTTGACAGTCAAAAGTCCAAATTTTTGGTCAATATCTTATTTTGAAGCCACAAACATCATTTGATCAAATCTTGATCATGATTCTCAAAGCATGGCTCAAAAAGTCTCAAGATGCAAAAGTTTCCATATTTGGACAGTTGAAAAAGTCAACTGTAACTTGACCAAGGCATAACTTCCACATGGTTTATCAGAAAAACTCCATCCAAAGCTCATTTTGAAGAGAATGAAATTTCCTACAACTCCTCTTCACACTTCAAGTCCAAGAAATGCTCTCACAAAAAGTTATCAATTTCAACATTATAGGTCATTTTCAAAAGTCAACAAAAAGGCACTTTAAGTCAAAGACCATAACTTGATATTGGTAAATCAAAATGACATGGGACCAAAGGCATTGGTTAGAGGACTTCAAGTCCTTTCCAAAATGTCCAAGAACATGATCAAAGCTTAAATATTGAGCAACATATGCCTTGTGGAAGTTGGGAAATTTTGGGGAATTTTGAAAAGTCAACTTTACTTCAAATGCCTCAAAATTGCTAATGGGCCACATTTTCTTCCAAGAATCATGATCCAAAGACTATGCACGACCATTTGGCCCAAAGGGGATTTATTTCATCATTTTTTATTATTTATTTGAATTTTTAATCACCATTAATTCATTTAATAAAATAAAATATGAAAAAAATACTAAAACAAATGTATGTGAATCTTTTTATGCAGCATTTGCTCTCATTGGTCATTGAAGATTCGTGCACATCAAAAAAGGAAGGTTTCGCCATGGTTGGAATAAAAAACACATGAAAAAGATTGAAAAAATATTCATGGAAAATCAAATATTTCTTTCATCAATGCATTGATCGTTTGGCTCAAAATTCAACCCTAATCCATCCCATACATAAGTCAGATGCAAAACCTAATGCTCGAGACCTCCAAGCTGCGCCTCACATCAAGAACAACTTTGGCATTTTTGTGAAAAAAATTGAAAACTGAAAACTACATTAGAGTTGGTTTCAAGGCAAGATAACTATTCCAATCGCTTGCCAAGGCCACAAGGAAAGTTTCTGGATCAAAATCACAGCTTCTAACCTCAAGAAACGGTAAAACGGAGCAGTCCTGTTCATGATATATTGCATACTCGTGTTTTGATTTATAGGACATATTCATACATTCTAATGCTTGTTTTACACTAATATGGACTTACTGAACCTCATGGTATCGTTGAATTGAATTATTACTGCTTGTATAGAAAAGCGCCATTGATGCTTTTTTGGTTTTCAGAGATGTGAATTTGGGGCTTCCTTATTCTGGAAAAATTGAGACATGAGACTTATGCCATCAGAACCAGAAGCTTCACACGAATCCAGTCATCCTATCGCGCCTAATTTATGAACAACCAGGGCCTATTCGCTATTTTCACGTTTGCCACTTAGTGGGGGTTTAAAACCCCCGCTATCTCTTTTTATTTTGCAGGTTTAACATGAAGAAGATGCATGCATGGATCAAGGCCATTGGTCTATTCAAAGTTGGCGCGTAATTTTTTGAGTCAGACCACTAACTTTTGTTTTCTCTTATAATAATTGCATTCCATATAGTTTACAAAGAAACGCCTTTGGATGGTTGGTAGATGCGTTGTCCTCTGAACATTGGGACCTAGGTTCGATTCCCAGGTCCCCCATATTTTCCAATGAATTTTGTTTTCACTTGATCTCATGCAGTGTACGCCCAGGGGTTCATCATACACCCACCATCCAAGCTTGCCACGCGCCCACTGATCTCAATCCAATGGCCATGACCTAAGGAGCACCCTATGAATTGGTCAATGATGCCACTCACGTCCCAGAAAAGTCAACAAGGCCAGGAATTAAATGGGCCTAATTGCTGGCCAGATACCTCCAAATTGGGGTCAACACCCCCCATTGGTTTGCATTAATTTTTCTTTCTTTTTTATTCTTTTCTATTTATTTGTTTTATTTCTTTTTTAATTTAATTCATAAATTAATTTTTTCTTTAACATAAAAAATAATAAAAAATCAGAAAGACAAAAATAAAAATATATTTTATTTAATGTTATTTTGTAAAAAAATCTTGTTAATTGATTTAGCTTTAATTCTAGGTTTAATTTTAATGTTTTTTCTTAATAAACTAAAAAATGTAGAATTAGGGTTTCATACTTTTATCCATTTTTTTTTATTTTTTCACCATATTAATTATTAATTATTATTTTTGTAAATAAATTACCATGTAAATAATTAGGTTAATTTTAGGTTCAATTTTAACATGTTTTTTTTAATAAATTAAAAATAGTTAGAATTAGGTTTTAATTCCATTAATTCTCATTAAAATCCATAAATACAAAAAACTCAAAAATAACTTCCTTTCACATTTAATTTAATTAATTTCGTAATTTTAATTCAATTTCTTTAAAAGGGTCCAACGCCCTCGCATTCCCGATTTTAATTCTCTTCGCATTTTTATTTCTTTTTGTGAATATAATGTAATTCTCCCAAAGCCATGTAATAGACTAATTAGATATTTATCTTTCGCACTTTATTTTATTTCAAATCGGGTCCTGGATTAATTTGGCGATGTAGACCCGCGCCTTTGTAATAGCGTAGGACCTTTTAATTCCGCACCTTTTAATTGTTAATAAATTGCATGAAAGAATGAATGCCAAAATAAAAGCAACGCGTAGATCACCAATGCATGAACAAGATAAATGTAAATGAACATGACACACAAATTACACACCACCCCTAGGGTACGTCTCACTGTTGCCTTGCCCCTCGAAAAGTGGTCGTCGAGTAAAGGACGTTTTAGTAAGTCCTCATGTCCATGAACATGGCATGAGGGTAGCTTCTAAGGTGTCTTCCCATTGCTCTGGTGACCATAATGTCCCGAACCCTCGAATTGACCCGAACACCTCCAACGGTGGTGCTACCTACCTCTCAATGGTGGGATGGCACTACTTTAAGGACATTTACACAGACGAATTCCTTAGGGTAGGTAGACAACTCGTAGATACTTGCTCTAATTTTAAAAACAAATCAAACTCTTTTCACACCGACACCTTTCAAAAAGCTTTCAAAAGCAATTTTTCAAACACTCTTGAGGACTGATACAAGAGTCGAACTGAAAATTTCAAAGAAACTTTTTTAACCCACTGTTGAAAAGCAAAACAAACATTTTGAAAACACAAATGAGAAAGTATCTAAGAGCCCATGGATAACCATGGATAGAAAGGGTGCTAACACCTTCCCTTTCTATAAATCTACCTCCCGAACCGAGAACTAATCTCAATAAGGAATTTTTCTGTGCTTTTGTCCTTTCCATGTTGGAAAAAATAAAAGATGGTGGCGACTCTTGCTTCCGCGACATTTCGCGAACCAGCTTTAAACAGTCAGTTCCAGATCCACCGATCACAGAACTGGCGACTCTGCTGGGGATAACTTAAAGTGAGGTGTACCTTAGGATAGTTCATAACTGTGTTTTCAATTGTATTGATTTGCTTGCTTTAAATTATGGGTTGCATGGGAGTTACATAGATCCTAACCCGGATCTGGGGATACCCTGTTAGGTAGCATAAGCTGTGAGGGACCTGTCCGGCGTAGACCGATATGGGTGAAGCAGTGGCTATGTTGGTGTGGCACCTTGGTCTGTACCGATATCCCTTGTGTTGCAACGAGGAGAATATGGGTCTTCTGAGGAGTCATTAAGCACCAACAGACCTTAGAACCTTAAATGACATAACTTGGCCATTAGAACAGTAGCAGTATGCTACACCCATTGAGGCTAAACTCTCGTGATGGTTCTGGCCGCAAGAAAAGATTGCGATGCTGGAGTTATGACCGATTGAGGGTAGTCAATGATATTGGGATCCTCTAAGAACCCGGTTACTTTTGATAGGACAGGTATGAACCAACAAATTGAAAGAGGGTAATACCTAGACCTCATGCTGGCCTAAACTTTAGGGGCTTGCCTTGTGTGACTTGTGTGCCTTACCATGTTTGCCTTTGTATCTATTTGTGGTGTGCTTTGTCATAACATCATGAGCATTGCATGCATCCTGCAAAAGGACTGACCATTTCAAAGACAAGAGGGTTTCACCTTTGCTCTGTTTTGTAGGACATCATGATGCCTGTGCGAAGGAATACTATCCGGTTCAACTTTGTTCACTCACCTGAGTTGCTTGAAGAGTTGGTTAGCAGGATTCCAAATACCACTTCCTTCATCCAGAGGCATGGTTCTCTTCTCAGTTTAGTCACTGCAAAGCGGGATCAACAGTTAATGAGTGTCCTAACCCAGTTCTATGACCCTCTGTACCAGTGCTTCACCTTTCAAGACTTCCAGCTGGTCCCTACCCTGGAAGAGTTCTCTGATTTGCTTGGTATCCCTATCTTGGATCAGACTCCTTACACTGGTTGGGAAAAGACCCTCAGGCTTGAGGAGGTTGTTGCAGCTCTTCCTTTGACCCATCAAGAAGTAATGGACAACTGGGTGACTAGAAGCGGAGTTAAGGGTTTCTTGGCCAAGTTTCTGATTGGTAAGGCTAACAGTTTCTGGAATGACTTGGACTTTAGGGCATATGAAGACATCCTATCTCTCTTAATCTATGGGCTAGTCTTGTTTCCTAATCCTGACAACTTCATCAATGTCACTGCCATAAGGATCTTTATGTCTCAGAATCCTGTGCCCACTCTCTTGGGTGATATCCTGCAACAACTTCATGCTCGTACTGCCCGAAGACGAGGAACTCTATGGTGTTGTATCCCTTTGTTGGTGAGGTGGTTTATTTCGCACCTCCCTAAGTTCGTGCTGAAGAACCAAGAAGGAAGAGGTTGGGCTCATAGGTTAATGTCTCTCATCGATAAGGACATCATTTGGACTTTCAGAGGTTTGGATGAGATAGCTGTTATTGATCGATGCGGAGAATACCCTAATGTTCCGTTGATTGGTACTCAAGGAGGAATCTCTTACAATCCATGTCTAGCGCTCCGTCAGTTTGGAAGGGCCAGAAGAGCAGGACCCCATGAGATGTTGGTGCCTCACATCAGTTTTGAGTTTCAGGTGGATAGTGACGAGCTGCGTCGTAGGTTCATCAAGGCTTGGGACAAAGTTCATAAAGCTGACCCACAAGAGTTGGGGCCAAAGACTTCTCTACCTATGGAAGCCTACTACAAATGGGTTCGCATCCGTGCTCAGAAGCTAGGTATGCCATATGAAGCTGTCAGACCCATCATTCTTGAGTATCCTGACAAAGATGGGGTTCCTTCAACTGTCCTCCCTCCTCAGATACCTACTGATTATGAGACATTAAAGAGATCTTGGTCGCAACTGCGAGAAGAACGGGATTCTTATCGGGAAAAGTTCAACGAGCAGGAATTGAAGATCCAAAAGATAACAAAGCAGTTGGAGAATGAGCGAGCTCTGAATGACTACATCCGTACTGAGAAGAGGAGACCATGGGATCAATGAAGAGCTCTGGATGTTCTTTTACAGTTTTATTTCCCTTTTCAGTATTTCCCTTTTATGTAACGCCTAAGGGCAACCTGTTGAACAATTTAAGTTTCAAAGTTGAATCTAATGAAGTGTGTTCCTTTTTGTTTACAAAGTTGATTCCCGATTGTCTTTGAAAACATAAATCATACGCATTCCATTCATCATGTGCATAGCAGGTTTTCTTCTTTTCAGGTTGCTTACCGTTCTTCGCTGTTTATTTCAGCATCATGAACCCTGACTCATCATCAACCGAGATGTCTATCAAGGCTCTTCAGGCGCAGAATGCGCAATTTCAGGAGCTGATCATGGGTTTGGCTCAAGGCCAAGAAGAGCTGAAGGCTTTACTCCTGAAGAAGGAGAAGAAGAAGAAGAAGAGAACTGTTCTTTTTAACTCGGGCCGAAGGTTTGGCAACACTCTGCAGAATGAAGAGGCTGGTTCTTCTATAGGCAAGAGCAGTCCCCAAGGGGGAAAAGGTCCTAGTCCGGTAGTCTCTGACAATGAGACTGACTTTAATGAGGAACAGTATCCTCCTGCTGAAGACCGGTACAAGCAATTGGAGGACAGACTGAATGCAATGGAGATCCAACAAGTGCCTGGGCTGGATTTCGGAGACTTGGGCTTATCTACTGGTGTGATCATTCCTCACAAGTTTAAGGCACCATCTTTCACCAAGTATGACGGGGCGTCTTGTCCCAAGCTACACCTCAGATCTTATGTGCGGAAGATTCAACCGTACTCAGTGGACAAGAACTTGTGGATCCACTTCTTCCAGGAGAGTCTTTCAGGGACTCATCTCGAATGGTTCTATCAGCTGGATGGAACCAAGGTTCGTAACTGGGAGGAGTTGGCTACTGCTTTTTATAAGCAGTATCAATATAATGCCGACCTTGCCCCTACACGTACCCAACTCCAGGGTATGTCGCTAGGGTCAAGCGAAGGTTTTAAAGAGTATGCACAGAAGTGGAGGGATCTGGCTGGCAGGGTGCAGCCTCCGTTAACTGACAGGGAGTTGGTAGACATGTTCTTGGGGACCCTATCTGGGCCATTTTTCAATCATCTTATCGGTAACTCATCGGCAGGGTTTACTGATCTTATTCTGACTGGAGAGAGAATAGAGGCTGGAATGAAGTCTGGCAAAATTCAGAAGGGTGCATCTGCAAGTTCTGAGAAGAAGCCCTTTAAGAAGGAGGCCAGTGCTGTATATGGGTCTAGAAGACAAGCGAAACCTGAGCGCCACCAATCTTTCAACGCGGTGATGATTGCTAAACCTGCTGCCGCTCCTCGGCAAACCAATCCTCAAAGGGCTGAAAGACCCAGAAGAGAGTTTACCCGGATGAGTATGACTCTATCACAAATCTTGCCGCAGTTGCTGTCCACCAACTTAGTGACTGTCAGGGAGGCCCCGAAGGTTGTGAATACTGCCTCTCCGAAGTATAATCCAAATGCTCGCTGTGCTTATCATTCCGATAGCCCGGGGCATTCTACTGATGATTGCTGGGCCCTAAGGAACAAGGTGCAGGACCTTATTGATGCGAAGGAGGTACAGTTTGAGGCACCTGAGAAGCCCAATATGGTGACTGCTCCCATGCCTAACCATGGAGTAAATGCTATCAGGGAGGATGATGAAGTGGATGAAGCTGAGTTCGACAGCTGGATTTACCCGGCAACCGACAGTGAACCTAGCAATTGGATTGCAAAGGACAACCTACTTGTTTCTCTTGTTACTGAGTAATGAATTCTGTTTTGTTATTTGTAATAAACAATTAAAACTCTATGGCACGGTGTCTTACCCGAGGCACCGTTGGCTTCATTTGTGAGGGCATATTAATTGTCATTTCATATATCATGAATAAAGATCTTGGACGTTTTCTCGCATTTCAAATATTATGCTCCTTTTATTTCTTTCCTTTATATATTGCAAAACAGCTGTATTTACACACACTCACTCATACAGGTTTCAAGCCACTCTGGATCTCACTGGTAAGGACTCTGCTACTGCCAGTTATGACTTCGAAAATCCGATCAACTTAGCCGAAGACGAAGGTGAAGATGATTGCGAAGTGCCTGGCGAGCTTGCACGACTGTTACTCCAGGAAGAGAGGGCAATTCAACCACATGAAGAGCCAGTGGAAACAATAAATCTGGGTACTGAGACGGACAGGAAGGAAGTTAAGATTGGTGCTAACCTAGAGCTCAGCGTGAAGCAACGGTTGACTCAGATGCTACATGATTATATGGAGATCTTTGCCTGGTCCTACGAAGACATGCCCAATTTGGATACTGATATTGTGGTCCATCATTTGCCTACCAAGGAAGACTGCCCTCCGGTTAAGCAAAAGGTCCGCCGTATGCGTCCAGAAATGTCTGAGAAGATCAAAGCTGAGGTTATGAAACAGTTCGACGCCGGGTTTCTTGCAGTAACTTCTTATCCTCAGTGGGTTGCTAACGTGGTGCTGGTCCCAAAGAAAGATGGAAAGGTCAGAATGTGTGTCGATTACAGGGATCTGAACAGGGCCAGCCCCAAGGATGACTTCCCTCTACCTCACATTGATGTCCTTGTTGACAATACTGCTCAGCATAAAGTGTTCTCTTTCATGGATGGTTTTTCAGGGTATAATCAGATCAAGATGGCTCCGGAAGACATGGAAAAGACTACATTTGTTACTCAATGGGGCACCTTCTGCTACAAGGTCATGCCTTTTGGACTGAAAAATGCTGGGGCAACCTACCAATGTGCCATGGTTGCTTTATTTCATGACATGATCCATCATGAAATAGAAGTGTATGTTGACGACATGATCGCAAGGTCCCAGACTGAGGAAGAACACCTAGATCATCTGCAGAAATTGCTTGACCGACTGAAGTTGTACAAGCTGAGGTTGAACCCGAACAAGTGCACCTTCGGGGTAAGATCTGGAAAGTTGCTAGGCTTCATTGTAAGTGACAAGGGCATTCAAGTGGACCCTGCCAAGGTCAAGGCCATTCAAGAGATGCCAGTTCCTAAGACAGAAAAAGAGGTCAGAGGCTTTTTAGGACGCCTGAATTACATTGCTCGATTCATCTCACAGCTAACCGCTACCTGTGAACCAATCTTCAAGCTGCTGAAGAAAGATCAGGTAGTACGTTGGAATGATGAATGCCAGGCTGCTTTTGACAGAATCAAGGAGTATCTCCAAGAACCACCCATCCTTATGCCACCGGTTGAAGGGAGACCTCTGATACTATACCTGACAGTACTTGACAACTCAATGGGGTGTGTGTTGGGGCAGCATGACGAGTCTGACTGAAAAGAGCATGCCATTTATTACCTTAACAAAAAGTTTACCGACTGTGAGACCCGATACTCACTGCTCGAGAAAACTTGCTGCGCTTTGGTATGGGCTGCTCGCCGGCTGAGACAGTATATGCTGACTCACACTACCTTGTTGATCTCAAAGATGGATCCTATAAAGTACATATTTGAAAAGCCTGATCTGTCTGGGAGAATAGAAAGATGGCAAATGATCTTGACAGAATACGACATCCAGTACACGACCCAGAAAGATATCAAAGGAAGTGTATTGGCAGACCACTTGGCACATCAGGCAGTAGATGACTATCAGTCAATGAACTTCGAGTTTCCAGACGAGAGCATCATGATTGTGACTGATTGTGAAGTACCTGGACCGGATGAAGGACCTGAGGAAGGATCCCGATGGTCTATGCACTTTGACGGAGCCTCCAATGCTTTGGGTAACGGTATCGGTGCTGTGATCATATCCCCCCAAGGCACTCATACTCCACTTACTGCCCGGCTATGTTTCAACTGCACCAACAACATGGCGGAGTATGAGGCATGCATCATGGGTCTCCAAGCTGCGATTGACTTAAGGATCAAGTTTCTGAGTGTCTTCGGAGATTTCGCTCTCGTGATCAATCAGATCAAAGGAGAGTGGGATACGAAACATCCGAATCTTATTCCTTACAGAGAATGTGTGTTGACCTTGATCCCCCACTTCACGGAGATAACCTTTGAACACTTTCCAAGAGAGGAGAATCAGCTGGCGGACGCGTTAGCTACGATGTCTTCTATGTTCAAGGTCAAATGGGACAATGAGGCTCCCCGGATCATTATCTGGAAACTGGACGAACCGGCATACTGTTGTGATCTTGAGACTGAATTGGTGACGGAGAAGCCTTGGTACCATGAGGTGAAGAGATACTTGGAAGCTCAGGAATACCCTGAAGGTGCGTCTGTCAATGATAAGAAGTTTCTGAGAAGGTTCGCAGCAAAGTTCTTCCTTAGCAACGGCATTCTGTATAAGCAAAACCATGATTCGACCTTACTGCGTTGTGTGGACAAGACAGAAGCAGAAAGGATCATGGAAGAGTTACATGAAGGGACATTCAGAACACATTCTAGTGGACACACTATGGCGAAGAAAATCCTTCGGGCAGGGTATTTCTGGTCCACAATGGAAGTTGACTGCTACCAGCATTCTTGGACATGCCATAAATGCCAGATATATGCAGACAAAGTGCACGTTCCTCCAGTTCCTCTAAATGTTCTGACTGCGCCTTGGCCGTTTGCAATGTGGGGCATAGACATGATCGGTGAGATTAAACCAACGGCATCCAACGGGAATCGCTTCATCCTAGTGGCGATTGATTACTTCACGAAGTGGGTGGAAGCAGCTTCCTACGCCACAGTAACCAAGAACGTTGTGGCACGGTTCATACGGCATAATCTGATCTGTCGATACGGTGTCCCTGAAAGAATCATTACAGACAACGGTACCAATCTCAATAACAAGATGATCACTGAGCTCTGCGAGCAGTTTAAGATACAGCACCACAACTCTTCTCCTTACAGACCGAAGATGAATGGGGCTGTGGAAGCAGCAAATAAGAATATCAAGAAAATCGTGCAGAAGATGACAGTGACCTATAAAGATTGGCACGAGATGTTACCGTTCGCTCTACATGGGTACCGTACCTCAACCAGGACGTCAACCGGGGCAACTCCTTTCTCCTTGGTCTACGGTATGGAGGCAGTCTTACCGATCGAAGTACAAATACCCTCTCTCCGGATAATGAAGGATGCAGATCTGAGCGAAGATGATTGGATCCAGACACGACTTGATCAATTAAACCTTATTGACGAAAAGAGACTTGCTGCTATTTGTCATGGTCAGACGTACCAAAAACGGATGATCAGGGCATTTAACAAAAAGGTCAGACCACAAGAACATCAAGTTGGGGATCTGGTAATCAAACGTATCATCCTTCCTCAGAGTGATCCAAGGGGCAAATGGACCCCTACGTATGAAGGGCCCTTTGTGGTTAAACATGTGTTCTCAGGAGGAGCCATGTGTGATCGGTGGATCTGGAACTGACTGTTTAACGCTGGTTCGCGAAATGTCGCGGAAGCAAGAGTCGCCACCGTCTTTTATTTTCTCCAAATGGAAAGGACAAAAGCACAGAAAAATTCCTTAAAAGAGATTGCTCTCGGTTCGGGAGGTAGGTTATAGAAAGGGAAGGTGTTAGCACCCTTTCTATCCATGGTTATCCATGGGCTCTTAGATACTTGCTCATTGTGTTTTCAAAAATGTTTGTTTGCTTTTCAATGTGGGTTAACAAAGTTTCTTTGAAAAATTTCAGTTCGACTCGTACGTCAGAGTGTTTGAAAAATTTGCTTTGAAAGCTTTTGAAAAAGTGTTGGTGAAAAGTATTATTTGTTTGAAATTAGAGCAAGTATCCTTGAGAACCTACCTACCCTAAGGAATTCGTCTGTGTAAATGTCCTTTAAAGTAGTGCCATCCCACCATTGAGAGGTAGGTAGCACCACCGTTGGAGGTGTTCGGGTCAATTCGAGTTTGTAGGGACATGGTGATCACCAGAGCAATGGGAAGACACCTTAGAAGCTACCCTCATGCCAGGTTCCCGGATCATGAGGACTTACTAAGACGTCCTCTACTCGACGATCACCTTTCGAAGGTAAGGCAACAGTGAGGCATACCTTAGGGGTGGTGTGTGCGATTCGTGTGTCGTTTTCATTGATATTTGTCTTGTCATGTTCATTGTTATCTACGCTTGATTTTATTTAAGGCCATACATTCTTTCATGCTTTGTTTAACAGTTTATATTTGCGGGAAAAATAAATTCTAAACTATTACAAATGGCGCGGGTCCACATCGCCAAAATTAAACCGGACCCGATTTGACGGAAAGTAAATAAAGCAAAAGAAATAAAAGTGCGAGAAATTTAAGTTACAACACTTTGGGAGAGATACATAATGAATTAAGCGAAATAAAACAAATGTGTGAATAAAATAAATTACGAACGAGGGCGTTGGACCCTTTTGCAAAATATTAAATTACATGAATTAATTAATTAGAATTAATGAGGAATAAAAAATTAAAAATTAAAAAGGAATGTTTTTTGGTATTTTTTTGTATTTTTTAAGATTTAATAGAAAAAGGATTAATTAAAATGAAAATTGGATGCAAACCCTAATTCTAATGGTTTTTAAGTTTATTGTGAAAATATTAAATTAAAACCTAAATTAAACCTAATTTTTTTGTACAATTTAATTATGAAAATAAAATAAGTAATATTATTATTATGAAAAGAAAAATAAAAAAAAGGGAATAAAATTCATTAAACCTAAATTCTATGTTTTTTTGGATTTTTAGTTATTAAAAAGAATTAAAATTGTAACCTATTTTAAACTAAATTTATTTACAAGCATTTATTTAGAAAAATAATTAAAATAAAGTATTTATTATATTTTTGCCTTTTTCTGATTTTTTTGTGATATTTTTATATATATGGTAAAAATAATTTATTAAATTAAAACAATAAAATAAATAAAATAAAAATTGAAGACAAAATAAATAAAAAGGAAATTGCAAACCAGGGGAGGTGGAAGTCCCAATTTGGAGGTTTTATTAGTGAAATTCTGGCCCATTTAATATGCAGATCCATTGACTTTCCCAGGCCACGTATGCGCGTGTTAACTAGTCCTCATGGTGTTCTTCAGTTCTGAGCCCTTGATCTGCATTCCTTGGACGCGTGGACCTTTGGATTTTGAGGTATATGGTGCATCCTCAATACTGACGCTGCATAGGAATTAGTATAGAAAAACAATATTGAAATTGTTCAGACCTGGGACTCGAACCCAGGTCTTGGAGATTGCAAGGGTGAACGTCTACCACTGAAGCGCTTGAATCACTTTTAATATATAATGGTTAATAAACATTATAAAAGAAAAGAGAATTGGTGCTTCCCAACACGCGCGAAATTTGAAACTAGCCAGTCACGTTTTGCCACGATGTCATCGTCTCCATCATCCTGAAAAATAAACAACATAAGCAATGGTTTTTACACCGTTGCAGAAAAGGTCTTTACAGAAAATAGCGATTAGCGTTGGGGCCATCATAAATTAGGCGCAATAGTTGGTTTGTGATCGTTTGAGCATTCTGAAGCCAATGGTGGTGGTCTTGAGGGTTAATTTTCCCTTATTGCAAAAGCCCTAATTTTGAGCTTTGTAAAACCTAGAAAAACAGTTATGGCATAATCTCATACAACACAGAAAAACGCAATTAAAGGTATGGGTTAGCTTCCAAACTTCATAGTGAACACAAATCAATCATTAAATTTCACAAACAATGCATAGAATGGGATGTACGAATATGGAATTTTTGCTGTACAGTTCGAGTTCAATCTACCAGTTCTTGGCGTGTTGATGGATGTTTGGGATTGGAATGTGTTCAGGAATGTTTGAGGAAGCTGTTGGATTATGAATTATGCCTTGAATCAATCTCTAAAGTGGTTTTCAGTTTTGTATTTTTTGGTGAATTTTCCAAGTTTTCCTATGGTCTTTGAGCGCAGCATTCAGTGTCCTGTGATTAGGGTTAGACTCAGTACTTATGAGGGAAGGGAATTAAGTCATTAGCTGGCCTTGATCCATGCCCATGAGAGAACTAGTCTTAGGTTTTTCACCATTAACAAACTTTCCCTTTTTTAAGCAAAACCAAGACTTGGTGTACAACCTAACCCTAGCATGAGTTTGTGAGCTGGCACATGATATATGGAAGCTATTCAAATTCAAATGACACTATTCCATTGATTTTTAAATTTTATTTGAATTATTAAAGATTTAAAATGAATTAAATTAATAAAAATTAAATAAAATAGAAAAATCAATGTTTGATCTTGAAATTAATCATGGGACACGTGTGTGGCATGACAAGGCTGAATCAAGTGGAAGAAAGTGGGCCCTTTTGTCAAAAATTGAAGTTTCAAGGATAGTTGACTTTTGCCATTTCACAAAACTTTCCCAACTTCTACAAGGCATAACTTGCTCAATTTTTAAGCTTTTCTCATGTTCTTGGACATTTTGGAAAGGTCTTTGAGTCCTTTAACCAATGCCTTTGGTCCCATGTCATTTTGATTTTCCAATCTCAAGTTATGGCCTTTGACTTAAAGTCCCTTTTTGTTGACTTTTGAAAATGACCTATAATGTTGAAATTGATAACTTTTTGTGAGAGCATTTCTTGGACTTGAAGTATGAAGATGAGTTGTAGGAAATGTCTTTCTCTTCAAAATGAGTTTTGGATGGAATTTTTCTGATAATCCATGTGAAAGTTATGCCCTGGTCAATTTCAGTTGACTTTTTCAACTATCCAAATAAGGAAACTTTTGCATCTTGATGATTTTCTGAGCCAAATTTTGAGAATCATGATCAAGCATTGATCAAATGATGTTTGTGGCTTCGAAATGATATGTTGACCAAAAATTTGAACTTTTGACAGTCAAATGACCATTTTGCCCCTACAGTTGACTGTAGTGCAATTTAGGGTTTTGACTGTGCAATCTTGAGCTGAATGCCTTGAAACTTGATATGAGGATGCTTGACCATGTTTGTAAGCATATGAGACTTGATTGAGCCTTTGAACACTTCCTTTTCTTGATCAGACTCAAAACCCTAATTTTGACTGTTTAGGAGGCCCTTGCACTGTGCAACCCTTGGGGAATTTTGTGACTTGGCTTGGCAATTTCTTGAAGAATATGGGAGGGAAAATTTTGGGGTACAACACCATGATTCTAACTAACATGGATGGTGACGACCTTCCTCGCCCCGCCAATGCAGACATAGTAAAAAGATGCTACGCATAATAAAGACCCGCTAGGTTGACATACCTAGGCAAAAATTAGGGCTTCCCGGCGAACCAAAAGGGTTCGGGCAAAATGAAGGGATGAAATGAAAAAATCTGTACACTCGGCAAGTCGAAAACCTGAAAAGGCCGCTTGGGCAAAAATGGGTATCCCGGTGGACCGAAAACCCGAAAGGGCGGTCCAGGCAAAAGTTAGGGATAAAGCGTAATACTATGTCTCATTGGATCACCTTGCATCCAGAATCCGGTATCTACATCAAGTTCAGACGGCATTGATCAATCAGCTTCATCCTCGACTAGGTCATCAAGTGATGAGACGCTCGAAGATATAAGGGCGATAGCAGAGTTGAAACCCAGTGGGATCATTCATTTCACACAGCTGTTTTATTTTCCTTTGTACAAATCTGTATAAACTTTTTTGTTCGGCGGCATTCTCTTACTAGGACGTCAGCCTCTTGTACATAAACTCATATCTACAGGCAATTCAAAAATCAATACAAAAATCACTTTTCAGCTCAAATTGCCAATTGTTTTTTTCTCTCCTTTTCTGTTTTGTTTTGCGAAGAACGTCCAAGGTTCAATTTGTGATATATGCATTAACAATAATTTGCTAACTCATGAATATTTGCATACGAAACAAAGGATTAATTACAGGTAACATTAGAAACAGGGGAAATAATGAGTTGTCTAAGCGATCTAATTGCTCTGTCCACTAAGGTATCAAGGTAGGTTCAACTGAAGAACACAACCAGTATATCTTAACCCCCCAGAGAGTGAGACAGCAAGTCAGTGCACCCTCCCCAAGCAAAGCTATCAGCCTTAAGGAAGTTGGGTATCCTCCAGAAGATCTCAACATTCCCCAGCACAATATACGGATATTCTTAACAAGCATCCCCGACAGTCTTGGTCTAAAGATTGTTCCCCGGCGGTATATCAAACATTCAATGAAGTCACTTCCCCAGCATATCAAATTAACTTCCCCAGGAGAGTCCAATCCAGTTTCCCTAGGAAAGTTGGAATCCATCTCCCCAAGCAGCAAGCTTATCCCCAGTAGATTCTGGAAGCTTATCCTCGCAGAGCACGAACACGTCTCCCGGCTTTATTCAAAGAGTTATTTCCCTGCCAGGATAAAACTGGGTTATCCTCAGCCAAAAGCCACGGAAAGATCGTCCTCGGTGAAGTCTTTCTTATCCCCAGCGAAGTCTATAAACACTTCCAACATAACAACGGAATCCCCGGCGAAGCTGCCATCAACATCCCAGCAAAGTATCTCTCTCCCCACAGAGTATTGCTCCCCAGCAAGATCGCTAGAGTAATTTTCTCCCCGCAGAGTGTTCTATTCGCCAAGTTTATCCCCCAACGGAGTTATCTTCTCCTACCGGTTTTCTTGCAATTATCATCCCCAGCGGAGACAACAAAGCACTATTCTCCAAACATCAGCCCAGGATATGACTGCCCGACATCCGTCAAGGATTTATTTTCCTAAGACGAAAACATACATTCATAAACATCGCACTTCCATACATTATAGCATGCATATATGCATCATATCTTAATCTCATTTATGTTGAGAACATCATTGCTTGATCCATATCATGCATTGCATATGAATGACCTTTACCTTTCAGGAAAGATCCAGTTAGGTTCTCAGATATATTTCAAGACTTTAGTCTGGTTCAGTTAAATCGACCCTAAGATTTTCCTGATTCTTATCCAGTCAAAGGCCTTCTCCGGTTCAGTCAGATCGACCCTAAGATCTCCCTGATTCTTATCCAGTTGAAGATTTCAAGACCTTGTCCGGTTCAGTTAAATAGACCCTAAGATTTTCCTGATTCTTATCCAGTCAAAGGCCTTCTCTGGTTCAGTCAGATCGACCCTAAGATCTCCCTGTTTCTTATCCAGTTGAAGATTTCAAGACCTTGTCCGGTTCAGTTAAATCGACCCTAAGATTTTTCTGTTTCTTATCCAGTCAAACGCCTTCTCTGGTTCAGTCAGATCGCCCCTAAGATCTCCCTGTTTCTTATCCAGTCGAAGACACCCAAGATTCTCTCAGCGTTACTGTTGAGGTTGAAGTCGCCCAAGATTCTCTCAGCGTTACTGTTGAGGTTGAAGTCGCCCAAGATTCTCTCAGCGTTACTGTTGAGGAAGTCGCCCAAGATTCTCTCAGCGTTACTGTTGAGGTTGAAGTCGCCCAAGATTCTCTCAGCGTTACTGTTGAGGTTGAAGTCGCCCAAGATTCTCTCAGCGTCCCTGTTGAGGTAGTAATCGCCCCAAGATTCTCTCAGCGTTCCTGTTGAGGTAGTAATCGCACAAGGTTCTCTCACCGTCCCGTTGAGGTAGTAACCATCCCTGGTTCATTCATAACCCTTTGAAGCTCCAGACCCAGTTCCTGTATCCAGTCAGGGCACATCTATACAAAGAGTTTGAAGACCAGCTCCTGTAACAGGCCAGGTAATCATTTTCTTTTTCAGGTACGCAAATTCTCGCTAAGTAATATCTTACGCGATCGACATCCAGATGGCATCTATAAGCCCATCCACCTTCCATCATCTCTTAGCATGGCATCTATAAGCCCATCATCCTATCCATCAATCTCCAAATGGAATCTGTAAGCCCATTCCCCACACCACACTATTATGTGAGCACAAATTTCTAGGCACTCTAGTGTTCAATCATCTTCCACCTTCAGATTACGAAAGGCACGTCAGCCAATCTGCATCCTCAGGTCTAAGAAGATTGAACAGGGGCAACTGTTTTACCCCAAAATTTGCCCTCCCATATTCTTCAAGATTTGCCAAAAGCATGCTTCAAAATCTCCCAAGGGTTGCACAGTTCAAGGGCCTCCTAACAGTCAAAGATTAGGGTTTTGGTTCTGACAAGAAATTGAAGTTTCCAAGGGTCCAAACAAGTCCCACATGCCTACAAACATGGTCAAGCATCCTCATGTCAAGTTTCAAGACTTACAGCACAAAATTGCACAGTCAAAAACCCTAATTGCTCAACAATCAACTGTAGGGGCAAAATGGTCATTTGACAGTCAAAAGTCCAAATTTTTGGTCAATATCTTATTTTGAAGCCACAAACATCATTTGATCAAATCTTGATCATGATTCTCAAAGCATGGCTCAAAAAGTCTCAAGATGCAAAAGTTTCCATATTTGGACAGTTGAAAAAGTCAACTGTAACTTGACCAAGGCATAACTTCCACATGGTTTATCAGAAAAATTCCATCCAAAGCTCATTTTGAAGAGAATGAAATTTCCTACAACTCCTCTTCACACTTCAAGTCCAAGAAATGCTCTCACAAAAAGTTATCAATTTCAACATTATAGGTCATTTTCAAAAGTCAACAAAAAGGAACTTTAAGTCAAAGACCATAACTTGAGATTGGTAAATCAAAATGACATGGTACCAAAGGCATTGGTTAGAGGACTTCACGACCTTTCCAAAATGTCCACGAACATGATCAAAGCTTAAAAATTGAGCAAGATATGCCTTGTGGAAGTTGGGAAATTTTTGGGAATTTTGAAAAGTCAACTTTACTTCAAATGCCTCAAAATTGCTAATGGGCCACATTTTCTTCCAAGAATTATGATCCAAAGACTATGCACGACCATTTTGCCCAAAGGGGATTTATTTCATCATTTTTTATTATTTATTTGAATTTTTAATCACCATTAATTCATTTAATAAAATAAAATATGAAAAAATACTAAAACAAATGTATGTGAATCTTTTTATGCAGCATTTGCTCTCATTGGTCATTGAAGATTCGTGCACATCAAAAAAATGAAGGTTTGGCCATGATTGGAATCAAAAACACATGAAAAAGATTGAAAAAATATTCATGGAAAATCAAATATTTCTTTCATCAATGCATTGATCTTTTGGCTCAAAATTCAACCCTAATCCATCCCATACATAAGTCAGATGCAAAACCTAATGCTCGAGACCTCTAAGCTGCGCCTCACATCAAGAACAACTTTGGCATTTTTGTGAAAAAAATTGAAAACTGAAAACTGCATTAGAGTTGGTTTCAAGGCAAGATAACTATTCCAATCGCTTGCCAAGGCCACAAGGAAAGTTTCTGGATCAAAATCACAGCTTCTAACCTCAAGAAATGGTAAAACGGAGCAGTCATGTTCATGATATATTGCATACTCGTGTTTTGATTTATAGGACATATTCATACATTCTAATGCTTGTTTTACACTAATATGGACTTACTGAACCTCATGGTATCGTTGAATTGAATTATTACTGCTTGTATAGAAAAGCGCCATTGATGCTTTTTAGGTTTTCAGAGATGTGAATTTGGGGCTTCCTTATTCTGGAAAAATTGAGACATGAGACTTATGCCATCAGAACCAGAAGCTTCACACGAATCCAGTCATCCTATCGCGCCTAATTTATGAACAACCAGGGCCTATTCGCTATTTTCACGTTTGCCACTTAGTGGGGGTTTAAAACCCCTGCTATCTCTTTTTATTTTGCAGGTTTAACATGAAGAAGATGCATGCGTGGATCAAGGCCATTGGTCTATTCAAAGTTGGCGCGTAATTTTTTGAGTCAGACCACTAACTTTTGTTTTCTCTTATAATAATTGCATTCCATATAGTTTACAAAGAAACGCCTTTGGATGGTTGGTAGATGCATTGTCCTCTGAACATTGGGACCTGGGTTCGATTCCCAGGTCCCCCATATTTTCCAATGAATTTTGTTTTCACTTGATCTCATGCAGTGTACGCCCAGGGGTTCATCATACACCCACCATCCAAGCTTGCCACGCGCCCACTGATCTCAATCCAATGTCCATGACCTAAGGAGCACCCTATGCATTGGTCAATTATGCCACTCACGTCCCAGAAAAGTCAACAAGGCCAGGAATTAAATGGGCCTAATTGCTGGCCAGATACCTCCAAATTGGGGTCAACACCCCCCATTGGTTTGCATTAATTTTTCTTTCTTTTTTATTCTTTTCTATTTATTTGTTTTATTTCTTTTTTAATTTAATTCATAAATTAATTTTTTCTTTAACATAAAAATAATAAAAAATCAGAAAGACAAAAATAAAAATATATTTTATTTAATGTTATTTTGTAAAAAAATCTTGTTAATTGATTTAGCTTTAATTCTAGGTTTAATTTTAATGTTTTTTCTTAATAAACTAAAAAATGTAGAATTAGGGTTTCATACGTTTATCCATTTTTTTTTCTTTTTTCACCATACTAATTATTAATTATTATTTTTGTAAATAAATTACCATGTAAATAATTAGGTTAATTTTAGGTTCAATTTTAACATGTTTTTTTTAATAAATTAAAAATAGTTAGAATTAGGTTTTAATTCCATTAATTCTCATTAAAATCCATAAATACAAAAAACTCAAAAATAACTTCCTTTCACATTTAATTTAATTAATTTCGTAATTTTAATTCAATTTCTTTAAAAGGGTCCAACGCCCTCGCATTCCCGATTTTAATTCTCTTCGCATTTTTATTTCTTTTTGTGAATATAATGTAATTCTCCCAAAGCCATGTAATAGACTAATTAGATATTTATCTTTCGCACTTTATTTTATTTCAAATCGGGTCCTGGATTAATTTGGCGATGTAGACCCGCGCCTTTGTAATAGCGTAGGACCTTTTAATTCCGCACCTTTTAATTGTTAATAAATTGCATGAAAGAATGAATGCCAAAATAAAAGCAACGCGTAGATCACCAATGCATGAACAAGATAAATGTAAATGAACATGACACACAAATCACACACCACCCCTAGGGTACGTCTCACTGTTGCCTTGCCCCTCGAAAAGTGGTCGTCGAGTAGAGGACGTTTTAGTAAGTCCTCATGTCCATGAACATGGCATGAGGGTAGCTTCTAAGGTGTCTTCCCATTGCTCTGGTGACCATAATGTCCCGAACCCTCGAATTGACCCGAACACCTCCAACGGTGGTGCTACCTACCTCTCAATGGTGGGATGGCACTACTTTAAGGACATTTACACAGACGAATTCCTTAGGGTAGGTAGACAACTCGTAGATACTTGCTCTAATTTCAAAAACAAATCAAACTCTTTTCACACCGACACCTTTCAAAAAGCTTTCAAAAGCAATTTTTCAAACACTCTTGAGGACTGATACAAGAGTCGAACTGAAATTTTCAAAGAAACTTTTTTAACCCACAGTTGAAAAGCAAAACAAATATTTTGAAAACACAAATGAGAAAGTATCTAAGAGCCCATGGATAACCATGGATAGAAAGGGTGCTAGCACCTTCCCTTTCTATAAATCTACCTCCCGAACTGAGAACTAATCTCAATAAGGAATTTTTCTGTGCTTTTGTCCTTTCCATGTTGGAGAAAATAAAAGACGGTGGCGACTCTTGCTTCCGCGACATTTCGCGAACCAGCTTTAAACAGTCAGTTCCAGATCCACCGATCACAGGGAGTAAATAGCTGAGATCTCTTTCTTGGCTGGAAAGGTCTTCTTGACGGCAGCGGAAGCAGATGTGTCCTTCTGAATTTTGCCGCTCTTAATACCAGCTTCGACCCTTTCACCAGTCAGAATTAACTCGGTGAACCCTACAGATGAGCTCCCGATCAAGTGATTAAAGAATGGACCTGACAGGGTCCCCAAAAACATATCCACCAGCTCTCTCTCAGATAAAGGTGGCTGCACCCTTCCTGCCAAGTCCCGCCACTTCTAGGCATACTCCTTAAAGCCTTCATTAGAGACCATACCCATACTCTGTAATTGAGTACGAGTAGGTGCTAAATATGCATTATATTGATATTATCGGTAGAAGGAAGTAGCCAAATCCTCCTAGTTATGTACATCAGATCTCTCAAGCTGATAGAACCAATCTAATTGCGTACCCGACAAACTATCTTGAAAAAAGTGGACCCACAGATCCTTATCAGAAGAATGACGTTGGATTTTTCTGACGTAAGACCGCAGATGCATCTTCGGACAAGACAAACCATCGTATTTAGAAAATGTAGGCACCTTGAATTTAGGGGGAATCACAATCCCAACAACCAACCCTAGCTTCTCGAAATCCAGCCCATGCACTCTTTGTACCTCCATGGCTGCCAAACGCTCTTCCAGATTCTTATGCTTATCGTCTGCAGAGGATACTACTGCTCAGAGTAATCTTCATCCTCTTCTTCTTCTTCCTCTTCTTCAGACTCGGAGGGCACTGCAACTCCCTTTCCTTTGCCAACCCCTTCATCAGACGTCGAGGGGAAATCTAGGACCCTTCTAGCCTGGTTCTCAAACCTTCTCCCCAAAGTAGCTACACCCGCTCTTTTCTTTTTCTTCTTTTCTTTTTCCTTTTCTTTCTCTAATAGTGCTTTAAGATCCTCTTCACCCTTTGCCAAGGTCATGAGGAGTTGTTGGAACTATGAATTTTGTACCTATAGATCTTTAATCGTCTTCTCTGTATCCATCTGGCTGAAATAAACAGCAGAGAGATAAGGAAACCTTGTGTGAAGACATGCTTATGCATATGATGAATGATATGTTATTCATGTAATGCATTCAAGGATTCAGAAATTCAAATTTGTTGTAAACAGAAAAGAATGCACGTCATATTAATAAGAAGAATTTTTTAGTACATAAATGCCCCATGGGCAAAATATTACAAAATTCTAATGTAAAAAGACATTGCGCATCCTCTTCGGTGCGATGTAGGTGTTGAGAGTCTGCTCTTCATGGAGTCGAAGGGTAAGCTCCAAAACCTTCTTCTCACTGGCATAGAAGCTGGCTTCAAAAGTGTTATGTTCTTCCTTGAGCTGTATCCAACTCTTTTGCAAATCTTCCAATGATGTTGACATGTCAGGATGTAGGAGGGTGTATGGAACCTCTCCTTCCATAACAAGCTCTTTGATCATAGGCAGAATGTAGGGGTAAGGCATCATAAGACTCTGGGTGCGGGTTCGTACCCACTTGAGGTAAGGCTCAAGGGGGGTGTAATTCTTGTGCCCCAGTGTCTTACTGTCCACTTTGTTGGGCATCCTCCAAGCTCGAATAAACCTTTGTCGAAGTCCTTGAGCATTGTCGTCGAAGTCAAAAACCAAATCTGGAATCAGCATGTCATGAGGGCCAGCCCTTCGGGCATACCCAAATTGTCTCAGAGCCAAACAGGGGTTATATGTAATGCCTCCCCTAATGCCAAGTAGTGGGACATTAGGGAATTCCCCATAACGATCAATGATGATGACATTTTCTTTGGACCGAGAACACCAATGAACATCAGAATATGTAAGAGTCATCAATCGTTGTGACCACCTCAAGCCTTGCTCATTCTTCAAGACTGATTGGGGAAGGTGAGAAATAAACCACCTTGCTAGGAAAGGAGTACAACACATGAGAACACCTCTCTTCCTCATTGTTCGTGTGTGAAATGAGTGGAGGATATCCCCAAGCAATGTAGGCACAGGATTCCGAGATATGAAAATTTTGACAGCATTCATATCTATAAGCTAATCAGGGTTTGGGAACAAGACCAACCCATAGATGAGAAGTGCTACAATCTCCTCGAAAGCTTGCAGATCTAGAGAATTCCAGCAGTCTTGTGCCTTCTCAAACATAAATTTTTCCAAGAAACCCTTGACACCACTTCTGGTTTCCCAATGACCTTTGATATCAGATGGTTGCAAGTGTAAGGCTTAAGCAGCATCTTCAGGCTTTGGTTCTCTTTCCGTACCGTTGTAGGGTAGTTGATGGAGAATAGGAATCCTCAGGAGTTGAGAAAATTCCTCCAAAGTAGGCACTAGTTGGTAATCAGGAAATCTGAAGCAATGGTGTAGGGGGTCAAAGAACTGGAAGAGAACTTTCACCATGTCTTCTTCAATGTTGGAGTTGACCAAGTTGAGAAGTCTACCATGTCTTTCACTGAAGGGAGAATTCTCTGGAATCTTGGAAGTAAGCTCCTTGAGTTGAGGAGGAATTCTCACAAGGTTGACCTGAATAGTTTTCCTACGAAGTGATTCCATTACCTACAAAACAAGAACAAATATAAAGATCCAAACCCTTGAAATGGTTAGTGGATGCATATGATGCTTTATGATGTTCATGATGTATGCACAAGTATATTTACAAGCAAGTCACACAAGATCCTAGTTTCAGGCTTGCATGGGGTTTCATAGGTAAGTACCCTCTTGAAGTTAGTTGGTTCAACCTGTCCTATAAATAGTAACCGGGTTCTAAGGAGCTCAATATCACTGGATTATTTTCTGTGTTCATTGTTTCAGTTTAGACACTTAACTGGCGACCGAAATATTCCAAGAAAATAACCCTCAATGAGTGTAGTATCGAGTATCTACCAACTTCGGACTGCACCAAAGCCGGTCATCTCACTACCCCTAAAAAGGCCAAGATGGTCAAGTAAGGGTTCTGAAAGTTCATTAGTGCTTCATGACATCACTCAGCGGCCCCGTATTCTCTTTGATTGACTCAAAGGCTACCGGTACCCACAAATATGTCGTACTAATATAGTTATTGCTTTAACCATGTCGGTATACCCTGCACAGTTTCCACAATGTATTGCTATTTACCTATGAATGTTTCCCAAATCCGGGTAGAGGATTTCAAACCCAAACAATAGAACCAAATGTAAAGCAAACAAAGCAAACAAAGTAAGCATGTAAAGGTGATCTAAACCCTAAGGTAACCCCACTTTTAGATAAGTCCCCAGCAGAGTCGCCAGTTCTGTGATACGGTGGGAGAACTGACTTGAGGTTTTGCGTTTGTGTTCGCAAATGTTTCGGTTTAGCAAGAGTCGCCACCGACTTTTTATTTTATCCAAAGGAAAGGTCAAAAAGCACAGGAAAGACCTTTGAGATGTTTTCTTGGGTTCGGGGGGTAGATTATGAAAAGGGAAGGTGCAAGCACCCTTTTCATCCATGGTTATCCATGGGCTCTTAGCTACTTGTTTAGATCACTTGATTTGCTTTTCCAATTGTTTGAAATGGTGATTTGTGTGTGTGGTTTTGAAAATGTTTTGAAAAGAGGCCATCGTTGTGGCAACCTTTGTAACGATTCTTGTTTGAATGTATACAAAGGTGTATTGTCTTTTGAAAAGATGTTTCAATGTTTGATTGTTTGAAAGTTTGTTTTGGGAAATGTTTTGAAATTGTGTTGTGAGGTGTGTTTGAAAATAGCAAGGATGTTTTTGCAAGTTTTGATCAAGTAACTAAGAGTTGTCTACCCTATTTTACTTAAAGATCTTTCCTATACATTTTTAACCCTTTTGACAGTGTTGTTTTACCATTGCATTTGGTAAACAACCTTGTATTAGGATATTAAACGGGACAGGCGCGGGTCATCGTATGGACCATGATAGCAATTGTGCTAAGTATCTTTAGCAAATTTTTGAGGGACTAGATCATTTTGTATAGGCAACCAAGATAGCGTCATCGAGGGACTATGATCTTTTGTTTTGTTTTTGTTTTGCCAAGATACTCAACATGCATAACATGGCCATTTTAAAGGAAACAAGTGGATGAAACCCTAGGGGTGCATGTGTGCATTGTGTTGTCAATTTACATGCTTTTAGGTCTTGTCTTTAGGTCAAACTATTTGTTTTGATTTTGGAATATTGCATACAAACCCTAATCTCTATCATGGCATATTTGAAAGCATAAATGCGTAAAAGTAATCTAGGCTATTACAACATTGATATGGGGAGAGGGATACAATTTTTGAATGGGGGGTATTTGCAAGAAATTAAAACCCTAATATTGACTATTACATCCAAATTGAATTCTTTGCATTAAATAATAAATAAACAAAATTTAAACAAGCAAATTAAGTATAAATATGCAAAATATTATAAGTATGCAAAGAAAATGTTTTTATTTATTTTTATGTGTAAAAATATAATATTTAATATATTAAAAAGAAAGAAAATAAAAGGTTATTTTTGTTAAGGGAAAAACCCTAAATTTTGTTTTAAGAAAATATATTTATTAATATTATTTATTTATGTACAATAAAAAATAAAAATATATACAAGTGTCAAAAAATAAAAATATTAGAAAAATATTATTTTTAATAATGGTGGAAACCCTAGCTTTTTTTGTTTTAAGATAAATATATATATTATTTTATTTATTTTATATACAAGAAAATAAACATAAATATATACAAAGAAATAAAAACATGTGGAAAAATATTATTTTATATGTATAAATAATAAAATAAAAATATATAATATCTCTAAAATATTTATTTGTTTTTATTAAAGAAAATAAAAGTATATACTAATTAATAATTATTTTCATGTTAGAAAAATAAAATAAAATATAAAAATAAAAGTGAAAATTTATAAAAATATTTTTGGTATTTTTTTATGTTTAGAAAATATAAAATAAAATCATGAATGAAAAATAAATACAAAAATACAAAAAATGTAAAGAAATGGGCCAGGGGGTGCAGTTAGCAAGGCAGGGGGTGTCAAAAGTGAAACAGGCCAAGGCCCAGCCCACTGAACTTCATCTTCAACCTTTGAAACTTAAAAAACGCGTGCCCTGTACAAAATGTCCAGATCCTGCATACGTGCTCTAAAGCAAAAACTCATAACACCAAAGTCATAGCATTTTTCAAGACGATTCCAACCATATAAGAAACTTAATCTAACTCTCAAAGACCAGAGAGAATTTCCCTGGCCCTAATTTTTAACCTAATTTTTTCAGGATGTTCATGAATCAAATTCTCTCAACACACTTAACTTAAATGAAAACTGAGCATATGTACAGCTTAAGGGCTATGAGTACTACATTTTTTATTCACAAACCTAAACCTAATGATTCCTAAATAGAGAGATAGGAAGTTGCAAAATACCTGTTTCAGTTGGACACGAGTATGGCAATGTAGAACTTTTCAGTGAGGCCTGAGATGCTTGGGAGCTTGCTTAAACTTCCTCTGACCTTCCTCAATGCTTAGTTTGCTTTGGATGTGCTTGAACAAGCTTGTAGAAGTCAACCTGCACAAGCTGAAAACAGAAATGGTGAAGCTTGCAAATGGTTACAGTCAATGGCTAGTGGTTGGGATAGTTCAGGTGGGTTATATGGAAGGTGTTGGAACAGGTTTGGGGAAAAACACACGAGGGGTTTGTGAGATGGAACTCAAAGTGCAGGAGCTGCCCTGTTTTGCAAGAGGAAGATGATTTTGTGTTTTGGAAGGTGTGAGGGTTCAACAACTCGTGTTTCTGGCTCAAGGAAAAGTGTAAAACTTGTTTGGAATGTTGGCAAGAGTTGATTATATCAAATGCTCAAGTTGTGTAGACTTTTGCACATTTCTTGGTTTTGAAGTAAGAAATGAGAATTGACAATGCTATGGTTGTACTGGCTTGTACTCTAGCTGCTCAAAGTGGTTGAACTTTTCCTGCCATTAGGGAGCTTTGTTTGTAGCAAAGGGCTTGGTGTATGTCTCAAGAAATACAATTTGACATAAAGCATGCTTTATGTAAATGGTATTGCTCACTTTTTGCCAAAAATGGATTAAACTCTTGTGTAATCCTCTAATGATTAGAACAAAGCTTCAAACCATTGGATTTGAATTTAATTATTGAGTATGAAAGGGTTTAGAGACCTGTAATCAAGTACAAAGCAAGTTTGGACAGATTTTGCAACTTGTGTCAACATCAAAATGCCATGGATCAAAGTGAGTTTTTGCCAAATTCAAATCTTCGATTCTCCCTAACCATAAATAATTTTGGAGAGTTCTTGGACATTTTGGAAATATTGTAACATTCTCTACAATTCATATTTGAAATGCATTTTGAGATTCCAAGTGGAACTATGTGAAAAATGGTCATGAAGATAGGTCAAAATCCTGCCTAAACTAGGGCAAAATTTCATTAAGTTTAAAGTTTCATAGACCCTTGTTCCAAAATTCATAACTTGAGATCTAAGATTCTTTTGGGAAAACTTTGTGAATAAAATTTATAGACTTTGTGGAGTACTACAACTTTCATGTTGGAAGTTTTGTTTGAATCCAATTGTATCATGGTGAAAATGTTGGGCAAAGTTGGGAAAAATTAAGAAAATTTCATAACTTAGAAAAATTCTAAGTTATGAAATTTTTCAATCTTAAACCCTAATTTGCAAAATTAGGTTTCTTGATGAACAAGTTTCATGTTTTGTCTCATTTTGATGAAAAATGACCCTTGGCACTTGATTTTGACCAAAAAGTCAAAGTTTGACTTTTCAGTGTACAGTCAAATTTTGATCAGTTGACTGAAAAATTTATCTATCAATCCAATGCATTTGAGATCTTTTGAACCTTGTGAATAGGTCAAGATGATGCCATTGAGTCCTTAAATCCATGCTTGAACCCAATTTGTCATTGGCTAGGTAAAAAATCAGAAATTGCCCTTGTGCAGTCAAAACCCTAAAAATGACCATTTTGCCCTTTTGATGATCTGATCAAATTTCTTGAGGAGTTGTGGTCCAAACTTGATCAAATGATTCATATGAGCCTATAATGTTGATTTGGATCAAAAATTGTGAGGTTTGACTGTAAATTGGCCACAGTTGACCTTTTCCCCAATACAACTGATTTTTAGATCAACTGCCCAATTGACTGGGCAAAAATTTGATTCAAGGTTTGAAACTTGGTAGAGGAAATCTTGTAAGTCCAACATGAAGTATTAAAGTCACTTTGAGCATTGGAAGTCCAAAAATCCCTGTCGAAACTCAAACCCTAATTTAGGTCATCAGTGCAAGGACATCTTGAGCAGAGCAAACCCTAATCCTGTCTGGAGCTCAAGGTGTCTTGTGAGGGGAAATCTTGATAAAATGAGAGGGAAAATTTTGGGGTACAACAAATAGGTTTAGGAATATGTCCCTGAACTGAGCTTCTGAGTTTGAAGATCTCTGTTGTCTTGTTTGAGAGTCATTGCTGAAATAAACAGCGAGAACATGAGAGACCTGTACTGGAAGACCTGTTATGCAATGTATGATACGGTGGCTAGAACCGGACAATTTTGAAATGATGGTTTGCGTTTTGCGTTTGTGTTCGTAAAATGTTGCGGTAAGCAAGGGAAGGTATTAGCACCCTTTCTATCCGTGGTTTTCCACGGGCTCTTAGGTACTTGCTTATCATTTTCAAAATTTGTTTTGTGTGTGTTTGATTTGAAAAAGTTTTTGTTTTACTTCGATTTAACTCTTTCTTCTGTCATCAAGAGTGTTACGAAGTCATTTTGAAAACTTTGTTTGAAAGGAGTGTAAGTGTGGAAAAGTTGGATTTTGAGCAAGTACTTAAGAGCTAATCTACCTACTCGAAAAAGAGAATGTTTCTATTCTTGTTTCCTTTAGACAGTGCTATCCCACTATTAGTGAGTATGTAGCACCGTCGTTGGAGTTTTAAGGGTCAATTCGAAGGGGACGTACGATCATTAAAGCAATGTTAGGAAGTCTTAGTAATAACCCTAATGTCTTAAGATCAATATTTGAGGCAATGTATCCGAGGCAACCTTTCCGAGGTAACTTTTCTGAACGGGACTTTGATCTTTTGTTTAGACAAGAGAGGGATCATTAAAGCATCCTATACTTAATGACCATTTACCGAAGGCAACCGAAGTGGGAGTGTACCCTAAGAGTGCGCATGTGCGAATGATTCAATTTCAAATTATTATCTTTGCATATTTAGGGTTTGCTAACCGCTTTAAAGTTAATCATACATTCTTGTCATGCAACCCTAATATCATACATCTAACAGTTTAATATTTGCGGAAATTAAAATGCGAAAAGTAAAGCTACGCTATTACAAGGCTTCGTGTATTAATTTACATAGCCAAAAATAACCCGTAAAAAAACGATAAATGAAAAGAAAAAGGTCCTAATTAATCTATTACATCTTGTGAACAATTACATCAATATGGTAAAATAAAACGCGATGAATCGAGAACGAGAGAGAAATAGGGTTTTGACCTCGTCTGACCTAATCGAAAGAAATAATTATTTTTGTTGTTTTTAATTATTTAAGAAAAAAAGAATAAGGTTTTTAAATTAAATACAAAATTAATTAGTAATTAAATTAATTAAAGAAAATAATTTACATGACCTATTTTTATAATTTTGGTTATTTTTTAAGAGAGAGAAAATAGAATTTAAATTAAACTAAAACCCTAATTTTCTAGTTGTTTTTAATTTATTTACAAAATAATTAAAGTTACCCTAAGATTAAATAAACTAATTAAATTAATATTTGTATAAAAAATAAATTCTAAATCTAATTGGATGAAAATGTTATTTTTATGATTTTTTGATAAAAAGAAAAATTAATTTGTGTTAGTAAAGATAATTAAATAAATTAAATAAAAGAAAATATAAATGAAAAGAAGAAGAAAATGGGCCTGAGAAAGTAATTTGGAGGGGTGTGTTGCTTAGCAATTCTGGCCCAAAACCAAAGGTCCACGTTGACCTTCAAGGTTCCCATGTTGTATGTTGACCAAGGCCTATGATGCTCCCTCATCTGATGGCCTTTAGATCTGGCCATCTGGAGATCCAAAGGTTGAATCTTGAGGATGCATGGTGATCCTTTGGCCTTGTGTGCGCGCCTGAATACTTAAAGAAAAATAACATGAAATATGGGGGGGGTGGACCTGGGATTCGAACCCAGGCCCCAAAGCCTTTTCCAATAGCCTTGCTACCAACTGAGCTGTGTGCGTTAGTTGTATACAAAAGAACAAACAAATATTATTTTAAAAAAACACAACTTTGCTAAATTCCTCCGCGTGAGATTTTTAACGGACGGATGGGAATGTGCCACGCCAATCATCTTCCTCCTCGCTCCGTTGGTAAAAGTCATAGACTTTTACCTACAGATAACTTCCTGTAGTTATACACCTTGCATATCTCAAAATCACACACAGGCATAAAAAATGAAACCTAATGCCATGAATCAATTCGTCTTGGCTTGTTGAGCGTCATGGTACCCTTCTTGGGGGCCAATTTTACCTGTACACAAAGATCCTAAATCGAAGCAAAAAACCTAACAATGGCAAATCCTGATATAGTCCATAAAAATGCAATTGAATTTTATAGACAGCTTGCAAATGTTTCAAGGAGAAAGAATATATAAGTATTTCATGCTATAGATGCCAGAATCATGCAATTCGATTTCAAGAAGAAGCCATGGTCGTGGCTGACTTACAGTGAGTTCTAGCACTGGAAAGTCCTTGTTCTTGATTGGTATAGCTTGCTTGTGATCCCAGGAAGTGAATGAGATGGTCAGGGAACCTTGTAATCTCCTGGAACTATGAAATCAACTCAGCACTTTTTTGTGATTTTTCCAAGTTTGTTCTGCCTTTTCACGCCTCTCAAGCCTCCTGTTTTAGGTCTGCAAATGTTCACTATATACCAAGGATTGGATTAGGGTTGAAATTATGCTCTCAATCTTTATCCATTATAGCTTTTGATTTTGATTTGATTCCCTTGAAAAAATTTCCAAAATAGGCCAAACTCAATCTTTTTGTGCCCACCTATGCCTTGCACGAATTGGTTCACTTGCTAGCTGGATATAGGACCTGAAATATGCACAATATCTTGAGGTTTCAATGATTAGGATTTTTTTCATGATTTGTTTTTATTTAAATTGATTTAGTTGAAATAAAAATCAAAATAAATAGCAAAAAAATGATAAATACAAATGGGAAGAGACATGGCTCGTGGACCATGCTACCAACTCAAAACAAGTGCAAAAAGTTAGGCCCATTTAGCAAAAATTGCAATTTGAGGCACTTTTGACTTTTGGCAATTTTGCAAAAAAGGTCAACTTCACCAATGCATAACTTCCTCAATTTTGCCTCTTTGAAAGTGTTCTTAGACTTTTTAGAAAGCTTGAGATGTCCTATAAACAACCATTATGGTCTCATCTCAATTGAGTCTTCCATGTTCATGTATGAAGCTTTGACAAAAAAGGTGTTTTTGTTGACTTTTCAAAATGACCTATAATGTCAAAATTCATAACTTCTTGTGAGTACATATTCTGGACTTGGGAGATGAAGATGAATTGTAGGTAATTGCATCCTATTCAAAATGAGATTTGGATGGGTCATTTCTCATAAAGTATGAGAAAGTTATGCGTGTTCAAATTTGAGTTGACTTTTCCTGCAAAACCCTAATTTAGCAACTTTTGGTTCTTGATGAATTGTGAGCAGTCCTTGATGAATCATGATCAACCCTTGATCAAATGATGAATGATACTTTAAAATGAGGATGTTGACAAAAAATCTTGAAGTTTGACTGTATGTAGGTCACAGTTGACTTTTGCCCTAGCATAGTCGATTTTCAGGCCTTTGAGCAATTGACTGAGCAAACTTTCTCTGTAGGGCTTGAAACTTGACATGGATGTTCTTGAGAACATATTAGGACAATGGTGAGAATTTTGGATCCCTTGGACTCAATTATCTTGATGCAACATGAAACCCTAATTTGAGGTAGACTGCCTTAGGAGAGAGTTTGTCTGGTCAACCCTTGGACTTCTTTGAGCAACTTGAGGATCTTTCTTGGAATGTTTTGAGAAATATGGGAGGGAAAATTTTGGGGTACAACAACTTCCCCTGTTCAATTTTCTTAAACCAGAAGATTTAGATTGGCTTGTCTTCCTTTCGTGATCTGAAGGTGGAAGATGATTGAACACTAGAGTGCCCAGAAATTTGCACTTGCATGAAGTGGTACTTGTCTTGTGACGTCGGGAATGGGCTTACAGATGCCATTTAGAAATTGATGACGGAAGATGGGCTTAAAGATGCCATCCGAAGGAGTGTAGATCGCATAAGAGATTCCTTAGCGAGATCTTGTATGCCTGTTGTTGAGGAGGATTCCGCCGGGGAATGTTATTCTCTGTCTTGAGAGGAAAGTTGAATTTTAGGATCTTCGGTCGTCCGTTATTATACTGGGGAATAGTCTCTTGGTCGAAGAGGTGGAAATGTACTACTATCTGGTCATGATCCAGGCTTCATAGTGATAAGATCGACTGCTATCTGATCGTAATCTAGGCTTTACAGTGACTTACTAGGGAGATGAGATTAAACTTGCTATTCGGTCGTAATCCAGGCTTTACAATTTCTCAATTCTTATATGGTTGTAATCCAGGCTTCAGGAGGAATTCAGTTGTTATTCGGTCGCATCCGGGCTTCAACTTGAATTTTGGGGACACTAATATCCAGTCGACTCCGGGCTTCTTAGTAATTGTCCAGGTAAAAATGCTATTTGGTCTAAATTTAAGCTTCACAGTGTCTTGTATTATTATCTGGTCGTAATTCAGGCTTCAGTCCTCTTATCGTTATTCGGTCGTAATCCAGGCTTCACGATGCTTTATACCACTATCTGGTCAAATCCAGGCTTCATGGTGTCCTGTACTGCTATCTGGTCGATTCCAGGCTTCACAATACCTTACTTCTTATCTGGTCAAAATCCAGGCTTCAGAAGAAATCAAGTGGTTATCCAGTCGCATCTGGGCTTCCATTTGATTTTAAGGCCTACTAATATCCGGTCGAATCCGGGCTTCATAGTAATTGGCCAGGTAAACTGCTGTTTGGTCGTAATCCAAGCTTCACAGTGTCCCTTACTGTTATCTGGTTGTAATCCAGGCTTCAGCGTCTTTTACGGCTATCTGGTCGTAATCCAGGCTTCGCGATGTCTCATACCATTATCTGATCGAATCCAGGCTTCATGGTGTTCGGAGAAATCAAGATACTATCCGGTCGAATCCAGGCTTCATAACTTGTTTTAAAGATGTACCACTATCTGGTCGTAATCCAGGCTTCACGGTGTCTCATACCATTATCTGGTCAAATCCAGGCTTCATGGTGTTTAGAGAAATCAAGATACTATCTGGTCGAATCCGGGCTTCATAACTTGTTTTAAAGATGTACCACTATCTGGTCGTAATCCAGGATTCACGGTGTCTTTGGCTTCTATCTGGTCGTAACCCAGGATTCATAGAAACTTATATTGCTATTTGGTCGTAATCCAGGCTTCACAATAATTGTTGATCTGTTATCCGGTTGAATCCGGGCTTCACGGCTTGTGTTTATGATATACCATTATCTGGTCGAGTCCAGGCTTCATGGCACTTGCATTGCTATCTGGTCGTAATCCAGGCTTCACAGTAACTGGCTGAGCTGTTATCCGGTCGTAATCCAGGCTTCACGGCTTGCTGGGGATTAAACTATTATCAGGTCAAATCCGGGCTTCATAGCTTAAAGATAAACCACTATCTGGTCGAATCCAGGCTTCGCGGTGTTCTGATACTATTATCCGGTCGTTCTCCGGGCTTCACAATATGATGGAGTAATCAAGATATTATTCGGTCGTACCCGGGCTTCATAGCTTGAATTTTGTGAGAATTTGATTGCATCTTTCCTGAAAGGTAAAGGGTTAGTTGTATGTAATGCATGATATGTATCAAGCAATGATGTTCTCAAAATAAATGAGATTGTGCTGTATGGTGCGTATGCATGTGCCATGATGCATGGAAATGTGATGTTTTTGTAATGTTCTTTAGTTGGGGAAAATAAATCCCGGATTGCTGCTGGAGCAAAAGAGTTTCGCTCATTGGGGATAACGACCGAAGATGATTGTGAGAATAATCCGGCTGGAGAATAAACTGACGAGAAAGTGACTCTGTGGGGAAGAGATACTCTGCTAGAGGATTTGTTGATTTGGAGGAATAACCTCAGCTGGGGATGAATTAATGTTACCGGCGATGATGAACTCTGTCGGGGATTGAGTTTCTGCTTATGGAAGAAATAAACTCCACTGGGGATGGACTTCCCTTGTTGGTGATAGATGAACTATGCTTGGGGAGAATTAACACCACTGTTTTCGACACTTCCTATTCTACGGCGAGTGTATGCATTTTTAGTCATTTTCTCAAGTTTGGTCTATCATTGTACCTGGTGAATAGAGCAACTGTAGAGCTTGGACATTTCTTGTTTGCCCCTGTTTCTGGAATTACGAGTAATCGTCTTTTGTTTCGCATGTAAATATTTATGAGCAGCAATTATTGTCAAATGCATATATCAAAAATGAAACATTGGACGTTCTTGCAAAACAAAACAGAAAAAGAAAAACAATTTGAAACCTTTGTGAAAATGAATTATATTGATTTTTGAAGTTGTCCTGCAAATAGGCATTTTTGTACAAGAGGCTGACGTCCTAGTAAGAGAACACCGCCAAACAAACAGAATTTATACAATTTATGAAAAACAAAGAAAACAGCTATGTGAACAATCCCACTGGGTTCCAACTCTGCTATTGCCTTTACGTCTTCAAGCATCTCATCACTTTGCTACTTGGTTGAAGGTAGATCAAATTGATTGGCGCCATCCGAGCTTGATAGTTGATATCGAAGTCTGGTTGCAAGGTGATCCAATGAGACATAGTGTTACGCTTTGATCCCTAATTTTTGCCTGGACCTCCCTTTCGAGTTTTCAGTCCATCGGGATACCCTTTTTTGCCCAAGCCGCCTTTTCAGGTTTTCGACTTGCCGGGTGTATAGTTTTTTTTAATTTTCATCCCTTACTTTTGCCCGAACCCTTTTGGTTCGCCGGGAAGCCCTTATTTTTGCCTAGGCCAGTCGACCTAGCGGGTCTTTGATTACGCGTAGTATTTTTTCACTATGTCTGCATTGACGGGGCGAGGAAGGTCATCACCATCCGTGGTGGTTAGAATCATAGCTCCTCCTGAGAAAATGTTCTTAACCATAAATGACCCTTCGTACGTAGGGGTCCATTTGCCCCTGGGATCACCTTGTGGCAGTATGATGCGTTTGATCACCAGATCACCGACTTGATACTCTTGTTGTCAAACTTTCTTGTTAAAAGCCTTGATCATTCGCTTTTGATACGTCTAACCATGGAGAATGGCAGTAAGTCTCTTTTTCGTCGATTAAGTTCAACTAATCAAGCCGGATCTGGATCCAATCGTCCTCGCTCAAACCTGCATCCTTCATAATCCGAAGAGAGGGTATCTGGACTTCAATGGGCAGGACTGCCTCCATGCCATACACCAAAGAATAGGGTGTTTCCCCTGTTGACGTTCGTGCTGAGGTGCGGTACCCATGAAGAGCGAATGGTAACATCTTGTGCCAGTCTTTGTATGTCCCCGTCATCTTTTGCACAATCTTCTTGATATTCTTCTGGATAAGGCAAGCTTTTCGAAGATATACTTGATTGGATCCACCTTTGATATCAATAGGGTAGTGTGAGTCAGCATATACTGTCTCAGCCGGCGAGCAGCCCATACCAAAGCGCAACAAGTTTTCTCGAGCAACGAGTATCGGGTCTCGCAGTCGGTAAACTTTTTGCTAAGGTAGTAAGTAGCATGCTCTTTTAGGCCAGACTCGTCATGCTGCC
Source organism: Vicia faba (assembly GCA_948472305.1). Lineage (NCBI taxonomy): Eukaryota > Viridiplantae > Streptophyta > Magnoliopsida > Fabales > Fabaceae > Vicia > Vicia faba. The sequence goes on from OX451738.1 coordinate 1,537,224,428, forward strand.
CCAGCACGCACCCCATTAAATTGTCCAGTATTGTCAAGTATAAGACCAAGGGTCTTCTTTAGTTGGCAGGCGGTGAGCCACAATATCAGTGTCTAAACCAGGCATATCTTCATAAGACCAAGCGAAGATCTCAACATAGTCACGTAGCATCTGTATCAACTGTTGCTTGACACTAGGCTCCAGATTTGCACCTATCTTGACCTCTTTCTTGTCTTCGTACATACCCAAATTCACTGATTCCACTGGCTCTTCATGAGGCTGTATGGCCCTCTCTTCTTGTAGTAACAGTCTAGTAAGCTCTCCAGGCACTTCACAATCATCCTCACCTTCGTCCTCGGCTTGGTTGATCAGATTTTCGAAGTCATAATTAGAAATAGCAGAGTTGTTATCAGTGGGATCCAGAGTGGATGTTGACCTGTATTATGATATGTGAGTGTGTGTAAGAAAATAGTTGTTTTTTGGTAAAGTGCAAGATAGAAAAGAAAAACAGGGAGCGCAAAATTTGTAATGCAAGAAACGTCCAATGCTTTATTGATGATATATGAAAATGACAAATAATAAACCCTCACAAACAAAGCCAAGGTTCCTCGGGCAAGGAAACGGGCCATAAAGTTTCAAACTGTCTGTTACAAATCTCAAAAACAAAAGTCTATTACTGTGTAATAAAAGAAACGGGCACGAAGTCCTTCGCCGCCCAATTGCTCAAGCCACCATCGATAGTCGAGTAAATCCAGTTGTCGATATCTGACTCTTCTTCATCAGCCTCAATTGCATTCACTCCCTGATTACTGATGCGTAGGGGAGGTCTTCCAATCCGCGCACGCCGAACAGCCTTTTGAGCCTCTGCAGTAAAACCCAAACCAAACTTGTCAGTCTTGTGTGCAAAGTCAGGGAGTTGACCCCAATTTGCACGCCCACCTTTTTCAATCACAACCCTGGAATCCTTGAGGGAAGCCATATTCATCGGAGGTTGATGCACAGCAACTTCAGTCGACGCTAGAGTTTGGGGACTTCTTCAAAATTCTGACACGGGGCTTTGATGAACTCTCCATCCATCTCCACATACCGAAAGGAGTTAAGATGACTCACCATGTACTCCTCTTCTCCTCTCACCGTAACAATCTTCCCTTTTACTGGATATTTCAACATCTGATGGAGCGTATAAGTCACTGCCCCAGCCTTATGAATCCAAGGGAGACCCAACAAGCAAGAATAAGATGGTCAGATATCCATCACATAGAACGTATATGCAAAAGTCTGAGAGCCAACTTTAACAGGGACATCCACCTCTCCGTGCACCATCGTTTTGGACCCTTCAAAGGCTCTAACCACAATATTACTCGGCTTCAGAACCAAACCTTCACAGTCCAGACGGTCTAATGCTTTCTTTGGTAAAACATTCAATGAGGACCCAGTATCCACCAGTACATGGGCCAAAATAGTGCCCCTGCACTCGATCGAGACGTGCAGAGCATCATTGTGATTTCTTCCTTTAGAAGTCAGATCTGCGTCTGAGAAACCCAACCCGTTGTCAGCAGTCAAACTAGCCACACAGTCTTTGAATTGATCAGTAGAAGTTTCATACGGCACATGCACAGTTTTAAGTAAAGCAATTAAAGCCTTTGAATGGGCTTCCGAACACAACAACAAGGATAACATGGAGATCTTCGACGGGGTTTTCCCCAGCTGCTCGACTATGTTGTAGTCGCTCTTCTTGATAATCTTCAGAATTTCCTCTATCTCCTGCTTAGAGGTTTCTACAATAATCTTCTTAGGTGCCTCCATCCGGGCAGGCTCACCTGTGACTTCTTTTCCCCGAGTGTTAGATGACTCGGCGACAGGGGTGATGACTAGAGTAAGAATTGGAACAGTAGCTGATGTACTGGCAGATGGAATGGCAACAGGCTTTTGAACAGTCATAGGGGAAATCTCAGGAGAGAAAAGTCTTCCACTTCTGGTGACCTTTCTAGACCCGACAATATTGTCGACATCAGCATCAGTTTCTTCAACCTTCGAGTCTTGTTTGATCCCTTGATAATACACATCGGCCCCATAGTGCCATGGGACAGCCTTATCCGAAGTGTATGGGATAGGACCAGGAATAGTAATGATCAATGGAGCAACTCTTGGAACAGATGTAATCCTAACAGGCTTTCTCAAGGAAGCCTTGGAAGGATTAGCGGAAATGGTTATGATGGAAACATCTTCAATAGGAATCACCGAAATCAAAGTTTTCTCGAACAGGATCTCTTTGTTATCCATCAGGCGTTGAACACCTGATTTCAGTAAATAGCAACCAGCAGGCAGGATAGAACATAAGTGGCATCCTTCGCCACATCCCGGAAATAAACCGGCCAACAAAAGGTTCTTCTTAACTGTCATCAACGGAGTAGAAACGTCTTCTACGAAGGCCACAAATGAATCATCGTCAAAATCAGTATCATTATCAGAAACCACAGGGCTAGGACCTTTTCCTTCCTCTTGATTCTCTCCTTCCCCAGATGAATGAGACAGATCAGCTTCCTGTCGTAACCTATTCCCAAATATGTGACTCATATTCAGAAGAACTACCTTCTTCTTCTTCTTCTTCTCCTTCAACATGAGAGTCTTCAAATCTTGTTGTCCTTTGGCCAAGTTCAAGAACATCTCTTGGAATTGAGCATTATGTGCTTGAAGAGATTTGATGGCTTGATCGGTAGGTATTTCAGAAGACATTATGTGTGGAAATAAACAATGAAGAAGATAAGAAACCTGTAATGGTACCTGTAATGAGGTGCATGGTAATGGAATGCATATGAAATGATTTCAAAGACTTTGGGAGATTTAAATTTGCAAATCAAGCAATAAACAAACTTTATTAGATTAAACTTGTAAAAATGTTTAACAATGCCTTTAAGACTTTACAAAAGAAATAAACTGAAAAGCAAATCTAAACTAGAAACAATAAAAGTCATCAGAAATCCCATGGTCGTTTCCCCTTCGTGCTGACATAATCATTGATTGTCCTTTCATTCTCAAGTTATCTCGTGAGCTTCAAGATCTTCCTTTCCTGCTCATGATACTTCTCTCGGTAGGTATCCCTTTCTTCCTTCAGCTGAATCCAGGATCTCTTCAATGCCCCCAAGGTCAGCAGGCATATAGGGATAGAGGACAGTATAAGGAACACCTTCTTCATTAGTATGCTCCACAATTACTGGAAAAACAGCTTCATAAGGCATCCCTAGCTTTTGAGCACGGGCTCGAACCCACTGGAGATAGCTTTTGATTTTGATTTGATTCCCTTGAAAAAATTTCCAAAATAGGCCAAACTTAATCTTGTTGTTCCCACCTATTCCTTGCACGAATTGGTTCACTTGCTAGCTGGATATAGGACCTGAAATATGCACAATATCTTGAGGTTTCAATGATTTGGATTTTTTTCATGATTTGTTTTGATTTAAATTGATTTAATTGAAATAAAAATCAAAATAAATAGCAAAAATATGATAAAGACAAATGGGAAGAGACAGGGCTCGTGGACCATGCTACCAACTCAAAACAAGTGCAAAACTTTAGGCCCATTTAGCAAAAATTGCAATTTGAGGCACTTTTGACTTTTGGCAATTTTAGAAAAAAGGTCAACTTCACCAATGCATAACTTCCTCAATTTTGACTCTTTGAAGGTGTTCTTGGACTTTTTAGAAAGCTTGAGATGTCCTCTAAGAAAACATTATGGTATCATCTCAATTGAGTCTTCCATGTTCATGTATGAAGCTTTGACAAAAAAGGTGTTTTTGTTGACTTTTCAAAATGACCTATAATGTCAAAATTCATAACTTTTTGTGAGTACATATTTTGGACTTGGGAGCTGAATATGAATTGTAGGAAATTGCATCCTATTAAAAATGAGCTTTGGATGGGTCATTTCTCATAAAGTATGAGAAAGTTATGCTTGGTCAAAGTTGAGTTGACTTTTCCTACAAAACCCTAATTTAGCAACTTTTGGTTCTTGATGAATTGTGAGCAATCCTTGATGAATCATGATCAACCCTTAATAAAATGATGAATTATACTTCAAAATGAGTATGTTGACGAAAAATATTGAAGTTTGACTGTATGTAGGTCACAGTTGACTTTTGCCCTATCATAGTCGATTTTCAAGCCTTTGAGCAATTGACTGGGCAAACTTTCTCTGTAGGGCTTGAAACTTGACATGGATGTTCTTGAGAACATATTAGGACAATGGAGAGAATTTGGGATCCCTTGGACTCAAGTATCTTGATGCAACATGAAACCCTAATTTGAGGTAGACTGCCTTAGGAGAGAGTTTGTCTGGTCAACCCTTGGACTTCTTTGAGCAACTTGAAGATCTTTCTTGGAATGTTTTGAGAAATATGGGAGGGAAAATTTTGGGGTACAACATAATTATATGTATGATATATGTATATAATGTTTTCAAGGATCTCGTGGGGTAAACAAGAAACTGTTAGAATTTGATTGCAGCTTGATTGAAGAAACTTCGTGTCGTTAAGAGTCCTTCTTCAAGAGTCAAGCTCACCATATCGAATGGGTCATAGCCACTGAATTAAGTTATCCTATTTTGATCTCTAGACGGCATTGGCTAGAGGAAAATAAATCCCCTTTGGCCCTTGCTAGACGTTTGATTTACTATAACCTGCATCACAAACCCTTGAGATCCTTGAAATGGTTAAGGAAATGTTAAGGCATGATGTTATGATGTGTATGCTATGCGTTTAAGAAAAAGTGCGAGGTGATGTAAGAAAGTAAATCCGGCAAGAAATCTAAGTTATTGGATAAAGACTGTAAACAAAACCTACAAGGAACTCATGTTGTCAGATAATAAAACTGTGCAAGTAGTTCAAGCTGAAAGCACACAAGTCACACAAACAGCCTTAGGTTTAGGCTTACATAAGGTCAAAGGTAATACCCTCTTGAAGTTAAGTTGGTTCAACCTGTCCTAGAAAAGTAACCGGGTTCTAGAGGATCTCAATATCACTAACCATCCTCCATCGGTCATGGTTTCAGCTCACGCAATCTTTTCTTACGGCCGGAACTATCTCGAGAGTATGGTCTTAATAAGTGTAGCATTGAGTATCAACCAGTTCTCAGCTTTACACCGAGGCCGGCTATCTTACTACTTTCTAATGGCCAAGTTGGTCGATTAAAGGTTCTAAGGTCAGTTGATGCTTAACGACACACGCAGCAGCCCCGTATTCTCCTCGTTTCTCCACAAGGGATACCGGTACCAACCAATGTGCCACATCAACATAGCTATTGCTTCAACTGTATCGGGCTATGTCGTACAGTTCCCTCACAGTTTATTGATACTTACCTAAAAGGTGTCCCCAGATCCGGGTTAGTATTTATAGTAACTCCCAAACAAAACCCTTAAAAGTAAAGCAACCAAAACAAACAAAAGAAGAAATTTATGATGAACTAAATCCTAAGGTATACCCCACTTATTATTCTCCAGCAGAGTCGCCAGTTCTTTGATACGGTGGCAGAACCGACTGTTTAATACTGGTTTGTGTTGTGTTTTTTGTTTGCAAAATGTCGCGGTAAGCAAGAGTCGCCACCGACTTTTATTTTATCCAACAAGGAAAAGGAAAATGAACAGAAAAAACCTTTTTCGAGATGTTTCTGAGTACGGTGGGTATTTTATAGAAAGGGGAGGTGTTAGCACCTTTTCTATCCATGGTTTTCCAAGGGCTCTTAGGTACTTGCTCATTTTGAAATTTCTTGTGTGTGCTTGTTTTGAAAAGTTTTGTTTTATTTCGTTTTAACCCTTGTTTCTGTCCTCAAGAGTGTTACGAAGTTGTTTTTCGAAAACTATTTTGAAAGTGTTTGTGTGAAAAAGTTTGATTTGAGCAAGTACCTACTAGCATCTACCTACTCGAAAAAAGATCGTTTCTATTCTTGTTCCTTTAGACAGCGCTATCCTACTATTGAGAAATACGTAGCACCATCGTTGGAGTATGTAAGGGTCAATTCGAAAGGGACGTAATAGTCATTGAAGGCAACAAGTAGGGATACCTTAGCATTTCGAAGGGACTGTCATCATATATTCGTAGGCAACATCGAGGGACAAGATCATATACCATAGGCAACTTCAAGGGACATCGAGGGACCATGATCTTTATGATGATTTTAACCGAGGGCCTTTGTTAAGGGTATCCCTATGTTCGAGGGACATGACCATTATTTTTCGAGGCAACCAAGTGAGGTATACCCTAAGGGTGCATATGTGCAAGGTGTGTTATGTTTAGTTATTTTAGTCTTATGTTAAGTTTGCTAATATTTGATTATTCTTGCCATACAATCCTATTAGTCATGCATCTAGCAGTTAATAATTGCAGTAATTTAAAAGTCCAGAAATATAAAACCTAGCTATTACAAGGCTTCGGGGAGAGGGATTATATACATATCCAAAACTGGGGGGAAAAATAAATAAAAGCGGTAAAGGTCCTACTAATCATCTATTACATCTCAATATACTTTTACAATAATAAAATGAAGTGTGAAAGAATAATAACGCGCAAATTTGAAAAGACGTCTAAAAATCCTAAGATATAAAAAATCTTTTTGTTGTTTTTTGTTTTAATTTATAAAAATGGTTTAAGTTAAAAAATAATTGATCTAGATCTATATTTAAAAAATATAATTATTAAAGAAACATGAAATTTAAATAAAATAAATTAATTCTATGTTTTTTTGGTATTTTTGTTACGAAAAGGAAAATGAATTAAAATGAAATTAAACCTAAGTTCTATTAATTTTAATTTTAAAAAAAAAAGTTAAAGTGTTTAGTTAATTAATTTACCAAAATTAAAATTTAATTAAGAAAAAATCCTAAATTTATTTTTATGTGATTTTTATATTTTTTTATTGATAAAAATAAAAATAAAGGATTAAAAGAAATAAATTAAATGAATAAAACAAGAAAATAAAGATGGGTCTAGTAGCAAAAGTAAACAGGGGGTGCAATCATCAGAAATCCCTAGGCCCGAATCTTCGAAAGCTTCATGCTCTAACTATGGTGTTTTTTTTATTCTTGCATGGAACCTGTGATTCAACCATCCATAACTATTCTATATAAACTCAAACAAACATTAGCATACCATAAAATGTGATTAAAATTAGAGATTCAAAGTTTAAAATTTTACCAAACCGGTATTGTCAAATGGGGCTGTGCTAGGCGTGTGATGGATTTCTCTTGGGCCTTGTAAGACTCCTGAGGACTTCAAGAGGGTGGTTTGAGGCTTGATGTCAATTTAGAGAGACCGGAACCTCGAGATATGAATTGCACCAATTCTTTGATTTCTGGAGAGCTTTTTGAAGAGCTTTTGGACAGCTTTTTGAAGAGCTTTTTGAGAGCTTTTTAGAGAGGAATTTCGTGTCTTTCAAGCTTGTATGGCTCTATATTTATTGAGGAGAATGAGGAGACAAGAAAGCATGGAAAGAATCTCCCTCATAATTTTGTGTTTTAAGACCATGATCAAGATTTGAAAAAAATGCCATATTTGATGATTTTATGCCATTTTCACATGTGGATGAACCTGGACATATTTGAAGGGTTATTAAACGAAATCAATTGACATAAACCAGCATAAAACTTGCCCAAAATGGATTCACATCAAAATTTACATTATTTCTATTATTTATTTATTTAATTCTAAATTTTAATGAATAAAATATCAAAATAAATAGCATAAATAGTAGAAAAATGTATGGGTGGGCTTAGAGGTCGTGGACCATGTTAGGAATGAGTTTAAAACTTGAAAAGATAGGCCCATTTGGAAAAAATCCAAGTTTGGTCAATATTTGCTTCATGCATTTTTTTCAAAAATTGTCCAACTTTGATAATGCATATCTCTCTCAATTTTAACCTTATGAGGGTGTTCTTGGACTTTTTAGAAAGCTTGGGATTTCCCCTAAGAAACCTCTTTGGTTTCATCTCAATTGGATCTTCCATGTTCATGTAATAAGCTTTGGCCCAAAAGGTGTTTTTGTTGACTTTTCAAAATGACCTATAATGTCCAAATTTATATCTTCTTGTGAGTGCATATTTTGAACTTGGGAGATGAAGATGAATTGTAGGGAATTGCATCCTCTTCAAAATTAGCTTTGGATGGGTCATTTCTGATGAAGTATGAGAAAGTTATGCTTGGTCAAAGTTGAGTTGACTTTTCCTACAAAACCCTAATTTAGCAACTTTTGGGTTTTGATGAATTGTGAGCAATCCTTGAGGAATCATGATTAGCCCTTGATAAAATTATGAATAATACTTCAAAATAAGGATGTTGACCAAAAATCTTGAAGTTTTACTGTATGTGGGCCACAGTTGACTTTTGCCCTAGCACAATCGACTTTCAGGCCTTTGAGCAATTGACTGAGCAAACTTCCTCTGCAAGGCTTGAAGCTTGACATGGATGATCTTGAGAACATATTAGGACAATAGTGAGCATTTTGGACCCTTTGGACTCAAACATCTTGATGCAAAAATGAAACCCTAATTTGAGGTAGACTGCCTTTAGGAGAGAGTTTATCTGGTCAACCCTTGGACTTCCTTGGGCAATTTGAAGACCTTACTTGAAATGTATTAAGAAATATGGGAGGGAAAATTTTGGGGTACAACAGTTACATTGATGAAGAAGTTTATGTGCACGTACCCCCTGGTTTTGAAAACTCAAAACATCCAGATTATGTCTATAAACTTAAGAAATCACTATATGTTCTTAAACAAGCTCCCAGACCTTGGTATGAAAGACTAAGTAATTTTCTGTTAGAAAATTATTTTACCAGAGGGAAGGTGGACACTACTTTATTTTGTAAACTATTTAAAAATGACATTCTAGTTTGTCAAATTTACATAGATGATATTATTTTTGGATCTACTAAAGCCTCTTTGGGAAGAGAATTTTCTAAGTCTATGCAGGCAGAGTTTGGAATGAGATTGATGGGAGAACTCAAGTTCTTTCTGGGTATCCAAATCAATCAAACTCCAGAAGTAACATACATACATCAAAGCAAGTATGTCAAAGAACTTCTAAAGAAATTTGACTTGTCAGAATGTAAGCCAACCAAAACTCCTATGCATCCCACATGCATTTTGGAAAAGGAAGAGGTAAGTAAGAAGGTAGAGAAGAAGCTCAACAGAGGTATGATTAGTTATCTCTTATATTTAACAGCTTCAAGACTTGATATTCTGTATAGTGTCCATCTGTATGCTAGATTCCAATCAGGCCCTAGAGAATCTTACTTAACAGTTGTTAAGCTAATTTTAAAGTATCTGAAAGGTACTACTAATCTTGGTCTTTGTTATAGAAAAATCAAAGAATACAAATTAGTAGGGTACAGTGATGCTGACTTTGCTGGAGACATAATAGAAAGAAAAAGTACTTTTGGAAGCTGCCAATTTCTAGGAGACAATCTAATCTCGTGGTCCAACAAGAGGCAATCCACCATTGCATTGTCAACTGCTGAAGTTGAATATATAGCAACAGCTGGATGCAGCACACACATGCTCTGGATGAAAAGTTAACTTGAAGACCTCAACATATATGAGAGTAACATTCCTATTCTCTGTGACAATACTTCTGCTATATGTCTTTCAAAAAGTCCTACTTTACATTCTAGGGATAAGCATATAGAAATTAAACATCATTTTATTAGGGACTATATTCAGAAAGGAATTCTTTCATTAAAATTTATAGACACGGACAATCAACGGGCTGATGTTTTCACTAAACCCCTTTCTGAAGGTAGGTTTAACTTTATTCTAAAACATCTCAACATGAAATTATGCCCAGAATGATAGTTTTGTTTATGTATACTTTAACCCTCAGAATTTTATGCCTTTATTTTTTATGTGAATATCTGATCAATTGTTCTTCAGAAGTAAAAAGGAAAGTTGTATCAGAACCTATCTAAGAAGATCTAAACATTCTCTAAACGGTTCATTTCAAAGATAGAAGAATGCAGTTCACAATATCAACACTTGTCAACTCTACACAAGGTTTTCCTCTAAGGCTGAACACGTGTTCAAATTTTGAAGAGACTGAAATGTTGAGTTGATGTATTGAGGCTCGTGTCATATCGATAATTGTTTCATATCTTTACGCTATCCCTCTTTTCAGGAATCATCAATGCACGTAATCATTTTTTTAACCTTTTTCTTGTTAATTAAGTCTTCTATTTTCTTTATTATATATTGACTTCTTTCACCTTCACTATCACATTTCCACTCTCAATTCCTTTTTCTCTCTTAAATTTGTTAAATCTTTCAAAAACCCTAAAAGAGTCTGTGTGAACAAATGGCTTTCTCTCATCTTTTGTTCAATCATCTGAAGACCAACGTCGAAGAGACAAGAGAAGAAGAAAGAACAAAGAGAGATTGGATCCCTCTAGACAGAATCATTTCAGATATTCTGACAGAAAACAAACTGATAGAACATCTGATTAAGGCTCCACAAGCTAGAACTCTGGAAGCTTGTGCTGGTAAACCTCTCAACGCCAAAAATCTGAAGAGGGTTAAGATTGTTGAATCTATCAAGAAGGATCCAACAATCACCACTAAGGAAGTCATTACCACTAGAAGAGTACCTCTGAAGGATTTTCCTCTCTTTACTCAAACAGATGCTTCTCCAGATATTATTCTCATGTATCTGGATGCTTGCAAGAGGGATGGGACAAATCCAAATGTGAACATCCATCATTTGAGACAACAACCTCTAGAAGTTGCTCCCAGAAAATCAAGGAAAGGGAAAGCAGTTGCAGAAAGAACTTCTAAGAAGACTCCCAGAGCTGCCAAAAAGAAAGGTAACCCCTCTTTTGTTTTTGTTATTAAATCAATACTGCTATCAACATCTGAAAACCCTTCATCTCCAAAGCCCACAAAAGATCCTTCTCCTCAAACCTTTGATGACTTAGACTTAGACTTTAACACCTCAGTTCACCTAGATAACCTTCTGAATAATCCACCTACTACCAATCTTGACCAAAATCAACCTGAACTTGCTCAAGTTCTCTCTGATATTGATCAATTTGATCTGCTGTTTGAAGCTCCCCACATAGAAAATCAAAATCTTGACTGCGATACCATAACATCCATCCCTAGAATCACCTCCCCTCTCATGGTCTCTCAACCAACTCCAATTCCCTCAACATCTTTAGAGAACCTCTTCATTCCAGATTTTCCATCTCCTTATCAGTCCACTCCACCAAACTCACCAAATTCGCCCATTATTCTTTCTGACTCTCCCTCTCCTAATAACCACCCAGAAGATCCTCTTAGAACTGTTATAGACTTAGAAGCTTTGGACAATCTCATCACAAGCTCTCAGAAAATTGCAGTTCCAAAACCAAAACCAAAAATCTCCAAAGAAGATGTTGTTAAATCTTTGCTGATTTTTAAAACAAAAATACAGGATTGGGTTAACTCTCTGAAGCTAGCTTGCTTAGAGAATCTCAATCCAGCTGCTTCTGATTCTCATTAGAACCAGTTCAGAAAATGGTTCAACTCTGAATCTCTGAAATTAAAGGAGCTTAGTTATGAAATAGCTCAACAGAACTTCTGTGATTGCCTGAATGTCTTCAAGGATCAAGTTCTGCAAAAATGGGAAAAGAAGCCACTCCTTCTATTGGATAATACCCCTTGGGAAGATCATCAGCCATCAGAATGTAATGAACTATCCTCTGATCCTCTTCCTCTAGTCATGTTTCAAGACAAAGGAAAGGAATTTGAATAAGCTCATGAGTCAGAATCGGCTGCAGTTTGCTCTAAAAAAGTGGTCCCTTCTGTTGAAATACCCTCTTCTTTTATTGTGCTGCAAACTCTGAAGGAGCTAAAGAAAAAAAATGTTGTGTTTAAGGAAAGGCTAAACAAGCAGGATGAAACTTGCAATGAAATTAAGGGGATGCTTGGAAAACAAGAGGAATCAAACAATCAGATCAAGAGTTTATTGGAAGCCTTGTTCACACGACTTCCACCACCTCAAACTTAGTTTTGAAATTTGTTTTCTTCATTGTGTTTTTATTTGTTTCCTTGAATCTTTTTTAATACAAAATTCCTTTTATTGTCTAAAGTGTTTTTATTACTTTTTGATTCTTGACAAAAAAGGGGGAGAACGTAAGATATTTCGAATATAACAGTATCGTGACTCAGTCTCAAACATTCTGAATATCATAACATCTATTGTTTTTTATCTGAAATCAAAACAGGAACAAACTCTGTTGAGGACAATGTGGATGCATCAAAAATATTTTTCTCAAAAACTCTTATCAGAACACTCTTCAGGGAAGTATTTCTTCTCTATCTGAGTATCCAACTCAGGGGGATACTTTAATGCTTTATGTTCTTTACATATTTTATCAAAATATCCAAGTTTTTGTCATCATCAAAAAGGGGGAGATTGTTAGAACATAGTTTGATTCTACAACCCTTGTAAGAGTTTTGATGATAACAAACACTCAAAGAACAATTATGCTCCCTAAATAAGTATTTTGTTTTGCAGGGAAGTTCTGATGTAAGAAGCACAAAAGATGAGTAAGATCGTTGTTTAAACTCGGATTCAACACATCTTATATAGAAAGAAAAGTCTGCATAACACGCTTATATAAAGAAGTTCTAAAGCGACAACTTTTGTGTGCACTAAACGCTGCGAACAAGAACTCTGTTATTTTGTTTCGTACAGTTCTGGAAAGAAGTAAAGGAGTCCCAATGGTAACATTCATCTTCTGATGTAATCTTTAGCAAGCATGTTCTGAAGCGTTACATTTCATTCATGGCTATTCAAAAGTATCGGCTGAAAGAGGACAAGAATCTCTATGTTTGGAAAGTTCTTTAATTACTATTTATCAACATTCCAAAAGCACCTCACATGCGTTGCCTATATAAACAAGACTTGAAGGAGAAATCGTTTACAATTTTGCTGTGCACTAAAAATGAGAAATTTCATCACCTTCAATCTATTGAATTTCATTTGTGTAATACATCACTTGTGTGATACTGTTTTGTTAGAAAAAACATCTTGTACACGCTTTTAAATATTGTATTGTGTAATACCTTGAGAAAATAGGGTTGTGGTTTAAACTCAAGAAGACTTTGACGGTTATCATCGTATTTGTGTAATCAAGTTTAATTGGTGGATTAAGACCTCATTGAGAGAGGCTAAATCACCTTGGCGGATGGACTGGAGTAGTTTGAGTTCAAACGAACCAGGATAACCAACATTTCTTTTGTATTTAAGTTTAAAAAACCCCAATCCAAACCCATCATTTCTTGTGTTTTTCCATTTTTCAAGTATGACATGAGGTGTTGATGGTGTGTTTCTTTGGTGTTGTATCATGACTACCATATTTACTCCTTACGCCTTTTATAATGATTATGATTTACTCACCCTTTCTGCTTGGAAATGTTGCCTTTATATGTGGGTAACTTGCAGGTGATCAGGAATAATTTGTTGAAGCATAGAGGATAGCTTCGGAGTGCTTTATTTATTTCTTGTTGAATAAAGTGGGTCTTACTCTGATATGTAACATCGGGGATGAGATCGTTTGACTTGAATAATTATGTCATTTTGTTTAATTTGAAGTTTTAAACTACCTTTCATGGTATTTGTTTTAATCGAGTTATGAATCATAGATGAGAAAGTATAATGAGAAGTATTTTTAATAAAGTATTTTGAAACTATGAGTTCCGCTGCGAGAAGTTAAAGTGACATTGTCATTAATGAAGTATTTATTATAATTGATTTTTAAAACCCGTGTTACGAAGTAGAATTTTTTATATGATATTTGTATGAAGATGTGACACCCTTGTTGGTGATTCTATTTGTTTTATTTTTCATAAAATTATAAGGGAAATATATGTGGGTTTAGAAGGGTGTTACAGTGACAGTTGTATGGTTTTGTACCAATGCAAGAGGGGTCAAAATAAAGGAAGGCTTTTTTTGGAGATGTCCATTTTGGTGGAGTGGTGAAAGAAGTAACTTTTTCATATGTGATGACTAACAAAAATTGGAAGATGAGAGTAATATGATGTCAGACTTGGAATATGTTAGGTATTTGAAGGTTATGTATACAAATTTAAAAAAGAAGAACAAGAATTTGAAGAACAAACTGAAGTCAGAGAAATTTTCTAGAAATTTGAAGATGTTATATTTTCTTATCTCCTTTATGTTTAATATTTACTTTGATATAAAATGTAATTGTTGAAGTAGGGTTTGGAATTTAAAAATTTTATGTTTTCTTATATCCTTTATGTTTAATATTAACTTTGTTATGAAATGTAATAGTTGAAGGTGCAGTGAACTTGATAGGAATATGCAACTAACAAATAGTTTCTTATGAGTAAGTGCTGAAGCGGTAGAGTGGCAAGCAAAAGTAAGTATTTTTATAGGTTATATCATATCGTCTCCACATGGATTAGCGGTTATCGAATCACTGTTAGACAAGTATCGCGTTAATAAGTTTGGGTTAGAATGGTTTTAAAGGTAAATATGGGAATTAAAAGATATGAACAAGAAAAAGAAATCCCTCTTTGAATCTGAGAAAACCCGACAGGTTCGCGTTACATCCACCTATCAACTACTTAAACCCGCTAATCAGGTGCACTCAACCTAAATCATTCGTCAATACCTTCATGTATCACTCACAACCTAGGCTATTTCTAACACATAGCTGAGAGAATAATTATGTCGTCTCGGAGGCGATGTCTCGCGCAACTGAGTAACACATAAGCATTACGTTTGATACTCAAGTAAATTCCAGGCCTAAATCTATCTCTAGAGTACATAATCTAACAGATAATCTTCCTAGATAGATATTCGAGAGTATATGTCTATAGCAACCCAGAATCCCAAGCATAAAGAAAAAATCAAGGATAATCATTGTAATACGATGGGAGAAATGACTTGGTTTTGCATTTTATCACAAATGTTGCGGATAACAAGAGTCGCTACCGACTTTTCTTTTATCCAATAAGGAAAGGGTGAAAAGAACAGGAAAGACCTTTATTGATTTTGAGTTCGGGGGGTAAGTTATGAAAAGGGAAGGTGTTAGTACCCTTTTCATCTGTAGTTATCTACGGGCTCTTAATTTCTTAGCTCACTTTAATTTGTTTTGTGTGTGCTTTGAAAATGTTTTGAAAATGCCAATGTAAGGCAGTCTGCTTTATAATAACTCTTGTATCAGTCCTCAAGAGTGTTCATAAAGCGTTTGAAAGTAATTATATTGAAAGTTTGAGGTGTGAAAATTATTTTAGTTTATGAGCAAGTAATTAAGGGTATTTTACCCACTAAAAGGTCTTTCATTATTCTTTTCCTTCTCCGTTAGGGATGGTGCTATCCATACCATTAGTTGGTAGGTAGCCCCATCCATTGGATTTAGATGAATATGCATAGGGTCGCCGTTATGGTCATTGAAGGCAACATATAGGATACCTTAGCAATTTGAAGGGTCTGTCATCATATATTCATAGGCAACATCGAGGGACAAGATCATTTCTTGTAGACAATTTCGAGGGACATCACGGGACTATGTTCTTTATGATGACTTTAACCGAGGGTCTTTGCTAATGGTATCCCTATGTTCGAGGGACATGACCACTGTTTCTGAAGGCAACAAGGGAGGCCACCCTAGAGGTTCATGTGTGTAAGAGCGATTCAGTTCAGTTATTTATCTTGATTAGGGTTATCTAACGATTGATTTTAAATCTTGTCATACAAGCCTATTACTAACGGTTAAATATATACAGACAAGTAAGCATAATATAGGTGCAGAAAGTAAAGTGCGAAAAAGTAAGCCTTAATTAAGCTATTACAAGGCTTTAGGGAAGATACAATAGTATAAATTTTGCGAGAAATAAAACTATAGTTATTACAAAAAAAAATTGGACGACCTATACAATTTCTCTAAGAAAGGAAAGGGGCAAATAAATAAGAAAATGTTAGAAAATATGTTTTAAAGTCCTAAAATCTAAAACGTTAGAAATTAATTTTTTTTGTGTATTTTTGTAGAAAATAATTTGATTTAATAATTAATAAAAACCTAATTATTCTAATTAATTTTACAAATTAAAAAATAAGACCTAAACTCTAATTAAATGAAAAAAAGTTAATTTAAGAAAACCTAAAAGACTATTTTTTTTATTTTATGTAATATTCTGATTTTTATATGTTTTGATTTTAAATGTAAAAAATAAATAAATTAGTATAAATTAAGTTTCAAAGAGAGAATTCGATCGTGCCCTAGCCATAGTAACTCATCATCCCTGCATTAAAGCTTGCATTTTCTTATTCAAATATGTTCTAAACACCATGATGAACTCATCTATGCACACACAATTAGTTAAATATGCATAGATTAAAAGATTCGAATTCAAGAAAATTACCAAAACCAGTGGCCTTGTGTAAGCTATTCCAGACGTGAATGGATTTATTTCTGGACTTGGTGAGATTTCTGGAAGCTTCAGGAACACGATTTGAGGCTTGGTTTAGATTGAAAGTGGCTGGATTTTTTGATACGAGTTTGCACCTTTCTCTAAAAATTTGTGATTTTGAAACCTTGCTTTTATGGCATCCATTTTTTTATGTTTTGCACTTGAGTGTTGCGTGTATTTATAGAGGAACGAAATGGATCAAAACAAGGCAAGGATCTTGTATCATTATGTCACAATTCATTGCAAAGAAAACACATTGAAATCTTTCCAAAATTGTTTTAAAAACATTTCAAACATGAATATTCTTGTTCCCAACATGTTTTCACGGTATTGGCAAGCTCTTATGAGGTCTTGGGCCTTCTAGAAGATATCCAAATGAAGCTCACACGCCCTTTGATCCATCAACTCATATTTTATTTTATTTATTTTGACTTAATTTGAATAAAATAAAAATAAATAAAATAAAAAATCAAATTAATGTATAAATGGACTTAGAGGTCCTATAACATGTTATAAACATGTTTAAACCTCAAAAGTTAGGCCTGTTAGTCCAAAAGTTCAAGATTGCTCAAATGAAATTTCATGCATTTTCTCAAAAATTGCTCAACTTGCATAAATTATATCTAACTCAATTTTCATTATTTGAAGGTGATCTTGGACTTTTTGAAAAGCTTAAGATGTCCTATACAATCTCTATATTTATCATTTTTGCATTTCAGGACTTTATCTTGATGTAAGTTGCCTTGACAAAAAGTATCTTTTTGTTGACTTTTGAAATGACCTATAATGTATTGGCACATATCTCTCAAATGATGCACTTTTGGATTTGAGCTTAGAGATACAAAGTTGTAGATAATTAGATTTCCTTCAAAAATGAGCTTTTATTGGAGAAAAACTGATGAAGCATGTGAAAGTTATGCTTGGTCAAAGTTCAGTTGACTTCTCCTAAGGAAACCCTAATTTGACAACTTTTGACTTTTGATAATTTGAGGGTTTTTCTTGAGGAAACATGATCAACCCTTGATCAAATGATGGATATCACTTCAAAATGTTGATGTTGACCAAAAATCTTGAAGTTTGACTGCATGTTGACCATAATTGACTTTTTACCCTATACAGTTGATTTTCCATCATCTGAGCAATTGACTGAGCAAACCTGTGGTGCAAGGCTTGAAACTTGAGAATTCTGAGGGACATATGAAGAGTCATGAAAACTATTTGAGGCATTAGAAGTCCAATTTCCTTTGAGAAAAGAAAAACCCTAGTTGTAAGCTAATTGCTTAGGAGAAGACTTGTCTGATCAATTCCTTGAGTAATCTTGAGTAATTAAGAACCCTAGGAAGATGAGGATACCTCTTGAAATAATTTGATTTGAAAATGAGAGGGTGCATTTTGGGGTACAACAATCACTGTGCGTCAACATGAGGATGGTTTGGAAACGCCTTTGGCACTTAAGTGAAAAAGTTGACACCATTATAATCATGGGGATGATATTTCGACTATAAATGAATCATGTCTAATCTTGGAAAAGGTTTTAAAGGGAAAAGGTGCTCAAGCGCACAAAAAGGTTTAAATGAGTTGAAGTATTTTGTTAGCTTGAGAAAGGATTTTCAAATTGAATCGTAATAAAGTCCGGAAATGAAAGAAGAGCAAGGTTCGGAATACACCTCCTCACTAGTCCCCCATAAGACTCAACTGCATATGATTCGCATCTTTATTTGTTAAGTGTTCTGAGTTTTAATTTTAAAAAAAATAAAGTTTGAAAAGTCACTTGACAAGGTCAATGTTTATTATGAAAGCGGTTAAAGTTTGAAAAAAACAAGAAGGGTTTGAAAAAGATGAGAGAGTTTTGAAAATTGAAGAATGGAAAGGAGATGAAGAGAATATCCTATGTACAAAAAAAAGTGAAAGGTAGGTAAGGAAGGTCTGACCAAACAGGAGCCGATACTTGACAAATAAAATCAATAAGAATTCACATCATTTGGATTAAAGCCACAAGCAAATAAATAATCCAAGAGTATACCAGATATCATGCAAAAATAAATCACAAGAAGACAGTATGAGAGAAACTCAAGGCATCAGATAAAACTTAAAGTATCAGATAAAGCTCAAAGCGTCAGATAAGAATCCCTGTATCAGATGAAATTTTCAACAAACAGACAAAATCAGGATAGCAGAGAAATAGTCCAAGTGTCTCATGTGAAATAAGAACTACAACCAAAGTGGATTAGGAACATGTATCAAAGCTAAATGAGATAAATAAAATATGAAGTAAATGCTCAATTAATTAATCAAGAATTGATAGAATTAATTAATTAGATTAAGAAAAATTAATTAGCAAAACTAATTAATTTTTAATAATCAAATCAACTAACTAATATCAATATTTAATTAATTAACTAAAAACTACCAAATGTGTGAAGATAAAAAACAAATAACAATTTAATAATTAAATGATTAAAACATAAAATAATTAATTAAGTTAATTGAAAAATATTTAGTAAAACTAATTGATCAACATTAGTTAAACTAAATACAATCAATTATCAAAATTAATTATGAGTAAAATAAAACAATTAAAAGAAAGTAAATACAATTAACGAAACTAATCATCGTCTAAATGAAGTAAAACAAATAAAAACTGAAACAGTAAAAATGGGGTGCGTGCAGTTAAATTCGCATGGGCTTTGTATTGGTAAGGAGGGCCCAAAAGTAGATGAACAGAAAAAAAAAGTAACAGTAAAAATTGGACAAGGAGAAAAAATGAAACCGGATCAGGCTTAGGGAAAAAAACGGGTGGAGGCCCAAAATGAATGCAAAACAAAAGCAAAAACCCTAGCAATTATCAATAGTAATAATAATAATCATAAAATAATAATAATGATAATGATAATAATAATAATAATAATAATAATAATAATAATAATAATAATAATAATAATAATAATAATAATAATAATATTAATAATAATAATAATAATAACAATAATAAAGAAAAGGAAATGTTGGTAACAATAATAAACATGCAAATAAGAGATAGAATTTGAATTAAATGAAAGGATTAGAAAATGATTTTAATTTTTAATAAAATTCAAATTAAAAATTATTTTTAATTTGAATTAAAATTAAAAACGAAATTAAAAAATAAATTAAAATTAAAATGCAAAAACAAAGTAGAAAGAGATTTTAAAACTTGATTTTAATTTTAATAGAAATTCAACTTAAAATTGAATTAAAATTAAAACTAAATCAAATTAAACATTGGGGTTCTGCGTTGAGGGAACTCATAGTTATTCTTATTCTTAATTAGATTATGACTGTATTGAGTATCATCTCGACATATATAAGATTTTAAATAATCTAGCAACATAAATGGTAATTGTGATTCATATTTTAAATTACTTTTCTACTTCATTAATGTCGTTACCTTCACTGAAACACATATATTTTCAGAATATTAGTTTACGAGTATATCAATAATGGAAACTTGGAACAATGGCTTCATGGAGCTATGCGTCACCATGGCCTTTGTAATGTTCTAACACACAATCACATGCCTTTGTAATATTTTTGTGTTCCCTAAATCATCAATCTAGTTTTTATTACATCAAGTGGAGTTGTAACTGCTCAAGTTATCGCAGTTGTAAGGTATTAACTTTATCACTCTCATTTCCAATAAAATTAGTGATGGAACAAGTCTTTACTTGGCCTCTTCCATTCACTACATGATTCATGGCTCCTACTAATATTTTTGTTTTCAGTTTTATGTTAGGTTTGCTTGAAGAAGTATTCGCTATTCTCATTGACCTCAAATGCAACGTGGTAGCGACTAAAGTTTGTAATTGCAAAACAACATCAGTAGTTTTGGAACCGACACTTCTCTGCTGCATTTTCAAATGTAATATTGCTAAGTAACTTCTTTGCTGCATTTTCTATACTGATCGTGTTTATTCTTCATATCATATTTTTTGTTATTTTGTATTCCCTACACTTTTTGCAATAATCCAGATATATACCAACTACAACAATTGTAATATTTGGAACCAACACTGTGTTTGAATTTTTAAATTTGTG